>JAJJWW010014727.1:0-600000 GCA_023531295.1 Papaver armeniacum | reverse complement strand
TAGGATTTAATAAACTAAAATAAAAGAAAAATATATACAAATATTGTCACAAGATGAAGAGAGTTACTGGGATTCAGGATTCCGCCAAACTCATAACAAAAGGTTCAAATATTAATTCTTTTAACAATTATAGCTCAACAAATAAAAACATGGACTCTTATTTTTGCCAAGGTTGATTCTCAAAATATTAGTTATAAATCGTAAGCATGGGACATCAAACATTTAAGCAATCATGACCCATCTAATAAAATAATAACTAATTTAATCAAATCATAATTCAATTTTTAATTAGTGCAAAAGTCATAAAAAGAATTAATTAAAATTACCCATGTATGAAATTCGTCTTCCTCCGTCGTCCCAGTAATGGGGTCTAGCTCATCATGTTGGAAACACGCTCAAAATCCATTTTTATTGCTCAAAGGAGGTGTACAAATGATGAAATGGAGAAAAACTATTAAAAACCGGGTTTGTAACAATTATATTTGTTACAAACCGAATCAAGTTATGAGTACGATAAGAATGGACTCAAGCGTTGTCATCGTAGAAGAAACGATCGCTCCTTGTGCGTCTTATGTTCTTCGAAATTAACGATCGCCTCGGTAGTCTTTTGTTATTCAAAGAAGCAGCAGTGATGATGATTCTGCAACTCGACTTTATGAGATCTGTAATGCTCTAAACTGTCCCCAAACTCTCCATCCCCCTTCTACTCGACCCCAGCACTCTTTATATACTAAACAGGGCCTCGAAATCTCTTCATTACTCCCGAAAATTCTTCCATTACTTCTAAGCAAAGAAATGAAAAATATTCTCAAGATATTTTTTCCATTTTTTGTAGCAGCATGCGTCTGTTGCAATCCAATTCACTCCAAACTATCCATGTTTAACTCAATCACGCTCCACAAGTCTTTCAAACACGGGCAGCACACGTCAAATCACGATGTAATCCCGTGAAAGACTCTTCTCATGCACAGCTCTCTGTCTTCTCCTAGCGAGTTATCTAGCCAAATTTAGGTCACTAATCGACCCACACCAACCCTGTTAGGCTCTAACAAGTCATCCCATGAAGTTTCAGCCATTGAATCGCATTAAAACTCCTCCAAATGACGAACTGAAAATCTACCAGGCGAGAGTATTTTTTTCCCGCCAAAATTTATTTTCAAACGATGAAGAAGGTCAGCCCTTATCCAACAGCTGGGGGTGCGAATATCAATTGGGTGCCCCTTAGTAATTGGGTTACCCCTTATCCAAAGTGGGAGTCCGAATAACATGTGTCCTCCGGAGGTGCTCCGAGCAACTTTTCGAGCCGAATTTTTCCAACAATATTTATTTCCAAAAAATACCTACAAACACACAAAACACCAAAATTAGTACAAAATCGAGTGCCAACAATATATAGTATTAAGATCAAATTAGACACAAAAATGTGTCTATCAAATACCCCCAAACTTATTATTTGCTAGTACTCGAGCAAATTTATTCGAGAAAATAAAAAAAATCATTTGACTACAGGAGGAAGTACCCTGATACGAAATTCCAATTGATGTACACGAGTTTGCACTCAAGCATACTAAAATTCATATAAAGTGACAGAGCTCTACTCAGATAGTTTCTGGACATCATAAACCGGTGTCAACCAATCACATGGATAGATTAAGAAGATGGATGTAGAAAAACGTGGATGATGTTGACTAAGGTGAACCTATCCTAATGGATCGAGATATCGTCTCAAATCGATATCAACACACCGGCATATACAAGGGAACCAGTGGTCGATAATCTTAACTCTAGGTCAATTCAATTTGGCATATACAAGGGTACCAGTGGTCGACTTTATTGTATTTATTCCGGTTGGTCTAGTGGTCTGGTCTCAATTTTTTTTTTTTTTTTTTTTGTATTTTTTTTTTTTTTGATATCTCAGTCACTTTATTTCACCCTAGCAATGGTAAAAAGAAAAAGAAAAAGAAGTGATCAGGATTCTTTCGATGTTTCCATCACGAGGATATGGCGAAACTACCATGTTTTCTTTTCTAACACCTGAGCTCTGTGCTTTTATGAATATACTCTTCTAGATGTTTCCATCTAATCAGATTGGTTCCTCAACTCCTACAACCAAGATGTTCCCATCCACTTAGATTAGTTAGTGCCAACCTTAATAAGCATAAATTTCTAGTCCCTGGAGTTTATTTATTGCAACTAAAAAGTTTCTCCCATACCCCCAACTTAAATCTAACATTGTCCTCAATGTTCTAAAGATGAAATTAAAAGTATGAACAATGAGAAACTGTTACCACTTGAAGAAAAGAGTAAGGAAAGATATTATCGTGTTGCAAGAGCATGGGTTACCTCCCAAGAAGTGCTAAGTTTAAAGTCTTCAGCCAGACATTGGAAAGGATTAGTCACCTCATAGAATCATAAAGTAATAGCCGGAATAACTGCAGATCACCAAAACCAAATAGGGCTATCACAAGTAAAAGGAATCTACAACATCCCAAGAAAATTAGCAAATAAAGCACACCCTTGTCTAGTTTCCTGTTTAATACAACTACAATTAGTTGTGGTTTAGGTTCAGGTTCTATAACTGGGTCTAGATAACATATTTTCATGGGTTGCATTTCCTCAAAAGTTAGATCCGAATGTTCGTGTCCTAGAGTCCGGAAAAACTCGAATAAGAACTTAGAAGCACATAACATTAACTCCGAATAATCGGGGATCCTCTAAGTCAATCAGTTTTGACTTACACAACTGACCACAATAAGATTGGTGGTCTTTCTTAAGCAAATGTGTCGACCCTAATATCCTAAAGTAATTAGGTTTAGTCTCAAAACTTAATAATTGACACATCTGAAACTTATATGTTCCCACAATTGGAAAGAAGGTTTTTGGTGGGAAAGCAAAGTCAATCGTGGTATCATAGCCTGGGTTAACCACATCAACCAGAGGATGGGTTTCTAACAACTGAACTTCTTTATGGACACAACTAGGTTCAGGAAAAAGTGTATGAAGATAATCTTTTAAAATGGTTGAGGCACATATGTCAAGTCCCAAGTTAGGGACCTTTCTAAGAGTTAAAGCACATGGAGAATGATAATCACCCCCAAACTTAGAGTTTTCAGTGTCTCTAGAAAGACTAGTCACAACTTCCCTAATTTCAAGGTCATCTGATTCCTGAAAATGGTCAATTGATTCTTCTAAGTCAGGTACATCCTCACTCATCTCTACGAGTTCATTTTCTTTTTCTAAGTCTATTGTTTCACTAGACTCAAAATATACTCGTTCCTCTAAACCATCATTGGCTTCGTAATCAAAAGGAAATACTACATCGTCTAAAACGGGGGTATCTCTGGTCAAATCCTCATCCTTTTGAATAGGTGAATAATTATTAAAATTATTTGGATTTGTACTAGAAATAACATTATCATTATAAAGCTCAACTGAGTAACAAATTCCTGATCACTATGCCTACATATTTCAGATTCTTCATCAATACTATCCTCATCATAATCATTATTATATGAAAATGATCGAACCTCATCTAAACAAGTAGTGTTACCAATTCTAACCTCGTCATCTTGATTATGTGAATAAAAATTATCCTTATTTTCAAGGGTGGTATTGGGAACACTATATTGGAATTCAAGACTATCTTGAGCAAATTTTTCCACAATCCTATTTGTACTCTCGAAGAAATTGCTTGAGGGACTCTTCTAGAGACATCTTAGTTGACTGCTCTACGGACTCTTCTAGAAGCGGAATATTATAAGTCTCTTTCATAAATAAGTGAAACTTCTTTGTTGACTCATTGAAACTCTTGAGAGACTCTTCTAAAGAAATTGGAGGATCGTTTTGCTCGTAAGACTGATGCACGTGTGGATAGTAATTGGGATCACCATGGTATGACCCATAACCTTCAAAAGGTTGGTGTCCCCAACCACTATTCACACTCTGGTCATAAAAAGATTGATGTTCATATTGTTCAGTTGGATATTCATATTCATTGTGATGGCTATTATAATACCAGTTTGACATCCTAACTGCAAGGGAATTCTACACAAGCACAAACAAGGCTGACTCGACCACAACAAACCTACTGATTTCTAGCAAACAAAAAGCATGATGGCTCCACTTAGATTGTTTCTAGACCAGCTTCTAATCCTTCGAAAGGGAATTCGTTACAATCTGAGCAAACCCCTATGGAATCAATCCGAGTTTAAGTAAGTTGAATAGAGGCGAGGGAGGCTGCGTGGAACTTTGATACCCAAGGCCTCACCGCATTACAAGGCGGCGCAGTCATGCATTCAACTTACAGAAACCATCATGAACTTCGAAGTATGCTTAAAGAGTAACCAATATTTTTCGAATGACTTTCCTATTAAGCTCGTTACCCTATCGGTCTCGTTCTAGTCAAAATTTTAGGCTTAGGTTCGTGTTTGGTTTCGTTTTCCTAAGGCGGGCAAGAAGAGAACGGTGATGAAATCCGAACTCTTATCTTGTATGGCCAGTCCTTGCCCTTTACTAGGAAATTAAAGCAGCCGGATTCAGTTCCTCGACATATATTCACACAAAATCATCCAGTAAACCCGCTGACAGGAGATTCGCGGGTGTTTAGAATTCTTACCTCCCGTTCCAGACGGGGGATGAACCGTTGAGGTTGACTCGGGCCACAACTCCTATGTCATGTACGAACCCGAGGGGCCGAGATGATATCGTAATCACCGTCCTTCCCTGTGCAGTTTATATTTAAATTAACCCTTCCTTAGGGTTTATAATTAATACAATGGTCCAAAAATAAAGTCCAAAATTAAAAAGTCCAAAAATAAAAATTACAAAATAATTACCTAATTACAGTTTCTAAAAAAAATAAAAATAATAATTACACTATTTTTTTTATAATATCATTAATTATTATTATTACATGAAACTAGTTGGAAGCCTAACAAGCTAAGCTCCAACGACATACTACTACATTAATTGAACAGGTTGGTGTGCTAGTCTACCAGCGGGCCTCATGGGAAACCTTGCCAAGGGGAGCCGAAACGGCGGGAGGGGGGCGAGATTGTGTCACAAGGGGGCAAATTAACACTACCTTCCATGTTAATTCCTGCAATATTACGCCATTGGGGACTCGAACCTGGGACCTCCTGGAGCGCATTAAACTTTTGGGGAACGGGGATGACCAGCTGAGCTAGGGGCCCGTTCTTATACAAAATTTTCTTCTTCACTCCGTTCGGATCTCTCTTTTCTTTCTTATTTTGGCTTTGCTTTTCTTTTCAGCGCTTTCTCTTTTTCTTTCGCTCCACTCCAAATCTGAAAGCAAACAGAAATACCAAAACGCGAGAAAAAGAACAAAAAGAAAAAAAAGAAAAATAAAACCTAAAAACAAATCTATACACAAGTCCGCGTCGGCGGCGCCAAAAATTGATCGAATTTAGAATAGTGGTAAGTAGAGTTGTCGTTCACTCGGACTTGTTGAAATCGATTTTAGGATTTAATAAACTAAAATAAAAGAAAAATATATACAAATATTGTCACAAGATGAAGAGAGTTACTTGGGATTCGAGATTCCGCCAAACTCATAACAAAAGGTTCAAATATTAATTCTTTTAACAATTATAGCTCAACAAATAAAAACATGGACTCTTATTTTTGCCAAGGTTGATTCTCAAAATATTAGTTATAAATCGTAAGCATGGGACATCAAACATTTAAGCAAGCATGACCCATCTAATAAAATAATAACTAATTTAATCAAATCATAATTCAATTTTTAATTAGTGCAAAAGTCATAAAAAGAATTAATTAAAATTACCCATGTATGATATTCGTCTTCCTCCGTCGTCCCAGTAATGGGGTCTAGCTCATCATGTTGGAAACACGCTCAAAATCCATTTTTATTGCTCAAAGGAGGTGTACAAATGATGAAATGGAGAAAAACTATTAAAAACCGGGTTTGTAACAATTATATTTGTTACAAACCGAATCTATACAGAGTACGATAAGAATGGACTGTCGTTGTCACTTTGAAGAAACGATCGCTCCTTGTGCGTCTTATGTTCTTCAGAAATTAACGACTGCCTCTGGTAGTCTTTTGTTCTTCAGCAGCAGCAGAGATGATGATTCTGCAACTCGACTTTCTGAGCTCTGTAATGCTCTAAACTGTCCCCAAACTCTCCATCCCCCTTCTACTCGACCCCAAAGACTCTTTATATACTAAACAGGGCCTCGAAATCTCTTCATTACTCCCGAAAATTCTTCCATTACTCGGCCGTAAATGAAAAATATTCTCGAGATATTTTTTCCATTTTTTGTAGCAGCATGCGTCTGTTGCAATCCAATTCACTCCAAACTATCCATGTTTAACTCAATCACGCTCCACAAGTCTTTCAAACACGGGCAAAGACACGTCAAATCACGCTGTAATCCCGTGAAAGACTCTTCTCGTGCACAGCTCTCTGTCTTCTCCTAGCGAGTTATCTAGCCAAATTTAGGTCACTAATCGACCCACACCAACCCTGTTAGGCTCTAACAAGTCATCCCATGAAGTTTTAGCCATTGAATCGCATTAAAACTCCTCCAAATGACGAATCGAAAATCTTCCGGGAGAGTATTTTTTCCCGCCAAAATTTATTTTCAAACGATGAAGAAGGTCATCCATTATCCAACAAAAGTGCGAATATCAATTGGGTGCCCCTTAGTAATTGGGTTACCCCTTATCCAAAGTGGGAGTCCGAATAACATGTGTCCTCCGGAGGTGCTCCGAGCAACTTTTCGAGCCGAATTTTTCCAACAATATTTATTTCCAAAAAATACCTACAAACACACAAAACACCAAAATTAGTACAAAATCGAGTGCCAACAATATATAGTATTGAGATCAAATTAGACACAAAAATGTGTCTATCATACAGCCGCATGCCACGTGCACTAATTAGGGTTTCGACATGCCAAACCTTAATTTGGGAAAATTGCTACCAAAGCCAAATAACGTTTCCCAGAGCAAAGGGATTGGCGTGGCAACAGGGCCAATGTTGCCACGCCACATGTGGGTACGACTCCACTGCGCCAAGTTTTGGCCACGCCAAACCCTAATTCTCCCACGGCGACAATTTTTGGCCACGCCAAACCCTAATTCTTCCACGGCGCCTTGGCCACGCCAAGCCTTAATTCTTCCACGACGCCTTGGCCACGCCAAGCCTTAATTCTTCCACGGCGAATTCTTCCACGACGCCTTGGCCACGCCAAGCCCTAATTCTTCCACGGCGAATTCTTCCACGGAGCCTTGGCCACGCCAAGCCCTAATTCTTCCACGGCGACAAACCCTAACTTTGGCCACGGAGCCAATTTTTAGCTTTGGCCATGCCGCAACATCACTGGCATACCACTATGCCGCGGCTACTGGCATACCACGATGCCGCGGCTATTGGCATGCCGCTATGCCATGGCTACGCCACTGGCATGCCACTTCGCTATATAACAAGATGTGGCCATAATCAATGGCCATCCTTCTTCATGAGATGCAATCTCAGCCATCCAAGTTCTCCACCGAACTGATGGACTCGTGGCAACTCTTAGGCGACCAACCGCCTAAACCCAGCGACCATGGCTACGTCAGGAGCCACTTGCACCATCGTGCCACTGGCATGCACAAGTCATGCCGCAATGCCAATGCACCGTTGTCAGGCGCCAACACAAGGTAGACACAATCAACGGCTACCCTTATTCATAAGATGCGATCTCGGCCATCGAAGTTCGCCACCAAACCGGTAAGCTCGCGACAAGTTTTAGGCGACTAGCCAAAACGAGCCTAGCATCACATGCTATTTACCTGCGGCAAGCCTCTCGATTTTAACTTTAGTGCTACATGTTTTCCATGAAAACACTCAAGACATCAAAATATGTCACAAACTGGGGGATGCTCATCAGGGTATTGGTCTGGCGGTTTACGGCGTGCGGCGTGTAATGCGCCCGTTACAAGAAAGTGTCATGAAGTGGGATAATTAGTGGTGGTGAAAAGTAACGGTGTAAACAATTCATATCCTTCATCATGGAAGCGTAATGACTGGCGGTTACACGAATTCACTTCCCTCATCATGGAAGCATAACGTCTGACAGTTACACGTTACTCTTTTCTTCCACCACTCAATCGTTTCCACTTCCTACTAGACCAGGGTACGTTTCACTATGACTTGTATAAATAGGTCTCACCTATTTCCACCAAACAACAAGTTTTGGTCAGGAGAACAATACAACATCCGAGAAATCATCTGATAGCTTTTTCATCCAAATAGCCGCCCAACTTTCCGATACAAGTCACAAAACGCCCACACTTCCGTAATCAACCATTCTGGTCTCAACACTTTCTTCGCTTCCCTCCCTAAGACCAACCCTTCTCCTTCACTTTGTGACCAAAGCAAGCCTGGAACGGCATTTCTTGGTTTAGGCCAGGATTGTACAGATTGATCTCTCGAATCAAAAGTACTCCCGTGCAGTACATTGTTTAGGGTTTAGATTCATTTCTCACCCACGTACACTCAAAATTACTAAAATCAGCAGAAACGGTTTTCATCCTCAAACACTAGTCTAGATTGAACACCACACTGTATTAAGCTGCTACACACACTAGCCTACTACCAATTAACTTAGGACTGGACTGTAGTTGAACCCTAATCAATCGCACACTGATTCAAGGTACGGTTGCGCTTCTTACGTCTCTGATCCCAGCAGGATACTACGCACTTGATTCCCTTAGTTGATCTCACCCACAACCAAGAGTTGCTACGACCCAAAGTCAAAGACTTGATAGAAAAATCTGTCTCACACAGAAAAGTCTATAGGATTGAATAAATCTGTCTCCCACAGAAATACCCAAGAGTTTTTGTTCAGTCTTTTGATAAATCAAGGTGAACAAGAACCAATCGATAACCCGGACTTATATTCCCGAAGAACAGCCTAGAATTATCAATCACCTCACAATAATCTTAATCGACTAGCGAAATAAGATATTGTGGAATCACAAACAATGAGACGAAGTTGTTTGTGATTACTTTTCTATCTTGCCTATCGGAGATATAAAACCTCGAGTCAATTATTCCTATCGTACTCAACACGATAGAAACAGCAAGATCAGATCACGCAACTACAAGATAATAGTTGGGTCTGGCTTCACAATCCCAATGAAGTCTTTAAGTCGTTAACCTACAGTATCTCGAGAAGAAACCTAAGGTTAAAGGAGAATCGACTCTAGTTATGCAACTAGTAACACATAGGAGGTATGGGGATTAGGTTTCCCAGTTGCTAGAGTTTTCCTTTATATAGTTTTCAAATCAGGGTTTGCAATCTAAGTTACCTTGGTAACAAAGCATTCAATATTCACCGTTAGATGAAAAACTTGATTCTCCCAAGCTAATATCCTTCAATCGTTAGATCGAACTTAGCTTTCTACACACAAATGAAATGTACCCTCATTTAGGTTTATGTAACCGTACCTAAACGTGTACACCATGTTGGTTCACAAATAGTTAACCGAGGTTAGCCATATGATTACTCTCATATCAACCTTATTCATCTTAACCATAACTAGTTCAAATGACTCAAATGAAACTAGTTAAAGAGTTATTCAATTGCTATATTCTTATAGATTATAAAAGAACACAAAATCGGTTTGATTCACTCGAATCAATACATGAACATTATGGCCAAGGTTTGCAAAGATTGCATTCCTTGTTGATAAATATTTAGGTTCACGTACAACCGATTTTAGAAAAGTAACACACTTAAGTATGCGTACTGGTATGCGTACTTAAGTAACCGGATTTGAGTTTGTTTTAGTTTTCAAACTCAGCAGAAATTCACGGACGTGAACTTTCTGCCAGTACGCGTACTTTAGGTAACCGGATGAGTTTGGTTTTGGTTTACAAACTCAGCAGAAATTCACGGACGTGAACTTACGCATACTTACCTAGTCTCTTACAACCTTTTTGTATACACACAAGTATGCATACTTTAGGTTCCCGGTTTTGGACTTATACACTAATGTGCGAACACACCATGCTTATATCCAAAGATGGTTACAAGATTCTAAACTCTTTATTTCAATCATTGAAACATTCTTCTATAATGATAATAGCCGTTTTCACACACTATTAGCATCAAAGCAATTTTCAAGATATTGAAATAATCATTATCGAAACATTCCAAGCCTACATCAAATGATTGTATCACACAAACCATGTAAGATGTTACTCGGCAATTTTCTCAATGAGGATCATGGAAAATTTCATGAGGATCCCACAAAGGTATGAAAACTAGTGGGATCCTCATGAAATTTTCACAGAGATACTTCATGACCAAAAGAGAATACCATATCAACTTTTTTAGATGCCATCATAAAGCTGAAGCTAAATGCATTCATCAAGGAGTTTATAAAGATACAAGATAACCCCTATAATATTCCACAGCCGCACTCCCCACAAAGATTTGGTAATTAAGCACAGGTTCAAAAAGAACTCTCCCCCATAAAATGTCATTCCCGAAAGAACAACAAAGGCGAACTTGCTTTTAACAAGAAAAGAAGGATTTCTTTTGGATGGAATCAAATCACATGAAAACATGAATTTGTATCCAACATATTCAATTGAATTAACCACAAGAGAACCCGTGATTAATGCAATCGAAAAATACAATCAAATTAACCACAAGAAACCCACGATTAATTTAATTGGAATACACAAACAAATTAACCACAACGTGATCAATTCAATTGGTCATGCTCGACATAAGAGAATTTACGGAGCAACAACTAAATTAACCACAAGAGAATGATCAATTCAGTTGGTCATGCTCAAACATAAGGAACCTTACGGAGCAACACAGTATGTGCACAAAAAATGTGGATCGAAGATCGACCAATACTGCGGAATAAACAAGGATTCATTCTATTTTCCATCACTATTTGCACAATGACATATTAATATACTTAATCCTTGTAAACAAAAGCTTTATCCTTCTTCCATCAAAACAATGACATAAAAGGCTTTAACTTTTGTAATGTCAAAAGTTCATTCTATCTTCTATCAATACATTCATACCGACATAATAGAGATAACTTTTGAGCAAGTATGGGATAGTCACAGGTTCACAGACGTAAACAACATATCCCATAACAATTTGCAATATAAAATATTAAATATCAAAATTGCAAAAATCATCTTCCAAATAACTTAGAATTTAAATAAATAAATCTAAAAACATTGAAGATGAAGATCGTTGGACATAGCTATGTGTACTCATAATAATGGCTTTTCCAAACCCTAGTTATTCTTCTAAAAACAAGAAATAAATTCTCTAAAAGAAGATTTACTAGACATTGAGACCTTTGAAGAATTCTTTATCGTCCCCGAACTCCTTGTCGTCAACAGCCACGGGAACATAAGGTTCGTGAAGAAAGGAGTCAATTCCAACAAACCTTCTAGGCTAATGATGTCGAACCAGGGTCTTCTGAATTTCGAGAGTTCTCATAACAACAACCTTTATTAGCTGAATCTTCTTCCTTTTTTTCTTCAACTCTTCAAGAACATCAGAAAACTTCTGAGAATTTGAAAAAACAACTCTTAGCTTCCTCACATTCCTTCTTTTTCTTTTCAAAGTTGGAGGCAACGGAGATTTTTCTTTTTCCTTTATGATTCCAAAATATCTTCTATCGGAGATATAGAATCTCGAGTCAATTATTCCAATTGTACTCAACACGATAGAAATAACAAGATCAGATCTCGCAACTACAAGATAATAGTTGGGTCTGGCTTCACAATCCCAATGAAGTATTTAAGTCGTTAACCTACAGGGTCTCGAGAAGAAATCTAAGGTTGAAGGAGAATCGACTCTAGTTATGCAACTAGTAACACACAGAAGGTGTAGGGATTAGGTTTCCCAGTTGCTAGAGTTTTCCTTTATATAGTTTTCAAATCAGGGTTTGCAGTCTAAGTTACCTTGGTAACAAAGCATTCAATATTCACTGTTAGATGAAAAACCTAATTCTCTCAAGCAACCGTTAGATCGAACTTAGCTTGTTACACACAAATGAAATGTATCCTCATTTAGGTTTATGTAACCGTACCTAAACGCGTACACCATGTTGGTTCACAAATAGTTAACCGAGGTTAGCCATATGATTACTCTCATATCAACCTTATTCATCTTAACCATAACTAGTTCAAATGACTCAAATGAAACTAGTTAAAGAGTTGTTCAATTGCTATATTCTCATGGTTTATACAAGAACACAATTGAAGCAAAATCGGTTTGATTCACTCGAATCAATACATGAACATTATAGCCACGGTTTGCAAAGATTGCATTCCTCATTGATAAATGTTTAGGTTCACGTACAACCGATTTTAGATAAGTAACACACTTAAGTATGCGTACTTAAGTAACCGGATTTGAGTTTGTTTTAGTTTTCAAACTCAGTAGAAATTCACGGACATGAACTTTCCGCTAGTACGCGTACAGGTACGCGTACTTTAGGTTACCGGATGAGTTTGGTTTTGGTTTACAAACTCAGCAGAAATTCACGGACGTGAACTTCCGCTAGTATGCGTACATGTACGCATACTTACCCAGTCTCCTACAACCTTTTTGTATACACACAAGTATGCATACTTTAGGTTCCCGGTTTGGACTTATACACTAATGTGCGAACACACTATGCTTATATCCAAAGATGGTTACAAGATTCTAAACTCTTTATTTCAATCATTGAAACATTCTTCTATAATGATAATAGCCATTTTCACACACTATTAGCATCAAAGCAATTTTCAAGATATTGAAATAATCATTATCGAAACATTTCAAGCCTACATCAAATGATTGTATCACACAAACCATGTGAGATATTACTCGGCAATTTTCTCATGATATAAGATGAACTTGGTCGAAGCGAAAGCTTACCAACACATATTTCGAGAAATATGTAAGTGAGATATACTCAGCTCGAAATCTCAAATTTGTATAGAGAAAACTATATCGTAACACGACTTATGTCTCAATATAGGAGATAGTAGAAATAGACTTTCCAAGTGATAGATGAGTTCAAGTCTCCACATACCTTTTGTCGAAGAAGTTACACAAGCTCCCCTTAGTAGTTCTTCGTCTTCAAATGATGAACGTCGTGAAATCTAAGCTCAACTACGCAATCTATGTCCTAGTTCGAGACATCTATAAATAGGCTAGAAATCAAGACTTATAGTTTTGATCACTAACATTGACAAACATGCTTGAGATAGCAACGCATGCGAGTTCGACCGAGAAGTGCTCTAACAAAAGTAATGGTTGCTTCTATATTATCTGATGCTCAACCTGAGAATATCACTTTGTTAAATAATCTTGTCACAGCTAGAGGGAAGCATGAAATGGTTGCTCAATAGTACAATGAACTAATGAAAGATAAATCTAGAGTACAATGGGTACAAGATGGTGGAGCTAATACTGCTTTTTTCCATGCTTCAATGAAGATCAGAAAAGCCAATAATAATATAGCAGAGCTGGAGGACAGTAATGGGAATGTGATTACAGAGCAAAAACAAATAGCTGATAATTTGGTATATCATTTTCAGAAGAAATTTGAAGCACAACCAGTGAACATTTATGAGAAGATATTTGAAGTAATACCTAAGGTAATTACTGAGGAGGATGATTCTATGTTGGATGCTACTCCTTCAGCAATGGAAATTAAAAATGCAGTCTTTAGCATGAATGCAAATAGCTCACCTGGACCTGATGGATTTCCTGGTAGCTTTTATAAGTATGCCTGGGATATTATTTGTCAAGATCTAGTGAAAGCAATACAATTTTTCTGGGACTGTAAATTTATACCCAAAGGAATGAATTCAAACTTCCTATTTTTGTTGCCAAAGATGCAAGGTGCAAGAAGAGTTGATCTGTTTAGACCAATTGGTCTTGCAAACTTCTGCTTTAAGATTATCACTAGAATTATAACTACAAGAATGGAGGGTATGGTGGAAAAGGTGGTATCAAAATAACAAGGAGCTTTCATTAAAGGGAGAGGGATTCATGAAAAGATAGTTCTAGCTTCTGAACTAGTAAATGAATTGAAGATAAAAGAAGAGGTGGAAATGTGGGATTGAAGTTGGATATAACTCAAGCATATGATTCTCTAAGTTGGAATTTTCTATTTAAGACAATGAGGCATTTTGGGTTTTCAGAAACCAGTATTCATTGGTTACACAAAATTTTCTTGTCAGCTAAGATCTATGTTTTGGTGAATGGAGGACTAAATGGTTTCTTTGGAGTGGGTAGGGACCTTAGACAAGGAGACCCCTTATCTCCAATACTTTTTGTAATTGCTGAGGAGGTGCTGAGTAGAAATATAACTAAAATGGTTCAGGAGGGTGTTTATGGGTGAAAACTACTCCTGCAGAATTTGGTAATTTGGGGTGTGGATGAGGAATGAATTTAAACCTTAAACAAATACACTGCACGCGGTGAGTGCTTGTAGATTCGAGAGATCAATGCTGCAAGTCCGGCTTAAACCAAGAAATGGCCGTTCCGGACTTGTTTCGGTCACAAAGTGAAGGAGATGGGGTTGATCTTAGGGAGGGAAGCGAAGAAGGTGTTGAGATTGTGAAGGTGTTGGCTTGCATATGACTTGTAACAAAAGGTGAGCAGGCTTGTGATTGATGCAAGCAAGCTGGGGTGTTTGAATACGTTTTGTATTAACACTTGGTTTTCTGTCTCGTCTGGACTTGTGTTGTTTTTTGAAATAGGGCGGAGAACCTATTTATACAAGTCATTGAGCCTTATTCACGTCTCTCGTGGGAAGTGGAGGAAGTGGAGTGATGGAGTAGTGGAGTTGTGCGTTGGTGATACACGACCAGCCTTGCCCACTTCTCATGTTCATCTCTAACCGTCCATGACTTCCTAACACGTTCTTGTGATGGCGCGTTGCACGCTGCACGCCAGTAAACCGCCGACCAATACCCCATATGTATCCCCCGAGTTTGTGACATGATTGATGTCTGGAATGTGTGGATCGTGGATCCACGAAAGATAGCATGTAATGCTTTGAATTGAATAACCGCATTATTCGGGAAGTCGATACTTGTGAAGTATCGTGTGTATTTTGTGCAGTCTTGCATCATGGTGTGGTAAAGTGATGGGTAATGACGCCTCACTAACCAATTAACTCCTGACCAGGGTTGTATAACCAAGCCGGTGAAGTTGGACGGATGAGATGATCTTTGAGACACTCATCTGCGACCGTTAATGAATATTAGGGTTTTTTGAAGAGGTGCGCAAGCATCACTCTTCGACTTGGTCGAAACCAAGCATGGAAATGGATTTGGAGGGACCGACCGGGCATGTGTGTAGACAAACATGCCGGTGTGCACGTCCATACCTCACTGTCCCATGAAGGCGCGATCTAGGCCACTCAATTTGACCGGTAAAGTTGAGTGGTTGAGATCGGTTTGCGGCAGAAATCCGTTGCCGCAAAGGAGTTGAAAACCGCGTGACATCCCTAGTTTGGGCACGCGTTTCAAGACGACCCATCTTGGTCGGTCTTGGTCGATCATACCAGCGTGTAGGTGGTAGGCTGGTGTTCACACCTATACCTGACTATCCCATGAAAACGTGATCTAAGCCACTCAAATCGTCCGGTGAAGTTGAGTGGTCGAGATCAGTTTGCAATTTGGGAAGTGTAACCACGCAAGTTTGGGTGGACGGTTTGGGATATCCAGGCATGGTATGCCTTGGCCGAACACATGAGGAGGTAGATGGGCCCACGGTGGTCATGCTGGTATGACCGGACCTGCTTAATCTAATCTGTGACCCTCCATTCGTGCCGGAGAAGATGGACGCGCGTGATGGCTTGAAACCCTAATTTTGGCTTTCCAAAGCCGTGCGCCATCTCTTGTTTGGGTGACAATTTTGTCAAGACCAACCATGGTTGGTTTTGATCGATTGGTCAAGTGTGTAGGCGGGCCCACGGTGATCGTGTTGACATGCTCTGGGCCCTTTGAGTCTACATCTACACCCTCCATCTATACCTGCGAAGATGGATGGTTGAGACTGCTTTGCAACACATGTAATATGCCGCAAACCCTAATTTAGGGTTTTCCGTCCATAATGCTTGGTATGAACGGTTTCTTGGCAAGCTAGGCCAATGACCGACCATGCGGGGTCGGCCGTGGGTATTCCATACCGCTTGGGGGTGATGGAATTGATCCGGGGTCATCCAATCATGCTTATGGAGTTGGATGATCTGCGATCGAATCATATCCGACCGATACGGTCGCCATCCGGATGCTCAATCGGGCTAGTATAACACACCGAGAGGGCTCAATCGGGCTAGTATAACACACCGAGAGTCGGCCATGTACGGGTATTTCGTACATGGTTTCATTATAGTGCTTGGAGGTTCGTGTTACTGCAGTAAGAGTAACACTCGGTCGTCATGCCACACCGATAATGAGTACTTGAAATACAAGGCTGATATGAAATTCACGAGAAGGGATTGTTGCCACATGCTCCAACCTGGAGGAATTTCATGTATTCACGAGAATGGGATTGTTGCCACATGCTCCATTCCCGGTGAATTAAGTGAGGGATTATCCAACACTTATAAATGGCTTTATCTTTTACAAGATGTCGGCGCATGATTTTTTCTCGGTTTTTACAATTTTAACCTCAAATGAAAACCCACCATCAACATTAAGTCCCCTCGCCTAGCACACAATGGTTACACTATTGTGGGGTAGGCATAAGATGGTGACAGATTAAAGATAAAACTTTATGAGACAAAGTTAGATGTTACCGGAGAGACGGGTCATCCCGTCCTTGGAGTATGTCACGTTCAAAAGGCATCTAGGAGAGCATTCCCCTAGTATGATGTCGGTCTTGCCTGCTTCGGTCGACCTTGCTATGTCTGCTTTGGTCGAGGGCCCACTCCGTGCTTGCTCCGTTTGAATGTCGGTCTTGCCAGATCGACCTTGTTATGCCTGATTAGGTCGAGGGGCTATTGCGCCTGCTTCGCTCGATCGTGGGGTTGTGCCTAATCGATGCATCTTTGCGCCGCTTTGTTTGTGGGGCTACCGCGCTGTTTGATCGAACGTGGGATTGAATTTCGTGAACATGATTCCCATGACATAAGAGAACCGTGTTGTGCAAATAAATATGGTCCCGCCATATATGCTTGATTGAACGTGGGTCCCATATCGTGTATGCCCTGATCGAATGTCACCTTTATACCGACCTTGTGCCCTTGACCAACACCGGTCTTGAAACTTAAGCAATACCGGACTTGTGACTTGATTAATACCAGACTTGAAGCTTGAGCAATACCAGACTTGAAGCTTGAGCAATACCGGACTTGAAGCTTGAGCAATACCGGACTTGAAGCTTGAGCAATATCGGACTTCTGACTCGATCAACACCGGACTTGAAACTTGAGTGATACCTGTGACTTGATCAATACCGGTCTTGAGACTTGATCAACACCGGACTTGTGACTTGATCAACACCGGTGTTTGGACCCAATACCAACCTTGTGTACTCCAAAGTGAATGTGTGTTACGTCGTGTGTGACTACACATCTCACGAGTTTTTATACAAGTACTGCTCCTGTCTTTTATTGTAGAATGAAGAAAAGAACTCATGTTGAGATGTCTTCTGGGGATAATGCTGGTGCCAAGTCAGGAGGTGTTGAAAGCTTCAAAGATATGCCGAACATTGATGATGAGTTGTTCACCTCGCCTTTTCCAAACATTAGAAAATATCCTTCTCATAAGATAGTCCTGCTTTCCGATTCAAAAAATATGGAAGCTGATCCATTTTCTTCTCCAGCACTTGTGATGAGATTTTGTCTCCGGAGAAACGAATATCCGCCTTCTCCTATTGACTTCAAGATTTGCCATACTCCACTGGGTTCTTACGAAGGATGGATGAGACGTATGTTTGAGCAATGAGTACATCAAAGATAACTTGACCAGAGCGCAGATTATTGATGCAGCTTGAGTGTTGAAACGGCTCGAGAGGATGTTAAAGTGGTTTCTGGTGCGAACGTTGAGGTGGATCCTGGAGAGAGTGTTGAAGAAGGATTCTGAAGCGAACGTGGGTCCGGAGAGAGCGTTGAGGCGGCTCTTGAATAGACCATTGAAGCAGCTTCTGCTGGAGGGAGCGTTGAAGTGGCTTCCTCTCCAGTTCGATTTACCCTTGCGAATTCCATGCTTCTTGACTGACCATCTCTCTCATGTTGAAGAATTCCTTGACTGACGGTGAATGAACTTCATGCTGAGCCTCAGTCCCCAAGCGTGGTTTACATGGTTTGTTCGTAGTGGTTGTTGTCGAGCCAGATATGGAACATCTTGGACATTGTTTCATCATTGTGGGAGTCGTGAATGTGGTACTAGATTTGGAGTTGACGGACGCGCATGATGTTGTATCTCGGTGGTTTTCCTCTTGTTGCCGGGGAACTACTTACACAAGGTCAAGGTTGTATCGCTTGTTGGTGAGATATATGCCCCGGGATCTTGTTCGACCACTGTCTGATAGAGTGACTCGCCCGGATCTTGCTCGATATGATGCATGGACATCGTTATCTTCTTGAGGCTGTTCCCTTGAGGTATTGGCTCCAGTGGAAGATTGCCGTCATAGAGCGTTGATACGTTGCACCGGTATTCCTTAAACCAAATGGCAGTATGGTATAATAAAAATTTCCGAGAGGAGTTCGAAAAGATATCTTACTTGCATCATGCTCGTACATTCTTATCTCTGGTTGTAGCCGCCGCATCCATCCATGGAGGAGAACATGCCGTGTCCGCTGGTTGCATCTACTAACATGTCGATGTCAGGTAGAGGAGGATTGTTTTTGGAGCAGACACTGTTCAAGTTTCTCAAAGTCTATGCAAGACTTTGATCTATCCATTTTCCTCGTGTCTGAACTGCAACTGTTTAACCGACTTGGATCCAGGTATGACATGTAGATGATGGATGACCAATTTTCATCTAAATCCGGCATTTCTTCATATCTCCAAGCGAACATGTCCTGATACTCTTTGAGAATTTCCACGGGCTTCGTGCGTTTATCCATACACAAGGTTGAGCTGATGGAGATAGGCCTAGGAGATTCCTCAACGATTTCAATTTCATCAGTTGTGGAGTTGGTGCCATCTTGCAGCTGTTGTGGAGCATCTAGCACTTGCTCTTGTGGTTCGTTGCTGTTGTAGCATTCCATTAGGTGGAGAGACTGGGTAACAGTCTCCCCTGCTGATAATGGCAGTGTCGGTATACCGTTTTCCCTTTCTGGTCACGACTCACCATAAAAGTTCGTTCCCTCCTCGTGTGAACGTGGGTCGTGGCTTCACGGGATGGAGAAGAATGCTTCGTCAGCAAAGATGCATCGTGGGTACTAGCCCTCAATGATGCAAGTCGGTCTTCTTCCTTAATTGACGCCCACATGGGGAGTGGGATGCAACGAACTTGTATGATTCTTTCCACGGAGCTTCTCCCGTATGTGCTGGTTTGGTTTCCCTCGAAGTCCGTCATTGTGGTAGGCTTCCGTACGACCTTGCCTGGGAGAACCTTGGATGTCCTGAGAGTCTTGAGAGTAATCACATTCGAAGACGCTCTTGTGTCGGTAAGGGCCGTATTGAACTCTGAATCCTTGATGCGTGCGGTGACATGTAGGGCACGGTTGTGACCTTCCTCTGGGTTAATTGCAGCAAAATGTCTCCGTGCGCTGATTCTCCGAGAGGTGTGAAAGTTCGCATAAATTTTCCACTAGAGAAAGCGCTTCCCGATCCACCGGCCTCTGGTTCATAGTGAAACTATTGACTTGAGGAGGATCTTTGTGAGGATCGGTCCCAGTGTAGGAGTCTCCATGACAGACCACTCATATCCGATGTCGCTTCTTTGATCGAGTTTCATGTAGGTCCGCGCCGCCAAGTATCTTTTCCTGCGTTGAATGCATTCCTTGTTGGCTCCAGGGGCTGTTGCGTGTCTTATGGAAATCGATCAGTTAATGTCTTAAGAAAAGTGAGTACCTCTTTCTGAGTTGCGGCCATATCCATTTGAGTCTTAGCAAGAACTTCCTGCTTCTCCATCAAGTCTGCAATGGTAATGGGAGATGTTCCTCCTCTCGTCCCTCCGGCTCCTCGTCCTGATGAAGGAGTGGAAGTTGTTTCTCTGGTGACTACCGGAGGTGTTATACTTAAGGAGATGCCGGGATTTGCGGCTGCTCTGGCTCTGGTGATGGGAGGAGTTACACCTACTGGAATATCTCCTGCTCCGCTAGAGTTGGTGATAGAAGTTACGACTCCATGAGATGTATTGAACCAACTAAGTGTACATGTTTGGGTACGGTTACACAAACCTAAATAAACGTGCATTTCATTTGTGTGTAACAAGCTAAGTTTCGATCTAACGGTTGAAAGATATTAGCTTGAATCTAATCAGGTTTTCATCTAACGGTGAATATTGAATGCTTTGTTACCAAGGTAACTTAGATTTCAAACCCTGATTTGAAAGGCTATATAAAAGAGAACTCTAGCAACTGGGAAACCTAATCCCCACACCTCCTGTGTGATACTAGTTGTATAAGCTAGAGTCGATTCTCCTTTAACCTTAGGTTTCTACCGAGACCCTGTAGGTTAACGACTTGAAGATTTCATTGGGATTGTGAAGCCAGACCCAACTATTTTCTTTGTAGTTACGTGGTCTGATCTTGTTGTTTCTATCGTACTAAGTACAATCGTAAGATTGGCTTGAGATTGATTTCTCCGATAGGCAAGATTAAAAGAAGTCACAAACATCTTCATCTCATCGTTTGTGATTCCGCAATATCTTCTTTCGCTAGTCGATTAAGATTATTGTGAGGTGATTGATAATTCTAGGCTGTTCTTCAGGAATATAAGTCCGGCTTATCAATTGGTTCATGTTATTCTAGGCTGTTATTCTAGGCTCCAAATGGGATGAAGTGTGTGTGCTCCAATGGATGAGGGAGGACTTGGTATAAGGAGGTTGGAAATTGTCAATAAAGCTCTCTTGCTTTAACATGAAAACTACTGTTGAACCAACTAAGTGTACATGTTTGGGTACGGTTACACAAACCTAAATAAACGTGCATTTCATTTGTGTGTAACAAGCTAAGTTTCGATCTAACGGTTGAAAGATCAAATATTGAAAACCCAAGTTTGGGGTAAAGAAAACAAAGTTTCGATCTAACGGTTGAAAGATCTAATTCTTTCTTGAATGTGGTTTTCAGTCTAGATTCTCAAGTTATTTTGAAGCCTTTTACTGGTAACAAAATTCCTTGGATGATTCTTAACAGATGGAAGAAAGTTCTCTCCCAGCTGAGAAAAATAATTTTCAGATATGCTTACAGAGAAGCAAATTTTTCAGCAGATAAGATTGCCAAGAAATGAGCTACTTTAAGCAGAGGAGAAATTGTGAGATATGAGAATAAACCAAGTTTTATAGGAAGTATGGAAGATGAGAATACTAAATACTTTAGATTGTACTGAAAGTGTAAAGATTTTTTGTATCTCTTTTTGTTCTCTTGATTGTAATAAAACTATGCCTTGGAGTGTTTTGGCTAGTTTTTGTTTGGCATTTCTTTGAGTAATAAAATTATATGATTTAGAAAAGAAAAAAAAAATCCTGTAGACTTTTCTGTGTGATAAAGATTTGTTTATTAAAGTCTTCGACTTTGGGTCGTAGCAACTCTTAGTTGTGGGTGAGATCAGCTAATGGAATCAAGTGCATAGTATCCTGCTGGGATCAGAGACGTAAGGAGCGCAACTGTACCTTGGATCAGTGTGAGATTGATTGGGGTTCAACTAAAGTCCAAATTGAAGTTAGTTTGTAGTAGGCTAGTGTCTGTAGCGGCTAAATACAGTGTGTGTTCAATCTGGACTAGGTCCCGGGGTTTTTCTGCATTTGTTGTTTCCTCGTTAACAAAACTTCTGGTGTTGTGTTATTTCTTTTCCGCATTACATTTTGTTATATAATTGAAATATCACAGGTTGTGCATTGAATCGATCAATTGGTAAATCCAACTTTTAGTTGTTGATTGAAATTGATTGATTCTTGAATATTGGTCTTTGGTACCGTTCAAGTTAATTTTTCTTGTGTTCAATTATACTCGCAGATTTCTATTTGCTTGAGTAAGTATTGAATCGATAAATTGAGATATAACTCTTTAATATACTTTTTATTAAGATTGAGTATGACTGTCTAGTTGATTCTCTTAAAAGTATATTGGAGTTAGTCCATACAGATTGCTAAGCGAAATATTGGGTGAGGTTGTTGTACCCCCACTTTTTCAATTGGTATCAGAGCAGGCAAACACGTTTAAGACCTCATAAGTCTGTGTTTGTAGCAATCTGTCTATGTGGACGGAAGATTATCTCTTGCTGTTGCGCACACCAAAATGTCCTCCAAAGCTTTCAATTATGCCAAATGTCTTGGAATTACCTCAAAGGATAACTCCTTAGCTGATTCTTCCGAATTCCGAGGTAAAAAGGATGTTTTATCGAATTTCGATAACATTTCCTCAAATGAGACATTCGACACTCTGTCAAAAGCTGAAATGGATATCACCATAATCTCAAAAACATCGACGGTGGCTATTGATTTTCATAATCATGCTCAGCTTATTGTTGAATTTGAGAAATATCTTCGTCGAGAACGGGAACTCTATAGTATAATTGAATCCTTCTCCAACAATATCGAAAAACTCATTCAAGAAACTACTCTTCAACGTGAAAAAATTAGTGTTCTTGAGAATATTGTTAAAGAAGACTTTATTAGAGAAAAACGTTTGATCAAGACGCATTCATCTGATCTAAACAGACTTCGTGATGAAAAGGAAAAACTAGGTGCTTCTCTTACTCTAGCCCAAGAACAGTGCAAATCCTTGAAAAAGGAAAACTCTGTTTTAATGAGAAATTCTTTTGTACCGATGATCAATTCTCAGACAGAATTACAGTACAAGAAGAGATGTTCTCCAAAGGAAGTTTCTGCTATACATAACTTGAAATCTTCTAATAGGGATATGAATTCAAAACAGACTTCTGTAAATGTTTCTCCTCCACAAACCTGCTCATTCTGTGGAAAAAATGATCACTATGTTCATCATTGTTTTGCTAGAAAGAAACAGATTTCTGATCTTCAAAATCTACTTCTTTTCACTGTCGACGGAGTAAACTCTCTAATGACTACTACAATGGATTTCATCCCTGCAGAAAAACAGGATTCTCATAAAATAGATTCCAATGGTTACTCATCTCGAAATCCTCACAGGAATCGTGTTCCTTCGAATGATGCAAATTCTTACACCACAAAAATACACATTCCAATTATTTATGAGAATAAGTCTGGTAAATCAAAGTCTAGATGGTGGAGACATGTCCCTTCTAATCCTCTGGAGCCAATTTCTAAAGGTCCTATACTTAATCCTCAGAGAAATATTTCCGATGGATCACCTGACAAGGTCATGTTGAATTCTTATGGAATAAAAAATAACAGAAAGAAGGTAAGGAATACCAGGTTCAAACCTTTAGATGGAATTTACAACTCATCTCTCAAAACTCACAGCGGGATTGCATCTCACTTGACTGCCTAATCTTAGGCAGTTTTATTCTTGTATCTAACTTGAGAGATGCAAGAATGACGTTTGAGAGATACTCAAGTTTACTGTAGTTTTCCATTTGTATTTTGACTATGTTGTTTTCTTTAGGTATGAAAGTAGAGTCACTTGACTCCTTGTTACTATGTATCTCACTCTTATGCTCTTTTTAATTATTGAGTTATTAGGATGTGGGATATATGAAAACATAGGTATTTTATTCTTTTTGAATCTCTTCTGTTCTGTTACTTTCAACCAGTCCACGAACGTCCGGGTCTCTCTTGGGAGTTTAGGGTTTCCACAACAAGGGTGTTACTCTCTTGATTAAAAACATATATATATCATATATTGTTTATGCCTTCCCTAATAAATTAAAAAAAAAAGGTATGGAAAGCTCCTCAAGACCTCAAGAAGTTGTGAATCTTGAGATGGAAGAAGACTCTAAAGGATGCGACTCTGTTCAAGAACTTGTCTTGAAAAAGATGATGCAAAGGAAATAGTACAACTCATGGATTGGAGAATCTGTCAAGGATTCAATTCTGTTTCAGAATGACTTTAGGGTCGAGTTTGCGAATCTTCAACTGCAAATAAATCAGCTTATTGATGGACAAGACAAAATCCTTGATAATTAAAACATCTTGATCAGGAATCAGAAGAAGCTCATCATGGACTATGTCAAAGCTAGGCATCTACCCGCATTGTTGATCGAAAAGTTAATATTCTAACTCATGAACATGGAATTTCTACGGTCAAGAAAATCAAGGACATCAGTGATACCTTTTATGATGGACCCTTTCAAAGGTATGAAGTTATCAAAGAAACTTGATTTTCTCTTTATGACTAGGAAAACTTCTTATGAGAATTTTATTCTTGTGTTTTTAAGAAGAATAACCAGAGTTTGGAATTGCCATTATTGTGATTACACATAGCTATGTCCAACAATTTTCATCTTCAATGTTTTTAGATTTATTTGTTTAAATTCTAAGATGATTTTGAAGTATTAATCTTTATGGTTTTATATATTGCAATTGGTTATGGGATATGTGTGTTTGCGTCCGTGAACTATGATTGTCCCATACGTGGTCAAAAGTTAAGTCTTCCATATGTCGATATGCAAGTATTGATAAAAGATTAAATGAACTTTTGACAAACAAAAGCTAAGCCTTTTATGTCATTATGCAAATATTGATGGAAGAAAGGATGAGCTTTTGTTTACAAATATTAAGTCTATTGTATGTCATTGTGCAAATAGTGATGAAAGATAGAATGAATCTTTGTTTATTCAGCAGTATTGATCTTCTCTGGTCCATATTTTTTATGTATATATTGTGCGGCTCCGTAGTTCTCTTATGTTGAGCATTTCCGATTAAATTAATCATGGGTTCTCTTGTGTTTAATTTAATTGAGTTTTTGGATACAAATTCATGTTTCATGTGATTTGTTATGTCCAAAGAAATCTTTCTTTTCTTGTGAAAGTAAGGTCGCTCTTGTTGTTCTTTCGGGAATGATATTTTATGAGGGAGAGTTCTTAATTGAACTTGTGCTTAATTGCCAAATCTTTGTGGGGAGTGCGGCTGTGGAATATTATAGGGGTTATCTTGTATCTTTATAAACTCCTTGATGAATGCATTTAGTTTCGGCTATATGATTGCATCTAAAAAGTTGATATGTGCTTTCTTTTGGTCATGAAGTGTCTATATGGAAATTTCATTAGGATCCTACTAGTTTTCGTACCTTTGCCAATTTTATTGACAAAAAGGGAGAGTGGTTTTCATGTGAGATGAAGTATTGACTAAGAGGGAGTGATACATATCACCATGGTATTGTTGTCAAAGTTGTGATACAATTGAACTTTGATGTTGTGTAATAATACTATGACACTGTATAACAATGATTGAGAGCTATTGTTTTCTCATTGTTATGGCTACGGATCTTCAACAACGATGATGTTGATTTGAATATCTTTGGAATCATTGGAGTACTTGGAAGTGACGAAGATTTCGAGTAATGTTGAAGAACCAAGGAGATCATGCATGTGGAAGAGAAGATGCAAAGTTTATTTATTTTGTATTCCGTATGTATTGATAGTTTTGTCACTAAAATTGACAAAGGGGGAGATTGTTAGAGCACTGCTCGGTCGAACTCGCAAGCGTTGCTATCTCAAGCTTGTTCGTCAAGTTTAGTTGCCAAAACTATAAATCTTGATTTCTAGTCTACTTATAGCTAAGTCTCGGACTAGGATAGAAAGTGTAGTTGAGCTCTAGACTCCACGACGTTCATCATGAAAAGACGAAGAACTACTCAAGGAACTGGTGGAACTTCATCGACTAAAAGGTATGTGGAGACTTGAACTTATCTATCACTCAAAAGTCTATCTAATCTATCTCCTATCTTGAGATAAAAGTTGTATTGCTACATAGACTTCGATTATACACATTTGCTATCTCAAGCCGAGTTTATATCGCTTATCTATTTCTCGAAATATGTGTTGGTAAGCTTTGCTTTGGCCAAGTTCATCTTTACAAGTGACGAAAGTCATGTTGATTATTTCAATATCTTGAAATCGCTTTGATGAAAAATAGTGTGGGAATAACCTCTATTTAACATCCTCTAAGAATGTTTCAATGATTGAAATGAGAGTTTAGAATATATAACCTTGAATGGATATAAACATTGTATGTGAACTCATACTTGTGTCAGTCCAAAATCCTTGAACTAAAGTATGTGTACTTTACTGGTTCAGGAAGTCCGGAAGCTAAGTCCGCGTACTGTCGGAAGTTCACATCCCGTGAATTTCTGCTGGAGTTTGTGAACTGAAAACAAACTCAATTCGGGTACTTAAGTATGCGTACAGGTATGCATACTTGAGTGAGTTATTTTCTAAAAACGATTTATTCGTGAACTAAGACATATATAAACTAAGGAATACATATTTGCAAACCGTGGCTATAATGTTCATGAATCGATTCGAGTGAATCAAAATCGTTTTTGCTTCGATTGTGTCTTATATACTTCTATGAGATCTAAGCAATTGAACAACTCTCTAACTAGTTCTTTTGAGTCATTTGAACTAGTTATGGTGAAGATGAATAAGGTTGATATGAAAGTACTCATATGTCTAATCATTGGTTAACTAATTTTGAACCAACTAGGTGTACACGTTTAGGTACGGTTACACAAACCTAAATAAACGTGCATTTTATTTGTGTATAACAAGCTAAGTTCGATCTAACAGTTGAAAGATATTAGCTTGAATCTAATCAGGTTTTCATCTAACGGTGAATATTGAATTCTTTGTTACCAAGCTAACTTAGATTGCAAACCCTGATTTGGAGACTATATAAAGGAGAACTCTAGCAAATGGGAAACGTAATCCCCACACCTCATGTGTGATACTAGTTGTATAAGCTAGAGTCGATTCTCCTTTAACCTTAGGTTTCCACCGAGACCCCGTATGTTAACGACTTGAAGACTTCATTGGGATTGTAAAGCCAAATCCAACTATTTTCTATATAGTTGTGTGATCTGATCTTGCTGTTTCTATCGTGACTGAGTGTAATCGTAAGATTGGCTTGAGATTAATTTCTCCGATAGGCAATATAGAAAAGTAGTCACAAACATCTTTGTCTTATCGTTTGTGATTCCACAATATATTGTTTCGCTAGTCGATTAAGATTATTGTGAGGTGATTGATATTTCTAGGTTGTTCTTCGAGAATATAAGTCTGGTATATCAATTGCTTCCTGTTCACCTTGATTTATCAAAAGACGGAACAAAACTTGTAGATATTTCTGTGGGAGACAGATTTATCTATTCCTGTAGACTTTTCTGTGTGATACAGATTTGTTTATTAAAGTCTTCGACTTTGGGTCGTAGCAACTCTTAGTTGTGGGTGAGATCAGCTAAGGGAATCAAGTGCGTAGTATCATGCTTTGGGATCGAGACGTAAGGAGCGCAACTGCACCTTGGATCGGTGTGAGATTGATCGGGGTTCAACTACAGTCCAGACCGAAGTTAGTTTGTACTAGGCTAGTGTCTGTAGCGGCTCAATACAGTGTGTGTTCAATCTGGACTAGGTCCCGGGGTTTTTCTGCATTTGCGGTTTCCTCGTTAACAAAACTTCTGGTGTCTGTGTTATTTCTTTTCTGCATTACATTTTGTTATATAATTGAAATATCACAGGTTGTGCATTAAATCGATCAATTGGTAAATCCAACCTTTGGTTGTTGATTGAAATTGATTGATCCTTGAACATTGGTCTTTGGTACCGTTCAAGTTAATTTCTCTTGTGTTCAATTATACTCGCAGATTTCTATTTACTTGAGTAAGTATTGAATCGAGAAATTGAGATATAACACAACTTGGGTGAGGTTGTTGTACCCCCATTTTTTCATTTTCAATATAGCACAACTTGAAAGATACGTTAGGAATGAAACAGTTCAAGTCACAATATTACTAACCTCAAGAGGAAGGATGATGTCGTTGATGTAGCTTGTTACTTCTTCACATTCTTCGAGTCTTCGAGTAATACTTGTATGTCTCGTAATCCTAATCTTTCTAGCTTAACCTATATGAAGTTGTCTCTAGTATATAATCAAGCGACTCTTTAATAGAGTTTTGACTCACTAAAATATGACAACCAAACTTGACATACCAACGCTTAGTAGGTTCAACCGAGCTATGCTCTAACATTTTAGCATGTGATTAGATAAATTTAAAGCATTATTTGTTATCTTCAATCATATTTCTTTCTAATATTATCAATATTTAGATCTTGTTATCTTGAATATGTAAGAGCATTGCTCGGTTGAACCCACCAAGCGTTGGTATGTCAAGATTGGTTCTCATATTTTAGACATATATATATATATATATATATATATATATATATATATATATATACTTTGCAAGTTATATTTTCAATATAAAATAACTCGAAAGCAACGTAGATATAATGGAAACAAGTCAAGTATTGTATTACAAACCTCAAACAGAAGGATGATGTGTTCGTTGATGTCAATACGTCTTCAGCTTCGTCAGAGTAACATGAGTTTGTCTCAATATTTCAAGACTTCCTAATCTAACCTAACAAAGCTGACTATAGTAATCTAATCAAGCAACTCAAGTTTTGGAACTAAAATATGACAACCAAACTTGACAAACCAACGCTTGGTGGGTTCAACGAGCAATGCTCCAACAAGAGTTAACCGTGAAATCAAAAACCTATAAATCCAAGTGTCTCCATATTAGGGGAAAACTGAAAATTTATAGAGTTTAGAGAATCCAATCAATATCATTGATTAAGAAAAATCAAATGTTAAAGGTTGTTGATTAAGACATAAGATATCTTTTAAAAACAATCAATTAAGATTTTGAAGTTGAAATCATGAATGCAGGGGATTTGATCGAAATTTTGTTGAAACCAGCGGGAGAACTGAGTTGAGCCAATAGTCGCCTGATCCACATAGCTTGATGATAATTAGTATCAATTGAATTGAATTATTTTATAGTAAATACCTTATTATAAATTGGTTGAGCACTTAACTTTCAAATACATGAACTCTTTTGGTAATTAGCTTTGAGAAGTATAAGGCAATAAATTAGTTATGTTTACTTGTATGTATATAAAAACTACACATCGGCTTAAGGCCCTATTTTTTAATAATTGGTAATACTTGATAACCGTTTTATGATTCTAGTTTTCACAAAAATATTCTTCCCAACGTTGTCATCAATACAAATGGATTATTTATCCCGTCTTCACGACTTTGTCATCATTTTCAATGGGAAGGTCAATATTCAAAGCATGATTAAAGAGTCATTTTAATGGTACAATATGGATGTTGATGGCCAAGAGATGACTGGACAAGACTTGTTAGATTCTCATAATCCCCTGTGATTTCCATCTCTTTCGTTTAAGTTCAAAATTAATTTTGATGGAGCAACATGGTCTAGAAGCTTTGATTGTGTTGCTATTGCTAGAAAAAGCATCTATGGATTTCAAGGTTGTCATACTCAAGAATTAGACTTCAACACCCTATAGAACCCAAGCCCTATAGTGCTATTATTGGAGTTGGGCTTGCTACTAGTAAAGGTTTCAAGCAGAATCATTTTTGAAGGTGACTTTGTAATTGTAATTAACACTTTAAAATTCAAAAGTTCTACTTTCTCTTGGCACATAAACAATTTCATTAATAAAATATAAGGGTTAAGTTTGCATCACTTCAACTCTGTTCAGTTGTTGATGTTGTGGCTTATTCTGTAGCTGTTTATGTTGTTGCAAACCACTATTATGACAAGTGATCTTTTTTTCATTCTTTATATATCACTCATTTTTTAGGTGAGTCTTCTTTGTCTTTGCAGGTTTCTTTTTTTCGTTTTCTTTTTCTTTTTCTTCTTTATGGTTAATTAATTTCCACCTTTAAAAAGAAACCCGATAAAAACAAATTATCCTAACCTTCCAAACGTTCACAAATATTTCCAATGTTTATTGGGAAGACACAAGTGCCATGAATACTAATAGAGGTGTAAGCAATTTTTTTTTATTATCATTATAATAAAAACAAATGGTATTATTTACACATGAATGGACGGTAGTCGGCGACAATCTGAGCTCCAACACCCTTCTGGATAACCAAACCTACCCTATGAAAAAGTAAACCACCTACTTTTCTATTGACGTCATAGTTAGTCAAGCAATTCTTCAATTTCTTGAGCAGGACAATGAAGTATTCTCCAAGCTCCCCTAAGGTGGAGAATGCCAAAGCACAAAACTGGTACACTTGAGATGCACATTTGTCTAAATATTTGTTGCGTTTACGAGTAACCGCCATAGAGATAGCATGCCCAGGTGTGAAACTGCGAGGTCCATTTTTTTTATTTTTTTATTTTATTTATTCATTTATCTAGACTTTCTCTCTCCTAAAAAAGCTCTGGCAATTTCAGGGTTTCAAAAAAAAAAAATCACATTTTTTTCCATCTTGTTTCTCTGATCTTGTTCACCCTTTGGGTGATTCAAGATGGGGAATCATCTGATCTCGGTAATATGAAGATTATATCTTTTGCGGAAATGGTTGCCGGTAAGAAACAACTTAATACCACTTCCATTGATTTGGGTACGCTTCCTAACCCTACTATGGAAGAAGGAAAACCAACCTTGGTGATTCCAGACAATCTCTTTCAAAAGGGATGTGCTATATAGCAGTATAGTCTCATTGGGAGGCTTGATTTTAAGGATCTGAATTTTGGTGTTGTTAAAAAGTCACTTGAAGAACAATGGCAGCTGGGTGAAGGTAAAGTGAAGTTTGTGCCTATGAGTAAAGGTTTTTCATTATCAAGTTATCATCCAAAGAGGATCAGCAAAAAGTGAACCGTAATTGGAGTCATGGATTGTTGAAAACCAAGCATTGAAGTTGCAAGAGTGGTTTCCAAGTCTTGATCCATCAAAACAAAGAACTTCTCACGTTGTTGTGTGGGTAAAGTTTCCAGGTCTTCCATTGGAATCATGGACGGAAAGAAACCCTCTTATCCTTAGGTAAAACTCTTGGTACACCTATTGTGGTGGATTCAAAAACGTTAAAATCATGATTATGGATATTTTGCATCTTTTTTGGTTGATATTAATCTTGCGGAAGGTGTTGTTGGGGAGATCATTCTCACGTCTAGTGGGAAGAAATTTTTGCAACCAGTTGATATCCCAAAGAAACCTTCATATTGCAAACATTGTAACATCATTGGGCATGCTTATGTTGATTGTAAAAAAAACACGCAAACTGTTTGGGAAGTCTGTTACCAATAATAATAATGATGCTAAAAAGAGTCAATCAGGTAACAACCCTTTGGTGGTGCAAGGGGGTGCTGGTGATAAGGCTAGTGACGCTCCAACAAAGAATGGTGGGGAGAAGGAAACTACTGCTCGTGCAGCTGCTAGGAAGAATTCGCAGGCTAGCAACCAATATTTGGAATGGAAAGAACGTCAAGAAAGTGCAGCTGATAATGCTACATCTGATGATGTTCAAAAAGATGAGTCTAATCATGGTAATACTCAGCAATTGCAACCTGCAAATCACTGGCATCAAGTAGGGGATAAGAATAAGGGTTCGCCTTTTAAATATACTCCGCTTGTTGATAATTTACTTGGTTCTGTGTTGGTTGTACATCGTAATACTTTTGATGTTCTTACCAGCGAATTAGTCCTTGTTAATGAGAATATTGGTGAGGATATGGAGAATGTTGCGGAAAAAGAACTAAAGGGGGATACTGATTTTTCAGAAGGGAGTATTGGTTCTAAGGATTGGGGGGGGAGTGGATGCTGATATTCTAGCTCGGAGAGAAGCTAAAAGATTGGATAAGAAGGCTAAAGGAATTTTAACAAGGCGCGAAGACCTAGTAGAATCCAGCTTGATTACGGATTTGGAGAATACTAGCCGGGAATCCAATTTGGATTTGGAGAATACTAGTCGTTCTTTGGATTTGGATGGTGAATCCAGTTTGGATACAGACAACCCAATTAAGACCACGTCAGGTCATATGGGGCAGTGATGGGCCTGAAATACCAAGACCGGATTTGGAAGTAAAAAAGAGCTAGGAGGCTTTTTGTGCACGTTTGGAAGCTATAAAATCACTGTGAGAACTTTCTCTCGTTGGCCATGCAATGTTGGAGGGTAAGACTAATTTGGAGGGGAATATTTTGGATGCTTCTCCAAATATTAGTAGTTTGGGTCTCAAGGTTCAAAAGTGAGGGTCGCCTAGGCCTTCTCAATCTAGACAAGCTCAAAATCCTATTAAACTTATTCCTAGTAATTACGCTTCAGATGAAGATGGAGAATTTTATGATGATATGGAGGATACGGACATTATGGCAACAATTTTCTCTCTTCATGGCAACAGGAGTAAACCTAAACAATATAGAATGAGACGGAGGAAATAGTTCTCCCATTTTCTTTAGGTTTTAAGAGTTGTTGTTTTTGATTTTCAGAAGCTATTTTTAGTTTTTTCTTGAAGTTATTTCTTTCACCCCTTGGGTTTAGGGGGGGGGGGGGGGGGTGGTGGGGTCTTTGAGCTCCTTTTGTAATTCTTGTAATTACATTTTTTGCTTTAATAACTTTTGGACTTAGCAAAAAAAAAAAAAAATACTAATAGAGGTGTAAGAGACTTCAATATGTTTAGTTCATTCAAGTTTCCAACAATAATAATCATTTTTTTACATGGGCATAAAATTTTGAACATGCATTAATATTTATACTATAGTATAACTTCTTTAATAAAATATTTGATGATATAATATTCTCGTTAAAATGATAAAATTTTCTAGTCCTGACTCGGGAAATTAGTGCTAAAATAATAAATTCGATGAAGTCATAAAATAATACATTCCCCTTAAGTATTAATAGGTCCCGAATAATATATAAAATAAAAGTGTTACTAGTAAAATAAATAAAAAATGTTATACAAATCACAAGAAACTAGTTGGAAGCCTAGCAAGTTGAGCCCCAACGACGTACTACATTAGTTGAATAGGTGGCCGTCCTAGCCTACCAGCGGGCATCATGAGGAACTAGCTAAGAGAACCGAAGCGAATAAGGGGACTGATTATCTCGCAAGGAGGAAAGCTAACTCTACCTTCCATGTCAAATTCTGCAGTATCGCGCGATTGTAGGCTCAAACCTAAGAAATCCTGAAACACATCAAACCTTTAAGGAATGAGGATGACCAACTAAGCTAGTTACCCGTTTTTTTAACTATAAAATAATAGTTTATTATATTATCGAGAAAATAACCACTGACTTCTCTTTATCTGACTGAGATCTCACCCTATGGCACTACAATAGAATCGCTCATGCAATGGATTCCTGAAGGCCATACCTATCAGCGTATTTAACCAAGCTATTGGGCCAAGACAGTTTCGATCTGTGCTCATCTATCGGTTTGGCATACCTCTCTTTGGTAAGGACAATACATGCTCAACTTGCAACAGACATATGGATGTATTCGGATATCACGCCTTGCATTGTGCTAGCAATATTGGGCCTAATTTCCGGCATGACTTGGTGAGAAATTTCTTAGCCGATATGTGTTATAAAGTTGGAGTTGCTGCTAGAAAGGAAGCTGCCCTGGGGTTCTTGTCCGATAATGCTACCAGTCTCCGACCCGCTGACATCCTGGTTTTATACTTGGGAAGATGGCAAAGACGTTTGCATGGATGTTACTGGTGTCTCTCCTTTCACAAGTGTTAGTACTCCGGATCCTTCTTCTGGACATACTATTTCAGTCGCAGTCGCTCGCAAACATACTAAACACCTAGACAAGTGTTCATCGCATGGTTACGATTTTGGTGTATTGGCCTTCTCAACTATGGGTGCACTTGGTGAAGAGACTATCTCTTTTTTGCAGAGATTGAAAGTTGTTTAGTCAGTCAGGATGCAAATCATAAGATAGGAAGCTCTCTCTTTTATAGGCTAGGAATTGTTATTCAAAAAGGTGTTGGCGCCCAGATTGTCGCTAGGTTTCCTGCCATCCCTTGTAATGTTACTTTTTCTTCATAATAAGTAAAAAAAATATTATATTATCGATAATACAATATTTTTTTAAAATAATAATAAAAATTTATATTATCGATAATATAATATATTTTTAAAATAATAAATATTCTTGGTCCCGAATCTATTATTTTATAGAAGTTACACCGTATGTGTTTTACATATCACTAGTATGTAACCCGTGCTATGCACCGGGCTGATGACTTAGGGGTGGCGGGGCTTCTCTCCGCGCCCGTGGTCAAATGCATGAAATTTGTTTTGAACAATCTTTGATTAGATTTTAAAAAGGGATAGGGAACTCTGATGCCCTTTAAGTATTGATTTTATGGGCAGATATTAAAATAATTTAAAAAAAAATTGACTCCATAAATTTGGATTAAAACTAATAAATTCCATATGCTTATATTTATTTGCAAGAACATAATAACACGGTTTTTTTGTCATATCCGACGACTTTATATGTGAGAGTTTAGGAAGATATATATATATATATCACATGCAGATTTGTGAAGTGCAGTTTTCAAAAGAAAATAAAAAGAAATGTGCCAAGAGATTTAGAAGTTGATCAATGTAACAATACATGTTGAATCCAGTTTTGCGTAGCAGTTTATCAGCAATACATGTTTATTGGTGGCGTTTGGACTGCTACCTAAGCATAATTCCATGATACAACTTAATAGGCCATATCCAAGATGGGCATTGGTCTCCAGAAAAAAATGCCATGCCATGATACACCTAGTCCAAAGGGGTCTCAATTAGCAGCTACAACGCAAATCAAAATACTAATTTTAATATTTAATAGATTAACAAATGAAACCAAACTGACTAATCAGCGCTTAAAGTTTTGGATTATGAAACTGTCTTAAAGAGAATAAATTTAAGAAAAGACATTTTTTTTCGTACAATCTCCACGTAAGCTCCAAATAAGAATGGAAACAATCAATTTTCAGAAATACTGCAAAATAATAAACGTTTTTACACTCAAGTAATCCAACTGTGGAAAAAAAAAGTACTCAAAACTTAGTATCAATGGCATCTTCTTAATCTTCAAATATGAATAAAATCAATTGAACGAAACTGCTAAAGTTTCCATCTGCTACATACCAGGTCCGATGTGAATTGTTATACTCGCTGACCTCTATTTGAACTAAATTGCTAAAGTTTTAAAATAGAAGTTAGTAATAATGTGAACAAACATTTCTTTAAATTCTTTCTTTCACTACAAATCCTCCGGAAGTTAGTAACAATATGAACAAACATATCTTGAAATTCTTTCTGACTAGAAATCCTCCAAAATTACAGGAATCGTGATTCGTTAAAATGGCTGATGAGTAGTAATTCCAAGTTCCAACAACCCATCTATATATAATATATTTTTTAAAATTCCGTGTGTATATAATATCATGTACATAATGAGGACCATTATCATCTCTCTCCTCTCTCACCCACTCAACAAAAGCAAAAAATACTCTCACCGGAAATTATAACCTGCTCAGATCTGAGCGGGATTTTCACCTCATTTACTTTATTTTCATTAGATCTTTGTTATATCTAGGTTTATTTATGGTTATCTCTTATCATTTGGTAAGTTTTATGCACATTATGGTGGTTTTTTCTCCTCTACTAGAGAGGTTATCTCGACTTTAATGGTCGTTCTAGGTTACTATGGGTGTTAAAATCAATTGAGATGCATTCCAACGACGAGATATTCATCATATTTGCCTCTGGCGACGGAATTCTCACCGGAATCTTCATCCTTAGATTATCCGGCGACGGAATCTTCATCAATGATATTCTTGACGACGGAATTTTCATCACAAGTTTTAAGAGAATTGAGCAAATCACCCAACTTTAGGAGCATTTCTTTATGAAGAAGAAAAACACACAAAATGGTTGGGATTTAATTCCGAGAAAAACCATTCTTCCATCGATTTAATCGGTTCTTATTCATTCTTGTATTCGTCATGTTCCGTTAATCCTTCTCTTTCTCTTGTCGTATTTTTCGGTATTGTACTTGTATGGAAAGTTCTTGTTACTTTGTATTCTCTAATTTTCCATTTTAAACCCAATAGAACCTTGAATTTTCATTAATGATAAGGTTCCTTTGTTTTAAAAAAAAAAAAAAATCAAATAAACTCATAACAAAAGATTATAGGAGAAGTAAAACCATCCATGTTAAACTAATTGAAAATCTGAAAAACCTGTCACTCACACCCAAACCAAAAAATAAGATCCCCGTTTTTCTTGGGAAAGCGAGGCCCACGACAAATATGTGAATGATTCATAACTAATGTTCATAGCAGATTTGGAGGAAAGCGAGGCCCACGACAAATATGTGAATGATTCATAACTAATGTTCATAGCAGATTTGGAGGATGCGTATGAGAACATCCTCCATTCCATAGAAGAGCATTCATTCTACATAGAAAACGTGTCGCAAATATTTAAAGTAAAATATATTATTGCTATTATGCATAACCTCATTGCCAACTAAGATGATACAATGCTTAAGCGTCAATACTCGTGTAACAACGAAACTGCCAAGCTAAAGAAATGAAAAATAGAAAATGAAAAAAAATGAACTAACATAGAAATCTACTAAGGGATATTTAATATTTGGTAGCCGGCAAATGTCCAACACATTGCTTTGGTACCCAACATTCTAAATATTAAGGGTTGGTACATAGATCCGTTAGAGACTGTCAAGTCAAACCATTGACCATTAAATTCTTTGTTTGACCAGGTATTAGTTCAACTATTTTAATAAAATTAGAGATTTTAAACTTTTACTCTTCACTTTCATCCATTTAACCAACCGAACTTCATATCCGTAACTTCTAAATCCAATTTCACTTTCAGTTTATCGCCACTAATTTTTTTCAAAAAACATTAGTGCTTCCTACAGTTGAATCAAAGGATCAATGAACAATAGGATGGAAACCCATATACCCTTCAACAAAATCGAAACTTTTGTAATTGATTTTACTTGAAACGGTGAGAATGTGAAGAGAAAAAATTAAAAATATAAGAACCCAAAATCCATTGATTTCGATCTTCATTAACACTACCCCTAAAAACTTCTTTTAAAACAATGGCAACACTACTGTTGTAAACGTCCCCTTCTCAAGATCTCACCACCACTAACTACACTATCGTCGATATCATCTGCACCACCACGAGAAGCACAAAATTGAAAATCCAAATCCACCACCAAACTACACTGTCTTTATCAACTGCCTGCAATCAAAAGAGATGTCGCCGCCGCCGCCATGCCTGCTAGTTGTGGTCTTACAGCAAGTTTACTATCTCGAATACAAATTTGGTTTTACAGTTAGGGTTGAGCCAATCAATAAATCATGGTATGATTAGTGTGATAAAGACTCATCGACAGTGAACACCAAAATTGATGGAATAATTGGAATTGCAGTAGGGTTAAACATGTATAAATGGATAATAATTAATAAAAATATAATTACAAATAACAAATAAAGAAACTGCTGGGTCAATCATTGACTTTAACAGTCAACCGTAAGTCCAGGTACCATCCCTTAATATTTAAAATGTTGGGTACCAAAGCAATGTGTTGGACATTTGCGGGGTACCAAATATTAAATAGCCCATCTACTAATTCTGTGACTGCTAAGAATACTGCTAGCTTCTCTTGTATTTGAATACATAATATATTTCTGAGAAAAAGTCCAGCAGGTGGTGCTTGGTACCTCATCCCAACCGGAGAAAATGACAACATCGAAAAATAATACAACAAGTGCATAAAAGAACTGCAAAATTTCTACCATCTTCCAAACCTTCCAAACTAAATTAACGAAGTAGATATCCAGATGCAGGGAAGGAAGAGGGGAAAAAACAACAACATAAAATATTTTCTATCGAATATACTCAAAATACCATTACGCCTCTCCCTGCGGAACTACGATTAAGACCTGACACCTAATTAGAATATCATCTGTGGGAGTCGAACCCACTCTACCTGGTTGTGAACCATTTCTATACCATTTGAGCAAAGAAAACATAACATTACATGGTTTTGAACCAGAATTCCCGCACCAAGAGGAAGGATTTCATCAAATCCAAAAAATTATGTGCAAAAATAGATGGTACTTGTCAGGGTTACCCGATGTAAAAAAAGTAGTTGTCGACTGGAAAATCAATATTAACACAGAACATAATTTCATGATTTTGAAAAAATGCTACACCAAAAAAAAGAAGAAGAGAGTTTCAACCTTGGTCAGTAATACTTAGCAGTTACAAATCCGCACCATTCTTAATTTAAGGAGTTCATGCAATTTAAGCATCCAACCTGCTTGATTCTCAAAACTCAAAAGACAGTTAGAGTCACTAAATAAAACCTATTGCTACAACGAGAAAACCTATTATTATTATTTCCCCATACAGAAAAAGAAGAAGAAGGGGATGAAAGATTTTTAGGCATTAATATAGCATTTAGTTGACTAAAAATAGAGTTAAACGCTCCTGGTTTTAGCTCATCCAAACTAAGTAAGGAAATGGAAAATTAAGGATCTTCGTGCATAACATAGTAGAGCACCCTAGCCGAAATATATAAAATTGTTGTAATCAAATGTTCAGTTTTCAAACTGGAGGCGGAAAGAATCCAGGAAAAAGAGTAGCAGATAACTACTCTCCATCTCCTACTAATACCAACTTTCACACGCTACCTTGTACTGCCTCATATTACTGTGTTTTATAAAGATTTATGCATGTTCTGCTCATATTACAGTAGAGCACCACAACCGAAATATGTAAAATTGTTGTCATCAAATGTTCTGCTCTATCTGCATTGCCAACTAATGATTAGTTTTTAAGTAATGTTTTATAATTAAAAATCCACTCGAGAAATTATTTTAGGAGTACATATAAAAACTAAATCATCAAAAAACAAAGAAAACTTCATAACAAATAGAACAAAACAAATATTTAGACCGAAAATCATTTAAAAGTAAACAAATCCATGTCAACTTTATCAAATCCCATAACATATATAAGAAAAACGTAGGAATTTCTAATTTGAGCCCAAGAGAAAGGAAACTGACTAATGGTGCATACTTTTCTTTTCCTAATATATAGGATATCAATAGGAACAAAACACAGGAATTTCTAATTCTAATTTGAGCTTAAGAGAAAGGAAACTGACCAATGGTGCATGCTTTTTTTTTTCTTCCTAATAGGATATCGATAGGGGTTTCGGTCTGCATTGAGAATGAGGTAAACCACAAAATGAAGCCTGTTAAGAGATCAAGAAGTGAATCCAGTGTACTATGATAGACAATGAACCACTCTGGAATGAGGCAAAACCTTTTCTGGCAAAAAAAAAAACATATTTGATATTTTTATATCCAAGTTTTCACTTTTTGCCAAATTTGCCAAATTTTCTTGCTCTTCCTGAAACATTACAAGAAATACATGTTTCAACTCCTCAACCAGCAGTCAAATGCTGAGGTATTGGGTTTCCTACTTATAGAAAAATGGAAAAAAAAAAAGCAACAGAAGTGTTCAAAACTTTGTCATTCCGGGAAGAAAATCACGATCAGTTTACACATCCATCTCACTGAATCTTTGTACCTATTGCTGGTAATAAGTGGTCACCACATTTTCTGGAGCTAAAAACACATCAAAACGCACCAGAAATAAGTTAAGGTTACAGGATTATAACAGATGTTACCAAGCTAGAGAACTAAATCAGTCAAATACAAAAAAGTTTCCTGGTGCGCAAAAGAGAGCTACATAATCAAAATATTGTTACTATATTGGACTACATACCTTGGCTACCGATCTACACCGTTTTTTTATTTTCCTTCCTACCAATTCAATGCAAAATGGAGTTGCCAACCCAACCAAATGCCACCATGAGAAGACAACACCGCTTCTTCCTCCAGTTAAATGTAAATTTATTGATACCGGTGGTTTGGCATGTATGCGTGGTGTTTATAGACGTGGAACCATTTCATCGGGTGCGACACAGTTCAATCATCCATATCAACTCTACGTGAATTTTTTTTGGTATTTGTTAACTCTGCAAGTTAGTCTAAAGGATGTAAATAACGTAATGGTTACCATTGAATCTGGTGTGAATCGAACACACAACCTTCTGACTTGATGTCACATGCACTACCATTGTGCAAAAGACACATTCATTAATTGACCAAACTAAACCATGATTTTTTTTTTTTAAAGAAATAAAACATTTCAAAATCAAAAAATTAAAGGAAGAACCATAATCCTATCACAGTGAGGTCTTCATATTTGTTTTTGGCTACGTTGGCTGTTAGGGCATACAAACAAAATGCCATCCTTACATTTACAATGGTAATATGCTGAAAGCTTTGACATTTTTAATTGTTGAGAAACTTATATGCGTCAAGAACTTATATACATGGGGCAACCTATGTACCACTAAGAAGCTTGCCATTACGTACAGATCAAATAGTTTATATGCCCTAACATTATGTACCTAATCACCCTAATCACCATTACTAAGAAGCTTAACATTTACAATGGTAAAGCTTAACATTATGTACCTATATAATCACCCTAACCAACCATTTCCAACATCAAAAAATTAAACAATATGAAAATATTTTATCAAACGCATACGATCAGAATAATAAATTCACCTTTTCTTTTACTTCGCAAACTCTTCATTATAACACATAATGTCAAACTTTCCATATCAAAATCCTAAATCTAACATTTGAAAAAGATTAAATTTAGATCTTAAACTCTAAAAAAAACGGAAGACACAAACAAAAAATCTCAAAATTGTAAGTTAGGCTTTGTTTTAATTTTGTTTTACGACTACTGAGAAAAGAAAAGCGAATTAAATAAAAAATTAGTGTAATAGCTCACAACTGCATAAAAACTAATAAAATTAGAAAAAGAATAGATAAGATACAATTAGAATAATACTAACTAAAATAAAAACTCACCTTCCTTTTACTTCGCAAACTCTTCGATATAAAAATCCATGTGAAACCAAATATCAAAAAAGAAATAGATCAATGATCAAAATATTAGGGTTCGTTGATTAAGAAAAAGGGTTAGGAGATCTGCTTTGGCTATTTATCATTTTCAGCAGAAATCGTAGCTGCAAAAACAAAACAAAACATACAATAATTAAAATAAAATCAACAACCCAATTTTTCAGAACACGAAAAAAGAAGAAAGCAGGATTTCTTCTTTCACCAAAAAAGAAAGAGGGGTAATTTGGGTTACCTCCCCTGGCGAAGATCATAATTTGAGTTACCTCCCCTACAGAGATAAAATTAGTGAAACCTCCCCTCGTTACATTTTCCGTCAAGGTCCAGTTTGGTGAATCAACAATTATGTACACGTGGCGAAAAACAAATAAGCATCAACTGAAGTACCGAAAATACCCTCTTATTTTCTATTTCTATCGGGATCAAAATTAGTATTATCGTCAACCCGGTCACTGAAATCTCTTTACTAGCGGTAAAACTGAATCAAAATCCTACTCGACTTTCAACGAGCTAAAATAGAAACTATCACCAACACAAACTAAAAATCTCATCGACAACACAAACGAATCAATCTGTTGAGTAAAATTTTTAGTAACCTTGAATTAAATTTAAAAAAATCCCCATCAACCCAACTGATGGTTCTTCCTCTTAAAAATCCCCATCAACCCTATATTATTCTACACCCCCATCATTGCATTTGCACCTTCCGCCATTACCACCAGATCCATCGATTAAATCTTACCTTAATCAATCCATCGGTGATAGGAAGCACAATAACTGTTTGATGACCCCAATTTATCTTAATCGATCGATCAAATTCACAACCACAACAACATCAAAATTGGTTGATTGACTGTTAGGAGGAAGAAATTAAAATCCAAACCCAAATTTCATCATAACACATATGTTCTCTCTTCCCCTAAATTTCCCCCAAAATGTCTTCAGACCCTAAGTCACCCAAACCAGATCAATAACCTTCTTTGATCGATGGATCTTGATTTTGTTTATGACGTATTCCTCTTAATTAGAATTTTAGGATCTTGATTTTGTTTCTGCTCTATCCCCATGATAACATTTGGAGAAGCCATTATACCCAGATCTGATAAATCAATTATAGGAATGTTCGCCCTGATTCTTAATTTTGAGAAATACTACATGGACTTAGACTTGATAGAGTCGACGGAACACAAGAAATTTACTCTGTTATTTTTGGTTTTGGATTTGATGTATCGGAGAGGGTGGGGATATTTTGGGTAGTTCACCTTATTTTTTTGACATGTGTACACAGCTGCTGACTCACCAAACTGGAACTGGACACGTGTACAAAGCTGCTGACTCAGATAACCAGCCTTGGACGGTAAATGTAACGAGGGGAGGTTTCACTAATTTTATCTTTGTAGGGGAGGTAACTCAAATTATGATCTTCACCAGGGGAGGAAACGCAAATTACCCCAAAGAAAGAACATGGAGATACGTCTTTTTCCAAATTTTTCCAGTAAGAAAGCTAACAATATGATTACCAGAGAACAGAGAAAACTAATCACAATATTGAATGCACAGGTCTGCTAGTCTTGTATCCTTTATATAGATCCCTGGAACTTGATCATTGGTTACTCTCGAAATTTTTCTGATCCATTTTCTTAACTTAGCATAAGTTGGATGAATCCATCGTTATATTTGGCGTAAAATATTGTATAGCCGCTCCCAGATTTGTTTCCGAAGATATAACAAACTTTCCCCAGTCTTCATATTATCGGCGATCTTAGTTGCAGACAATCCAAAGGTCCAGATTTAATTAAAATCATGTAAACGCGGTGTAAGAATTTGCTAAGCTATCACTCGATTTAGAGCGTCAATATCGGTTTTTAGGGTGTTGATATCCGTCAATATCGACGACCAATACGGCCCATATGGCATAGAAGTTACACTAAATGTGTTTCACATTTCATATCCGTCAATATCGACAACGGATACGGTCCATATGGCACATATACATTTTTTGTATTGGCAGATACGTACCGAGTACCCAGGGTACAGATAAGGCTAGTTTGGTATTGCTGTGAATTTTAGAAAATCGCTTTTACTGTGTCTTTGTGCGTTCTTTGTGGCGTCTTTGTGAAAATAAATCTGCATGACGTTTGGTAAACTATAATTTAAAAAGTACTGTGCTATTAACAAACTGTAAATTCTGTTTGGTAAACTGGTATTTAAAAGTGCTGGTGATGTAGTTAATGACGAAAATAGACATATTTCAAAAATTAGTTTTAATACAATTTATGTGTAGAGGACGAGAAGATGAAGACAATTAGTTTTAATACAATTAGTTTTAACTTCTTTATACGAACTCAGAATGACTCCGTTCTTTCCCCGGCAGCGGCGCCAAAATTTGATGCGTGTCGTAAGTGCAACAAATTATTAAAGATATTTCCCACTAATTAACTGGTAATATAGCGGTAGTAAGAGATCGTTCCCACAGAGAGCTGTGTAATTGATAGGTTATTTGATCAGCAAAGTAAAGTAAAAGACAAATGAGGGATTGGTTTAAAGTGAAATAAAAAGAATAACAAATAAAAGAAAGATGATTAAGGAATTATTCGCCGTCACTGGAAAGAAACTTAATAAAAGTACTTGTTTATTTCTTGTAGAATTTCCATTATCACCAACCGTAGAATAGCAATAAGCTCTGCTATCCCCGGAATTCCTGTTGCCACTGGATACGGAAGCGCTCGACTACCGCATTCTATCCATCCGAGCCACCATGAATAAGCTCTCAAGATGTAACCCACCGGATGCATTACGTTTTGTGAATTAGGTTGATCCTAGCATCAGACGCATAAGCTCGGTCTGCTTACTAGTGTCATCTCTATACACAATTGCTTAACAAAATCCCTCTGTCAGCTTTTGCGATGTACTACTTGTGTATGGAATTGAATGACTATTACACGTATCACCAATCCCAATACTAGTATAAGAATTACTATCAGGTGTATTCAAATGGCCAGTTGAACAACCCAGTAATAATCTTAGACAATAAAAATAATAGAGACAATCGACAAGAAAATTAAACTCAAAATAAATTTGTGAAAAGAATTAAAGTTTCATAAACCAGGACTTTGAAATCATACCTTAATCAGTAAAAATTCAGCAACACATGGATTTACTAAATCCCATAAAAATATATATAGAAGAAGAAGAAAATAACTTGGTTTCCCCCTAATGAGGTTAACCCTAAAATATAAATTAAGAACCTTTCTCCTCTCTTTTATTTTCTGTTTCTTTCTCCCAAAAATTTAAAAAGAAATAATAAAAGAAGTAGTTTATATTTTTCTTTTTGGTTTAGGTAGCTATTTATAGGCTTCAAATACCCTAGCCAATCCACAAAAGTCGTACAAGATAGAGAACAAAAGTCGGTGGAGTTTATCCTACTGATAATTGAGTGCATCGCGGTGTATTCTAATAGCGTGCGTATAACTTCTGGTCCGTCTGATCCTCTAAGAATTGCATGTGTCTTCATATTCTCCGTCGATCTGTCCCACTTCGGTGATCTGCAACACACTGAATCATCACTTTTTCGAAGACGCGTCAAAACTCACTGCAAACTGGCCCTACCACGTACTCGCCCAATTCTTTCTTCTGATTTGCACGTGAAAGGAGAAGCCAGAGGGTCCCACTAGTGACAGCTCAATTCCACGTACAATCTTCATCCAGTTCCCTTCAAGTTTCTCCTTCCTGTCTTCATGATCGCATAATCTCCAGCCAACCCAAGCTCCAGCTTCACCCGATAATGGCTGCAGCAACATCAACTTATTACCAGCGTCATCAAAATCATTAACAGCACCCATTACCTTCGTCGAGCTCTTCACCACGGCCATCAATGGCAGTAACACAAAACTCCGTTATCTGCCATTGTCATCATCAATTTTCTGTCGAGCCACAGCAACATTCGAGCATCAAACACTCTCATCATATCTCCATCATCATCGGAAGCTCCGTGAACCTGCTCAAGCTTCCGTCAATCACTGGCCATCTCCAGTCGATCACTACATCGACAGCACAGCAGCTTCTCCAATGGTAGCAGCGTCTCCCTGAAATTCATCTCGAGCTCTGACTCAATGGTTGGCAGCAACAGCAACCTCTAGTTTATCATCACAGCCATGATCATTCCAATGGCAATGGTCGCCATTATTTCTTCGGTTCGAGCACCATCACCGCCATCGTTTGTGCCAACAACTCCTGTTATTCCTCGTTTCATCAAATCATCCAAGAAGCTCGAGTGCCACCGCATTGTCGTAATCAAGCCGCACCCATGTTTTCTACCACCTTCAATAACCTAATGACCCATTCGGATTCGAGTTTCATTTTAATCAACAACCATCATGATCAATCATGATCATCGCATCAAGAACATCCACTTTGCAATCAAGAACCGAAACTTTCGGTTCGTGTAAAGAAGAGGACGAGGTGCCCTTAGTTAACGATCGAGTGCCTTTAAGACTACTTAAATTCCGCTTCCCTAGTAAATGAATCGACCGCTTTAGTAGTTCCTTCAAACAGGCCATCCCTTATCGGAATGACTACCCCTTAACGTACAGCGGGGTGTCAATAGCACTTGTCCGATAAAATGACCATTCTGCCCTTTATGCTTCTAGTTCTTGTTTTGCTCATAACTTCTTTATACGAACTCAGAATGACTCTGTTCTTTCGCCATTGTCTTCATCTTCTCGTCCTCTACACATATATTTGGCGATTCTGATAATAAATCATATACAATTTTATTATAATAAATTATATTTCTAATTTTAATATATGTAATAAAATATAAGTAATATTTTTTTTAAAATTTTTTAATTGTTTTTATTATTTAATTAAAAAATTTATGATTATGGTTTGCTATGAACATATTATTATTTTTAAAAAAAATATTCAAAAAAAATATTTATTAAATTTATTATTTTTTTCATTTATTATTTTAATATTTATTATTTTTTTTATTTTATATAATAATTTTAATTATTATATCAAAAATATAATAATAAGGAGATTATTATTGTATTTATTATTTTAAATAAAAAATAAAAAAAAATAGAGAAATAAAATTAAATTAGAATTTTAATGTCAAATGTACAATATTTGAGGTAAAACTTGTCTTTATAATAAATTAACAAGGTTAAAATAGAGAATCAGTTAAATCGAATTATGTGGGTCCACAAACTTGCTTTTCCCCGCTTTTAAAAGCTAGTCTTTGAGTAGCTTTTGAAAGCAGGCCTAAAATGAAAGTGCTTCTCTCCAAAAGCACTTTGAAATTTTTTTACCAAACACAAATTTTGGTAAAAATTTGTTACAAGTTTGTTACAAAGTGCTTTTGGTTGAAAAAAAAGCAATCCCAAACGGGGCAATAAACTAGGGATCTGAATCAGTGTGAACGGATACAGATAGGATTCGTGCATGTACCGGCAGGTGTTTGCAGGGAGCACACAGCAAGGGTGTGTGAGCAAAAATATGAAGAAATGGGGAGTGAAACCGAAATAGGAAGGCTCAATAAGGAGAAGTTTCACTTGTGTAAGTCCAGAAACAGAAACAGAAACAGAAAGAGAATTAAGCCTAAGAATGTCTCGACCATCGAACTTCTATCTAATTGCTTACAATTTTCTTCAAGCTCTTGGATGGTATCTCTCTCTCTCTCAAACACAGACACACAAGCTCTCTGATCTCTCTCAAGCTTTCTCTGTTTCTTTTGCAGGGCAGTTTCTCTCTCAAGGGTTATGAACAGCCTTGTCTTAACCAAGTCTTTGAATGGAGCTTACAACTCTGCTGGAGATCTTATTTGTTAGTCGTTTTTTATTCGCAATTGTACTTTCAAACCCTTTAATTCTGCCTCTCTCTTCTTAACTAACTGTGGGTATTGATTATTCTTCCTGAAGTTTTTTTGCAAACACTATCTTTCATGGAAGTTCTACATGGTGCCATTGGTATGTTCTGTGTAATTTTTAAGTAGAATTTTGTATTTATTAATGAATTTTAAAATTGCGGGTTGATTTTTATTTTTGATTTTTTGGAAATGGAGGTCTTGTTCCAAGTGGGGTGTTGCTTCCTCTAATGCAATGGGGGGGAAGGACTCACTTTCTACTAGCAATTGTTCGTAGACTTGATGAGGTTCGGATCTCATTTTACCTTAATTTTGAATTTTAGAGTGTATAAGGTATCTGATTAGTACAATGTTTGCTATCGGCTGGTAAATACACCAGTATAATTCTTTAGTTGCATGGTTAGTCTAATTTTTTGACCAGGGTTTGATGTGTCTAGCTGATTGAATGTCTGTTCCTCTTTTTATTTTCTTGAAGGTTCAAGAGCTTCCATCTATCTTCATAACTTTTTTTGCGTGGAGCATAAGTGATGTGAGTTTCTTGCACTTTCCCTCGTATTACTAATGCAGTATTTGATCTACTTGGTGTGCCCATCTACCAGTAGTCTATTTAGTTAATCCCCAGCCAGATATCCAAAATGCTCCAGAGATAAATGTAGCCAATTCTTCTATAGGATTCAAGTTCGACAATGTTGTGTTTTTATGTCAATGTTCGGCATGAGTGTATGGAATGTTATTAGACGCGGAGATTCTAGTCAAAGAGCTGTAATCTCTCCTATTGAGCTGTTATGCTCAATACAAAGACTCCTAAAATGTTCAACAACTTTCATTTGGATTCTGTTGCTTTGGATAATTAAAGATCTTTATTTTACTTTTAGTAACATTATGTAGGCGTCAATTCTATACTTTAAGATGGGCGATTAGATACTCTGAATGTTACCACTGCCACTTCTCTTATTTGCAGAATTGCATTTTGTTTGTTCCATCAACAATTTTTATGTTTTTCATTTACAGTTAACATTTCATGCTAATACAGATAATCAGATACTCGCATTATGCTTTAAATTGCGCAGGATATAGTCCATTTTGGGTCACTTACCTCAGGTCAGCAGCAATACTAACATTGCCACTATTGTCCAAGTTTTTTTACATTATATCTAGTAATATGTTATTGTAATCGCTTTCTTTATTTTCTAGGTATACAGCATTCATTGTATTGTATCCTCTTGGTATGGCCATTGGAGAAAGTGAGCCTCATTGAACCCTAATTCACCTTTATGTTTGGTTAGGATTCCATTTATTGTTTATTATTTCGTTTTTGTATTGATTTCCTGTTTCAATGCAGTGTGGATAATGTACCAAGCACTTCCACTCATAAAGGAGAAAAATCTCTATGCTGATTTCTTTAATCGATTCCCCTTCAACTACTACTCCTTTGTGATGGTATGTAAAGAAAGCAAGTTTACATCTTGATGAAAGGATGTGTCCCTCTTAATACAATGGGCTGTTTGTCTATATTTTTTCTGTTTACCTTGCACCGATATATCCGTGTAAGGATATCCACCTCAATAACCATACAAGTAGACAGAAAGGTGGGAGGCATCCCATCTTCGCATCTTTTCCTGGATAAAATCGTGTTTACCCCCTTTATTTACGTATTAGCATTCTTGTTTTGATTCTTTGTCTTTATGTATTTTTCTTTTGGGCGGTTTTTATCAGGCTGTGCTTGTATGCTACCCATTTTTGTGGCTGAAGCTGTACCTCCATTTATTTAAGCAACGCCGGTCGAAACTGGGGAAGCGCCATCATAAGAAGAAAAATTGAGGGTGTGGCAGTCTATTTTTGCAATTGATATTTAATTGTTAATCTAGAGAGTCCGATTCTAGAGTGTTCATTTCTGTCTGATTGCATAGAGGTAAGAACTATGAAATGTGTTACAGTTACATTCATAAACACTATTAGTTGAAACAACAATGCAGCTGTATTTCGACAATTGAGATCAATTATCTTGTATATGTAGAGCTACTATTATGTTTCCCCTCTTTATAGTATTTTCTCATGCCTGGTACAAGATTTTTATAGACATTGTCATTTGATACTTGCGGCAAACTGAAGCTTGAGATCTAACTGTGAATTAAGATGATACAGGCAAATAAATCCACAGTTAGAGCCTAGATGATACAGGCAAATAAACCTAACAGGGAACATGATTAGAAGTGTCTATGGCAATGGTTTCACTGAAGTAACCAAAAGGGATGTGTGTTGGGACGGAACACAAGATCACAAAGGGCAAACCTCACCCAGAACAGAAAACACACTATTTCCTTGTACTTCATGTAGGTGAAATTTTGGCGGATTGGTCATGTCAACGGTGAGCTGCAATTCGATTGATCTTTGTCATGCATGCCAGCATTGAGTTCACTCGACTGCCCCTGACTCTGTCTAGACCCTGCAAAAGATTATTTGGGAAAAAAGGTGTCCTTTATCAAGCTACTAATATTCTAGATACGATTCTCACGCAAGTATGTTTGAAGACCAATTTATCAAGCTACTAATATTCGATTCTCACGCAAGTATGTTTGATGACCAACAGGTCCAACACTCTGTTTAAATTATTTTCAACGCCAAATACTGGCAGAGAGTTTCCTGATGTACATGGGCTTTTTATTGGCTAAGGCCTATTCCTATGCGCATGCCAAAAAAAAGCTGTTTGGCATACCAGGTGGCGTGGCGAACCAATTGCGCCACTATGGGAAAATCAATAAGCGATAGACTTCTACCGAGCGATATTATGATAACGCTGGCGTTATACATTAAACCGAGCGATTTAAATAGTATCGCAAGCGATATTAATATTATCGACCACTAGATATTTTGCAACGGCTATTTCCCCCTACTAGTTCCTATATATAGGCCCTTGTATTTCTCCAAGGTACTCACACCTACTTCAACATATATTTCACCAATTTCTCTATCTCTATTCTCATTTTAAATTTCATAATCATCAATGGCGAGATCCAATGAAGAGAGGAATGTTATTATGAATCGGTTTAGAACACAACAAGAAATGCATCGAAGGAGGTTGCAAGAACTTGATGATGAGGAAGATGAAGATAATAAACTAATCGACACTTTGATGCTTGTACATACGGGCCAAATACCTAGAGTTACAGAGCCACAAGAAGTATTCTCAAGAAGGTATACGTATCGAGGGAGGGAATTTTACCATCAGAAGCTGATGCGCGATTATTTTCTTCCCAATTGTGTGTACTCTGATCAAAATTTTCAAGGTCGATTCCGTATGCCTCGTCATCTGGTGATAAAGATTATTGAAGAGCTTTGTCGAGTAGAAACTCAATTTAATTATCAGTTTGATGCACTCAATATTAGAGGTCATAGTCCTGAACAAAAAGTTACTTCGGCTTAAGGTTAGGTTATGGCACTCCAGCGGATGCGAACGATAGGTACCTTCGCATGGGTAAAACAACTTCATTCACTTACCTTTCATTGTTTTGTGAAGTAATGATTAATCATTTTGATCCAACATATTTACGAAAACCAACCGAGGAAGATGTTAGAGAAATACTGAGGGAGAATAAGGGTCATTATCCAAAACCAACAGTTATCCTTGAAGCTGCTGCTTCTTATGATTGTTGGATATGGCACGCTGTTTTTGGTCTTCCGAGTTCACAAAACGATATCAATGTTTTACACAAGTCGCCTCTGTTTGAAGATTTGAAGCATGAGATTTGTCCCCAAGTCTGTTTCATGATCAACGGCCACCAGTACACTCATGACTATTATCTTGCGGATGGTATCTACCCAAAATGGTCCACCTTGGTTCAATGCTACCATCAGCCTCCTACCGGTGCATTGGGCCGTTCATACCAGCATTTTAACGATGCCCAAATGGCAGCGAAGAAGGATGTGGAACGCGCTTTTGTAATTTTAAAGAGGAAGTTCGCTAACATTTGTGGCCCATATCGTGGGTTGAGTCCTCGTGAAATGCACAAAACTATGCTCACTTGCATAATTCTTCACAACATGGTAATTCAGGAAACCGTCGTGATCCGGAGTTGACTAACTATGAAGATGAAGATTTGAGGCCGGAGATTCAACCAGAAAGAGGCATCCCTGCAAGGAATTATGCTCAAATGACTAATTACATTCAGAACAAATTTGTATGACAGTTTCAGGTGTTTTTTTCGTTTATCAGTCATTATGCATCTCATTTAATCTGTCTTAACAGTTTCAAATTATGGTTTTAAGTGACAACACTGAAATCCAGATATGGTTTCATCAGTTGTTGATATTTCAAAAATTTCTGAAGAACTTCCATCGATCTCTTTACTTAGTGATCTAGATGATGAAAGATATGCTCAGTGGAGATTTTCTATAATTGGTCGTTTAGATTTTCTCAAAATCAAATTTGTTGATGCGGTTACAATTTTGAAAAATCAATGGAAATTAACTGGTTCATTTGATTCCCTTGGGAAGAGGTTTTTTCACTATCAAATTGGAGAATGAAATAGATAAGCAGTATATTAAGAATGGAAAATGGGAGGTTGTTGATCAGTTTCTCCGTCCAAATTTCAGACCAGAAAATCAGAAAATTTCTATTGCTATGTTGTGGGTAAATTTTTTGGGTCTCAGCTTAGAGTATTGGGATGAAGCAACTCTGTTCAAAATCAGTAAAGCTATTGGTAATCCAATTAAGGTTGCTGAAGCAACACTTCATTATGCAAGTGGATATTCAGCAAAGGTTCTCACTGAGATAGATTTATCCAAACCAATTCCTAACAAACTGTGGATTATTACAAAATATGGAGCCTTCTCTCAAGTAATTATACTTCCTAAAATGCCTAAGTTTTGTAGTAAATGCAAAATTGTGGGTCATTTTTTTATCAGAATGCAAATTCAATCAGCATCAGCAAGAAGCTACAAAACAAGATAATTCCAAGCCTAAAGTTGCAGAAAACAAGGTGCAGCAGAGTAATCAATCAACTCCAAATAAAATGGTGCCTTTTGATATATGTCAAACTCCAACACCTTCAGTAAATAAAGAAATCATTGGAGGTAATACTGGGATTGCTACAACTACTGGTGGTAAGTTTAGTCCTCTAATGGAAATGGAAGAGACCGTGGAAAATGAAATCAGTGAAGTGATACCTAAAAATTTAGATGCTTCTAAAATTCTTCAAATTGTAGATGATAACTCTGTAAAAAAGAGTGTGGTGAATTTTGTAGATGGGAAAACAGGATCAGTTTCTGCAACAAAAGTACCCTTTACTTCTTGGTCTAAAGCTGTCCAAAAACCAGTATCTTCATCATTTCAAACTCCTACAGGTAATCTTGAAGTTACACAAGAGGTAATTGTTTCAAAAATTGGTTCTCAAGCATCTTCATCAAGTCAAATTTCTACAAGTAATCTTGAGGCTACAAAAGAGGTAATTCTCTCAAAAGTTAGTTCTCATGTTCCAGTTAAATATAATTTTAGAAAAGCTCAAGGAAAAGGAGGCACAAAAGGCCTCCATTCCAATCCATGAAAATAATTTTTTGGAATATAAGGGGCCTTAGAAGATCTAGGGCTCAAAATAAAGTTTGGTCTTTAGTCAACCAATTTAATCCTTCATTAGTATTTTTAGCTGAACCTAAAATAGTTTGTAGTTCTTCTTTTTGCAATAAGTTGAACTTACCAGGAATGCAATCTATGGTAATTCATAACTCAGTAGCAAATAAAAAAGGCAACATATGGTTATTTTGGAATAAAAGTTTACCAACTCCAGATGTTATTTCTATGTCAAGCCAAATGATCACTGTCAGTATAGGTGATGTTCTTGTTTCTGGTATTCATGCTCATGTGGGGGTTATGCAAAGAAGGTTTTTATGGACAGAAATGGAAGCTATTAGTGAGTTGAAGAAACCATGGTTGGCCATTGGTGATTTCAATGCCATAATTTCTTTAGATGAAAAACAAGGTGGTAGAAGCCCTAGTAGAAGAGCAATGATGGACTTTACTAATTGTTTGGATAGTTGTGAGTTATTACAAGCTCCCAAATCTGGGTTATAATTCTCTTGGTCCAACTGCCATCAAGGTAACAGTAGAATATTATGCAATTTGGACATAGTGGTTTTCAACCAATTATGGCTGCAAAAATATAGTGATTGGGGTTATAAAGTGGGTTTAAGAGTTGCTTCTGATCATGCTCCCTTGTTAGGAGGTTGTGCCAATATTCCCAAACCATTGAATGTACCTTGGAAATTTTCAAAAGATATGGTTGTCTCATCCTAATTTTATGGAAGTTGTTCAAAACTGCTGGTCTGAAACTATTGGGGGAGATCCAGCTTTTGTGTTTCAAAGCAAGTTGAAAAAATTAAAGAAAGTTCTCAATGATTGGAACTGGAGTATCTTTGGAAACTTAAATGTTCAAATTAAGGAAGCTGAAGTTCAAGTTCAAGAAGATATGCTACAGTCAGATGCTAACCCATTTGATATTACAGTTCTCAATACTCTTGTAGATGCTCAGAATAATTATAATTCTAAAGAGGTTCAGTTGAATACTTTACTAAAACAAAAAGCAAGAATCAGGTGGATCAAGGAGGGTGCATCTAATAACAATTTCTTACGTACTAGTCTGAAGATCATACAAGCAAGGAATTTTATTAGTGAACTTGAAGATGGCAATTGAAACATTATAACTAATCAAGAGAAGATAGCTGAAGAATTAGTCAAATATTATGAGCAAAAATTTCAATTCCAACTTGTATCAATTGAAGATTCTTTACTGAATGCTATTCCAGAAGTAATCACTCATGAGGATCAAGAAATGCTTGATAAGCTCCCAGATCTTTGACATGGATCCTGATAGCTCACCAGGATGGTTTCTCTGGTTGTTTTTACAGAGCTTGTTGGCACATTATAAAGAAAGAGGTAGTGCAAGCCATTCAATTTTTCTGGAGTAGAAGATTCATTCCTAAGGGCTTGAACTCTAATTTCTTGGTTTTACTACCCAAAACTGAAGGTGCTAAATCTCCAAATCAGTTTAGACCAATAGGTCTAAGCAATGTAAGTTATAAAATTTTTACAAAGATTATCACTGCAAGGTTAAGCAATCTATTGGTAAAGTTAATCTCTCCACAACAAGCAGCATATGTGAAGGGGAGATGTATTCAAGAGCAAATAATGTTGGCTTCAGAATTAGTAAATGAAATGAAGACAAAAAAAGGGGTGGAAATATTGGTCTTGAGCTTGATATATCTCAAGCATATGATTCAGTAAGCTGGGAGTTTCTTTTTCAAGTTCTGCAGAAGTTTGATTTTTTTGGTTCTTGGTGTGATTGGTTGCATACTTTATTCAAATCAGCTAAACTCTCAGTTCTTGTTATGGTGGCCCTTGTGGATTCTTCTCAGTGGGTAGGGGCCTGAGGCAAGGAGACCCTCTATCACCCATTTTATTTGTCTTAATGGAGGAGGTGTTAAGTAGAAATTTATCTGAAATGGTAAGTAAAAGAGCAATCATCCCTAGGGTCACAAGAAATAGTATAAGTCCATCTCACCTTTTATTTGCAGATGATGTCTTCATCTTTCTAAATGGAGCAAAGAAGAGCATTGAAAATCTACAAAAACTGCTAAAAGATTACCAGCTCAGTTCAGGTCAATGCATCAATAAAATGAATAGCAAGTGCTTTGTGGACGGGACTTCAGAATCGAGGAAAAAATTAATCAAAGATATTCTTCAGATGGAGTTAAGTGTGTTCCCTGATAAATATTCAGTTAATTATGCAATGGCACCGATAAATATTGGAAAGGAAATCTCTGTATTTTCAAGAAAGGTGTAATTCTATTCCATTATATAATATGGCAATGGCATAAGAAATTTTCTTTCAGTTAAAATCTCCTCCATTTAAGGAAGGTGGTTTGGGAATCCCAAGATCGGGAATCTTTTCTTATGTGTTCAAGGTTATCGCTCATAAATGGCCATCCTCAGTTATCAAAACTTGTGAGAAGATCATAAGAAATTTTCTTTCTATCCTCCCAAAAGGTGATAAACCCGTGAATCTAGGAAAAACATTGTTTTGGGCTCTCAGAAAAAGTGTGTACTCCATTTAAGGAAGGTGGTTTGGGAATCCCGAAGATTGCCATGCCCAAGTTGTCAATAGAGCTTTTCTTATGAAGATGTTGTGGAAAATCATAAAATCGTGCAAGATTGGGTTTTATTTTTTCTTGCAAAGCTAAATATCAAGATAAAAATAATCAATGGAGTTTAAAATGGCAATTATCTTCCCACTCAGAACAGGCTTGTCTTGGGCTTTGCAATTCATACAATATCAATTTCTCGAATTACATGCCCAACTTTGTAACCCAATATTTCATTGGGTCGGGAACCCGAATCATCTCGCTTAACATCCACTGCCATCATCCTCAGTCCTTCCTGCCATCCAAAGACTTCTTAACTCATACCGCAACATCTCAAGACCAACAAGATCACCACCGCATCGTCTTCAACCCTCACTGACTATACCTAGCTCTCGCCTCTGATCATAGCCTAGCATGCTATCACGATTCCACTTCCTATAGCACAAACTCACAAAGAACACAGCTATTTGAGCTTTACTCACCGAGCCGCACAACCATTTCAAACAATTGATTTTATCAAGCACTATTGGCAGCAACTCAAGTCTTCCCGGATTTCTTGGTTGAACCGAACCTAGAACTTCCACAATTTCAATACCCGAACTTTGTATCCTTCTTATACTTGAATTCTCACTCCAAACCCATCTTCCTCGCCTCTAAAATCAATCAAATTTCCTCAAAACATTCCCACAAGATGGAAAGTAACAAAGACCAGTTCCCTTAATTTCCTAAGACAGATATCAGCCGAAAACCCCCATCTTGGCTTGATGAGACTCTCAAATCCCCTTTCTATTGTTCTCATTCTCGAACCATTGCCGCCATGAATCACTCTCTCGAACGACTAGAAATCACTTATAAGTTTGTGTCTTCAGCTCGACTTTAGTGAATTGGGTTGTTATTAGCACCCTATAGGATAGGGCTGCCCTTCACGATTCCAAAGCCTTTGATTTTGCTCGTAACCTTCTCATACAACGTCAATGACTACCTCGTTCTTTCGCCATTGGCTTTGTCTTTTCGTGCTCTTTGAGATGATGAGAAGAAATCTTGGATTTGAACGAGTTCCACTGGTCTTTTTGCTCCAAATGACTCCATTGCACCTAATTAACTCAAAAGCACACATAAGATACATAATTTACAAGAAAACTAAAGAAAGCATAAATACTAGATATTAAATACGATTCTACACCTAAAATTCCCACACTTAGACTTTGCTAGTCCTCGAGCAAATCAAACAAAATAATAAAATACAACAACTCCGTGACGTCGAGGCTACGGTCACTTTTAGCATAAATAACAAGCCTTTAAACCCCTAGGTGTCCCTAGTGACGAGTTATAGTCTCGTGAAGGTTTACTAGAGATATACCTACAAACTATATTTCAAACTCCGTCTATTCGTGACAAATCAATGAACGAATCCAAAATGACTACAAGAGGAGGAGGTACCTTGCAAATTCAATTCAATTATTAGTAAATAAACTCTAATTAGATAGTTTAACAAGCCACAATTGAAAAGATTAAGAAAATGGATATAGATGTAGATGTTGGCAAATATTCACAAGTGTTCGATGTTTCCCATATCTCCCAAGGTCACTGCTAAGATGAACCTAATCCTATTGATAAATATTCAGGTGTAATTCTATGCAATGGCAGAGTTAAATCCTCAACAGTCTGGCCAATGGTGGAATTGATGCAGAGGAAACTTGCAACTTGGAAAGGAAATCTCTTGTATTTTCAAGAAAGGTTAGTATTAATCAAGTCAGTACTTTGTAGCATTCCATTATATAATATGGCAGTCTATAAATGGCCATCCTCAGTTATCAAAACTTGTGAGAAGATCATAAGAAATTTTCTTTCATCTGGTGATAGTGAATCTAGGAAAAACATTGTTTTGGGCTAGAAAAAAGTGTGTACTCCATTTAAGGAAGGTGGTTTGGGAATCCCAAGATTGGAAGTTGTCAATAGAGCTTTTCTTATGAAGATGTTGTGGAAAATCATAAAATCAGAGCAAGATTGGGTTTTATTTTTTAAAGCTAAATATCAAGATAAAAATAATCAATGGAGTTTAAAATGGCAATTCTCTTCTGTAGAACAGGCTTGTGCTGGGCTTGGCAATCACTGCAAGAAAATTTAAGGTGGTGTGTTGGAAATGACATGAAAATTTCTTTGTGGTTTGATACATGGATTGGTGAATCTCCCTTAATTAATACACTTAGCTCCAATCAGTATGTTCAAGAAAATAGTCAAATGAAGGTGGCAGATTTGTTAAGCAATGGGAATTGGTCTATTCCACCTGAAGTTCAAAGTATTTTTTCTTCTCTTAATCTCCCTGAAGTTGGAGGTGGAAATGATGAAATAATATGGAATGCATCTCTCTCTGGAGAATTTCTTGTTTCAACTGCAGTTGATAAAATAAGATTTAAAGAATACAATGTTATATGGTCAAAATACTTACTGAATTCTTATCTTCATCTAAGTATTGCTAGCAATGTATGGAAGCTAATTCATGGGCTTTATATGGATGATGAAAAAATGGTTAGTCATGGTTATGATATTGCATCCCAGTGTTGCATTTGTGAAAATGCTTGAGGATAGCATGCACCATCTGCTCTGGGAATGTGATTTCAGCTCAAACATTTGGAATTGGTTGGTGTGCATCTTTCAGTTTGCAGCTCCTACATCTTTTGAAGATATTTAGAAAAGTGCAATAAATAAAAGTCCATTGGTTCAGCAAATTTGGATCACAGCAGCCTGCAGTTCATTGAAGGAGTTATGGTTTTAGAAGAATAGAGATTTTTTTGACAATATTAAGCCCAACATCTCCTCCTTCAAGAGTAGAATAATTAAGATGGTTTTTGAAGGTGGCATGAGAATGACAGGAGCAAATGGGACCATATTTATGATCTTAATCTAATTACTTTCTTTAATCTGGGTCCAAGGAAATCTAAGATTCAGTATATTAAGCCTTGTTATTGGTTTGCTCCTGAAGCTGACTTTACTCTATTTTGTTGTGATGGAGCATCTCTTGGGAATCCAGGTGCAGCTGGTCTGGGAGTTGTGGTTAGAAACCATCTTTGTCAGGTAATGGGTGCAATTTCTGGTGGTTTAGGCACTGCCAATATATTGCAATTGCAACACAACAACAATTAGATGTTGATTGGGAGCTTTTCGGAAGATAATCATTCAATCACTCAAAATCATGCTAAATCAATTTGCCCGCAATCAAATTCCTCTTTGAATGTTTATAAAGTCGCAATGCGGTTAAAAGCTCACTTTGTGATCGATTGTTCATTGCTTCGAGAGAAATTAATTTCTCGGTGATTGTGCGGCTAAAAGAGGAGCAAGGTCAAGAGGAACGAGCAAACTTGGAGCATGTGAAAGAAATATTTACATTGAGAAGACCTACTTGGTTAGGTAGAGTAGAAATGCTAGGCGAGGTAGTGGAAGAGAAGCATTGCGAAGGTTCGTGGAGTTATGTTAATGGGCTTAATGGGCTTGTAAAAGGATGCGTGTTAAAAGAACTAAGAAGCAGTTTTAGGTCAAATTTGTAGGCTATTTTTCATGCTTATTTTGTATATGTAACTTTCATTTTAATCATTAAAATTTGAGTGATTAATTCCATGCACTAAAAAAAAAAAAAGAGTTATTTATTTTAATTTAGAGGAAAGATATCTCATTTATCATTGCATAGCTGAAGTATATGCAGTTGTGGTAGCTGCTGAATTAGATGTTGATTGGGAGCTTCGGAAGATAATCATTCAGTCAGACTCAAAAACTGTGCTAAATCAATTTGCCTGCAATCAAATTCCTCGGTTTATAAAAGTCAGGTGGTACAATGCAGTTAAAAAGCTCACTGTGATCAGATTTGTTCATTGCTTCAGAGAAATTAATTTCTCAGCTGATTGTGCAGCTAAAAGAGGAGCAAGGCTGTTAGCATGTGAAAGAAATATTTACATTGGAAGACCTACTTGGTTAGGTAGAGTAGAAATGCCAGAGGTAGTGTATTACATATTATGTTAATGGGCTTAATGGGCTTGTAAACTGTTAAAAGAACTAAGAAGTAGTTTTAGGCTGGGTTAATTTGTAGGCTATTTTTCATGCTTATTTTGTATATGTAACTTTCATTTTAATCATTAAAATTTGAGTGATTCAGCAAAAAAAAAAAAGTTATTTATTTTAATTTAAGTTATGTATTTTTATTTAAGTTAATGAGCAATAGACTTATTTAAGTTAATTAATGAGCAACAACATTTCAAATTAATCAACTTTTCATTTCAAACTAATATTAAGTAGAATGCAACAACAACATATCAAATTAAAATGCAATACTTTAAATTAAAACTTAATTTAATACATCAATCATCTAAAGGAACTACTACATCAAACTCATCATCAGTTCCATCCTCATTATCATCACCATTGTTGTTAGTAAATCCAGCTTGTTGTTCAATCTGTGCTTGAATCTTATTAAATTCAATTTGCCACACATTTTTTTGTTGGGCGTTCATAATTGAAGTGTTAGCTTGAAGAATGTTATGCTTATCATAGTCAAACCCAAATTTTTCTTGAGAAATACGACTTTTTTTTACTCTCCCTGTTTTGAAATTTCCTATCAACTGCTCTTTGCTTCTCGACGGTCTTTTGATGTACCATAAACTCCGCCATGTTAAATCCACCTAAACTCCCTCCTTCTTGAGCTAATTTTCTAGCTAGTCTTGCATTGTTCCTCCCTGGCAGTTTTCTCTTACCGTCATCATAATTATTAAAAACTAAGTTACCATTTGGGTTTCTTGCAGTATCTGGTGAAGACTTTGATGGACCTGGTGAAAATGGTGAAGAATTTGGTGTTGAGGTAGAAGAATTATATGGTGACCTTTCAGGTACTTGTTGATTAGTTGATAAGAAATCTGGATTATATTTGTTCAACCCCTTTAAAATATGAAAACAACTTTCGAAAGCGAACTGTTTACCATGTTTTCGCTGCCAATCTGTACGAACCTGTCTTTGAAAATCAACATCCACCTGACCACTCTCATTGTCTGCTCTTTTGGCTTGTATTATCAATGCAGCATAAGCGGGTACTTCCCTGTTGATTACAATGAAGTGTTCTGCCAATCCTTTTGCATCACGAGAATTGATGTTCATGGTTTGTTCTTCATATTTACGAAATATATTTTCCCACATGGTGTTACAATGTTGTTGTGCACCATCGATACAATCTTTGGTTAAAAAAAAAAACATAATTACGACAAATGCATTCATCCTCTATCATGTTGTATTTTGCACCACAGAATTTTTTTTTTTTTCAGCTTTGCCTTTGCCTTGACTTTGAGATTGTGAATCCATATTACAAGAAATAAAGAATTGTAGAGAAGGTGTGATTGTTTTAGATTTGAAGAAGAAGATTGAGAAATTCCAGAGAGATTTAGAAATTCTGGTGTGAGTTGAAATGAGATTGAAATTAGGTATTTATAGAGGAGAAAAATAGTAGCCATTTGATGAAGATCTGATAAGCGATGATCAGACAACCGAGCGATAGCTTGACTAGCGCTGGCGCTTTAAAGACCAGCGAGCGATGGCTTGACCGTCGAGCGATGGACACTCTATCGTTCGCTGAAAACTCTGTCGTGTATGCCTATATGTTATTCCTGGCATATAAGCATGTGAAAAATACTAGAACCCCCCTATTATATGGGTTCAATATATAGAAGCCCCATTAAATGGATCATTCATTGTCAACTCCGTTCTTTCACATTTTGATATTTCTAGGCCCAAAACTTTAGATTTCAGGGCTTACGAGTAAATCATAATTTTAATGATAGCAGGACTGCACTTTAGTATATATAGTTAATAAAACTAGGTTTATGTTTCATTTTCGGTTTCATTTTCTTTTTCACTTTCTCTCTCTCATTTTCTTTTTCTCTCTCTCAGACGAACAAACATGCCGAGAACAAGATTTCTAATCGAAATTTCAGTGATAAATGATTTCAAAACTTAGATCTAAGCTTTACAAATAAAGATCCTAATTATCTAAACATAAATTCGAAATCAACATCAGTCGTTCTTCGGAGATTCAATGGATAATCATCATCAACAGGAACTGAATCTGAAGATTCTCCTAGAAAATCAAATCAAACGGGTAAAAGTTCAATTCAATCGGTTGATTTAATTATTAGATTTCGATTTTTATTTTATGAAAAATTATTTGGGAAACTTTAATAGTTTGATTTCAGTTCAGATTTGTTACTGAAATCATAATCAGAGTGATTTCTATGTTACTGAAATTCTAACTCTCTCTTCTCTAGATCTCGGCTCCGGCGAAATTATTCAACGATTTTTCATCTTTTTAAGCTCGATTCGTTCATCAGTAGTGAAAGATCGAGAAGACTTCATCACCGGAAATCATCAGACTTGTTTCATGATAGAGGAGATCTGTTTTGAATGAGTTCTTTGTTTGTGTTAAAGAAGATCGAGAAAATCATCAGCAGTGAAAGATCGAGAAGACTTCATCACCGGAAATGATGAACAGGTAAATGTATTCTGTTGCAATCATTTTAATTCATTATTTTCTAAGGTTTTCTTTCTTCTCTATAGATTACATCTCAGAGCTCCAACATTTCGATTTGATTTATTTTTCATCTGCTCTTTTGGATCTGGAAAAACGATAATAAATTTGTTATTAGAAGAAGAAGATGTGTTTGAAGCGATGACAAATCTGAATTTTACTCTGCATTTTTGAATTTTTATGTAGTTATTTAGAGCAGTTTTATCTCAATTTCGTTTTTGTCAAAATTGTAGAAGAGGGGAAGAAATGGCTTTCTGCAGGGTTTGTTTGTGCGGCTATGTGCAGAAGATACATAAATGGAGTTGGTGGTTCTGGTGGTGCTCAGGTGGTCTTGTAGCTGATTGCTGGTTGTTTACAATTGCATTTACAGGTATTGCGAATTTTAAATGAATGTTTAGGCTTGAGTGAATGAATGGAAGAGTTGAGCTGCAACTACAGTTGAGGTGAAGCTAAAATGATTGTTGTGTCTAGCTAATGGCTTGTGGTATTGGTGGTATGGAGGCAAGAATGGATGTATATGCTGCAGCTGAAATGGCTTGACTGAATTACTAGAAGTAGATGTTGGTTGCAGCTGGAGTTGGAGCTGAAATAACTTGATTGAATTACATGAAGTAGATGTTTGACTGAATTATCTTCTGCAAAACAATTGTATTCAGTCACTCACAAACAATGGTTGTATGTGGAAATTATCAAACTGTTTTGTGCCAACCAACTGGAGGTAAAGGTATACTTACTGAGGCAAGCTCTCTTTTAAACTCCTTATGTTTACATCACTATTTGTTTAAAACTTGCCATAGAGTTTTAGGAAAAGTCATGACCTTTTGTTGGTAGGAAACCCACATTTTGATGAAATTGTGTTGCAATCAACATGTGTATCTACTAGTTACACATGCAAAAAAGCATGTGTATTTTTTAGTTACAGATGCATTATGATGTGTAATTTCTGGTTATACTTGCATTTTGGATGTGTAATTGCTGATTACACATGCATTTAAGTATGTGTATCTTCTGATTACACTTCCTTAAATGATTCTGCTCTGGTCGCTGATAATTGCTGATTACACATGCATTTAAGTATGTGTATTTTCTGGTTACATTCCTTCATAAAGTAACTTCTGGAGTCCACATTATAGTCGACCTTTACACGAATAAAGGGATGTTTAGAGCTGCAGCTCCGAGCGGAATTTCTTATGGAATGTAGGTTTTATCAATGTTCCCTGTAATAAAAAAGTACATTTATTTTTAGATATTTGTGAAAATTCTTATCTGCATATGTTGATCTCAGGTATGAGGCCCGTGAGTTACATGATGGTGACAATGGAAAATATCTTGGAAAAGGTGTTAGCAGAGCTGTTAAAAATATCAACGAGAAGGTGTCTGAAGCTCTAGTTGGAATGGATCCAACACTGCAGTCCCAAATTGACCAGGCTATGATAGACTTGGACAAGATTGAAAATAAGTTATGAGAGTTTACTTTGTACTTGGGTATCTTTTACATCAAAAGATTTTGATATTTAAGTAGTGGGCTACTATACTTAACACGATATATAGTGGTGGAGACTATCGACACTAGCTTCTTGCATACACTTAGCAGCTTTAGGGTAAAGATGATCTTTCTCAATGGAATGGTATTCCGGGTATAACGAGCAGTATAAAAAACAAGACTTAAATTTTCATTTTCTAAGTTATCATAGCTAAAATTCATAATAGCGAACACTCCATCAGCTAGTCATATGCATTGTAACTTTCAGTTACACAAGTCAGATGCATGGGTAACTCCTAGTTACACATGCATATAGCATGTGTAACTCTCAGTTACACAAGTTGCTGGTGTACTAAGTTTCTGTATGAATCTGATTTTCAGTGTTTGTAGAGTTCAATGAAAAATTTATTTCACTTTGATTGTTTGATTGTTCTTGTAATATTATTGATTGATTCTTTTTAATAAATTTGTTCTTTGATCTAATTCTTTAAATGATTTTGTCAATGAAAACCTTGAGAAAGGATTCTTTGGTTATATCTGTATAGGTATTTCCTTAGCCTTCGACAACTGAAGTATCTAGTATTCATGTCTCGGAGGTGATTTGTATATGAGCATGTGTAACTTTTAGTTGCATTGGGAAAATGCATGTGTAACTCTTAGTTACACTAGGAAAATGCATGTATAACTACCAGTTACACTAGGAAGATGCTGAGATTTTGATAGATTTAGTGTGAAATCATACATGAAGTATTGCAGGTGAGGTTTTTTTTTTCCTCATACTTCAGGTTTAGGTTTGACATGTGTAACTTTTAGTTGTTAAGTTATAGGGTTAAGTTCTTATACTTCAGCTAAGCCTTTTTTGCTATTTAATTTTGCTTTCCAGGTAACTTTTCGTGCTAAAATTGGTAAAGCAAATAGGAATACAAGGTGTTAGGTTCAAGATACTGCAACACAACTCTGGGAGGTAAAAACTAAACTCCAAGAAATTTGATTCTCTTCTCAATGCTTAACATTCTATGAACATCTGTAACTCTTAGTTACATGAGGAAAATGCATGTGAACTCTTAATTACACTAGGAAAATGCATGTGTATTACCAATTACACTAGGAAGATGTTGATTTTGCTAGATTCAGTTGTGAAATATAATGTGATTGTGGTTAGAAAGGAAGAAGAAGTAGAACCAGAACCAGAAGTAGTGGTTGTTTCTGGTGCTGAATTCCAATATGAATGTGTAACTCCTAGTTCTACTAGTCAGTTGCATGTGTAACTGCTAGCTACATTAGTCAGATTCATGTGAAACTATACATTGTTGTATAAACTGTTCATTAATCTTATAAAAATTGATTGCTTGTTGTTATATTTCAGGTTTCCAATAACTTCATAAAAGCTAATTGCTTATCTGTGGTATTGGTCCCGCTGGAATTGGAGTTGATGCTGAATACACAAGTCAGATGCATGTGTAAATCTCAATTACACTAGATAGATGCATATGTAACTTTCAATTACACTAGACAGATGCGTGTGTAACTTTTAGTTACACATGCTAAGAAATTATTGTAAATAAATCTAAAGTAATACATGAATATTTTTTATGTTTTCTTTTTATGTCAATTTTTTTGATGTGTAACTTCTCATTACACATGCCATATGGATGTGTAACCTCCGGATACACATGTCATATGCATGTGTAACTTCTGCTTACACATGTCCTACGCATGTTTAGCTGTTTCATGCCATACCCATGTGTAACTTCTGGATACACATGCACGTTGCATATGTAACTTCATATTACACATCCATATGTTATTGGTGGGAGGCGGTGGTCGGTGGTGGTGGCCGCCGGCGGCGGTTGGTGGTGGTGGTTGGAGGCGGTGGTGGTTGTTGGCGGTGGTTGTGGGCGGCGGCTGTAGTTGGTGGTGGTGGTCGTCGGAGGTGGTGGTGGTGGTAAAAATGAGTGTGACATCATGTTTACTATATTTTAACCTAGATTTAAATTTTATTTAATTATGGGCTTGACAATATGCATAAGGATATCAAGGTCTTTTAATAATTTGGGGCCTAGATTTAAACTTCTTTAATTAAGGGCCTCATATTATGGGTTATCAATTGGTCGGGCCTTAGCCTAAAAACCCTTATAGGCAGATGAGTTTGGCAGTTTGGCATGAACTGTTTTTTGGGGACTACTCAAAAAATGGGGGGAACTACTCTTAAGTTTTTGGGGTGGATATTGGTAGTAATTTTCAGTCACCCCTTATCTGATTTTTTTTAATACCTACTTTACCCTTGATGATTAACTTAGTTAGTGTGATGATTAATTAGTGTTAGTGTAATTATTAATAATTGATTAGTTAGTGATTAGTGATTTATAAGTGGGATTGTTTTGTTATAAACATTATTATTGAGAGATAAGAAGAAGAAGAAGATGGGTGAACCCAAAAAAACCTATTTTGAGTTTAGTAATTATGATATGGGTAATTCATTTGATGATACCTCATCCTCAGAATCAAAACCCCCTTCACCTGTATATGTCAATACTTTTAATGATCCGGAAATGAGTTATTTGTTAGATGATGAAAGCTTTTTGCCCCAAACTCAAGCTAACAAACCAAATGATGGATTTTATCAGCCACAACCTAAAGATGAAGCTATGGGTACTCAGGTATGTCTCATATTTAGTTAATGTAGCTTGAATTGTGCAAAAATTTGTCCAAACTGAAAATTTCAGGAAAGAATTCGGTTAGGTCAACCTAGTTCGGTTACTAAATTTAGTAGAATAGGAAACCGAACCTTTTTGAATGTGTAGTTCGGTTACTAAATTTAGCAGACGCGGGTAACCGAACTACATGTTAATGGTGGTTTTTGAGAGTTCGGTTATGTTTTTCCAGAAAATGTAACCGAACTATTTTTATAGAGTTTACAGTTCATAGTTCGGTTTAGTCGATTTAAATACTTTTGTTACCGAACTCTGTGTTCAGCAAGATCGCAGAATAAATATATAGAGCGTAGCTAACTGAACCTTTAAGTTCGGTTTAGTCGAGTTTTTCATTTTCATGGCCGAACTTTTCCATAGAAAATCTAAAGATCGAGTTCGGTAAGGCCCCAAATTATTTCTGGAAACTACATAACCGAACTTTGTGTTCGGTAGGGTCGATAAAAAAATTTACATTACCGAATTTGTAAGTGTTTCTTGTTTATGGTATTGACGTTGTGCTATTACTTGTAGGTTCCATGTAATCCAATAGAACCAATGGAAAACCAACCTTCCCCAGTTGGTATTTTGTACGATGACACATCCCATCACTACATGAATGACTTGGTATTCAAAAATATAGAAGATGCAAAGAGTTGGGATATACAACATGCAAAAAAAGACATGTGCGTATTAGTATTGAATGGGAGACAAAGCAATACTCGCTTTGAAATGGTTTGTGAGAGAAGCGGTGATCCCGATAAAAGCCACGAGAGGAAGGGTTATGTTTATGTTTATAAAGGAACGACAAATAGGAAGAACAAAACTTTCTCAAAGAAGATTAATTTCCCATTCAAGCTTGCATTTAATTATAACGAAGATTTGGGTGGATGGGTTCTCTACAGGGTTATGCAAGGTTGTCATAATCATCCTCGTCCGGAGCATCTTGAAGGACATTTCATGACGGCAAAGCTAACTCCTAAAGAGATGGACAAGGTAGCTAAAATGAGGACAATGGGTATTTCACCGGTTCAAATGCTCCAAATACTAAAGGAGGATAACAAGGATAACCACTCATCTTTGTCCACAATTTACAATGCAATTGAGACAATTAGAAGGAAGGAATGGACAGATAGACAAGTAATGCAACAATTGTTTTTTTTGCCCCAAGAGAAAAACTACGCGGTTCAAAAGGATGTGGATTCGGAAGGAGAGATAACACAACTCTTTATTGCGCATCCGACGAGTGTTCAATTGGCTCAATGCTTTCATGAAGTTCTAATAATGGATTGCACTTATAAGACGAACAAGTACGAGATGCCATTGTTGAATATTGTTGGGCGTACTTCGACGAAGTCACCGTTCACCGTGGCGTTTTGTTTCTTAAGAGATGAGCAAGAACTTAGTTACATTTGGGCACTAAAACAAGTTAAGGCAATCTTCCGAGGTGATGATATTCCAGGGGTTATAGTGACGGATAATGATGTCGCATTGATGAATGCAATATAGGAAGTGTTCCCACTAGCACATAATATGCTTTGTACGTTCCATATATGGTGTAATTTGATAAATAGGTGCAAGCCAATAATTTGTCCACCCAAGAAAAAAGGATATGAAGAGATTACGATGCTACCAGAACATGAACGAGCGGATGCAAAAGAGGAAGTTGACAAACAATACGATATAAATTACGCTAAATGGGTTGCTTTCAAGGGTGAATGGGAATCATGGTGTTGGTCTCTTACCGAGGAAGAGTATCATCTAAATCTTGCAGAGTTTATCGCCTATTGGGATACTCCCGATTACCCCGGTGTTGTGTCGTATGTTCTTCGCCAATGGTTGGAACCACACAAAGAGAGGTTTTTTAATGCCTATACTAAACAATATAAACACTTGGGAAATCAAGCGACAAGTTTAGTAGAGTCGCCTCACCATCGGTTGAAGAAGAATCTCTTTGGATGTGTTGATAATTTTGTAACCGTGTGGAATGCTATGGAAAATTACTTCAAGCGCGACATTGATAGAATTAAAGAGAAGTTCCAAAAAAGCCGTATATTCAAAATGAACGGAAAATATGCCGACCACCCATTGTTCAAGGGAATCCATTTACAACGTATCTCGGCAATGTATGAAGTTTTTGATTATAGAAGTCGAGTTGATTGATAAGTGGGAAACCAAGGCGGATGAGGTGTGTGTATGTAACATGAAGAAGTTTATGGGACTACCTTGTCGCCATATGATAACCAACTACGAGCATGGCGTAATCCCTTTAATCGACATTGATCCATTTTGGAAGCATCTAAGTTTCATCCCTCCTCCAAAGGGAGAAGAAGCCGAGGAAGAGTTTGGTGATAACGAAATGGGTAGAACCGTACTAGAGATGTATCGTGGCATGAACAAGCTCCAAAAACAAATCTTTTGGGATGACATGAGGAAAATCATATATCCACAAACTTCGGAGAATGTTTATGAACCGTCAAAAGGCAAACGCAAAGGTAGACCAAGCAAAAAAGAAACTAAAAAGAAACTTAGATAATATGCAAAGGTGTTACGTAAGAAGAAAAGTGAGCAAACCCCATTTACTAGAGATCCTTCGGCCCATGAGTATACCGCGGCAATGTACTTGGAGATGAGAAAGGCGAAACAAGTGAGCAAGATTTAAAGAAAAAAGGTTTGATGTGTCCATCATAACCAAGCCAACCATCTTCCGTCGACGTGAAGCTTAAGTCTCCAATGTGCCCCATCCAACCATCTTCCCTAGACGTGAAGGTTGAGGCTCCAAATAAAGACTATTTGAATGATCTACCTCTATACATTAAAGAATACATTATTTCCACCGACGACGTTCCTCCGGATGGTAATTGTGGTTTTCATGTTGTCAATCAATAACTTGGGCCTTTCATCGAAGGTGCGAAGCGAAATAATGGGTGTGCAATCACTCATATAAGTCAAAGGTTGTTGTCCAAACTAAAGGAGAATCCGGCCTTTTACAAGACAATGTTGTGTGATGGGGAGGGTAGTCTCAATGAGCAATTTGTTAGGTATTAACGTCGTCTTCATGGGGGCCATCCAATGACATCGGATTATTGGATGAGCATGCCTATATGTGGACACTTAATCGCTGAGGCATTCAATTGTGTGGTTCATTATTTCTCAAAATATGCTAGTTTCACCTTCACCCCGAAAACAACCGTATGTGTCGAGTAACTCAAACGAAGGAGATGTGTGATGGCATTGATTAACTACAACCACTTTATAGGCCTCCGGTTAAAACCCGATTGTCCATTGCCTCCAATATGTGGAACCTCTTATTGGCTTGCATTTAATCCGGATAGAATGTTGGGTTGGTGTATCATGTATGAGCCTAACATGGAGATGTGGAATGCTTTGAAGAAGTCGGAAGAAATTGTACATGAAGGTCAAATTTCACTTGAAGATGATTAAATGACACATGTAATGGAACTAAGTATGCTTATCAATGGAATACTATGTTTTTTGAATAGTAGTATTAATTATGAGTAAATGTTAGTATTTTATGGAGTTGCCAGATAATAGTTTGGTTGGCACATAATATTATAGAGATTGCCGAAGTCATGTTCGGTTAGATGCCCAAATATTTCAGGTAGCCGAACACCTGTTTTTTTTTTTTTGAGACTTTTGTTTTTGCAGTAACGTTCGGCAACCTAAAAAACTTCACCAGGTAACCGAACATCTTGTTCGGTTAGGTTGATGAATATTACCAGGTTGCAGAATTGTAGTTCAAAACCCTAACATATTAACTGCTGAATTTGACATTGAAGTTCGGTTAGGAAATGAAATTACAGGACAATGCCGAACTGTACGAGACAGAAGTTCGGTTAGGTAACGAAATCACTGGACAATGCCGAACTTTTATAGGACTTTCCAAAATAAAATGACATAACATTTAATATCTGAAACGCGTTATGAAAAAGCCTTTAAGGAGACGGAAATGATATTCATATTTGAAATCCTTTCTCTTCCATCTTCGCCATTCGTTTTTTGATGTTAAAATGATTTCTTCGAATCCTTCACCCCTAAGTCGATACCGCCTTATAATACGAAATAAAGTCATAAATTCCACAACTCTATCTCTAATCTTTCCAAATCGAATGAACAAAGCTATATGATCACGGTTATAAGGTTTTGTTGTGTCGGAGCAGAATTTCTCATGAATTTTCGCCCAATAACTTTGACTCATAATACCATTCATTCTTCGTTCTTCACCCCTCTTTGGATAGTATAATATGTAGTTTCTGCAAAGAGAAAGATCTTCATCTAGAGTAAATTTAGGACTAGTAGCTGCCATTTTTAGGAGATTTTGAAACAAAATGTTAACTATGAGACACACACACATATATATATATATATATATATATATATATATATATATATACCACTTAGGTGTATAACGGCTATAAAATTAGCCGTTACTTGATATTACATTCTAATTTCAAAATTATGTACTATATTTGTGTCAGATAAAGTACATTTTAATTTCAAAATTATAAGTTCGGTTAGGAAACAAAAAATTGCGACCAAACCGAAACCCTAAGTTCGGTTAAATGATAAATACATGTGGTAACCGAACCTTTTTTTGAAGGCTCACAGACAAACTGAACATATATATGATACAAAAAACACTCCAAAACAAACCTAAGAGTTGGTTTCTGTGATTTCTGCATCAAGAGAATGACTTTTCCAACATGTGCAATAGGAAAAATTTGAGTCTCCAGAGAATAGTTCGGTTACCTAAGAAATTATGCTTTGGTAATCGAACTGTAAAGTTCGGTTGCATGGTAAAACATGTGGTAACCGAACTTTTTTGTGAAGGCTCACAGACAAACTGAACATATATATGATACAAAAAACACTCCAAAACAAACCTAAGAGTTGGTTTCTGTGATTTTTGCATCAAGAGAATGACTTTTCCAACATGTGCAATAGCAAAATTTTGAGTCTCCAGAGAATAGTTTGGTTACCTAAGAAATTATGCTTTGGTAACCGAACTGTGAAGTTCGGTTGCATGGTAAAACATGTGGTAACCGAACTTTTTTGTGAAGGCTCACAGACAAACTGAACATTTATATATGATACAAAAAACACTCCAAAACAAACCTAAGAGTTGGTTTCTGTGATTTCTGCATCAAGAGAATGACTTTTCCAACATGTGCAATAGCAAAATTTTGAGTCTCCAGAGAATAGTTCGGTTACCTAAGAAATTATGCTATGGTAACCGAACCCCATAGTTCGGTGACATGGTAATAAATTAGGTAACCGAACTTTGTTTTGAAGGCTCAGACACAAACTGAACATGTATATGATACACAAACCACTCCAAAACAAACCTAAGAGTGGAGTTCTGTGATTTATGCATCAAGAGAATGACTTTTCCAACTTGTGCAATAGCAAAATTTTGAGTCTCTAGAGAAGAGTTCGGTGACCTATCATATTATACCGTGGTAACCGAACTAATATCTTCAGCCTTTATGGATGAAGGCTTTGTGCTTCAGCCTACAGACAAGTTCGGTAACCAATGAAAATGTTGCGAGGTAACTGAACTCTGTCTTCGGCAATCTGGTAGGATTTAGAAGGTTTCCTAAAACTCAGTTCGGTGACCTTGAATTTGTCACAGGTTACCGAACTTCAAGTTCGGTTAGCTGTGTAAAAATTACAGGTTGCCGAAAAACATCCTGTATTCCAAATTTTAGGCTTATTAAATTGAAAAACACAAACCCAATTAAAATTGAAAACACAAACAAGGTTCTAAAACAAATATAAAAGTGTTATACATACCAAACTACGAAATCCTTAAGTAATTGTTTAAAAAACACAAACATACGAAATTAAACCATACGAAATCCATAACTAAGATGTTTTTTGAAACTAAAACCATACGAAATCACTAACGACCACTAAGATGACCCCTTTTACCACCTCCTTGTTTACCACGAGTTTTAGGTCGAACTTCCTCATCACTTGTGGTATCATCTCCTCGACCGGTTTCCTCCACAGCGCGACTTGAACCTTGTCCTTGTTGTCGACCCCTTTTACCACCTCCTTGTTTACCACGAGTTTTAGGTCGAACTTCCTCATCACTTGGGGTATCATCTCCTCGACCGGTTGCCTCCACAGCGTGACTTGAACCTTGTACTTGTTGTCGACCCCTTTTACCACCTCCTTGTTTACCACGAGTTTTAGGTCGAACTTCCTCATCACTTGGGGTTTTATCTCCTCCACTGGTTTCCTCCACAGCGCGACTTGACCCTTCTCCTTGTTTTCGACCCCTCTTCAATTGCTTAGACCTACTTGGCTCCACCATTCTTTTAGTTATAAGACCCTCCCACTGCCTGTAGTAGTCGGTTTGTTCCTTAGTCAACATCGGCTCTCCACTTTTGATTTTAGCCATCTATTTCTTCAACAATTTCGTACCCTTCGACACCTAATTCTAATTTTAAGCACAAGTAAATATTTTTTCAATACTTTGAAATAACCGAAAAAGTATAAGAGAGAGAAAATTTCTTACCACATTATCCCATAACCTTTTAGCTTCTTCTCCACATATAGGCATCTCCTTCTGAGCTCTCTTAGCCTCCCTCTCCTTTGCCTTCGCCTTCGCCGCATCAGTCTTAGCTTGTTGTTCTTTATTTATCACAAAAGGATGACTAATTTCTTCATAAAACTCCATATAATCATCATCACATGCATTTACATCTCCTTCAACAGGTACACAATCACCCAAAGGTAAGTAGTAGTTACCAAATGCATTCCAATGTGCTACCGTATGAGTTGGTTGATGTTTTGGCTCAAAATATTTCTCGGTGTTCTTTGTTCCCTCAACCAGCAAATTGAAATTTTCATTCTCCACGTCGGGATCCATTTGGACGCAAGAAAGTTGTCTTAGTATTCTCCTTGGATTATATATTGCGTAGCCGTTAGGATGCCAAATGGGTCCATAGTAAGCCGAGACGGTAGAGTATCCATTCAGATCATCTTCATCTACAGGGACATCATCGGGTACGGCGTATGAGTGAAATACCATATCGTTCACCGTAAGTTTATCCAATTTCTCCATCAATGAAGTCAACTGCTCTTCTTTAGACTTCTTTTGTGCGTCCAAAAACAACCATTTTCCTGCTGTAGGTTGTCCATAGGGATAAGGTGTCTTTTCCTGAGCCAATCCTAATGAAGGGAAGTGGTCGTAAATCCAAACCTATGCGAAAACACGAAAATATTAACCACATACATGAAAATTGAATTGGAAGCAGAAATTATAAGCGAATAATTTTCTAATTAACAATGTAGAAGGTCACCTGGACAAGAGTTAAGTAACCTCCAATTTGATTACACTTAATCCTGGACCCTTTGCTCATCTCTTGTAGAACAAAAGCAAGTACCCCAGTGGCCCAAGAGTATTTGTTCATCTCATCGAGATTCTCCAAAAGTTGTAGATAATGTGCATCCACCCTATTTCCAGAAGTTTCGGGGAAAATGACAGTTCCTAGCATATATAACCAATAAGCGGTGACATGATGCCTAAGGGTATCCCTGTCCATCACCAACCTTCCTTTCTTCACCTTCTTCTTCAATGCTCCATTTTCCTCTCTTGGATTATACTCATCGCCACGTTTAGGGGACCTCACATAACGTCTAAACTCACATTGAGACTTTCTTGCATCCCATCCTAGATATTTTAGAGCCAATTCTTCAAGAGCTTCATAACTCATCGAGGGGTTGTAGCCTTCTCGAAGACATTTACCTTCAATTGGTAAGCCGGTGATTCTATAGCAATCATCGGGAGTAATTCCCATCTCTCCAAATGGAAGATGCATAGTATATGTCTCGGGATAATGCCTCTCGAGAAATGCGAATACGATAACAGCGTCAAATTCCACATGTGCGTACTCAATAGCTCTCCATAACACACATTCTTTAACCTTCGCTTGAAACTCGTCACACTCCAAAGAAAGATCCCATTTGGACGCCTTTTGACGTTTAAGACGAACTTCATCATTATGATCTTACGAAAAGAACATAACACTATTAATACTTGACGAAACATGTCCCAAAAAAAAAACGTTTTGTTAGTTAATAATGAACTTAAAGAATACCTTTGTCGCATAGATCTTCGCAGCCCATGAGTGTTTGTAGCCAAACAATGTTGCCCCTCCATCATTTGGAGTACCATAAGTTGGGTTCACTGGTGACAAACACAAATCATCAGGGGGAATGTGTGAGTATCTAGCACTAGGCGGCTTCGGCTTCTTTTTCTCTTTAGCAAGAACAATTTCTTGCTCTTCTTCCTCTTCCTCCTCTCCCTCCTCTCCCTCCTCTTCATCCTCTCCCTCCTCTCCCTCCTCTTCCTCCTCTTGTCATTCTCCTTCTTTGCCCTGTCCTAGTTCTTCTTCCTCTACATTTTCAACGTGTTCTCTTTGTTGTTCAACCTCTCCATTTCCTTGGTCTTCATTTCTTTGCTCTTCCTCATCATCATTCTCTTCTTCAATAACATTATCAATTGTATTCTCCATCACCTCTTCATTGACATCTTGGATTACATCACGAACATTATCTTGGTTGACTTCCGGTAATGAGCCCCCTCCATGTTTAGCATTTGTGGCACCACGGTTTCGGAAATCTAAATGTTTTGCTCCACGAGGGGTGGGAGTTTTCAAATCCTCATCTAGGTGTAGTTTCAATCTTTTTCCTTTGTTCCTAATAAACAAAAACCAAAGTATTAGCTAAACATAATAGAATATTGTGTTATCGAATCAAATAGAACTAAAGAATAAAGTAAACACAACACTTGGAGTTAACAGACTATAGTTCGGTTACCTGATAAAAATTGCGAGGTAACCGAACTACATATTTCACAAGATCGGTGACCTGATAAAAATATAGAAGTAACTGAACTAAATATTTCAAAAGTTCGGTTAGCAAAAAAATTTATCGACAAAACCGAACTCATTCTTTCGAAGGAAAAACTGAGTTCGGTTACGAAAGTTTTTTTTGCGAGCACACCGAACTATGTAGTTCGGTCACCAGATATTAGTCTACTTAACCGAACTGTTCTTATTTTTGGAAGTTCGGTTAGAAAATCTAGGGTTAAACAAAAATCTCCTAGCCGAGATGTCTAATGTAACTACCATTTTCAATGAGTTTTCATGATTTCTAATCGATTTCTTCAATAAAAAAACAAATTAAAAAGAATGGGTATGAAGGAAATTACCCGCGGATTTGCATTTCACTCGAATCGGACTTTTTTTTTTCTTGTTGGATGCTTGATTTGGTCTCTCAACTTTGCTTGAAGTTGTTTATCAATTTGAAATTGATTTGGGAGATTCGCTATACTTGCAAGTCCAGGACTCAATCCTGGAATTCTTGGTGTCTGCTTAGAACACATTGTTTATAAAGATTGATTAATCGACGATGAAAATTTTTCGAATCGACGATTAACGTCGATGTCTACGAAGAAGAAGAAGAGGAAAAGAAGAGAAGAAGAAGATGAAGAAGAAGAAAATAAAAGAATCAGTTGAAACTGATTTTAAGTTTTAATTTAGGTTTTAATTTAGTGGGTTAGATTAGTGGGTAGTGGTTAAATTAATGGGTTATTAGAATTAGTTATAACCTTAATTAGGATAAGGACAGATTAATCTTCCCTAATCTTTTAGGACACTCCTTATAATATAGGGTGGATATTTCTATCACAAAGTTGTCCCAACCTTTTTTAAGTAGTCCCCAAAAAGTAGGAAATACCATTAGGTCCTAGGAATAATATATTAGAGAGAGTCTAGTCCTGTTGACCCAGTCATGTGTCTGTTTGGTCCTAATTGGTAATATAAATTATAGTTTGGTCCTAGAAATTATTGTTTGGTCCTAGGCTGATGTCATGGATGATGTAAATGTCACCTTGTAGTGGCAGAAATACCCTTTTGGATAAGGACCATATATATAGTCAAAAAGTATGAGAGAATAAATCATTCTCAGATTTACTTTCTCTCTCATCTTTTTTTTCTAGATCTGAAAAAAAAAAATCCTGCTCGATGTAATGGAAATTTCTTATTTGGGTGATTTTTTTCTGGTTTGATCTGCTTCTTCTCCATAAATCAACATGTGTGAGTTATACTGGGAGTGGAGATTCAACATGAGGAAGTGCTGATGGATCTTACGTCTGTTTTATTACCACCTACATGAGAAAAGATGATGGTTGATTATTTTATTTAATGAAAGTTTCCAGCTGAACCTGTGGTTCATGCGCCTCCCTCTCCAAATCTTTTAATCTTCTTCTTCATCCTTACTTTGTCTTATTAGATCTGTTCGGTACATATGGTTTTTTTATTTAAAATTTCTTTTATTGATTTTAGTACTCATCTCTTTTTGTATTTGCTTTTGCAGATTATCTTTTTGAATGGAGGAACCAGATCTGGACGAACAACAAATTAACACGGATGTTGCTGTTTTTGGAGGCGATGAAGACGATGAACAACAACGATGTTGCTGTTGTTGCTGCTGTTGAACGATGTTGCTGTTAAAGAATGATGAAGACGATGAATAATGATGTGTTGTTGATGTTGAAGATGATAAAGATTATGTTGTTGAAGATGAAGATGATTTTTTGCTGTTGCTGCTGATGTTTTATATGGACTTCATTCCTGGGAATGAAGTCTGTTTTTTTAGCTTTTTTGTATGGACTTCATTCCTGGGAATGAAGTCTGTTTTTTTAGCTTTTTGTATGGACTTCATTCCTGAGAATGAAGTCTGCATTTTTAGCTTTTTGTATGGACTTCATTCCCGGGAATGAAGTCTGCTTTTTTAGCTTTTTGTATGGACTTCATTCACTGGGAATGAAGTCTGCATTTTTTAGCTTTTTGTATGGACTTCATTCCCGGAATGAAGTCCATTTTTTAGCTTTTTGTATGGACTTCATTCCTGGGAATGAAGTCTGTTTTTTTAGCTTTTTTGTATGGACTTCATTCCTGGGAATGAAGTCTGTTTTTTTAGCTTTTTTGTATGGACTTCATTCCTGGGAATGAAGTCTGTTTTTTTAGCTTTTTTGTATGGACTTCGACCAAACGATATTTCCCCCAAAAAATCGTTCTTTGGGATACACATAATGGGTGCATATATGCCGAATATCAATTTTTGGCATGTGTATTGGAATAGGCCTAATATTTGAAAACGTCGGACAACTATGAATAAGAGTTGAGAGAATTGAAAAAAACAAAACCAAACCAGTACCCCACCCCATGACATGAAGGATTTTTTAAGAATTACAGCATGACATCCCTAGCAAATCTTACTCATCAGTCATCATTCAAAAGTTCAATAAATAATAGTACTTAACAGTGTAATCAACATGGAATGTAATTGTTCAGCTAAACAAAAATCACAGGAGCAGTTGATATGTTTCAGAGGCAAAAATCTTAACCTGACAGCTCTACTTGAGGTTCAGATATATTTCGGAGTTGTAGTAAAAAATGTAGACGTAAAAGCAAATCTCAAATTTCTTTCTTAAGTGCTCTCTCTCTCTCTCTCTCTCTCTCTCTCTCTCTCTCTCTCTCTCAGTAAGCACGACCTGTTCTGTTGAGACTGACCATGCGGGCTGAAGCATCTCCTCTTGCCCCTGAACCTGTCTGATAAGAAGTTCTCCCATCCTGATAACGATTGCTTTGGTAACCAGTTGAGTAACCACCTCCGCGAGCTTGGCCTCCAGTTCTTTGATCCCTGAAAGATCCTCTTCCTCCGGATGAGAACTGACGCCCACCACCATATCCTGAACGTCCACCATACCCACCTTGCCTACCCTGAGAAAAGTTCTCTTGCCACCGGCCTGCAACAGCTCCAGTATAATCCTGGCCCCCATCCCTGCGTCTTTGGGGAAGCCCATCAAGCCCTCCACCTGATTTCGCCTCAAATGCCCTCTCATTGCTATCTGCAAGGATGGCGATTTTCTCTGTCAGCTGGAATGCCAGAGCCTGCAATCTTGTGAGCTTTACATCATGGAACATGATGCACTTCGTAGGCTGGTCCCAGCTTGCATTCAATTCCTCCACAATCATCATCTTGCTTACAATGCTGTGTACCTGAGCTTCGGACAGGTCAAACATGGCTGTAAGCTGGTCCAAGCTCAGGGAGTTGTAAGATGAGGAGAAAGTGAACAAGTAGGTTCTAAGGGCCTCCTCCTTGAATTTTGTCTTGAGCATCTCTAGGATGCTTACTTGGTTTCTGAGGAGCTTCCACACATCAAGTGACTTAATGACATCAAAAGCTTTCTGGAAATCTCCTTTGCTAAGGGACCTGGTTGCTGCCATGACATGGTCTCGCACGTTTTCTGGAGGTCCTGTGAAGGTATGTCTCTCACTGACCTCGAGTAGTCTGCGGAAATTCTTGCTAATGATTCTAGCTCTGGCATCATGACTGTTGGCAGCCATGTTGGGGACTTCTAGGAGCATAGCACATATAAGATGGACAGACTCCAGAAGCTCAAGATTGATGTGCATATGGTATGGCACCTGCCTTCTGCGTTCCAACTTTTCCTAATGGCACAGAAAATTTACCAACAAATAGATAAGTTTTTTTACGTACCAACTTTTCTAATAGCACAGAAAATATACCAAAAAATAGATAAAGTTGCTTTAAAACTAGAAACTATGTTTTCCATCAAAAACAAAAAAAACTGCAGGAGCAAACTCCCGAACCTAAATCATGAAAACCCTGGAAATTGGGAAGATATAATAAATTCGATCGGTAGTGGCCACTATAATTTGGCTCGATACCAAAAGCAGCATAACAAAAAAAAAGTATGAGTTCAGTAATCATGATACGAAATGGATGCCAAAGAACTTATTCAGGACCAAACTCATCAAGACAGCTTGCAGCAAAAACATCCCCGTGTTGCCGAAACGGCTTACATATCCATTAATACATTGCAAGTTTTGGGGCTTCACATTGGATAAAAACTGTAGCCAACAGTCCTATAACGCATCATGTCAAGAATGAAAAATTACATATAAAAATCAGGACAGTTTCTTATGGTTCCCCCACTTGTAAGGTGGGGACGACAAAATCATCTAGCTGTGGATGCAAAACCAGTCACCATCCCTCTTTACCCCAAAGAAAAAATACCACAACACCAACACCCAAGCAAGGTTCAAAAAGACATTGACGCGACGTGATGCATTTTCCTTCGAAAAGTCAAGGGGGAGCCTCGGTGCGTCCTTGAGGCGTTGTATCACTAAATGAAAATACTAGAACACTACATATGAAAATACTATATGAAACTAGCTAACACTATATGAAACTAGCTAAATGAAAAACTAGCTAACACTAAATAGTGTTATGTGCAAGGTTAAACTTAAAGGCTAAAAAACTGAAAATACTATATGAAACTAAATGAAAATACTATATGAAACTAGCTAACACTCAGTAAAGTCTCCGCCTTTGTCTTTTCAACTTTCTAAAATAGTGTTATGTGCAAGGTTAAACTTAAAGGCTAAAAAAATAAGACTAAAACAAAGCATCAAGGCTTAGAGCCTGGGGTTTAGACTTTTCAAAGCCCAAAATGTGTGCGCTTCAAACAAAGACGACAGTTTTTACTTGAGAAATCATACACAGGAGAACTTTGATGATTCAGATACCGCAGTAAAAGAAAATATTTACCTGCTCTGCAGTCTTCTCATGATAGCGGCTCTGTGATACACCTTGTGCAATCAACTCCCTCACTCTTCCACCCGCATAGAGTTCTGAAAGGCAACTGTGTGCCTCTGTAATCAATCCAGCTCTAAATGCACACAAACCGAGTTGGGCCATAGTTCTATTAAAAAGTATCTGAGTTAAGATATCCATGTGCTGAATCCCATCTTGCAAGTGACTCATTAATAGTAAGTCCCTGGAACTTGCATACTCATCCATGATGGCGTGATTATATATATCACAAAGCATTGCACGAGCTTTAGTGCGTTCATCCCCATGATTGTAGATAAGAGAGACTAGTGCATCCATCATTGTCCGGCAGTTCTCCGGAAAAGTGGGTCTTCGTGGCACAAGTTCCCGAGTAGCAACAAAAGCTGGTGGACCACTACTTTGCTTGACCACTTGAGCCTCATCTCCTGCCTCAGTTTCAACATTTCCTCCAATCTCTGTTTTCCCAGCGAGCTCCCTCATTGCATCGTAAACCTCTTGAGGCTTGTAGTATACAAGCTCAACCAGCTTTACAGCAACCTTTGCAGCTGCCCTGAAATCACCAACATGTTCTAGATAATTCTGAACATTTTGGGCAAGAACAAAGAAAATGGGTTCATCCCTCATCCTATCCACATATTCCCGTGTGTGGGGATCGATGGTCTGCAAGCTCTTCACGAACTCGCCATCCATACGCTCAAGGAAAGCGACCAAGTTCCCCCAAACCCGAATGGTCCCCTTATAATCTGCACCCTTTTGGGATTCATTCTCCTCAGGCTCCTCGGAGTCACTAACCACGATATTTGGATACTGCTCAAGTATATCAAGTATAGTGAGCATGTTCTGCGCACACTTCTTCCACACAGTTACAGGCATATGCCCGCTAAGACTAGGGTTGACATCAAATTGGGCGGAGACAACACTGAAGAGGATCTCAAGCTTCTGGGCAGGAGTCTTAGCAACCTTTGTCAAGAAGGTGAGTTGCTCAACCTGCTCAACTCGTCCTGTACCCTTGCGTCCCCTAGCAGCTACACATTCTTTCAGTTTCTTGTCGACTATATCCCATGAGATTTCACTGGGGTCTTTCTCAAATGGTTTTGTAAAAGGGTTCTTCTTCTTGGTTGGATCCACCCATGGTTGGTCATTATCATCATCCGAGCCACGTTCCTCTTCTAATTCTGGCTCTGACATGTCCTCAGTATCGGTACCCGATTCATCATCCTCTGGCTCTTCATCCTCCTTGGTTTCCGGCTCACTATCTACAGGATTCTCCCTGAATTTGTTAATAAGACCTTCATGTTCCTTATTATTCTTCTTCAGTTTCTGTTTCATGGAATTCAACCCCTTTGCATTGGTGCTGCTCATTTTCTTTTTTGCTTCCTTGTTAGCCAATGCCTCAACCAAAAAATCCTCCAACATGACAAGGGCTCTGATGTAAAGAGTTGGAGCCTTAACAGCTTCAGTTGCTCTAATAACCTTCTCAAGCTGCTTGTTCATCTTATCAAAGTTCTCTTGAATGCTAACCCAGTCATTAATTTTCATGCCATTCTTTAGCTGGTCAATTGTTGCCTTAATCTCATCGAGACGCTTATCTTTAGCAGATTTAACCACTCTTATCTCATCGTCAGTGTTGTCGTCACTTCCATTACCTTCTGTTAGGTATTTGCTTTTTAGTTGCTTTCCAGTGGCCTCCTCTCCACGTTCGATATCAGAACCAATCTCTGATCCTATCATACTATCATCATCTTCGGTGTCACTATCACCACCTCCCTAATAACAAAAAAAAATAAAAAAAAATTATTCACTCTTCACATTCATACAGAAATAAATCTAAAAAACAAACGAACTTTTAACTTACAAAAAATCTTGAAGCCATATTTCTCTTGGTTACGCTACGAGTCTCAACAAATCCAGCAACCTGGAAAATCTCTACACACAGTAAGGATACGAGAAAATAGATCTAAAAATACAAACCCTAGAAATATCCAAACAAGGGGAAAAACTAGATCCAATAATCTAATTGAAATATAGAGATGAAATTATTGCTGAGAATTGAAGATACATACCAGAATATCTCTCGAGTTTTTCAAACCCTAATTTTGATGGTGATGCTGCCGAGAGAAACGAAAGAACGGTTAGAGTGCAAAATCGGGGTTTTTTAATCCTAAACCCTACGCCGCCTCTCTTTCTCTCACTAACGAGTAAGTATATTTAGAGTTGAATTATATACTCATCCTTTACCAAAATAAATGTTTTGAAAACCCCCATGGTGGAAAAATAATTAAACATAACTCTCGGTCTTCCTGAACTTGGGCGGTCTTTGCACAGGAACCGAGCCGAAAACCCGAACCGGCCCGGAACCGGTGGAACCGTACCTGTTTTTGTACCGAACCGAGGAAGGGGGTACAGCTACCGGTCCAAAAAATAGGAACCGAGGCTGAGGAGGTACAGGTACACGGTCCTGTCCAAGTTCCGTACCGTCCCGGATCGAATGTACCGAAGAATTATAGCCATTAGATTTAGGGGTAGTAATTTGTTTGCATTTCAGATTGACATGACTACTCTCTAGTGAAGTTATGAAGTTACTATTGTTCAGTAGCGGCAACTTTGGTGTTAAACTGAGACATATAATTTGTTTGCATTTCAGATTGACATGACTACTCTCTAGTGAAGTTAGTGTCAGTAGTGTATGTGTGGAGTATGTATTACCTGAAGACTAATTAATGGTCGATCAGTTTGTATCAATTATTTGTATTTCATTGCGAATGACATTTAGTATTGCAGTTCTGAACTTCGTTAGATCACCTCCCAAAAGTCCTGTGTTTCCTCTTTTTGTATTCTGTCTTTACGAGTTTTACGGTTACGGTGGACGTATTTTGTTTTAAGTTCGAGTTAATAAGGTTTGACTCACTGCGAGCGTCAAGGTTTGATTCTCCTGGAGCAACTTCTCGTTGCCGGTAGTTTTGCGCACTTTTCGGCGTACAACAACTTAAACTCTAGAATCCTATAAGAGATGAGAAACCTATGAGCCTGTAAGATAAACCTAGGACTCAGTGTTGCTTCCATCAGAACTAGGGGTATAATGAGAAATTGTACCAGAATGTGAACCTGGATAAGTCCCAATGTTACCTGCCATTTTGGACGAACAACTGCGCAGGAATACTCGAACGACAATAATGAGTGTAATATTTTTGTAGGTACCGATTGGTACCGGAACCGTCACTGCACCGTGACGTGTACCGAATGGTACCAGAACCGAGGTACAAGGTACAGGTACCGGTCCAAAATTTTGGAACCGAGGCTAGGGAGGTACAGGTACTCGGTCTCGGCAAGAACCGAGCCGAACCGTACCGTGTGCACCCTTAGTCTTCATGCATATTAGTTATTACGCTGGTGGGAATTAACGTGTAGTCCCCTTCTTAGTGGGCTTCTTAACGATTTAGACCAACTTGAATTTCTTTAATGACTAAAATGACATCCCATAAAAACAAATATACGTATGTAGATTTGCAAACTAATTTCTTTAATGACTAAAATGACATCCCATAAAAACAAATATACGTATGTAGATTTGCAAACTAATTCTTCATTCCTCGACAGATCTCTGCAGCAGCAATGAGGAAAAACAAATATACGTATGTATGTAGATTTGCAAACTAATTTTTCATTCCTCGACAGATCTCTGCAGCAACAATGAGGAGAACCGGAATTTCTATTTTAACTTAACGATTTAGTCCAACTTGAATTTCTTTAATGACTAAAATGGCATCCCATAAAAACATAATAGATTTGTTCACAAGCTAATTTTTCATTCCTCGACAGATCTCTGCAGTAGCAATGAGGAGAACCGGAATTTCTATTTTAAAAGAATCAGTTTTCATTTGACTTATTAGTTTTTAGGTTTTTGCGGGTGATCATACAGTGTGTGTGAGTTTTCATCTGATCAAACCGATTTTGTATGATCCATGTTCATTGTTTTCGGTCCTCACCTTCATTCCCCTCCTGTTTAGCTACCCATCGATTCCTTTATCGACTTTAACAATATCTTGTGCAGCCACTTACCTTATTCTAGGGTTTTTCATAGTTTGCTTTTTCTTCTATGGTTTTTACAGTCGACCTTCTCCCAATGCATGGAACTAACTGTACAAATTCCACAGCCCTCATACCCCATCCCCTGACTGCAATCCCCCATGATAGCTTTGGAGGTTGCGATGATCTTTATCAGTGCCCTTATCGTGGATTGGATGGTTGCAAAAGCGGTGTTGGTGGGAGAGGATTATTGAGAGGTTTTTTGTTTTAACCATTTGAAGAATCAGTATTACAAAAGGGAAGAAGGTAAGAATAGATGCGTGAGAGATTACGAAGCAACGAAGCTGTTTACGTGGCATGGGATTCAGTTCTGCTGCAATTGAAAAGCTGTATTTGCTCTCAATGCATGCACATCAATGATTGGGGTAAGAAGTGTAAATTGCATCAGGGAGATGTAGTTTCTACTCCGGTTACTGTTGTAGGTGTAAAAGCTCCTAACAGCTCCAATGGCTTCACCGTTGCACGGACAAACAAGCCCAGTGAGTTAGTTCTACCTATTGTGAGTTTAGAACCACTACATATAGTTTTCCATGCTAATATCCCAACTATCTCGAGTATCCCCACCAAGTGCAGGCTCCACTTTGCTCGTACTTTCAAAGCTGTTCTTCAGAAAGTCGTTGCTTCGCCCAAGGAACTAGCACCCTGGATTCAACTCCTGCTTTTCCCTGTTTGCATTCTCCATATGTACATTCCACAGAGCAGTCAAGAAGATAAATTTTCTACCAAGAAAAAGATGCAAATCAGGTCCATTAACTTGGCCTTGAATCAATGGGAAGAAGTGAATGGTTGTATGAGGCTGATTCATAATGTGCTGGATGAGCACCGACATATTCAGAAGCTACGGGAAGAAGTTAAGAGGAAGAATACACTGCCGGTAAGTCAAGAAGCTACTAACCTTCAGCTGTGTAGAGGCAAACTGCGGAATGGGATGTATGTCGCAGCTATTCGCACCCTCACATCCAGTGGTGTTGCTCCTAACAATGAAGGCACCTTGAATGAGCTTCAGAGTAATCATCCATCAGCGGCTCCGCCACAAATTCCTTCTACCCCAGCGCAAGAGGCAATGACGGCTTTAACTGATCTTGTTTTGGGTCGTCTTAGAAGTTTCCCTTAGGGAACTTCTTGTGGAAGATATGGGCTCAAGGTGCAGCATCTTTTGGATGTCATTAGTGGTTCCGCAGATGCCATTTTGGAAGAGGTTCTCGCAACCATCACAGAGGTGGTTAATCTTTGGCTTTCCGGCCTGTGTCCACCCATTTTGGGGGAGTTAGTTACTAGTGCTCTGCTTACACCCTTGATTAATCTGGGAGGTGGCTTGCATCCCATTGTTGTGGGGACTATATGGAGAAGGTCGTATCCAAATGCACTGCAACACATGTTGGCAAAGAAGTCAATGCTTATTTAGGGGATTATCAGTTTGGAGTAGGTGCCAAATGTGGTGGAGAGGCGATCTTACATGTTATTAACCGCATGATTGAGGAGAAAGGGGACTCGGAAAATCTTTCCATGTTACTGGTAGATTTATCAAATGCTTTTAACCTCATTGACCGGTCATCCATGCTTTCTGAGGTACGTAATTTGTGACCATCAATTTCGATGGGTTGAATTCTGTTACGCTTCTCCTGCTCGTTTATATTACATGGATTATGTTCTCGCCTCTTCCCAGGGTGTACAACAAGGGGATCCTCTTGGGACTTTGTTGTTTGCTCTTACTCTTCACCCCTTGGTTAAAAAAAATTCTGTGCAATTTGAGCTTGAATTGCAAGCCTGGTACTTGGATGGTGGTACCTTGATAGGTGATACTCTAATGGTTGCGAAGGCTTTGAAGATCTTTCAAGATTATGGGGGTGAAAGGGGTTTGCATTTGAATATAGCCAAGACGGAACTGTTTTGGCCCTCTCCAGACCCTAGATCTTTGGTTCCAGGCGTTTTCCCTCCAAATATCAGTAGGCCAATTAAGGATGTAAAGCTTTTGGGTGGACCGGTCAGCCTTGATGCTCAGTTCAATAAAGATTTGGTTGTTAGTAGAGAGCGCAAGACTATAGCCCTCATTGATGTTGTAGAGAAATTAGAAGACCCTCAAGGTGAATTGCTTTTGTTTCGAGACTTTATTTCGCCTTGAGAACAACCAAGCCTGATTTTTTACAAGAAGCTCAAGACTTATTTGACGCTCGTCTGTTTCAATTCCTTAGACACATCATTTCTGGTGATGGCCCTGGCTACGGACTCCTTCAACAAAGGCTTTCTACATTGCCATTTAAACATGGAGGTATGGATGTGTACACTATACAGGATACCAAACATTATTGTTTTCTTGCATCTTGTTTACAGACCCTAGAGCTGCAATCCACAATTTTTGAGGGGTGCTGGGATCAATAGTAGTGGCCCCTCTCTTCAGCGAGCTTTGGACTCCTTCAACTCACTGTGTGTCTCCGTTTCTCCTCTTTGCTCAAGTAATTTTCCACTCATTCCATGAACTCCTTGGCAAATATTTACTTCGATGCTGTGAAGAAAAACATACCCACCAGTTATGCTATGTCGGAGCGTGATTCTGTTTTATGGCACTACAACCAAACAAAACATGCCTGGGACTTCTTGATGGCGATTCCAATTGTTGCGGGGCTTAATCAAACTATTGGAGCTAGGAAATTCAGTGCAATTCTCCGGTACAGATTTGGGTTCCCTCTCTTCGAGGAGAATGGTGCTTGTCCCTTCTGCAAGAGAGATATGGATATTTCTGGTGATCATGCCTTGCATTGTGCGAATGAAGTTGGGCTTAAATTTAGACATGATTTGGTGCGAGACACTATTGCAGACATGTGCTACCGTGCGGGTGTGCCGGCTAGGAAGGAGGTTGACTTGGGGCTTCTTGCGAATAATGACACTGCTTTGAGCCCGGATGACATACTTGTGCATAATTGGGATAATGGTCGTGATGTGTGTTTGGATGTGACTGGTGTTTCGCCTTTTACCGGTGGTGGTGTTCGTACCTTTACCTCGGGTCTCGCCATTAAGAATGTTGTTACTCGTAAGAATGCTAAATATTTAGAGAAATGCACGTCTCATGGTTTTGGTTTTGAGACACTTTCCTTTACCACCTTAGGTGAATTGGGTGATGATTTCATAAACTTTCTTAAGCGTTTGCGTAATTATATGGCTAGCCATGATGCTAATGTTCGGGTCGGAGAATTTCTTTTTCATAGGTTAGGTGTAGTTATTCAAAAAGGTGTTGGAGTACAGCTTGTTGCTCCGACCAATTTATTACCGGATGATAGTCTTTCCGAGTTATAATTATTATACTAAAAACAATATATGAAATGGTAGAGTATTATATTGATAACCCGAATCGGAATCGGACATGATTACATGATTGACTCGATTACAAGACCGATTCATTACACAATTTTCGTCATCTTTTAGAAACTCAGACGTACAACATGAACAAACCAAGCATTCAACAGAGCAGTTACATACCCAATTTCGACGAAGAATTCTAATCATTCTATTTATATTCCAAATCTTCATAAGAAGTAGTAACAGTAACATAACAAGTTTAAATGGCCTTGTTTGGATGAAAAAGAACACATTCAAATCACTTAACAACCCCACAATCAGCAGAGGTGTTAGGATCCAAACATCCAACCATTTCTCAAGGGGTTTTCCATAAAAGTGGCAACACAAGTAACAAAGATAGTTGTAATCGCTTATCTTGGGTTGAAATCGGTCAGAGTATTTGTCGGAATCGGTCTTTTGTAGCTAATGTATGTTGTTGTCTTTGAAGTAAACATTTTTGATGGTGTATTTGATAGAAATATTGTTCTTGATATTGCAAAAATCTTCGATGCTGTTGTTGTTAACTTGATATTCTCCATCAAATTGAATGTGATCCCAGTTGATGGGAACCTATCACAGATCGAAATCATAATACTATAATCCAAACTAAGAAACATAAATCAAAGAAAAAAAAAACAATTAGGGTTGGAATCTAGAACAGGCGGATTCAATACCAAAATCGTATGAAAAGGTAGGAATCAAAGAAAATATTAAAAGAAGAAACAAAGTATGTTGATGGGTTGAGATTCTCCTGCTCGGATCTGCTCTAAAAGAGTCGATCTGAGCAGGAGGAAAATCAAACGGCGCTAGTGTTTCTATTTTTCCCTGAATTACAACGATGAATTCAATGCTAACTTTAACTTGGAGTATATAGAAGTTTTGTTGAAAACCAAACCCACAAAGTTTGTCTCATTGTGGTGGCAGTTAGTAACCATCTGGCTCGTTTGGATATAACCAAAACTAAGCATCTGTTTGGAGATTCTTAGTTGAAAATTGAATCATTTTGAAAGGAGGTGACCATTAACATTCTTTAGAAAACAAAAGAGAGAATCCGTCCAAGTATATATAGAATATTTGTATTTCATTCTGGTAAAGTTATCTAAGGGATTCTCCTTAATAATCTGCTATTGAATGCATTAAAATCCAAATAGAGACAACGGAATGAGTCGTTGTAAGTCTGTTTTGATTTATCATAATATTTATGCATCGATATGGTTCGCTAATGATTCAAGTCCACTGGGAGGGTGTAGAATCATTATTGATGAATGCTATGGTTAAATCATGGAGAATAAACCTTAATTAAAAGGTGAAAGCAGAATATATTTTCAGTACATGAATGTTCAAGATTCCTTTTAAAGTTAAATCTTGGTTTTTGCAAGCATCACAATTTGTGGTGATGAGGCAAAACATTCCTCAATTGTTGGAAAGATAACGTGTATGCTTTTGTGATTTTTCCGTATTCTTTTCGTGGATGAAAAGTTTTAACGGTAAGAATAAGTGACACAACCAATGGAAAACTGCAAACTTGCATCTGCATCTGTTAGAGCACTGCTCGGTCAAACTCGCATGCGTTGCTATCTCAAGCATGTTTGTCAATGTTAGTGATCAAAACTATAAGTCTTGATTTCTAGCTTATTTATAGATGTCTCGGACTAGGACATAGATAGTGTAGTTGAGCTTAGATTTCACAGAGTTCATCATTTGAATACGAATAACTACTAAGGGGAGCTTGTGGAACTTCTTCGACAAAAGGTATGTAGAGACTTGAACTCATCTATCACTTGGAAAGTCTATTTCTACTATCTCCTATATTGAGACATAAGTCGTGTTAAGATATAGTTTTCTCTATACACATTTGAGATTTCGAGCTGAGTATATCTCACTTACATATTTCTCGAAATATGTGTTGGTAAGCTTTCGCTTCGACCAAGTTCATCTTATATCATGAGAAAATTTCCGAGTAACATCTTACATGGTTTGTGTGATACAATCATTTGATGTAGGCTTGGAATGTTTCGATAATGATTATTTCAATATCTTGAAAATTGCTTTGATGCTAATAGTGTGTGAAAACGGCTATTGTCATTATAGAAGAATGTTTCAGTGATTGAAATAAAAAGTTGAGAATGTAACCATCTTTGGATATAAGCATATATAGTGTGCTCGCACATTAGTGTATAAATCCATAAACCGAGAGCCAGTATGCATATGTGTGTATACGAAATTGGTGAATGAGACAGGTTAAGTATGCGTACTTATACACATACTGGCGGAAGTTTTCGAACCGAAAATTTCTGCTGAGTTTGGAAACTAAACAAACTTAAATCTGGTTGCTTAAGTACGCATACCTGTACGCATACTTAAGCTGGTTACTTTGTCAAATCGGTCAGTTCATGGACTTAAATATTTAAATCATAAGGAATGCAATCCTTGCAAACCGTGGCTATAATGTTCATGATTGATTCAAGTGAATCAAACCAATTTGGTTTCAATTGTGTTTTCTATGCAATTGAAAAGCTCTTTAACTAGTTTCATTTGAGTCATTTGAACTAGTTATGGTTAAGATGAATAAGTTTGATATGAGAGTAATCATTTGGCTAACCTCGGTTAACTATTTGTGAACCAACATGGTGTACACGTTTAGGTATGGTTACATAAACCTAAATGAGGGTACATTTCATTTGTGTGTAACAAGCTAAGTTCGATCTAGTGGTTGAAAGATATTAGCTTGGGAGAATCAGGTTTTTCATCTAACGGTGAATATTGAATGCTTTGTTACCAAGGTAACTTAGATTACAAACCCTAATTTGAGACTATATAAAGGAGAACTCTAGCAACTTGAAAACCTAATCCCCACACCTCCTGTGTGTTACTAGTTGCATAACTAGAGTCGATTCTCCTTTAACCTTAGGTTTCTTCTCGAGACCCTGTAGGTTAACGACTTGAAGACTTCATTGGGATTGTGAAGCCAGACCCAACTATTATCTTGTAGTTGCGTGATCTGATCTTGTTGTTTCTATCGTGTTGAGTACAATTTAAATAATTGGCTCGAGATTTTATATCTCCGATAGGCAAGATAGAAAAGTAATCACAAACAACTTCGTCTCATCGTTTGTGATTCCACAATATCTTCTTTTACTAGTCGATTAAGATTATTGTGAGGTGATTGATAATTCTAGGCTGTTATTCAGGAATATAAGTCCGGGTTATCGATTGGTTCCTGTTCACCTTGATTTATCAAAAGACGGAACAAAAACTCTTGGGTATTTCTGTGGGAGACAGATTTATTCAATCCTATAGACTTTTCTGTGTGAGACAGATTTGTCTATCAAGTCTTCGACTTTGGGTCGTAGAAACTCTTGGTTGTGGGTGAGATAAACTAAGGGAATCAAGTGCATAGTATCCTGCTGGGATCAAAAACGTAAGGAGTGCAACTGTACCTTGAATCAGTGTGAGATTGATTAGGGTTCAACTACAGTCCAGCCCGAAGTTAATTGGTAGTAGGCTAGTGTCTGTAGAGGATTAATACAGTGTGGTATTCAATCTGGACTAGGTCCCGGGTTTTTTTTTGCATTTGCGGTTTCCTCGTTAACAAAATTCTGGTGTCTGTGTTATTTCTTTTTCGCATTATATTTTGTTATATAATTGAAATATCACAAGTTGTGCGTTAAGATCAATCAATTTGAATATCCAACCTTTGGTTGTTGATTTACATTGATTGACACTTGAACGTTGTTCTTTGGTACTATTCAAATTGTTTCACATAATAATCAGGCTCGCGGATTTCTATCTGTTTGATTTGCTGATTACATTGTGAAACAGAGATATTAAACTCGTTGATATACTTTACTCTAGATTGAGTCTGACTGTCTAGTTGATTCTATAGAAAGTATATTGGAGTAAGTCCTCTCAGATTGCCAAACGAATTGTTGGGTGTGGTTGTTAGACCTCTGTATTTTCAGCATCCTTTGGTTGTGGAGAAATATGTCAGGAGATAAGTCCATTCAGTGAAACAATAACTTTCTTGATAAGACTTTTGGTGACTCAGAACTGTGGGGGTCTCTCAAAACCGTTTTAATTTGCCAGTACAATCACGGATTCAACTTACATGTACAAGAGCTGTGGTGTAGTGTCTTGAAGGCGAGGGAAATGCAAAGTGTGCGGTGTACTTGATTGAACAATGGATTCCTATTAGAGACAATCACGAAATGTGGGCCGGGGTAGGTCTTGACAATCAATGCGGATTAATACCATCCCAAATATGGGGGTTCTGACTACCCTAGTCTTTAGATCAAACAATTTCTTAATCGCGTGTGACTGGTTACAATAGGCTGATTGGAAATTGGATTTACCTTATTCATACGGGAACACGAGTATATGAATGAATAATTCCTAGACCTTTGACTTGTGTTTGTACTGTAATTTGGTGTTTTATGAAATGCCATCTTGTAAAATTATCTTTTATGAGAAAAGGGAAATTCCAGTTGTTGATGGTGGATTTTCGACAAAGGTCAAAATTGTAAAATCATGATACTGCATGTTTCTGACCCGGCTTCAGGAACGCATGTGACGATTCATATTTTACGATCCGTGAACCATTTCACGATCTCTGATCGAGTTCCTCTCAGAGCCATGATGAATATAATTCTCGAAAGGCCTCCCACTAGCCGAGCGTTCGATACCGCGCATTTCATCATGACCTCTATGTAGAATAACATGATTGGGCGGTCCTCCTACATAATTGTTTGTTGAGAGGGCTTAACGCCTTCAGGACGTCGGCAACACTCGCTGTTCCCTGACTACATAGAGAGACCCACCTCTACATAGAAGAATGATTGGGCGGTCCTCCTGCATAATTGTTTGTTGAGAGGGATTAACGCCTTCAGGACGTCGGCGACACTCGCTGTTCCGTGACTATGTAGAGATACTGTGTATAGATTCATGCGGCTCTCCTACATAAATGTTTGTTGAGGGGGATAAACGCCTTCAGGACGTTAACAACGCTGCACGTTGTTCCCTGACTATGCACCTTTCAGAATGAGTATGATGCTTCAACTATCTCATATCTCGATTCTACAATAGATTAATTCTACCGTGACATTCGCCACTGAATTCCTAGAAAATAATCTATTATATCTCATTACTCCGTTCCATGAATCCCCGGTGGACTCCATGGATTAGTAATAGATAACCAATTCATCTCATACACCGTTCCCTGAATTCCCCGGCTGAATTCATGGATTAGTAATAGATGCACAATTCATAATTATTGCTCCGTTTCATGAACCATTCTCCGCTGAATTTCATGAATTAGTAATAATTACTCAACAATCGGGCATCTGGACTATCACCGAGTAAGCCCCAATAAAATGGTGCAAGTACTCAACAACGATGCACGAACGAGCACCCCAAATGCACGAACGAGCATTCGAAATATGGACAAACGAGGAGTCATACACAAAATAGGAGAGAGAAAAGAATATTAAAAAATAATAAAAGAGGCGCCTAGGGACTTGGCCCACCGCCCGGCCGGTCCCCCACGCCTCTTCCCTTTATTTTTCTTATTTTCCTATTTTCATGAACTCATGAAAACTCCTTCATTCGAGCAACTTTCCTTGTTTGAGCAAAACTCACGGTTTCTCCATATTTTCACGGTTTCATGAAAAATAATAAAATAGGGAAAGGTGTCGCGGGACCGGGCTACTAGCCGGCCGGCCATGCCCTAGCCGTGGCCGGTCCCACACCTTGCAATCCTTGTTTTCATAATTAGTATTTCCCTCATCTCATGAAACTCCTCCGTTTGAGCAAAAATCATGGTTTCTTCATATTTTCTCAAATATTGCTCAAACCATGAAAAAGCCAAAAAGTCAAATGGTCACATGACCGATTAGGCTACTCATGCCAAATATTAAAATATTATTATTTTAATATTCTCCAAATTTTGATCAAACGAGCAAAGTCCTGCTTGCTCATTCGAGCGAAATCAAGAATTTCAGTCAAAGATCAAACTCTTCTGAAAATCCAAAATATTGCTCAAACGCACACCAGAAAATACCGAAACTCTCAGTACTGAGACACAGACATTATAGTGACCTGGGCATGCTTCCTTGACCGACCAAGTCTGGTCCTAAGGCTTGCAAGGAGCCGGTCTCACATATCTTCATGATTTTGACCTAATTTGCTCTATTGCTCATATTGGGTCCAAACTCTTTCCAACCAACTTGGAATTTGCTCAAATGACCATCATCTGGTCACACGACCACCAAGGGCCGGTTTCATGCCCTCTTGGTCGGTCCCTCACTTCTCCATAAATTAGGTTTTATTACCTAATACTCAGACGAGCACTATTTTAATAAATGATGAAACTGGCATTTAATCATCATTCTTTCACCAACCAGTCAACTAAGGACCCTGTTGCACGCTCACTCGAGCACTCGAGCACTTGGGCACCACATGGTCATCCATCATCCCATGTGGTCGGTCCCTCCCTTACTCATGACCTATTTGTAGCAATTCATCAATTGATGAATAATTAATCAAGAATTAGGGTTTCGAACAAACGCTCCACAAATCATCATTCTGACCAAGTTCAAACACTAATAAATTTATGTTGATCCAGTAATCAACATTCATATTAATTACATAACATTTGGTAGGCTACCAATATTTTAATTAATATTTTATTAGGCCGCGTTACCAATAATTCATCGAATTGAGCAATACTTGCTCAGTTGCTCGAATATTGATCCAACTATCAATATTCAGTAATTTATCAATATTCAGTAATCCGTTGAATTGAGCAATACTTGCTCAGTTGCTCGAATATTGATCCAACTATCAATATTCAGTAATTCGTCGAATTGAACAATACTTGCTCAGTTGCTCGAATATTGATCCAACTATCAATATTCAGTAATTCATCGAATTGATGCTCAGTTGCTCGAATTTACAATATTTGCTCAGACGAGCAATATCTAAGAATTGTACGTCTAACATGTTCAATTCATGAATCATTGAGCATTCTTCACTCATGCTCGATTCAACAAAACTTAGACTCACTGTCTAATAAGTCAACGACTGACTAATTAAATACATGTATGCTTTGCAGAATCCACGTTCGTGAGACATCAATCACGTTACATGGGGGATATCAGTTAGGGTTTTGGTCTGGCGGCCTACAACACGTGTGTTCATCCACGATGATAAATATGAGTAAGTCGTCCAAGCGGTTGAGGGAGTTAGCAAAGTAGTGGGTGGACGATCAACCAAGTCTCCGCACGACATGTAACTGATTTTACCATGATCTCCCACTTTCCCACTCTTTCACTCAAGAAAACGTCACACTTACTGGGATCGAGATGTTTACTATTCTGACAACATAAATAAGTTCTGAATTGATGACTGAGGCATCAATAATCGTCTACACACAAGTCCTCTTGATCAAACTTATTTACACATATTTGCAGAAATCTTCAACACATCCACAATCATTGATCATCATTGATCCCACAATTCTCAGCTTCCCTCCTACAGATCGACCCATCTCCCTCTTTGTGACCGAATTGACTCTGGAATGACCATTGACTTGGTTTAGGCCGGAGTCCTACAAATTGATCTCTCGAACTCAAAGCACTCTCGTGCAGTGCATCTGTGTGAGATTAAGCAGTTTTCTCGGTTTAGGAGTCTCGCTCAAACCGTCATCTCTTCACTTCCCTAAAAAAACAGCAAATCGTTTTTCCCCATCTACACCAGCATTGGCAAGGTCAGTGGCTTCGACATTTCAAATTTAAAGATGAAATTTGAAAAGCTGCGATTTTTTTTTTATCGGAAAAGAGATTATATTAAAAGAAGAAGAATTTACAAGTTACTACCAGAGGTAGTAAAAGAATACAAAAAAGCAAAAACAATATTCCAATTATGCACTGTATATGAGTGATTCAGATGAATCCTACTACCTGAGCTAGCAGCCCAAGTTAAGACTAGAGATTTAGCATCTGAACACAAATCTTCATCTGTTTTGAAGCAATACTTCTCCTCGAAGATGCGACAATTCCTTTCTCTCCACAAGACCCAAATAACAACAGCCGAAATTTGATTCTACATCTTTTTTCCATTACCTGATAAGGTGTTGTTATCCCAAGTCTTTGCCAAATTGATCATAGTGTCCGGGAATACCCATGCCCAGTTGTCATTAGGAGTAATAGATGACCAGACCTTCTAAGCGACTTTGCAGTGAATGAGAATGTGATCCTGAGTTTCCTGATTGTTACCACAAAGACTGCAAGAGTTATATATATATCCGTTCCTTTATATTAAAGCATATCCTGCGAATTAAGTTTCCCATGAACTGTACACTAAAGCAAAAAATTTATCTTCGGAGGAACCTCATTAACCCAAATGAACTTGTGAGGGAAGTTATCCATTCCTTCTTCACAAATCATCTTAGCATACAGAGATTTCACTGAAAAAATTTCAGTGGGATGAAGAGACCATCTTCTAGTATCTGGTAAGGCATCCAAATTTGGGGGTGTTGAGCCAATATAAACCATCAAAGCCGCAAAATAATTAACTTCAACATTTGAGAAATTTCTTTTAAAGTCAAGTTTCCACGACCCAGTTGTTGTTATGTGCTCAGAAAGACTTGCATTCTTTAATCTATCTAGTTTGTACAAATCCTTGAAAAGGTGCGTTAAACAAGAATCACTCTTCTACCAATCATGCCAAAAAGAGATTTTTGTACCTGAGTGGATTGTAAGAGAAGAGTTTGTTGTAACTAGTGCACCGACTTCTGCAGTAGTTCTCTAACATGAACAACTCCTGGAATCCAAAATAGAATAGTTGATGTCATATTTTTCTTCAATGAGCTTGTACCACAGATGAGATTTTAGACCAAATCTCCAACACCATTTAACCAATAATGCCTGATTCATAAGTCTTAAATTCAGAACACCAATACCTCATCTTTCTTTACTTGCCATCACCAACTTCCAGTTGACTAAATGAGATGATTTGCTGCCAGAATTGTGCTCCCAAAGGAAATTCCTCATTTTGTTTTCCATAATGTTAATTATAAAAATTGGAGCTTTGAATAATGAAAAATAATACATTGGAAGTGAGCTAAGAATATGTTTTAGAAGTGCAATTTTACCTCCTTTTGAAAGGGTGCATTTGTTCCAAAATGATAATATTGCATCCACCCTCTCCAGAACTGGATTCCATATTGTTTTATTGTTAGATTTGGCCCCTAAAGGCATTTCTAAATACAAGAATTGTAACTTATCAGTCTTGCAGCCAAAATCAATAGCCCAACCATTTAGTTCTGAACATCTCTAATTGCTATTAGCCTTGTTTTTGTGGTATTAACCTTCAACCCTGCAATAAACTCAAAACATTGGAGGATAGAGAATAAATTTGCGACTCGTCATATTCCGTAATGGTCGGACAAACATGCTCTCTTGTGGAAACTTAAATTAGATAGGGTAGTATGTTTTATGTATGGCGATGATAGATATTGAGATGGGAAAATTAGGCACAGGCCCAAAAAAAATAACATTCTTATTGTCAGGCCCAAGATTAATTTTTAGTTCTGTGACACCCATAATTATATGAAATTTTGAAAAATGTCTGCATAACGGGTTATGCATCAGGGGTATAATTGGCAACGCAACTTGGATATAACATATCTAAAAATCACAAATTTTATATCGTTGGAAATCTTTTTAAGAGAGCTACACAACGAGTACAAACAACAATATCAAATTTAAGTTTTTTGCGAAAAAATCGGACGCGATTGTTCTTTTAAGCAAAATTTTCAAAAATTTGGTACATAATCATTATGCAGCTACCAAAAACGATGCATAATACATTATGCAGACACAACAAAAGATGCATAAAACTTTATGCAACCATATTTTGGTTCATGCATCTATTAATTTATGCATAATCCATTTCCTTCGATGCATAAAAGATTATGCATCAATTTTTTTTAATTCAATGCTTACAAAAATATGGTTGCATAATGCTTTATGATCCATTTTCTCAATTGCATAACATGTGATGTAGATATCATTTGGAGCTGCATAACTAGTTATGCAATTATTTTTTAAGGTGCATAACATATTATGCACTCATATTTCACAAACTTTCTTAACACTGTCATTTTTAAATAATGCATAAATGGTCATGCATTCACAATTTAAGACTGCATAACAAGTTATGCAACAACTTTTGTAGATGTATAACAGGTTATGCAACCATTTTCATAGCTTCATAACAACTTATTCAACCATTATGACCAACACCAACGCCAATACATCCGTAGCTTCCCAACCAACAACACCAACTCCTCAAACTCAGCTTATCTAACCATTATCCTCCATCCGTAGCTTCCCAATCCACTATTACCAGTTTTCTAAATCCAGACCGTCTGAATCCTCTCCTTGCACCATTTTCCGGAATGCATATACGTTCGATTGAAGCACGGGATACCATTGATTTTCAGGATCCAACTTAACAAGTTAGCCGGATACATTTCTCCAATCTTAGAGTTCTAGTGGGTTTGTGCAACACTTTAGCAGAGCTTCCAATTCACTGACATCAGGTACGATTGGAATTAGTGACCTTTTAGCTTCTTCTAGCATCCTTGTTCATGCTAGTAAACTTAATGTTCCATTTAAGGCGACGACCAATCCACGAATTCAATTATTCAAACAATTTGTGGCCATCATGGATCAAACCTGCATGTGAACAAGCTGTTAATAAAACCAAAAAGGTAACCTCATTTGCCCTGCCCACATTCCACTGAACAACAAAATTGGCTTCAAATAGTACCCCGTGTAATACCATCGTATAAATTCTACTGGAAATATAAGAATTAGAAATGCTTCCAAGTTTCATGTTCACCATCCAATAGGGCACTCTTTATTAACCAATAAGAAACTGGATTCCATTTATTTAATAGTCACTCTCCTTTCGTAGAGAGCACCAACACGAGCACATGAAGAAATAATATTGAAAAATGTGACTCTAGCAAGGCATCCTTTCTGTAACCATTATTTGCAGGCATCAATTTCAAATTACCAACAGATCTGGTCTTTTCCAAATTGATCACCCTTATGAACCACTTGAATTGAACCCTTTAGAATTGAATTACCAACAAAATCACTTGCCCCCACCCAACGCCTTCCAGTAACTAAAAATCATAGAAATAAGAAGAAGAAAAAAATCAACAAAAAAACCTAAAAACACAAAAACTGAACCAGAAATATAGTATTGATGTAAAATTGATGACATCAATCAATATAGATGAAACAAAAATCATAAAAAAGGGGAATAGATAAAGAGAAAACATACCTGCTTCTCCAACGATCCAGAATAGTTAAAAATAGTACAAAAATCACTCTTTATATAAACAGATCTTGAGTTTTTCTTGGACAACATGCAATATATAGAACCCTAAATCAATTTGTTACCCTAACTAGTTCGGTTGTATGGTAACCTCTGTTTCTCCGCATCGAGATCAGAAATTTTTTTTTTTGAAAAAAGTCAGAATAGACTCAAAAAGGCGGAAAGCTGAGATGGTCTATAAATAATTTTTGATTATGCTTCTTGAAGTCAGAACATTTACATCCTCCATGAACGTTCAAGTAAAAATATGGATGGACTATGTTCTAAAAGGTGAGTGCGACTTTGTGCACCCTTGTTAACCAGGGGTGCACATTCCTCCCTCCCTTATAGGCCTAACATTTAACCCTAGTTATCTACTGTATTTATAGTTTTCGAATATTAAAAGTAGTTGTCTACCGTGAAAATCGGAGAAATCGGAGAAACAATTTTTTTATACAAACCCCGAGATTTTCTTCCATAACAATTTGGCTTTTGTTAACTTGTATACCCGTATACATGTTAAGGTTTAATAAAGAAATATTTTATTTCTTTGTAAATTATGTTTTTTTGTCTTATTCTACTAGAAATTGGTTTTTCTTGCACCAAAAACAACAAATTTTGTTCACAATGTAAAAAATTGTTGTTTTCAATATAATAAAGCAAACAAATCTTGTTTCCAATGCAAGATTTATTGTTTTAGTGAACCTTAACATGTATACGGGTATACAAGTTAACAAGACCCTAACAATTTCATTCAACATCAGAAATATCCTTTTGAACGCATCAATTTATAGTTTTTGTCTTATTCTCAAAGATTTGATCAGTGGGTTCTGCTATTTGATCAAGTGGGTTTTGCTATCACTGGAAACACTTGCAACAGAGAAGATTGAATCATAAGAACATCAAAATGATTTGGTTTGTTCTATAGTCAGAAGAAGCCATTTTTGAGATTAAATTTAGAATTACGCCACAATCAAAATCAGTATAAACAGCTCTAGCAGCACAGGTTAAATTAATGGTAACATCAACAGAAATTAGTATCAGTATACCGGACGCGCGCATTCATCAATGGAAACAGTTATGTTGATCAGCAGGGATACAACAAGAATTGTGTTGTTCATCAAGATCAAGATCAAGGTTACCTTACAATTTGTAATCTCTGATTCTTATCCGTTTGAGTTTAAAATAAAATGGAAACTTCAGGATTTATTTTGAAAATTGATTCAAAATAATCTACAAATAGAAAAATAATTAACTACAAAGATTTGAAATCGGAGAAATATGAAGTATCTTGATCGTGACTATTGAGGAGAGGGTAAACAGAAACAAGAAGAATGTATAAAGGGAGACACATAGAGAGATAGCTTAAAATTTTCCCAATTTCCAATATATTTTAATAACTATAAAATAAAAAATGGCAGATAATTAAATAACTAGGGTTAAGAAAGTAACCAATAACATGGGGAGGAATGTGCACCCCTGGTTAAGGGGAGGTGCACATAGTCGGACTCCTAAAAGGTGAATCCAAACAAAGGCACAAATTAAAGGCATCTATATCCACTAATTGTGTGGAGTGTTGTAATTCTGTATGGTTTGTATGAAAATACCAGTCAATGGGTATATCGAGGTTTACCAAGAAACAAACGTATGGATATCTTAGTTGTCCAAAAATTATTTTGACTTTGCTTTGGCACCGGTTGGTGAGCATCACAACCAATTATAATGAAGCATAATGAAATTATTATGTTTAAACCCCACTACAGCGGGAACAGATTAACAAAAATGTTGTTAATCAAGGAAAAATTAAGACCATCGAAAGATGACATTTCGAATCTTAGCAGTATACCTCAGAATTGTGGGGTGCATGTACGCAAGTAGCTAATGCAGTTAAAGACTTATGAATGGTAGAATTAGGTCAAGAAAAGTATTCTTTGGCGTATCAAATAAATTGCATTAGAACATAGCTATGTGATCGAATTTTATATAATAGTAAGTAGAGTTGTCGTTCACTCAAACTTGATGAGATTGATTTTTAGATTTAAATTATAAAACTAGCAAATATATACAAAATAATAACAATGTTTCGAGAGGTTCTAGGACTAGGATTCCACCAAATATTCAAATTCATGCAATTCACATATTTATTCTGAACCATTATAGCTCATTCAATAAGAATTTTGACTCTATTTCTTTGTCTAATGTAGATTCTTAAAAGATTAATTGTAAATCTTAAGCATGGCATATCAAAAGAATTAATCCTCAGCATAAACCATCAAATGAAATGACAATTAATTAAGAAAAATCTTTTTCTAATTTTAATTCAATGCAAATAGTCATATAAAGAATTAAATGAATTTACCACATGATGAATTTTGGTTTCCTCCGTCGTCCCAGAGAAAGGTTAAGCTCCACATAGTGAAAAACACGCTCAAAATATATTTTTATATCTCAAATGGTGTTTACAAAGAAGAAAAGGGAGGAAAATAATATAATCCAGAAGTTTGCAACGCTTAATGGTCGTTACAACTCATTGTTACAACTGTTGCGAAGAACTATTGTTATATGGTGTCGCAAAACAACTATCGTTTATGGTATGAATATGAGACTGTCAAGAACGACAGTTCTTATCGGTTTATTGTTCTTCAGCTTCTCCTTCTCTGCAGCAGCAGAGAAATCTGCTCTGCAACTTCTTGTTCTTCTCTGTAGCCTCTCCCAACTCTCGATCCCCTTCCCTGAACCACAAGAATCCTTTAAATACATATAAGCACCATAAAATTTCGGCCATAACTCGAGAATCACCTTCATTGCTTCGGAAATATTTTGTTTCCCTTTTTTGTAGCAACACGAGAATAACTCTTCGTTTCTTCTCCTCTCACGCGTCTGATAACACCCAACACACTCCAAACCCGTTCTTACACGCCTCGGCTGACGACAAATACTCTCAGGCCACACAAAATCTCCAAAAATAACTCGGAGAATCCCGAGAATATCTTCCTTCCTCTATTCTGTAAAATCCACGTACATAGCCCTTTTCTTTCGAAATCAAAAGACTTACCATCCCTGTCTAGTCATAACAGGGTGGTCTCGATCCGAAACAGGCAACAAACCCGACCAAATCTCGTTAAAATTCAATACAGAAATCCGACCAAACTCCCGTGAATATCATACTCCCCTGCCTTGCTCCGAATGGATTTATCCAGCCAATTTTTGCTGATTCCAAAGCTCATACCATCCATGTTTAGCTGAATTGATCCGACCCAACAAAAATCAGCCATTGAATCTCACTGCAACAAGCTCAAATCGCCAACCCTATTTCCGGCAGGTTGAGAGTTGCTTTTCCCGCCAAAAATAGAAATTTGAACTGAAGAAGAAAGGTTGCCCCCTATCCAGATTAGGAGTGCGAATAGTAATTAGTGTACCCCTTATCAAATGAGGTACCCCTTATCCAAAATTGGGAGTCCGAATAAAACGTGTCCTCCGGGTGCCAAAATCAACTTTTCGAGCCGAATTTTCCAAAAATGTTTATTTACCAAAAATGCCTACAAACATATAAAACACCAAAATTAGTACAAAATCGAGTGCCAACAATATATAGTACTGAGATCAAATTAGACACAAAAATGTGTCTATCAAATACCCCCAAACTTATTATTTGCTAGTCCTCGAGCAAAACCAATCTAGAAAATAAAATCCTAACTCACTAGGTGTCCCTAGTGACCGAGTTATAGTCTCGGGAGGGTTTACCAGAGGTGTACCCACAAAACCTTTACTCCAGACCCTAGCTATCTACGCAGAACCTTGAAAGCCACTAAAGAATCTCCTTGGTTGGCATACAATATTGACTATAGGAGGAAGTACCCTGATGCGAAATTCCAATTGCTGTACACGAGTTTGCACTCAAGCATACTAAAATTCATATATACGTGACAGAGCTCTACTCAGATAGTTTCTGGACATCATAACCGAGTCGACCAATCACATGGAAAGATTAAGAAGGTGGATGTAGAGAAAAACATAGATGGTTTTGATGTTGACTAAGGTGAACGGTGTTTCCCATATCTGTCTGAAGACCTCTGCCAAGGTGAACCTATCCTAATGGACTGAGATACCGGTCTGACTAATATCAACACAGCTGGCATATACAAGGGGACCAGCGGTCGATAATCCTAACTCTAGGTCAACGCAACTGGCATATACAAGGGCACCAGTGGTCGACTTTATTGAATTTATTCCGGTTGGTCTGATGGTCTGGTCTCAAAATTTTTTTCTTTTTTTTTTCATGGTGATATCTCAATCACTTTATTTCACCTAGCAATGGTAACAACTTGACTCGTGGGCCCCACCAAATCACTTAGAAACATAATTTTAAAAAAAAATAAAAAACTGAAGTGAAAAGGATTCAACGAGATATGGCGAAACTACCATGTTTTTTTTTTCGAACACCTGAGCTCTGTGCTTTTTATGAATAGACTCTATAGATGTTTCCATCTAGTCAGATTGGTTCATCAACTCCTACAACCAAGATGTTCCCATCCACTTAGATTGGTTAGTGCCAACCTTAATAAGCATAAATTTCTAGACTCTGGAGTTTATTTATTTATACTGCAACTAAAAAGTTTCTCCCATACCCCCAAACTTAAATCTAACATTGTCCTTAATGTTCTAAAGATGAAATTAAAAGCATGAGCAAGGAGAAACTGTTACCACTTGAAGAAAAGAGTAAGGAAAGATATTACCGTGTTGCATGAGCATGGGTTAACTCCCAAGAAGTGATAAGTTTAAAGTCTTCAGCCAGACATTGGAAGAGATTAGTCACCTCGAAGAATCATATAGCAACAAAATTTAATAATCATGGTCATAAGGATCAAAAAGTGTTAACCACAAGAAGAGTATCAAGGTGACCTAGGACACCGGGTATAACCCTACTCACACCCTAAAATCGAGAGATACTTACATCCATTCATTATGTTTTCACCGAAAATTGAGAATGAGTTGCCGCCGTAAAACCGAGAGATTGAGATCGAGATCGAGATGAGAAATTCTTAGAAATGGAGAAACTTTGAAGCCAAGCAACCGTTAAAGATTGAACCGAGAGAAGGAAGCTTGCGTTTAATTGAAAGATGGGTGAGGGTTTCTGAAAATCAAGAGAAGAAGAAACTCACGAGATTTGTTCTGAAACTTCAGTAGAAATTAGGGTTTGATGTCACGTCGCAGACAGGAAAAGTAGAGAGGAAATGGAGGCGATGTGGTACGAGTTAAGAGATGGTGATTCTTAATGGTGGTTGTAATCGAAATTCAGCGGTCGAGATGAAGATTTAGGGAGAGATTGAAGCAGTAGATGAAGACGAAATTCATGGGTTCAGCTTAGATTTGTGTTTCAGGGTTTGAATCGATTAGGGTCTGTTGGTGTTAATCGGAGATGGTCGATGCCACGGAGAAGATGATTTGTCCTGTTGAAGACGGTAGTGTGTTGCATCTGTGATGAAATCGTGGGATATTGGTGGTGGAATCGATGGATTCAAGAGGTACAATGAGACAGAGGAGATGGGTTTGTGGTAATTGCTAAAATTGAGCTCAAAAGTAGGGTTTTCTGAGGTTCTAGCTGAAGAATTAGAGTCTGGGTCTTTGGCTTGTGTTATACTGGGTTGGATGGAGTTGATAGTGATGATTTGTTTGGCAGAAACTGAAATGGTAGCTGTTAAAGGACTGAGTCGAGATGCAGATGGATTTAACTGGGATTTGAAATTTGATGGAGCAACTAGTGTTAGTGGTCTCTGGTGAAGAGTGAATGAATGGGTTCCGGTATTCAACCCGAGAGAAGCTACGCCGTTGGAACCGAGAATCGAGAGATGAGAGTCGCCATGTGAATTCGAGATAGAAGAGTCGATGTTGTTGAGTGCAATCGAGGAAGAAGATGGATTTGATGGTGGAATTGCAGCCAGATTGGAACCAGGATTGAGATGAATAAACACTGCAAGAATGAAGCTCTATTACACACAATGGTTTAATGAAAATATTAGATGTATGGGTTCTTAGCGGGGAAGACTCAAGAAAATCGAGGCCCGACCACGGAAGCACCGAATACAAACATAACTCCTACTGGATTTTTATTCGGATGAGTCAACCCAAAGACTCTAGATACCGGCTCGGTGATCCGACCCTAACCAGTAGGTAAGCCAACAGTCCAGGACAATTTGTCTCGGCTGACTACTTCTTCCCTTGACCCGGTTTGACTAATCTGGTTGACCTGTTTGACCGTTATCTCTAACGGTGGATTGACGGAATATTCCGTCGAATATACCATTGACGGTGAAGAATTCAGGCGCCGTGGCGGCGATTATTCCGCCGGGATTCCGCCATAATACCGGCTTTTCTCGCGAGCCAAAAATCCAGTAATTTTCTCGTGGACTTCTCTCATGGGTGTGAAGACTTGGACTAGAATTGGATGGAGAATTGGGCTCAAATTTGGAAAGAGAAGATGGAAGATGAAAGACTTGAATTTGGAAATTGAATTGCTAAAGGAAAAGGATTCTATTCCTTGGAAGATTTGGAGAATATTGAAGCCTATAAATAGAGAAGTTTTCTACATCTTTTGACACACCTCTCTACACACACAACACTTGTGTTTTTTGCTTTCAATTCTTCTTCTTAATTATTTGTGTGAACTTGAAAATTCTCCTTTTAATTATTTTGTGTGAATTTCAAAAACATGAGTAGCTAATTTTCTTATTGATTGAGGATGAATTCCTAGTTCTTAATATATGGTTTGAGTTTTGTTTCAATTCTATCTTGAGGTTTTTCACATGATTATCGATTGTTTTTACTAATAGGAATGTTTATTCATTCATGATTGATTGATAGATTGTTTGGAGTGCACGCTAAATTGATTTGTTAATTTGATCTAAAGCTAGTGAAAGTTAGGAGATAAGTAATCGTTTCTTAACTCTTTACATAAGTAGCAAACACGAGACCTCATGCGGGGATTCCGTGGAGCAATTGTGTGAAAAACAACGTTAGCAAGTAAACCTTGATCTAAGAGTTTAACTACTAATATCAACCTAATAAGTTCATAAATCTTAATGCGTTTATTTAAATTACATCTTGAGTGATCTACTTCTAGGTGGTTTGGTAAATAGAATCCGTAGTCGAGAACTTCCGTGTCCCATGATCAAGGGATTTAGGGGTTTAGCACCGATCTAGTTGCTTTACCTACGGTTGGTGATAACTCGTGACTAATAACATGTGGATGAAAAACATAACTTGAATCATTGTTTTGCAACGAAGAAGGATTCCTTGATCTTGTCTCTCTTATTGATTTCAACTTTATCTTTTAATTGATTTGTTTATTTTCTTTTGCTTTATATACCCCCCTTTTTGTGACAATTTTTACAACTAGAATCTCTTGCTCCTCGTGGGAACGAACTTGACTTCCATTATATTATTTTTAATTGAGTGGAAATAAGATATTAATTTGATTGCACCTACGACACGTACCACAGACCAGGAAGATATCCAACACACCCTTATCTATTTTTTTGTTTAAGACAACTACATCTAGTTGTGGTTCAGGTTCAGGCTCTATAAAAGGGTCTAGATAAAAAGTTTTCATCGGCTGATTTCTCAAAGGAAGGATCCTGAAGATCGTGTTCTAGAGTCTCGGAAATACTCAACTAAGAACTTAGAAGCACATAACAATAACCCGAATAACGGGGATCCTTTAAGTCAATCGTATTTGACTCACACAAATTGACCACAGTGGCTGGTCATTCTTAAGCAAATGTGTCGACCCTAATTTTCTAAAGTAATTAGCTTTAGTCTCAAAACTTAATAACCGACACACATCATTTGTTCCCACAATTGAAGGTTTTTAAGGGAAACAAAGTCAATCATGGTATCGTAGCCGGGTTAACCACATCAACCATAGGACGGGTTTCTAACAACCGAACTTCTTTATAGACACAACTAGGTTCGGGAAAATTGTATGAAGATAATCTTGTAAAATGGTTGAAGCACAGATGTCCAAATCTCCTAAGTGAGGGGACTTTCCGATAGTTAAAGGTAAGGCACTAGGAAAGTGATAATCACCCCCAAACTTAGAGTTTTCAAGTGTCTCTGATAGACCAGTCACAATCTCCTAATTTCTAGATCATCGATTCTTGAAAATGGTCAATTGATTCTTCTTCTAAGTTACAATCAAGATCCTCATTTATCTCTACGAGTTTATCTTCTTCTAAGACTAGCGTTTTTAACTCACTAGACTCTAAAACAGTATTCTCATGGTAAACTATTTCCTCTAAACCATCATCACAATTATATAAAAGATTATCAGAGAAAGTTTCTAGTAAAGGCTCATTAACTAAGGTGTTAATCATAGTTACTTCCTCCGATTCACTTATAGGCACATCAAATAATGGATTATCCAACATATTGCAGGCTAAAGGATCATGAACTACATCGTCTAAAATGGTGGCATCTATAGTCAAATCCCCGTCCTTTCGAATAGGTGAATAATCATTAAAATTATTAGGATTTGAACCAGAAATAATACTATCATTATAAAGCTCAACTGGAGTTACAATTTCCTTATCGCCATGCCTACATATGTATGATTCTTCATTAACACTATCCTCATAATTATTATAATAATATGAAAATGGTTGAACCTCATCTAAAATAGTGTCTCCAATTCTATCCTCGTCATCTTGATTGGGTGAATAGTAACTATCCTCATTTTCAAGGGTGAAACCGGGAACACTGTGTTGGAAATTCAGACATTTCGAGCAATTATTTCGTTAGTCCTCGCCTATCCGCTTGAGGGTATCTTCTAAAGAAGGTTCACTCATTATTGTAGTTCTTTCCCATAACTATACCATTCATCTCACTAACTTACGTGTTGACTCGCCTAACTTCCCGAGGGACTCTTCTAAAGGAGGAATAGGAACAGAGGGATCATAAAAGGACTACTTTTCAATAATTTGATTGTATCCTCTAGAGAGAAGAACTAGTACTATAATCTTCTTGCCTCGAATGACCGATGCTCACGTGGATAGTAATTGGGCTCACCATGGTATGACCCATAACCTTCAAAAGATTGGGCGTTCCCAACCACTCTCACACTATGGTCATAAAAAGAGTAATGTCCATATTGTTCAGTTGGATAATCATTGTATTAATTCACTAGTTTGACATCCTAACCAAGGAATTCTACACAAACACAAACAAGGCTGACTCGACCACAACAAACCTACTGATTTCTAGCAAACAAAAAGCATGATGGCTCCACTTAGATTGTTTCTAGACCAGATTCTAATCTTTCGAAAAGGAACTCGTTACAATCTGAGCAAACCTCTCTGGAATCAATCCGAGTTGAAGTAAGTTGAATAGAGGCGAGGGAAGCTGCGTGGAACTTTGATACCCAAGGCCTCACCGGCATTACAAGGCGGCACAGTCATGCATTCAACTCACCTAAACCATCATGAACTTCGAAGTATGCTTAAAAGAGTAACCAATATTTTTCGAATGACTTTCCTATTAAGCTCGTTACCCAATCAGTCTCGTTTTATTCCAAATTTTAAAGCTTAGGTTCGCGTAAAGTATTGTTTTCCTAAGGCGGGCAAGAAGAGAAACTAATGAAATCCAACCCTTATCTTGTATGGCCAGGCCTTGCCTTACTAGGAAATTAAAGCAGTAGTTTTCAATTCCTCTGCATATATGCAAACGAAGGAATACAAGTAACTCGCCGACGGGGATTCGCGAGTGTTTCGACAAACTTAACTCCGTTCCAGACGGGGATGAACCGTTGTAGTCGACTCTGGCCACCGACTCCTATGTCGGTGCTCGAACCCTGTGGCCGAGACAAGATCGCAATCGCCGTCCTTCCCCGTGCGAAATATATTCAAAATAACCCTTCCCTTGGGGTTTTAAAAAATAAAGTCCAAAAGAAAGACCCAAAATAAAGTCAAAAAATAAAAATGTCCAAAAATAAAAGATTACAAAATATAACCCTAATTACAGCTTTCTAAAAAAAATAACACTATATACAAAATTTTCTTCTTCACTCAGTTCGGATCTCTATTTTCTTTCCTATTTTGGCTTTGCTTTTCTTTTTTTTCTCTTTTTCTTCGCTCCACTCCAAATCTGAAAGCAAACAGAAATACCAAAACGCGTAAAAAAAAAACAATAATAATAATAAAAAAAAAAAAACTAAAAACAAATCTATAAACAAGTCCGCGTCGGCGGCGCCAAAAATTGATCGAATTTTATATAGTAGTAAGTAGAGTTGTCGTTCACTCGAACTTAATGAGATTGATTTTTAGAATTAAATTATAAAACTAGCAAATATATACAAAATAATAACAATGTTTCGAGAGGTTCTAGGACTAGGATTCCACCAAATATTCAAATTCATGCAATTCACATATTTATTCTAAACCATTATAGCTCATTCAATAAGAATTTTGACTCTATTTCTTTGTCTAATGTAGATTCTTAAAAGATTAATTGTAAATCTTAAGCATGGCATATCAAAAGAATTAATCCTCAGCATAAACCATCAAATGAAATGACAATTAATTAAGAAAATCTTTTTCTAATTTTAATTCAATGCAAATAGTCATATAAAGAATTAAATGAATTTACCACATGATGAATTTTGGTTTCCTCCGTTGTCCCCGAGGAAAGGTTCAGCTCCACATAGTGAAAAACACGCTCAAATATATTTTTATAGCTCAAATGGTGTTTACAAAGAAGAAAAGGGAGGAAAATAATATAATCCGAAGTTTGCAACGCTTAATGGTCGTTACAACTCACCGTTACAACATTTGCGAAGAACTATTGTTATATGGTGTCGCAAAAGAACTATCGTTTATGGTATGAATATTTGACTTGTCAAGAACGACGGTTCTTATCGGTTTAGTGTTCTTCGACTTCTCCTTTCTGCAAAGAGTTGTGAGAAATGCGCTCTGCAGCCTTCTTGTTCTTCTTAGCCTCTCCCAACTCTCGATCCTTCCCCGAACCACAAGAATCCTTTAAATACATATAAGCACCATAAAATTTCGGCCATAACTCGAGAATCACCTTCATTGCTTCTAAATATTTTGTTTCCCTTTTTTTGTAGCAACACGAGAATAACTCTTCGTTTCTTCTCCTCTCACGTCGATAACACCCAACACACTCCAAACCCGTTCTTACACGCCTCGGCTGACGACAAATACTCTCAGGCCACACAAAATCTCCAAAAATAACTCAGAGAATCCCGAGAATATCTTCCTTCCTCTGTTCTGTAAAATCCACATACATAGCCCTTTTATTTCGAAATCAAAAGACTTACCATCCCTGTCTAGTCGTAACAGGGTGGTCTCTATCCGAAACAGGCAACAAACCCGACCAAATCTCGTTAAAATTCAATACAGAAATCCGACCAAACTCCCGTGAATATCATACTCCCATGCCTTGCTCCGAATGGATTTATCCGACCAATTTTCGATTCCAAAGCTCATACCATCCTGTTTAGGCCCGAATTGAGCCGACCCAACAAAAATCAGCCATTGAATCTCACCGCAACAAGCTCAAATCGCCAACCCTAATTCCTGCAGTTGAGAGTTGCTTTTCCCGCCAAAAAGCAGAAATTTGAACCCCGAAGAAGAAAGGTTGCCCCTATCCAGTGTAGGGGTGCGAATAGTAATTAGTGTACCCCTTATCCAAAATTGGGAGTCCGAATAAAACGTGTCCTCCGGGTGCCAAAATCAACTTTTCGAGCCGAATTTTCCAAAAATGTTTATTTCCCCAAAATGCCTACAAACATATAAAACACCAAAATTAGTACAAAATCGAGTGCCAACAATATATAGTACTGAGATCAAATTAGACACAAAAATGTGTCTATCACTATGTATGAGCAAGTTAAAGGAGCGCAACTCACTCACAAACCATATGCATAGTGGTGTAAGATATCTGAGAGAGAGAAATTATTCTTGTTAACTTCTTATGTACGGCACATCTAGAAATGTTGGAACAATGTGTAAGTTATATCTTAGATGGTGATGATTCAAAGTCATCAAACATGGAACTATGTGTTCCATGTAAAACGAATTGCAGTAGCAAGGAAATTCAAGTGAAGGTTGATAAGGAGATCAAACTATGGATTCGCGAGCTTTGGACGCAAAATCGGATTAGAAGTAAGAGAAACTTTGGAATTTCCTTGAGTACATACTAATGGCCAACGTATATGCATGCAAGAAATAGATTGTTCTGATCAAACAATTATTTTAGAAGAAATATACAGTTCAAGATATTATGGTACGTCGCGAAAAACAAGTCGCCACTGAGTTATGGAAAAACTCACACCAAGGCAATATTTCATCATAAATAATTGTCTACTTTTAATGATTACTCAAAATCAAATTTTGGGTTTCAATGAAAATAATATATATTTATCTATATATATAAAACGTGAATTACTCACGTAATTTTTTTTAAAAAAATAATTGACGTGAGCGAAACTCACGTAAATAAAAGAAAATCGTGAATGTGTCACGGTTTTGTCAAAAAAAAAAACTTTTCCCTCGTACGATCGTCCGTCTTTGAAACGAGGGTTTATTTCGATTTTGTGAAAACTCACACTTTTAAGATAAAATTTTGGTTTTCAATAAATCTCATAAACAAAATGTTATCACTAGACACGGGTCTATAACAAAAAAAAAATCTCTCATAAGTTAGGGATTATTACTCGTTTCTTAAACTAACGAACGAACGTAAAACAAGGGTTTTCTATAAAACTCACGCTTATATATGTATATGTATATATAATTTTAGCATGAACAAGGTGTAAGCAACTCACGAAACAACAAACAAAAAAAACGAAAAAAAGATTCGTACCTGGTCAGTGTCGGTCGGAGTTGGTCGGATGGTGGTGAATTCCGGCGAAAATTTCCTGCTCTCCTCATCTACTGCTCGGACGCGAAGGAAGGAAGAAGATGAAGGTGGTGGTGGTCGTGGAAGAAATAATAAAAAAAAGGTGTTTATCCCTTTTATATCAAATTTTATTTCCAAAACCTAATTTCACAAGGATTTCTTTTCTTGGGCCCGGACCCGTGAATCCTAAATCGACCGAGATTAGACTTCTTATCACCAAACCAGCGGTACTACACCAATTTATGCTCGTTAGACGGTGCTCTATCATGCTACTGGGATCTTCGTTCAAGCCATGGCTCGCTCATACACGACATCATTTAAGCAAATCGAGGATCCGGTAACATTCTTTCCTACGACTAAGTTCAATTACTTATTCCGTCTGTAACTAAAAAAAAAAATCACCATCTAGTGCTGACTGAAGAACATAACTGTCCCTCACTAAGCAGGGGAGTTAATGTTGATGGTGGATTTTTGGCAAAGGCTAAAATCGTAACCTTACATATTCCTGATCCAGTAGTCAGACGAACATTAAGACTTATGTCTTTCATTAAAGCATGAAAACTCATGTCACGATGATCTCTGATTGAGTGTATTGCCTCTCAGAACATCCCCAAGAACCTATGATCGAGCGTATTGTCTCTCAGAGCATACATATGTAGTCTCCCAACTGAGACCACATCATGTTTCATTTACTGAGCAATTTCGGTAATCACTTTTATATATAATCGAACGATTGGACGGATCCTAGACAGCTTCCCTGATAGTATAGAGCGATAACATCTTCAGGATGTAATAATGTTTTTCCCTGACTATATAAAAGACATATGTATAGAATCTTAAAGATTGGACGGCTCCTAGATAGCTTGCCTGCTAGTATAGAGCGATAACGTCTTCAGGATGTAACAATGTTTTCCCTGACTATACAGAATAAATATGACGCTTCAGTTAGCTCATATCGCTCAATTATCGAATAATTATAATGCTCCTAGCTTATCTACTAATAGAGAGCCATCAATTAATTATTTCTAGTGATAGGTGTTGTAAAACACCTAATTTTATATCTATTGTTTATGCTTTCTTTGCGAGTTTCTTGTGAATTATGTATCTTATGTGTGCTTTTGAGTTTATTAGGTGCAATGGAGTCATTTGGAGCAAAAAGACCAATTGTAACTCGTTCAAATACAAGATTTCTACTTTCATTGTGTAGAGGACGAGAATATGAAGACAATGCCGAAAGAACGGAGTCATTCCGACATCGTATGAAGAAGTTATGGGCGAAACAAGAATGAAGCTGAACTAAACCCATCGGTCTTCCCGGGCCCGAAAGTTGAATGAAGATCGCTAAAGGGACACCCTCATGTTAAGGGGCGGACATTTTCAAAGGAAGTGCCAAAGGGAGTCGAGTTTTGTTCAGGGGGGCTACCGATTCAAATGATGTTAAGGGCACCCACTTATTATCTCCCAGGGCACTTCTTCTTCATTATTTGTAAAATAGAACCATGCAATGGCAATCGAACTTGATGATCATAATGATCAAAATAATGGTGGATTTTGAAGAAGAGATATTCGAGCTTAAAGAGCATCATTGGGTTTACGAAGGCGAGAGGAAGCTTGGGTAGGGCCTGATTTCAAATCAATTGGCTCGAGCAAGTTCGGAGATGATGATCTTGGTGTTAAGTGATGATTTCGATGTTGCTGGTAATGACTAAGATGATGATGGAGTTCAGCTCGAGATGAAAATATAGAGAGCGCTCAAAGAACAACATGGAAGAAAGAACGACAGTTGCTGCCATTATTGGCAGTTGACGATGAGAGTAATAACAGAGAAGATGAAGATGGTGAGAATCGAGCTCGAGTTGAAACAGTGGTGTTGATGACGCTGAGAGGATGTAGGGAAATATAGAGGGGCATGACAGTGACAATGATCATCGGCGAGAGATGTAGAGAAGGTGGAGTCTCAATGAACGCTGTTGTGCTTTCGATGAAGTGATGATGGTACTCGGTAATGGTGGGCCGTTTGTTTATCGAGATGATGAGATCTTTGCTGTGACGATGAGCACTCGAGTTGGAATGGGTTATTGTCGGTGGCAGAGATTGATCGTGATGATCCCGGCGAGAGAAGAAGAACTTGAGTATTGGTAGCGAATGACGATGGAGTCTCGGTGATTGAGAATGGGGTTGCTTTGCTGGCGATTGAAGTTTATGGAGTTCGAGCTACAAAACAGAGAAGATGGCCAAGCTTGGCGGTACTAAGAGGAGATGGTTCGAGTCTCTTATTCTTTGCGTTGTTTCCACGGTGGAATAGGTTTGAGCTCGAGAAGAAGCTAATGGAGATGGCAGTGATCATTGGAGTTGGAGCTATTTATGGCAGTTGGTGTTAATGAAGATGGCAGTGATCATATTTCCGGTGGTGGAGTGTGCTGATAATCTCTGGAGTCCGAATTTGGGTGTCTTTGCCATTATCGGATGATAAAAAAGAAGAACTCGAGCGAGAAGTGAAGATGATGATCGATCTTGTTATAGAGATGGACGGAGCTTGAGCTTTCTTTGTAGATAACGAAGACTGATGGTTATTGGTTGGTGGTTGTCCGATGTTCTCGAGATTTCATGATTGGATATGGGACCGAGTTTGAGAGAAGTCAGGGAGTTGGTGATCGAGTTTGGTTGCTGTGAAAGACCAGCTGAGATAAACGGTGAAGATTCCCGAAGCAAGTACAATTACTTAATTTCTCCGATCCAAAACTCTCACTCACCGACTATGCATCCTTATCAAATAAGGAATTGTCGCACAAGTTAGGCTTTGTACACAAGCCTATATAAAGGCAGTAGCCGAGCAGAGAAAACCATACAACTTTTGATAGATAGAAAAATACAAAAAAATAGTGAAAAGAAGATCTTTGCCTCTACTTTGTTTTCTAGGGTTTAGAAACATGATAGGTTTTCTCTTCCTTCTTGTTATGAACTCCATGAATATGAGTACCTAGTTTTCTTTTGGTTATGGATTAGTTGGATTTCCAAACATGAGTTTTTGTTCAATAAATTAGTTTTCTCTCATATTATCGTTTATGATTCACTATTAATATTGTTACATGATTTGAATGCGTGTTTAGTGTCGCAAATCAGTGAGTTTGCTTTCATCTTTATTGCTAGATTAGGGTTATTATATGAAAAAGTGATAATTCCTGATTGCAAGTAGCATAAATATGATTATAGTTTGTAGTGATATATTCTTATGATCATATGTGAACCATAACCTTTGTTAAATCGGATTAGTGCTTTTACACGTTCGATTGCTTTGATTGGCCTGATTTCATAGAACTTAATGCATCTAGGGAATTAAACTTGATTAGTACTTTTACACGTTAGGTTGTTCTTTAAGATAGAATTCATATTCACATCTTTTAATGTGTTTGTTGGTGACAAGAGGAGATTTGCGGGATATACTTGCGATCAAGGTATTCTAGGGCCTTTGATAAAAGTTGAGATTAAAATATCAATTCTAGTTATTGTGTAGAAAACATGTTTGTGATTGAAGACGAAATCCATGACCAATACTTTCTCATCCTCGATTTGCGTGTTTACTTTTTATTGTTTTGCTTTTATTTTATTTTCGTTTATAAAAATCACAAAACCCCCGGTGTTATTTATAGGGAACCGAAACAATTTGACAACCTAAGTCCTCTCTGTGGGAACGATCCTTTCTTGCCCTTGCTATATTTATATTTTGAGTAGTAAGAAAGTGTAAATTTATTTTTGTGTCGGCTGACAACCGGTCATCTAGCCGCAAAACTCATCAATTGGATTCCTAGAAAATATTCCACGTTCTTCATAATATTTCATTACTTCAATTCATGGTTCTTGATCGCTGTCGTAGGCGTCAAAAATAAATTACACTTTCTCACTACTCAAAATATATTATGAAGCAAGGTCAAGAAAGGATCGTTCCCACAGAGAGGTCTAGGTTGTCGTTTGTTTCGATTTCTTATATAAACAAAAGGGGGGTATTTTTATGATTTTTATAAACTAAGTTATACTAAAAACAAATAAAGGAAAGAAAGCAAACAAATATGTGAAGATATTGGTTAAGGATTTCGTCTTCAATCACAAACATGTTTTCGACACAATAACTAGAATTGATATTTTAATCTCAACTTTTATCAAAGGCCCTAGGATACCTTGATCGCAAGTATATCCCGCAAATCTCCTCTTGTCATCAACAAACACATTAAAAGATGTGTAGTTGCAGGATTTCCTACAACACACCCCCTATAATATTTTGTAGATCTAAATCTTATTAATCATCTAAATTTCAAATATAAGTACTAGAAATATAAATTGACACAAGGATTTTTTACATGGTTCGATCAATGTGATCTACATCCATGGTTCTTCACTATGATTATTGAGATTACATTAGTATTTCATTTACAATCTCCATTAATGGATATTTGGTAGAGCTCTAGATCTAATTTTTTGGGGAAGAAGATGATAAAGAAAATTAATAATATCTCTCTAAAATGTCTAACTTCTCTAAAGTGTCTCCTCCACAAAAATGTCTATCCCCCCCATTTTCTCTCTCCTGCCTTTCTCTTTATATAGGATATTACATAGTGGATGACAGCTCATGTACAACTAATATTTCCCTTAATTTCGGATTTACCTTGCGACATTTCGCAGTCTACAAATGTTAGTCTTCGCAAGTCTTCTTGACTCTTGCAGAATCGTCACACCTTTCTCATATTTAAGCTAATGTCATTTGTTGCGTCGTTTCTAATATTTCTTCTGCGATATTATTAAGTTGCGTCGTTAATAATTCTCAAGTGAAGGTTGTTTGCGATATTAAGCTTCACATCTTGCCTCTTTTTTCTTGAATATTGCTTGAAGAGCGATCTTTAAGAAAAAATCCGTTGTTGTAGTAGTCTTTGATCTTTGTTGATGAAGGAACGAGCGAAAGAATATTGGACTTGAAAAGTACGTACTTGCCTCTATTCTTTTGCGAAGTTCCGAAGCTTTGAAAAGTAATATGAAGTATCCTTGAAGAAGTATAAGAAGTATAAAGTATCCTTGAAGAAGTATAAGAAGTACTTAATCCCCGAAATATATAAGAAGTATGAAGTATCCTTTGAGAAGTATAAGAAGTATCCATCCTTGATTGCGAATAATAAGTATTGCGAAATTATTACTCCATGCTCTCCTTTTCATGCAATCTTTGTAATACAAATAAAATTTGGATTAGTATTCAACATTTCTTTTATCAAACAATTTCATTTAATTGCTAATTCAAATCGTTTTCTTTGTTTTGATTTCCTTTGTATGACTTGTTTCGTCTCTTTTGACAAATATCTTTCATGGAAATGATCCTAATAGGTACCCCATTATATGACCCTTGCTTGTAGGTCTTACATTTGCCTCTTGCAAAATCATAGGAGTAAATTCGCGAACTAGGGTGTACGCCATAAAGGTTTGCCCGCTACTACTCTCCATGTTGAATATCATATCATTTTAAACAAAGCAAATCTTCAAGAGAAATATATAAATTGATCAAGTGCGAGATTTTTCTCGGTTTCTTTTGTAATTGTGGAATCTTTGTAATTCAAATTTTTGTAATTCCCGCGATTATCTCGCCTTTTGTAAATCAAATAAAAAATCTTTTATTTTCTGTAAAAGTAAAATGTTCAAGGAAAGTGATACTTAGCTTTTATGTGATTCACTGTTGATGTCAAAGAAGTGAATAAATGCCTTGAAATGTATGAACTTCGCGCAGTAAAAAGAAGTGTGAGAAATGAGACTTGAACCCTTGACCTCGCTTCTTGGATTTTCTCGCGCACCATACCAACCTGTACTAATCCTCCCTTGCGAAATAATCATCAACTTTCTTTTTTGTGAAGTAAACATCTCTATGAAGTAATCGAACATCTGTGGAGTATTTGTTCATGCAGTGAACGTTTGCAAGGAAAGTGTTTGCGAAAGAAATGCTTATGATATAAACCTTTGCGAAGCAAAAAATTCTTTGCGAGAGGGAGATTCGAACCCAAGTCCTCTAGTTTGTATACTTCTTCTCGACCATACTGGATTTAACGCTGCGAAGGAAACACACAATGCCGCAATATTATTCCATTTCTTCGCATTAGAAAGTTCAAAAATATTTGAAAAATTTTTTTGGCTACAACATCGAACACATGACCACGGGTTTGTTTGTTCCAACTCGACCATCTCTGTAGCTTTTGTTTGCGAAGATACGCATGTAGCCACCTCTTATTCTTTTCTCCTCTCTAGGCAAAAAAATGTGAAAAAATATGATGAGCATGGCGAGAATCGATCTTGCGACATCAAGCTTCTTCTTTTATTTGGTGACCATTTGTGCGAACAACTATTTGTGTTGTTGTGGTAAGCTTCGCAGAACTTATTCTTATTTAATCCTCTTTGTAAAAAAGAAAAGAAAACTATGTTCGCATGCGAATTCGAAATTGCGACCTCTTTGTTGTTCATTCAACCTTGAACTATCTTTGCGAATTTCTGTTCGTGACATAAATTGCAGCGTCTGCCTCTTCTCTCTTCTTCGTCCTTCCTTTGTTTCTTCACAAATTGCCTCTTGTTTTCTCCGAACATGGAAATCTTCAACTAAAACTTCCATTTTTCCTTAAATCTCACCACAACCACTAATCTTTTCTCTCGCTCTTTTCATGTCTTTGAATTATTGATGATGTTTTCTCCCAAAATGTGATTTCTTCCATAAAATTTCCATTTTTGAACCTAAACTTTATAGATCTAAATAAAAAGTATGAACAAATAACTAATTTTCATGGAAATTTCTTGATCCAACAAGTTACTGGAAGGATAAATCCTTTACTCCTCCCTCGTTTCTAGCGCCAAAAATGTAGTTACGGGATTTCCTACAACACACCCCCTATAATATTTTTTGTAGATCTAAATCTTATTAATCATCTAAATTTCAAATATAAGTACTAGAAATATAAATTGACACAAGGATTTTTTACATGGTTCGATCAATGTGATCTACATCCATGGTTCTTCACTATGATTATTGAGATTACATTAATATTTCATTTACAATCTCCATTAATGGATATTTGGTAGAGCTCTAGATCTAATTTTTTTGGGGAAGAAGATGATAAAGAAAATTAATAATCTCTCTCTAAAATGTCTAACCTCTCTAAAGTGTCTCCTCCACAAAAATATCTATCCCCCCCTTTTCTCTCTCCTGCCTTTCTCTTTATATAGGATATTACATAGTGGATGACAGCTCATGTACAACTAATATTTCCCTTAATTTCGGATTTACCTTGCGACATTTGGCAGGTATACAAATGTTAGTCTTCGCAGTCTTCTTGACTCTTCTTGTAGAATCGTCACACCTTTCTCATATTTAAGCTAATGTCATTTGTTGCGTCGTTTCTAATATTTCTTCTGCGACATTATTAAGTTGCGTCGTTAATAATTCTCAAGTGAAGGTTGCTGCGATATTCTGCTCCTACAAGATGCGAATATGAATTCTATCTTAGAGAACAACCTAACGTGTAAAAGCACTAATCAAGTTTAATTCCCTAGATGCATTAAGTTCTATGAAATCGGGCGATCAAAGCAATCGAACGTGTAAAAGCACTAATCCGTTTAACAACGGTTATGATTCACTTGTGACTACTAGGATGTCACTACAAGCAATAATCACAATTATGCTACTTGTAATCAGGAATCTATCACTTTTGCGTATAACAAATCCTAATCTAGCAATAGAGATGAAAACAAACTCAATCGATTCGCGACTCGATCAAACAAGCATTCAAATCATGTAACAAAATAAATAGTGAATCATAATCGATAATATGGAGACAAAACTAATTTATCATATCATAAAGCATGTTGTGTGAAATTCAATTATCTCATAACCAATAATAAAACTAACTCATGTTCATTGCATGAAGTTCATAACAAGAAGGAAGAGAAAACCTATCATGTTTCTAAACCCTAGAACAAAAGTAGAAGATAAGATAAGATTATTAGAATAGAACTCTCCCTTTTTATACTTTCTCTGCCTTCACCTTCAATAATTCGCGTCCAAAAATCAGTAGTTTAACTAGCCCATGAGTGAAATCCAACAGGTCCAAGCCCATCGTGAGTCAGGCCTTTGGATCTGCGAGTCAACTTCGCCGACTCGATTCGAGGCGGAGTTACCCCTCGTTCAACCGATCCGGAGACGATCTCGGGCCTTTATTGCAGCTCTTCCATTTCTTCTGACTGCGATCTTGACGATCTCAACTACATGTGCAACAATACAATCTCTTTGTTAATCGCAATTATCTTAACAACCACTTATGACTCACTTGCACATCAGCAGTTCGACCTTGCTACTTCTCCGAACTTCATAACTCGCAACATAGGTAGGCGACGCAATACAAAGCTCCACCATTTTGTCTTTCCATACATGCAAAGACAACCTCAAATGCTGTAATTCATCTTCTCATTTCGCAGATGCAACATCACTACTTTGTCACCACATCTCTAACCCATAACAGCAGCATCTCTAATTGCAGGTACACAATCATTCAACATTTCTTGTCCTCCTTGTCACCAACAACAGTAGCAACACACCTCCAACTTAAGATTCGACTCAAACTAACTTCCCTTGCACTCAACATCAAATACTTCCAGAATAGCTCCATTCTTCTCCTAATCCTTCTCATTGCAGCATCAGTTCATAGCTCCATCTTAGGCACACACTTCTATCTCACTTTGCCCGTTCAACTCCCCCCGGACTCGTCTCCATTCGCAAACCATCGAGCCATGGCAACAACTCCGATTCCTTGTAACTTGAACCATACACATGAAGGATCAACAAGCACCAACAACCTTTCTTGGCTTTGAAATGCACCACCCGGACTCAACTTGACCCACCGAGTTCTTGCCTGAGAACTTTATCCCCTGCAATTCAGCTCCCCATAGCTCAAATGTGCTCAGGCCATACATCCATTACTTCACCCATTCACAAATACTCAAAAATAGTAGCTTCTGAGTCCCTTAACCATACACTTCTCATAAACACAAGAACCCTTGCCTGCAGTTCAATGCCTGTACCTGCAATGTCTTGCATTCAAACCTAGCTTCTCAATCTTCCTCAGATACACATAAAGAACTCTAGGTCCCATTCACTGACACATGCCATCACCGCCATCACCTTATTCATTACGGCTGCACAACCAACTCGCTTTCGCAACTCAAGCCATAGTTTCACTGCACATAAGCATTCCTTCATTCTACCAAGCACATGCCACACTCCCTGCAATCTCAGACCTGCAATTTCACTTCCATTCTTCTCCATTGTCTGCAATGCTTCAGTTCATCACCATACTGCAGCCTTAAACACGCTCAAATACCTCGCTCTTGCTTCCTAATTCCACCAGTACCAGAACCCATATGCTCCATAACCTACTCAGCATTTGCAACAACATCATTCTTTCCCTTCGTAGTTCAAGCTCAATACTTCAACCGGCAAACACCATTCTTCTTACTGCAACTTCGAACTCAATATCCCATAGCAAGAACATCATATAATCGGCATCTCAAAATAACAACACAATCACCACCGAAGTCTCCGCGCCACAACCAACCGACCATTTCGCACCGGCAACTTGCAACTCCACCGAGAACCACGGCTAACTCAATCAAGAACTCCAACTCATTCTTTATTTAGTAACACAAACTTTCTTGAATTCTGAAACTCCAAGCTTCAATAACTCGGTCCACCACTTGCAATCGAAGTTTTCTTCTTTATTCATCTCAGCTCAACCGAACAAAGAAGAACATCTCAATCACTGTTCGAGCTAGCAAATAATACCTATTGTCCAACCAAAGTCGAACTCCGCAATAACACAAGACCCTCTTTCTTCTTTGAATTTCACTCATCTCTGCTCAGTTCAAACATCAGCTGCATAATCTCTTCCACCTTGAAGTCAAACCCCAATTTAATCTCTCGAACCCTTGAACATCTCCTTTTAATTCATTCTACCGAATCGCGCATATGCAAATAACTAAACCTATTGCTAAACACCAGCTTCAATTCATCCGCCCAAACTACCACCACGGACAAATCCGGCTCAAACCCATTCTTATCTTGACTCATTCAATCTGCAGCGACAATAATTAAAGAACTTACAGAGCTTCTCATCTCAGATTCAACATAAGCCAATCAATCACTCCAAAATCAAACACCCAATCATCATTTCTCTGTTATCAACTGATTGCAACCACCAGAACCTTAATTCCACCATCAATATCTTCCAGATCTGACCCCATTCTTCAATTCGGCTCAAACTCTTTCTTGACCACAAACAGATTGCTCTTCCATTTCCCACATCCACACTGGGATTCAAATCAATCACTTCTTCTACCTCGAATCATCACTTGACTCCATTCGAACCCCATCCTAATCTTCTCTTCCTTTCTTCATCATCTCCTTGAGTTACTCGTTTGATCTCACCATTAACAAAGACCTCCATCAATAGCAGCAACATGAGATGAAATTGGGGATGAAAAGTGTGAAAATCCCTCGAGTTGTTTAGGGTAATAACAATGGGAATTTGACTATCAACACCCATGGGTGTTTTTAATGATTCTTCTTAAAATCGGTGGTTTGTCCCCTATCCTTGACTAGGATCCTATAATACTTGCCCATGAACTGACCTTTTGTGCCCTTTGCTTCTTAATTGGACAATTTCTTCTTCTTTAAACAAGTAATGACCCCAAAGCACCTACACACTCAAAAGTAAACATAAGATACAAAGTCTACAAGAAAAAGCAAATAAAGCATAAATATTATATATAAAACTAGGTGTTTTAGACACCTATCAGTTCTTCCCAGCAGAATTCCATGAGTTAGTAATAAATATTCAACGTACGGGCAAATGAGCTACCACCGAGTAAAACCCTAAGAAAATGATACAAGTGTACTCAGCAATAATGCACTAACGAGCACCTGAATGCACGAACGAGCATTCAAAAATACGAAGGAATGAGGAAACCTATGCAAAATAGGGAAGAAAATAATAATAAAATATTAATTGAGGCGTCTAAGGGGACCAGGCCCACTGGGCGGCCGCTCATGCCGCCATGGCCGGTCCCACGCCACTTTCTTTATTTGATCGTATTTTATTATTTTCCTTGATCTCATGAAAAATCCCTTTTATTTGAACAAATTCTTTCATTTTGGCAAAACTCTTTAGTTTCATGATATTTCCTTCACATCATGGAAATAATATAAAATAGGAACGTGTCACGAATCAAGCTTACTAGCCCGTGGACCATGCCTAGCCATGGCCTTCCAACACCTTGTAATTCCTTATTTTATTATTATTATTATTATTATTATTATTATTATTGAAGAGTGCCTTTAGCGGCTTTTATTTAAGAAGATCAAATATCAGTTTGTACATTAATGGATGGGAGTCGAGCAACAAACTGTGCCCCAACTCCTTTTTGGATAGCCAAACCTACCCTATGAAGAATGTAATAATAAGAAATTTCAACTTCTTATGTTAATTTTTACGTCGTCAGTGTTGTCGCATTAAACTTTGAGTTTCTCTCTTCCATAAAAGATTATTATTATTATTATTATTATAAAAAAAGATTACCTCCGGGGGCTTTTATTAAAAAAAATCAAAGTCATTTTGTACATGAATGGGCGGAGTCGGGCAACAATTTGTGCACTAACGCCCTTTTGGATAGCCAAACCTACCCTATGGAAAAGAAAACTTCCTACTTTGTTGTTAACATCATAGTTGGTTAGACAATTCTTCAATCTCTCAACAAAATAACCCAAGTGATTGGTTAAGGCCAGGAATGGGAATAGCTTTCAAATAATGCATAGCATGGTCAACAAACTCATTATTGTTATTTCCATCATCTCATTTTATTATTATTATTTCCATCATCTCATGGAAACTCCTTAATTTCAACAAACTCCCCAGTTTCATGAGAATTCCTTCACATCATGGAAATAATATAAAATTGGGAAAGGTATCGCGGGACCGGGCCTACTAGCCGGCCGACCATGCTCTAGTCGTGCCGGTCCCACACCTTGTAATTCCTTATTTTATTATTATTATTTCCTTCATCTCATGGAAACTCCTTAGTTTCAACAAACTCCTCAGTTTCAATTAGGGCTGCACAACGGGTAGGGTGGGTAGGATATGACCCATTTCGCCACCCTACCCGCCATTAAACGGGTAATATCCTACCCGACCCATTAATTGGCGGGTCGGGTAGGATAGGGTGGCGGGTATAACCGTTTTTTTTTTTTTTTTTTATAAATGAGGCGGGTAAGTGGGTAACCGTTGTCGGAAAAGGCAAATTATATATTCAGTTCAGGGAGGCAACATAAAAAAACTCCATACATATACCTTGTCAAAAGACTCAAAATCACAAACCTTAACAAAGACAAAGTATAGATCCACATAATAAATTGAGACGAATCTTATCATGTGCTGGAGTTGTCACACACACTATTTGCGGTTCCCATTTGTTCGATTACATACCCGGTTGGAGAACTTGTTTCCACCTTCTTGAATCTTGACACCCACTTCTTTCCAGTTCGTGGATAAAACGGTTCCCTTTGACTCCAACTGTAATAGTATAACATACTTCACCTTGCTTGAACTTATAGGTAACTATTGAAAACATAATACATGAATTTTTAAGGCATTAAATGATGAAGAGGAGGAATATGGGGAAAAAAAACCATGACTCGTAGCCTAACAGCAAGAGACGAAAGATCTTTTGAGCCTGCTGCCCAATTCATCGCGTTATGGCATATAGACGATCTGCGGATCATTTTCTTACAGTTGATTATGGTTCTGAGTATGTTATTATGGTTAATAACTTCAAGGTCAACAAGTGAGAGCTAGGTATTGAGACCATTTTCGTGATTGTGTACTGGTCTAGGATTGTGAATCTGTTGGTCGGGACCATATAAGGCTGCGATTGGGTGTCGCAGAGTCACGAGTGTGAGTTCGTTGGTAGGTTGTCAATATGAAGCGAGAATGGGATATGCAGGCACCGTAAATAGACTTCGACAAAGCACGAAGTGAAGAATCACTAGTGGAGGATGACCGGATCAACGATTCCGAATTACCAATAGCTCGGGTGCCCCTGATAAAACAAGACATGGAAAACATGCGATTGTGGACACTACAAAAGAGTATGTTGGTGGGTATGCTACCGATAGTGCAAAAGTGTGCGGTGTGCGCTTGTTCTATAACTTCGGTTTGATGGCTACCCGAAAAAAAAAAAAGCATTCAAACTTGGGTACAAAATGCATTTGAACTTGGGTACAAACCGATTCATACGCTAAACTAGAAAGCATTTTGTACAAAATACACTGGGTACAAATGCCAGAAAAAAAATGCATTCAAACTTGGGTACCAACTACAAACCAAATTCACATGACAGAAACCAAATCACACTGCCACATGCAGTCATAGGGAACAATTCATTTTGTGTTTTTCCTTTTCATTGTCCTGCTAAGTTATTATGGTTCTAAGTATGTAAGGTTTATATGCTTGTGAATTTCTAGTTATTAGAGTGAGCTCGGATTCTTGACAGTCCGGTGGAGGCATGGAGAAATCCTGTCCATCTCTCTGTGGATGCTCCACTTTCCTTTATTCTTACTGGGATTTATAGACTTAGTGGGAAAATATAAGAATTACATGCATTCGTGAATCTACGTGCGAAATAATTTTTGTTTCAGAGCTGTTTTTTTTTATTTATTTGGTCCTTTACATATATGAGGCGGGTAAGCGGGTAGTGTAGGATAATTTCGGGTTTTATCCGTCACCCTACCCATTTGACGGCGGATAAAATAATGTTTACCCGTCACCCTACCCGTCAATGGCGGGTAGGATAGGATACGGGTAAAAATTCTGGCGGGTAGGATAGGGTGGCGGGTAAGGGTAGGATATGTGCACCCCTAGTTTCAATAGAATTCATTCACATCATGGAAATAATATAAAATTAGGAAAGGTATCACGGGACCAGGCTTACTAGCCGGACGACCAAGCCCTAGCCGTGGCCGGTCCCACACCTTGTAATTTTTTTATTTTATTATTATTATTTCCTTCATCTCATGTAAATTCCTTAGTTTTAACAAACTCCCCAGTTTCATGAGATTTCCTTCGCATCGTAGAAATAATATAAAATTGAGAAAGGTGTCAGGGACCGGGCCTACTAGCCGGCCGACCATGCCCTAGCCATGGCCGGTTCCACACCTTGTAATTCCTTATTTTATTATTATTTTTATTTCCTTCATTTTATGAAGATCCTCGGTTTGAACAAAACCATGATTTCTTCATATTTTCTCAAATGTTGCTCAAACGCACATCAGAAAATACCAGAATTCTCAGGATTGAAATACGAACATTATGGCAACACGGGCATGCTATCTTGACCGACCAGGCCATCCCTTTGGCTTGTAGGAAGCCGGTCTCACATATTTTCATAATTTGATCTAATTTGCTCATATTAGGTTCAAACCCTTCCGAACGACTTGGACTTTCATCAAACGATCGTCAGTCTGTCCCATAACCACCAGGGCCGGTTCCATGACCCCTTGGTCGGTCCTTCACATCTCCATAATTAGGTCTTATTACCTAACGCTCATACGAGCACTATTTTAATAAATGATTGAACCCGCATTTAATTATCCTTTCACCAACTAGTCTTCAAGAGACTTTGGTATTAGCGCACTTTAGCTATCAACATTCATCCGACAATTATACATCTGTCTCAACAGACATGTTCAATTCATGAATACTAGAACATTCGTAAATCATGTTTTACAAAGGCTCATCGTCTCATCGAGTCAACAACTGACTAATTAAATACATGTCTGCCTTGCAGACTTCACAATCACGAGACATCAATCGTGTCACATTGGGGATATTAACTAGGGTTTTGGTCAGGCGGCCTACGACACGTGTGTTCATCCACGATGAGAATGTGACTAAGTCGTGCAAGCGGTTGAAGGAGTTAACGAAGTAGTGGGTGGACAATCAACCAAGTCTCCGCACGATGAGTAATTGGGTCTAACATGATTTCCCACTTTCCCACTCCTTGACTTCAGAAACCGTCACATATACTGGGATCAATGTGTCTACTAATTCTTGCAATATAAATAAGTCTTTGAACCCATGATTAAACAACAAACAACAAGAGAACAAGAGCTCAGCGTCTGAGCAATCACTCTCAACAGAGCAAATTCAATCATCATAACTTATTTTCCTCATGCAGAATACACAACACATTCACAATCCTTGATCATCATTGATCTCACACACTTCTCAGCTTCCCTCCTACAGATCGACCCATCCTCTCTTGTGACCGAATTGACTCTGGAGCGGCCATTGTCTTGGTTTAGGCTGGAGTCTAACAGATTGATCTCTCGAATTCAAAGCACTCCCTTTGCAGTGCATCTGTTTGCAAAAGGTTAAAGAAATTTGCTCGGTTCGAGGAGTCTCATCCGCACAATCGTCTTCTCACTTCCTAAAAAACCAGTAAATCGTTTTCTCCCATCAACAGATTGGCGACCACAGTGGGAGATTAATCTCTCGGTTGCAATCTCAGTTCATCAAGATGGTTGATCTTAGGTCAGGTTAAGTTACAAACCCTTACCAAATAATGCTAGCACTAGCAACAACAGCGGTGGTGCTCCAGTTGGTCTCGCTTCTAACAATGGCGCTACTGATACCACCCCTCCTCAAACCAACATCGGAAACATTCTTCTCTTCGGACGGTCTCTTGAGGAAATCAGAAGGGATCCACCTACTATAACTGATCTCATGAAGATTCGGGAAATTCTCGCCAAGAATCAAATAGACATGGCTATAACACAGAAGGAGCTACGTGCTTACCTCAAGAATCTCACGGACAAGTTGTCACCTGAACAAACTCAAACCCATCATCAATCAGAGAAAGAGAAAGGGAAAGCCAAGGAAACATCCCCGGCTGCTGATCCCGAAGCCTCTCCAATTCATGTGGTAGGTGACGATGAAGTCCACAAAGCTGCAGTCAACCCACCGGCGAAGGAGTCATCCAGTTTCATCACTCGTGGAGACTTGGAACTCCTCTTGGAGAACCGTGGAAAAGATAAGACGTCCTCTGTCTACCGTCAACAACCTCCATACCCTGCTTCTACACAAAGGATTCCTCTGTTAAAAGGTTATACCTCTCCAACGTTCACCCTTTATGATGGAACAGGCAATGCTCGAGAGCATGTCTCTCGGTTTTTGGAATCACTGGGTGAACATGAGCATAACCACGTCGTCTGTCTGAAGGAATTTTCAAAGTCTCTGACAGGCAGAGCATACACCTGGTACAACAACATCGCACCAGGAAGTATCACCAGTTGGGGAAAGATGACTAATGCTTTATACATGAAGTATTTCTTCGTTTCAGAGCAAGTCACTCTCTCTGATTTAGGAAGGATGTTTCAAAGGAGCAATGAACATCCCAATGACTATGTGAAAAGGTACAGAGTCCAAGCCTTGGACTGTCACGATCCGAATGTCACAGAGCAACAACATGTAGATTTGTGCATCAACGGAATGATCCTGGTCTACAGAGCTTTACTGGAAAATCTTCGATTCCATACCTTCTCAGAACTTCATGAAGCGGCTAAACGATCAGAAACTACTGCATCTGCTTTATATGAAAAAGCAAAAGCTACAAAATCCGAGGAACCACGAGAAACTCGAAGCAGCAGGCGTTTGATCAACAAATAATACAATCTCCAACCTTCCGCTAATATTGTTGCAGAAGGGAGCAAACGGAAAGCCGAGCCACAACGCAAGCATGCTTCTCCAACTCCTCCGAAGGTACAAAGGAAGGATAGTCAAACACGAGATGCACAAGCTCCTACCCAACACACAGAAACTGATCAAGAAGCACCTGATTTCCCTTTTCCCATTGAAGAGGTGATTGAACTGCTGGATGTCTAGATCCAAGACGGTGCAATCAAGTTACCATATGTCAGGAAAGAACCAACTGAAGAGATGGAAAATCCTCGTTACTGTCGTTTTCATAGATTCGTCAATCATCCCACCAGCGACTGTAGGATTTTGAAGCGCATATTCAAAGAAAATGTCGAGTCAGGAGAGCTTAACTTTGTGACTGAATGAGTACACAGAGACCCTCCCCCAGTCAGGTTTTTCACTCTCTCGGAACCACCTGTCAGAGAAGCAGTTCAATCTTTAATTGAGCATGTCTGTGAATTGCTATACTTATCAAAAGCTCAAAGGAAGGATATGCTTGCTGCATTGAATCACATCGTGTCAGGGAGACGCTTATCAAATCAAGAGACACTCCCTGAACCTCCATCCATAGACAGAGAAATGTATGACTGGGGACTTTTCACCACAGTCCATCTTAAAGGAAATGAATTCAAATGAGCGTTGATTGATGTTGGCACTGCTGTCAATGTCATCCTTTGAAAACTCTCAGAGTTGCTGGTATCACTCGACAAGAAGTTATTCATGCTCCAATCTCAATCATGGATCATGAAGGTACGCCCAGAGATGCTTATGGCTACATTACTCTCAAGATGAAGGTAAATTCGACCTAGACATAAGCCAAATTTTACATAATCCTAGAATATCCAGGATATGTTATGATCCTCGGACGCACGTGGATTCATGCTGAATAGGTAACTCCAAAACCTTCAATTGCACATTTCTCTGTTGAAGAAAGCTCGGAAGAAATAGAGGATACTCCATTGTTCGAGCATCTGAAGGAAGTCAAAACCTTGATGGATCTGACACAAAAACCTGAAGAAAATGCGCATGCTTTCATCAAAAGGTTCTGCACTCAGGCAAGTCTTTTTCCCCCTCATGCGTCCATATTATAAATTTTTAAACATGCTGCTCTGGTCCCGGGGGATTCACTCCACCAACAACTTAGCTATTGCAAAATGCTATGAATGGATAACCTCACCTCAACAATATTTCACCAAGTGGTTGGACGCGGAGCCTCTTCGAGTCAAACGTCTCACTAATACCGTCATCGCTTAAATAATGGCTGAACACAACAAGTAGTATCCCAGATATTATCCCTTGCACGAGTGTCCATATATGCCGCAAGATTGGAAGGCTCCACAAACGTGGAATCCCACTGTACGAGGAGTTCCGAACCAACAGAAGATATTCAGGGCGCAGACAATCAAGTCTAATAAGTTCAATGAAGGAGATTTATTTCTCAAAGCAGCTAAACATAATCTTCATTCTACAAGGAACTCCAACTAGGAAGGACCTTTCATGATCTCTAAGTCTGTTGCTGGTGGATATTACAGATTAATCAACATGGATGGCAAGGTGAATGTGACAGTAATACACGAGACCAGTGTAGTTAAAATCGCTCTCCAAGGCCGAGTACTCACCGAGTAATCTCTACAATCTATATGACCGAGGCGATTTCCGATGCCAAGCTATTTCCGATTTTTAGCTATTAAGTCGGCCGATATGCCGATTTGGACCGATTTTTCAGCAAAACGAGTTGGCAATTTTTTCGAGTTGGCCTTTCATGCACCAAAATCAGAAAAGAATTTTTTTTGTAACCCCTCAGATGAGAGTTATTAAATAGAAAAACCTTTAAAAACATTATAAATAGGTTTAGTAATACAATATTACACTTGCTTATATGACTCATGAAAAACAATACATAAGTCTCTAATAAATAGGATCCGAGTATTAGGCTGAGTTTTAGCAATTTCCAAGTCCAAAGTTATTGCTCCTCACTCCAAGCTCCCCATCTGAGTAGGACCGAGGAAAGATTTCGATTACTTTGCACGAGACTTTGCTTTAAGCATTTGACGCCTAAGATACTAGATCTTTGAGGTATTGGTGTTCAAGGCACGAACGCCCAAAATATCTGAATTTGGCATTTAAGATTTTCTTTCACTGTATTTCCATTTCCTCCAAAATGTTTGCAATACTTGCATTCAGTAATTTGAATTCAGTAATTTATCAAAGTTCAGTTTACTTAAATAAAATCTCTATCAAATCCAAAAGAAAATCCCCAATCATCTACTTATTCAAAATCAATCAAAAAATCAAAACCAAAAAAAAAAACCCTCACATCTTTCAGAAGTTCGAAAGTTCAAGAGATCATGGAAAGGAAATCAAAGGAAATCAGCAAAATAAGATTTTTGCTCCTCTGTATCCTTCAAGACTTGTAAAGCCTCCTTTTCCATCTCCCGCTCTTCAGTCAATCTAGCAATCTTGTCTCCCTTCTCCATCATAGCATCATTGGGAAATGGTATGTTATTCTCATATAAATCCTTGATAGCATTTATCTTCTTACAAAGCCACTTCACATTGAAACCGAGTCTCTCAGAATTCTCTAAGTTGAACTCCCAATCAAAGAGTACATCTTGAGTAACAGTATTTCTAGCCCTGGTGCGTATATCATTTATAACACGCAAGATAACACCTACTTGCATTGTTATAGAATAGACACGTTTAGGGTCTATGGTAACGATGGTGTGACCAAACTTCTTCCATATCTTCTCGTACAAGCCTGCATATCCAGTAGAAACGCTGAATCCGCCAACTAGTTCGTGGTATGGGAGTGATTCACCAAATGGAGGTTCAAAAGAAACTCTTGCATTAGGGTATTCATGCATCACTATACGAGTCTCCACCATTGGAACAGTCTCGTCTATCTCAAGAGAAGTCTCTTCCATCTCTGGGGAGGTTTCCTCTATCATTGGAGCAGCTTCTTCTATCCCTATCGATGGAACATGATCAATTTGGTTTGTCACAGTTCCTTCCATACGAGGCGTGGTTTCTTGTATCCCTAGAGTAATGACGATCTGAGCCTCGGTTTCCTCAATATCCTCAATAACGACCTCTTCACGATCTTGAGATGCATAAATGGTTATGTTGTCACTTTGATTCATAATGCCGCTCATACCGTCGTCATCAACTCGGTTATTCTCAACTTCGTCAATTAACACCTAATATGACGATTACATGAGATTAGAGCACTCCAAACATGAAAAACAAGGGCAATCGTCAATTCAGGATGTAAGTGATCTAACATCATCAAAGTTCATCATTATGCATTCACAACATGAGCAAATAGCATGAAATTCATAAAAACACGTTTTACAACAAGCTCGTCTGAGAAGATTTTACACTGCCCTGTATAAGACGACGAACTGAGAGCAATTGGTGAAAAATTTCATAACAATAGAGAATCTTATGTATGTCCTTTACAACATATAAAAATTTCATAACAATCGGATAAACGAGCAGAGAGATGTGGCCAAAACATTAGACTACATGACAGCTGGAAATTTTCTGGAAATCTCCTGGAAGTTTATTGTTTCGTCGATTTCGACCTCTAAACGTGCTCAAAACTCAAAAAGCTTCTTAATTAAAGCTTGGAAATTTCCTGGGCATAAGAAAACTGGGGTAGATCGTAAAAATCCGACATCGTACGAAGATTCTACAACATTTTTACTAAAGGGCTGAATTATGGATTTTCTGGTGACGTATTTCGGCAACACTTTTCGCGTATTCACATGTATTCTCATTTATTCATTCACAAATCAGCAATTTTATAATTTTGTGAAGAAAATACAAGAAAAATACTTACTTGGATGGTCTCTGAAGCATTCGAAGAGCCGGAATTGCCAGTATCAGCATTAAGAGCATTATTGCTTTCATCCGGCCTTGAGTTATGGGAATCCTCTTTGTCACAATCCTCCAAAGATGAACGAGCATCACCAGTATTCTCCACTTCCATGAGAACATCCTCCTGGATATATTCACAATAATTAGTATTTTATTCACAAAGTATCATAACTGGTCGTGTGAAGGAATACTTACATCAACCTCTTCTTCAACACTCGAGTCAGAAACTTCTTGCCCAGCAACAGTGAATTGAAGACTGTCGATACTTGACGGAGAAAAATTATGTAACGAAGTGTTGATGGTGGTTTTTAGCTTAGGCGTAAAATCGTAAAACCCTAGTCAGACAATGACGTCACAGAACTTGAGTAATAATGTCCAAACCAAGCACATTTATTGAACCCTTTAATTTGTCTGCGAGAAAATTACCAGGGTACCTTTTTTAATGGTAATTAGGGTTTCGACAGGCCAAACCCCTAATTCTCACACCCCTGTGCCAATGGCAAACCATGCTAGCCACACATACCGCGCCAAGGCATGCCAACCATGCTAGCCGCACCCCAGTGCCAATGGAAAACCATGCCAGCCACACCCACCGCGCCAAGGCATGCCAACCATGCTAGCCGCACCCCTGTGTCAATGGCAAACCATGCCAGCCATACCTACCGCGCCATGCCAAACGCACCTTTGATCGCTGTCGTATGCGTCAAAAATAAATTACTTTCTCACTACTCAAAATATATAATATAACAAGGGCAAGAAAAGATCGTTCCCACAGAGAGGACTTAGGTTGTCAATATGTTCCGGTTTCTTATATAAAACAATGGAGGATTTTCTGATTTTTAATAAATTAAAATAAACTAAAAGCAAATAAACAAATAAATAAATCAAGAAAGGAAAGATATTGGTTAAGGATTTCGTTTTCAATCACAAACATGTTCTTGTCTTAATAATTAGAATTGATATTTAATCTCTCATTATCAAAATCCCTAAGATATCTAGTCGAAAGAATATCCCGCAATTTCCTGATTTCATCATACATACATGTAAAACGATGCAAGTATGAATTCTACCAAAAGAATAACCTAATGCCTTGCGCTAATCAAGTTCAATTCCTATGGATCATTAAGATTCATAAAATTAGGCTAATCAATGCAATTGAAATACATTGCGCAAACAATTCGAACAAAGGTCATGGTTCACATATGATTACAAGGATATATCACTACAACCTAGAATCATATTTATGCTACTTGTGTTCAAGGATTATCGCTCGATGATTAACCCTAAACTAGCAATAGATGTGATTACAAGTTCTACCAATTTGCAACTTGACAAAACAAACAATCAATCATGTTGTAATACATCAATCATACAACTATATTTTCAGAGAATCATGAACGATAAATATGAGACAAAACTAATATATTGAATCAAAGAACCATGTCATGTGAAATCCAACTTAATCATTAACCAATAATAAAACTCTAGCTCATATTCATGGAGTTCATAACAAGAAGAAAAGGAAAAACTTTCATCTTTCTAAACCCTAGAACACAAAGTAGGAGAAGAGATAGATATCCCCTTAGGGAATAGAACCCCTCTTTCTTTTATAGTCCTCCCATGCCTTGTACGATTTCCAAATCTACTTGCTCGTCTGAATGTTGGCCCAATTCAAAAGCCCATCAGTCCACTACTTCATATGCCTGTCAGTTTTGTGAAACTGACAAGGCAATTTAGCCTGGGCAATCGCCACATACTTCTGGCTGTATCTCAACTCCTTCCCTGCACATTCATCTAGCCAGAATCATCCCATCTAAACCAAATAAATCATCCAACATTCCCTTTTTAGCACAATCACTGCACTTCTGCCACAGCCACTAAGCCAACTTGCAACTGCAACAACAACCAGTTCAATTCCATTCATTACCTCCATCTTGAACCACTTCCGTTGTTCTGCAACTGGATGCCAAGAACCTGTAAATCAACTATCTTTTTAACTTCATCTCCTCAGTCTCAGCACCATTGTCCTCTTCATCACAGCTCAAGCTTCTCAGCATCACTACCAATGCCTGCACTGCTTACTGGCAGCTGCAACGTCAGTTCCTTTCCAACTTGTATCAGACCATCTCCGTAGCATCTGCATTTATCCACAACACACACACAGTCCATTGCACATGAACTCAATTCAAACACCACTTGTAGCTTCTTTCTGTAGTCTCAGCAGCTGTAACTTCCTTCACTTTCCATAGCTTCTTATCTGCAGCCGCTCATAGCCAACCATCTTTGCTGCCAAACTTTGTCCGTTCCAGCTGAAACTCCTCATTATTCTCCACTGCCATCTTCCCTGTACAACAGTCAACTCGAGCTCCATCGTCAATCACACATCGACACCTTCTCCATTTCTGTTTTCTTTCGACTTCAGAGTATCTATTCTCAGTCCGCTGCAGCCAATTACCATCATCTCAAGCTGCACCTGCACCAGTTATTCTCCCAGGTACAGATACCATCATGGCTCGAATCACCTGAGTGTAATCATCCATCAAAACCAAACCAGATTAGAGCGTAGTTGTATTCCATTCTCAGCTCCCAACAGAACCTGTAGCTTCATGGCTGCAATGCCATGCCATCAACCACAAGCCAACACCACCAATGCTTCACCTGTGCAATGCCAACTGTTCCATTCAGCCTTGCCTGCAAGTGCACAATTCCACCAGCAAAACCTCCAATCGAAGCCACTGCAATAACAACATAATGGCTGCAATCTTAGAAACCCTGTCCTAAACATTCATCTAGCAATAATCTTATTATTCTTCACTGACTCTTGTGCACAAATCATCCCCAGAACTGCAGTTTCCTTCTCATTATCTTCTCAAGCACAACAACAACCAATTCATCTCTGCCCAGCCATTGCACCTGTAACCTAAGCATTCATCTAGACAACATTTCCATCTCTTCATCCAATACTTCACCTGCAGGTTCCTGATCTATTAATCTTCTCAGCTTCATTACTAGCTATTTTAGTCTCAAGCCTTCTATTGAACTGCCATCACCACAAGCTCATGTGCATTCATCTGAAGCTTCATTCTAACACTTTTGCCTCCAAACTATGCCTGCTTAATCACCATTCCTTCAGCTTCAGTTCAGCTGGAATACCCATTGGCAGAATCTACATGCACTCTTAGTTCACTAACAATTTAATCAACTACAGCGTCTTAGTCCTCCCTTGAACCATTCTCTGCATTATTTCTCTGTACTTTCTATAGCTTCATTCAGTTCTCAATTGCTGCAATTTCAGTTCACAAGCAACCCACCAAGTCCACTACTGCATCAAACAACAATTCAGCAACACTTCCACCATCAAATAACAATAATTTATGTAGCTTCTTGACCTAGCAACACCATTCTGCAGTCTTGAATTCAAACCATCTAACTCCATTCAATCACCATCGATCAATAGTTGCTACCGTCTTCATCCCCTTCTTTCTGTGTTCAAATCAAAACCCACTGCAACTGCAGCCGCAACTTTTCATCTCAGTATCATCATCTAACCACTCGGACCAACACCAGATCTCCCCATTTCAGTTTCACTGTATCTGAATTCGATCTACCGAAAACCCATCTTTATTCATCGATTCGTACCACCACAGAAACAACAATTCCTTCCTTTCCTCGATCTCATCCCCATGAAACTCAGCAGAACAAATTCCTTCTCCCATTTCTCAATTCAACAGCAAAACCCCATTTCACTTCAACAACATCGGCAGCCACGTTCTTCTTTTCTCAGTCTCAATTTGTCTTCCATCACTAATCCCATACAAATTACTCACCGATTCACCAATCTGAATCTCATCTGCAGCTGTCTGAACTTGAAGAGAAGAAGGGCTGTGTTGTCTCAAACAACAAGGCCAATTCGACCTAGTTAGGTCCAATAGTCTAGGGCAACTATTAACACCCATGGGTGCTTTTAGTGATTCTTATTAGACTCCACTGGTTGTCCCTTATCCTCGACTGGGATCCGGATATCACTTGCACCTCAAATGACTGCGATATCGTTTTTGCGCCTATTTTCTCTTCTTTTCCTTCAAATGACTCCATAGTAGCTATAAAACTCAAAACAAACGTAAAATACATAATTTACAAGAAAAATAGCAAAGAAAGCATAAACAATAGATAATAAATAGGGTGTATTCTACACCTATCAAATTCCCCACACTTAGACTTTGCTAGTCCTCGAGCAAATCAAATTAAACTAAAATACATACAACTCCGTGTCGTCGAGGCTACGGTCACACTTAGCATGTATAACAAGCCTTTGAACCCCTAGGTGTCCCTAGTGGACGAGTTATAGTCTCGTGAGGGTTTACTAGAGATATACCCACAAAACCTATTTTTCCAACTTACTAGTTCTCCAAAATGATAGTATCCAATGCGCTAAGAAGACATAGAAATTCTGCACACTAGTAATAAGAAGTTAGACACATAAATGAACACAATCTCATTCTTAAAAGTTTAGAGAAAAATAACCATCCCTTATCGAAAGAAATTCGGGTTCGGAGCGATCGAAAGTCTCGACTCTGCCTCACACGAAAGGGTTTTATGAAGTTGCTCTCAATAATAAACAGCTTTTTATGGGTCACACATGTGTCCAGGTAGGAGTGAAGAGAGAATCCTGCGACACCTTGAATGGTAGGAAGGCCAAACCCTCCAAATTGTTTTGAAAACCCACATCTTTTATAATTTTTGAAAACCCTTTTTCTGACGATCTCTACGAAAGGAAATCAACCACTTAACGAAGGTGGGGATATGCTTACTTACCTCGTTATCCGTTCGACGTGCATCTAGCACCACTCTCACAACATCCATAGAAACGTCTTCGGTCTTCAATCATTGTCTTCATTTTCGTCTTCGGTCTTCAATTCTTGATGATGAAATCTTGAACTTCATAGAATCTTGACAATGTGATTCTTTCCTCTAATTCCTTGTTGCTTGAAACTTCATTGTAGATATTCCTTCTTCCATTGGCTTTATTGAAATAATACAAAACTAAAAACGAACTGTACAAACCCAAAATATGATACAATGAATTTTTCTTGTCTTTTTTTTCTTCTTTTTTTTTTTTTTTTTTTTTTAAAAACGAGACAAGAGAAATAAACACAAACTGAAAATAAAATAAAATAAAATAAGTACAAATGGCCATGGTGTAAGTATTTTACCGTATGATTCTTCACAACTTGTATCGTCTCGATATCATAAACTTCTCGAATTCTCATCTTGATAATCTTCACTCTTGTACAATAGTCTTCAACTTATAAAAATTCTGCTCCTTGTCTTGTTGCTTTACTTGAATCTGAAATCTGCTCATTTCTGTACCGTTGCTTGTAAACCTTGAACGTCTTCAACTTTCCTTCGAATTTGTGATACTCCTCTTGTTGATGATGATGGTGTTTCTATGGACCTGTTGGTGTAGAGAGAGATAAAGTGGATGGTGCTAACTGCGAACAAGAATACAAGTGGTATGTAAGTTAGCAATTCGATGTCACCATCATGATTGACAAAATAGCACTCAAGAGATCAAAATAGTGCTTCTATTGGTGGGAGGTTGGGTAGCTCACCATTCTACCCGGAGTTTACGTACGGTGACACACACTCTAAAAGCACAAATTTAGACAGGTACAAAGAAGTGAAGGTCGGTGCCTCTCATGATGTAACATGGGTAGTCTCCACTATAGGGGTCCACTACTCTAATACTGAATTCAGTCTGCACCTTATTTGCCACTGGCATGGTTAAATCCAACTTTAACTCTCATACAAGTAAGAAACCCGATCATGTTCTCTATCATCTCTAAGTTCAGTCACTCTTATGAGAATGTCGATGTAATCTTAGCGACATGTATACTATGTGACTCTAAACTAACTACAAGTTGGAGTTTTTTATTCACTAATTTACACAAAAGTTGAAAATTTCATGAAAATTTTACAATGCAAATGCTTAACCACTCCCCCACACTTAAACTTTACATTGTCCTCAATGTAAATTGAATCGTCCAAAGAAAGTCAAGGTGGGAAATCTTATAATGATATGCGACAAGAAAAAAAATAAAAAAAAATAAAAACAAGACAAGAAAAATAAAAGATAAGAAATACAAAACCTATGGGTTGCCTCCCATGTAGCGCTTGGTTTAAAGTCGTCAGCCCGACTATATCCTTGCAAGAGTCATTCCCCATATATGATCGCTGTCGTATGCGTCAAAAAATAATTTCACTTTCCTAAAGTATATGATAAGAAAGAGTTCGTTTCCACAGAGAGGCAATTGTAGTTATTACGTAATCAATTTCCTAAAGTAACCACTTGGGGGGATTTCTGATTTTGTAAGCAATAAAAGTAAATCAAAAACAAAGTAAATTGTAGAAAGTAATCAATAGAGAAAGATATTGGTCTAGGAATTCATCTTCAATCTTAGACATGTGCTTGAATATATGATTAGAATTACAATTTAATCTCTTTTATTATCAAAAGCCTAGAGAATCAAGAGAGCAAGATAATCTATTAATTTCCTAAGTTCATCAACACACACATTAGAGCTGCATATGTGAATTCTACCTAAAGAATAACCTAACGCCTTGCGCTAATTAAGTTCAATTCCTAGGAGCATTAAGTTTCAGAAATAGGCTAATCAATGCAATTGTCATACATTGCGCATAAAAATTCGGACAATGGTCAAACTCTACATATGATTACGAGAGTGTATCACTACAAACCGTAAACATATCATGCTACTTGTATTCAGGGTTATCGCTCGATGAAAAACCCTAAAATAGCTATGGACAAGGATGCAAGTTCAATTAATTGGCCACTTAACTAACCAAACATCTTAGTCCAATCACAATACATCAATCATGTGATTATTAAAAACAGTAGAGACTTAAAACGATAATCAAGAGAGAAAACTAATACATAACTCAAGCACAAGTTTTAGAAATAGGACTACATCCTTAACCAATAATATAGAATTTAGCTACTCATAGCTATGGAGTTCATCACAAAAATATCAATTGAATAAAGAAGAAGATGAACAAAAGCAAACCCTAGTAGCGTAAACAAAACCGGCTCTCCAAAGTTCCAAGAATAAAACGTGTCCTCTAAAAGTTGTAGGACTTCCCTTTTATAGCTCCTCTTGTTCCAAAATTAGGTCTAGTCCCCCGTCTTTGCAATCTTCCATTCTTCAACTAAGCCTAAAATCTATTCTCACATAAACACTCCATATCTTGCCTTCTAAAGCCTGGTCGGTAGGCCTCGAATGATGTATAAATTACGCGGTGATAAACCGCAAGTGCACGGTGTCGTGATGCACGTACGGGTCGAATCTTGTGGTGCCCTTATGTGATCTCGGGTGACAATGTGACAAAGATATATTTTTGGCAAAATTTTTAGTTGTGAACCACGAGATAGAAAGTGTGCTTAGGTTATCAATTCCACCACCGCTTCACACAGGTCTAATCAAAACCCACCACCTATCTAAGGGGTTTCCAAGTTATGCTAATAATGCCAAAGTGCTAAACCAAAGAGCACTAGTTGTCTAATTAAGTACAAGGTCAAAAGGTATGAGTCATGGCAATCTCTGAATGTAACCCATCATGGACGAAGACATCCATTGTGAGAGAAAAGTCAATTGAAGACATAATTATAATTTTAAACATTTAAGAAAGTTCAGCGAGCATAAACACACAATATGGCAAATGTGGTTTCATAACCCTAACTCTTGAGTCATCTATATGATTTATACATGCGGTTTAATTTCAAAACATAAATTAAAGATAAAACAAATTAAAATCAGGTATACTCTCTCCCGTGGCCGGTGGTGAGAGTGTTTCCCTGGTGCGGTACTAACGAGCCTCTTGCACTAGGGTATAGGGTATGCAAATGTCACCGAGCGTAGGATGCAGATGGCATGAGGAGCGGCCAGTAGGATGTAACTAGATGCATCTCAACTCTTTGGATCAATCTTCCATTCTTCAACTAAGCCTAACATTCAAATCTAAAACAAAGAAAACGAGAATTCTCACATTGAGTAAAATGCCAATAAAAGGTGTATAAATATGCACTATTTGGCACTCATCATCTTGTCCTCAAGTGAAACAAATAAAATCCTAACTATACCACCGCCTCGAATGCATTTAGCGTATGCACTAGCCTTTAAACCCCTAGGTACAAGTGGACGAGTTGTAGTCTCGTGAGGGTTTACAAGAGGTGTACCCACAAAACCTTCTCCAACTTCGGAAAGTCCATTAGATGAAAATCCACCAAGCCCATAAGTGAGAGAAATCCATGTAGAAAATATGCCCCAAAAATCGTCGTCGGAAAACTGGTATTATGGTTATTATGAAATCGGCCGAATCCGCACCCAGCTCAGGTGACAAAATCCACCCGGTCACCGGTCCAAACTAAATGACAATGGTCAACTCGGTCAAGGTCAAACATTTAAGAAAGTTCAGGTCAAATCGGGTCAAGCACCGAGTCATACCGAGTCATCTATATGACTCGGTTGGTTAATCTCTTGGCCAGAGATGTTTCACAGCCTGAGCCTCTTGCACAGGCCAAATGCTGTGATGCACCAAGATGGCCCTGCAACTCTTTGCAATCTTCCATTCTTCAACTAAGCCTAACATTCATCTATTCTCACATTACAGCTCCATATCTTGCCTTCTAAAGCCTCCTGCTAGTCTGCAACTCATTGCCATTACCACAGCCTTCTAATTTTTAGCAATAATAGCTCAAACAACCCTGCAATCACCTCAAAACTCATATCCTGCAAACATCTATTGTAGACACCACCTGTAATTCATACTAGCTCGCACTTTCTATCGATTTAATCATTCACCATTGCCATTGCTCACTCCATTTCTTGCATCACCAGTACTGATCTTCTCTGCCTGCCAGTTGTTCAACTTCAGTCATCACTTTTCCATCTCATAATAGCAACAGACTCCAAGTGTAATCGCTGCCAGAACCCTGCAGCACAAACCCAGCTACTATTCCTTGCTCAGCTTCCTTGCATACCTACAATCTTCTTATCTCGACCACTGCAGCTCAACACAGCTCTGTGTTTTTTTTTTTCTCAGCAGCAGAACATCCCCATTGCATTCATCTCTACTCACTGAACCCACCGTATAATTTCAACCATCATTAACATATACCCATCTTCAGATTCGTACCCATCTCAACTCTTCCACTAGCTCCAGTCATCAGTTCATTTCCTGACAAAAACTTGAGCAAAACCTCACAAACTTGAGCCATACCGCTGTCAATACTCATGTAATTCAAATCCATGTAAGAAATCCATCAGCAGCTCCTTTTCGACTGCGTTTCAGGCACAAGACATACCCAAATCTCTGTTAAAACCATCAGTCTTGTACCACCTTCTCTTCCATTAACAAATTCAGCTCATACCCCAGCAAAACAATCCTCCAAATACACAGCAGCGACACATGCCTTGGACTGCACCTTTTGAGCTCCAGAATTCTACCCATACAATCCTGGTCAGCTTCTACTTCATGTACCTGCCAGTGAACCATGGCAATAGACCAACACCTTGCCTGACCTTGCCAGAATACTCTCAACATTAACGACAGCAACCATCAGTCTAGTTTCTTGTGGTCATGCCGGCTGAAATAAAACCCAATACTCGACCTAAGATCACCTCCTTGTACAGACTCACAACAGCAGTCCATCACTAGCCCTCCTTGTCTGAATTTCAGGCACAAACAGTCTCATACATAGCCCACATGGCCATGGCTTCTGCAGCACAGGACCAAGGCAGAATTGTTGGTGTCTTAACCACTTCCTCACTGCCAGAACTACACCAAATCCCTATCGATACATAATAACCTAATGGCAGTAGCAGCAACACATCTCTCTTCCATTCTTTACTCGAGCCAATGTTAACCCGAGACACCATCTTCATGTTCAACTCCTAAAACACAGATATAGTCTGTCGAGAACCACCACCAATCATTGTAACTCCTTGTGTACACCCACAAAATTCAGCAGCAACAACTAGACGAGCTTGCAGTGGTGAAGAGAAGTTCATTCAGAACCGTCATCGAACATTTGATGTGCACTGATTCAGTGAATGGAGAAAGAGCTTTACCAGTGATTTCCAAGCCTCTCTATGGCACCTTCCCTGCAACCAATCCCACATTCCAACAACAACCCATTTCTCCACTCTGTTTCGACTCCAAGAATCTGTGAAACACCTATATGAAGTCAGTCATAAACAACTTCTTTCCGGCTGCATTTCAGGCACAAAACAGACCCAATTATCAATCACCATCACCATTCTCTTCTGGTTCTTCAAACTCAATCGGCTGCTCGTTCGAACCTAATTCAGCCTGTAATCTTGAGCTATAATCACCACACTAATTCGAGCAACTGATAACCCCAAATACCCTACAGAATCAGCTCAATCTCTTCCCTATTTCTGGTCCAGAACGCCAACAAATACACGCCATTCTTCCTTCTTCTTCTCGACTTCAAGTAGAAGTATTGACCCATGGTGAACAACTATAACACCGCTGCTTGACTAGGTCGACGGTGCGGCAACACAACCAGATCCCCTTGTTTGTTTGTTAACTGGTGACAAAAGAAAAGAATACTCTCTGCTCAATTTGGGTCCCTGTTAAGACCTAATATTTCTCCTTTTCACCTGCATATGTGTAATCTTAGTGGTATGACCTCTCTGCATTTAACGGGCTACACATCAGTTATTAAGCCCATTATGAACTAGCTATGCAACTCATGTAAACGTAGTGCCTTGTTGATTCCCTTTGTCCGCATCTTGGAGACTTGTCAGCCCATGATGGTAAGCATTTGTTGACACGAGCTTTAACTTCTATGCTCCAAATGAATGGTTTTTTCTTCTTTTGCTCCTAATGACTCCATTGTACCTAATAAACTCAAAAGCAAACATAAGATACATAATTTACAAGAAAACTCGCAAAGAAAGCATAAACAATAGATAGATATTACGGTGTTTTACAACACATATCAAATTCCCCCACACTTAGACTTTGGTAGTCCTCGAGCAAATCAAACAAAACAATTCTAAATCATACATACAACTCCCTGTCATCGAGGCTACAGTCACTTTTAGCATAAATAACAAGCCTTTAAACCCCTAGGTGTCCCTAGTGGACGAGTTATAGTCTCGTGAGGGTTTACTAGAGATATACCCACAAAACCTACTTTTCCAACTTACTAGGTCTCCGTAATGATAGCATCCAACGCGCTAAGAAGACATAGAGATTCTGCACACTAGTCATAAGAAGTTAGACACATAAATGAACACATTCTCATCCTTAAAAGTTGAGAGAGAAATAACCATCCCTTATTGAAAGAAATTCGGGTTCGGAGTGATCGAAAGTCTCGACTCTGCCTCACACGAAAGGGTTTTATGAAGTTGCTCTCAATAATAAACAGCTTTTTATGGGTCACACATGTGTCCAGGTAGGAGTGAAGAGAGAATCCTGCAACACGTTGAATGGTAGGAAGGTAAAAACCCTATGAAGTATTTTAAAAACCCACATCTTTTATTCATTTTTGAAAACCCATTTTTCTGACGATCTCTACGAAAGGAAATCAACCACTTAACGAAGGTGGGAATATGCTTACTTACCTCGTTATCCGTTCGGCGTGCATCTAGCACCACTCTCACAACATCCATAGAAACGTCTTCGGTCTTCAATCGGTGTCTTCATCTTCGTCTTCGGTCTTCAACTCTTGATGGTAACTCTTAAACTTCGTAGAATCTTGACAATGTGATTCTTTCCTCTAATTTCTTGTTGCTTGAAACTTCTTTGTAGATATTCCTTCTTCCATTGGCTTTATTGAAAGAAATACAAAAATAAAGACGAACTATACAAACCCTTTTTTTTTTTTTTTTTTTTTTTTTTTTTTTTTTTTTTTAGAGACAAGAAAAATAAAACAAATACAAAATGAAAACAAAACAAAACAAAACAATACAACTAATAATGAACCTAACAAAATTTTCTCTTGTCTTTTTTTTTTTTTTAAATAAGACAAGAGAAAATAAAATACAAATAAGATAAAAATGTAAGTACAAAGGCCATGGTGTAAGTACTTTACTGCTTGATTCTTCACAACTTGTATGTCTCGATATCATAAACTTCTCGAACTCTCATCCTTGATAATTTTCACTCTTGTACAATAGTCTTCAACTTATAAAAATTCTGATCCTTGTCTTGTTGCTTTACTTGAATCTGAAATCTGCTCATTTCTGTACTGTTGCTTGTAAACCTTGAACGTCTTCAACTTTCCTTCGAATTTGTGATGCTCCTCTTGTTGATGATGATGGTGTTTCTATGGACCTGTTGGTGTAGAGAGAGATAAAGTGGATGGTGCTAATTGCGAACAAGATTACAAGTGGTATGTAAGTTAGCAATTCGATGTCACCATCATGGTTGATAAAAATAGCACTCAAGAGATCAAAATAGTGCTTCTATGGTGGGAGGTTGGGCAGCTCACCATTCTGCCCGGAATTTACGTACAATGACACACACTCTAAAAGCACATATTTAGACAGGTACAAAGAATTGAAGGTCGGTGCCTCACATGATGTAACATGGGTAGTCTCCACTATAGGGGATCACTACTCTAATACCGAATTCAGTCTGCACCTTATTTGCCACTGGCATGGTTAAATCCAACTTTAACTCTCATACAATTAAGAAACCCGATCATGTTCTCTCGTCATCTCTAAGTTCGGTCACTCTTGTGAGATTCTCGATCACAAATACTTAACCACTCCCATTAACTTTACATTGTAATCTCTAAACTAAAAATAAAAAATATGACTAAGAGATACAAAACCTATGTTGGAGTTTTATTCACTAATTTACACAAAAGTTGAAAAATTTGAAAAATTTACAATACAAATATTTTTTCTAACCACTCCCCACACTTAAACTTTACATTGTCCTCAATGTAATTGAATCCAACGTCAAAGAAAGTCAAGGTGGGGAAATCCTACATGAAAAGTGACAAAAAGCTAACTCTAGAAAAAATAAAAATATGACAAGAAAAGAAAATAAGAGATAAGATATACAAAACCTATGGGTTGCCTCCCATTTAAAGGCACGCATTTTTGGACTTGGACATTATTTTTGAAACCTAAGGAAGGGTTAAGGTTAAATATAAACTTTTTGCGGGGAAGGACGCGGCACTCAAAAAAAGAGTCCGCATGTAAGTTAAAAATAAAAAGTTGATGTCGATGATAAAGAAATACAAAACCAATACTACCTTTGGAAGATTTATTTGCCTCAAGATGAGGTTAGAATTGGTAACACTACTTTAGATGAGTTCAACCATTTTCATGTTATTATAATGATGATTATGATGAGGATAGTGTTGATGAAGAATTTGAAATAAGTAGGCATTGATCGTTTACTCAAATGATAATCTTTGACTAGAGATACTAAACTTAGAGATGGTGAGGATGAACCTGACTTAGAAGAATCAATTGACCATTAACTGACCTTGAAATTAGGAAGTTGTGACTAAGTTTGGGGTGATTATCATTCTCAATGTGCCTTAACTCTTATAAAGGTCCCTCGCAGGACTTGACATTCCTCAACCATTTTAAAAGATTATCTTCATACCGTTTTCCTTTGTTTCCAAATTCATTTAAGTTCATTTTTTCAACCAATTGTGGGAATGTATGAGTTTAAAATGTCTTAAAGTTCGAGACTAAACCTAAGTACTTAGGAGATTTTGCTTAAGATTGACTTTCATCGTGGTCAGCAAAACTGATTGACTTAGGATCAGGTTATTTAGGTTATTATTATGTGCTTAAGTTTTATTTGAGTTTTCCAGGGGATCTTAACCCCGATACAACCCATGAAAATATTTTATCTCGAAATACTCTTAAAAACGAGGAAACTAGACAAGGGTGTGCATTATTTGTTATTTCTTGGCATGTTCACTTTTGTGGTAGCTTTATTTGGTTTTTATGACCCACGAAATTTATTACATGATTTTATGAGGTGACTAATCCTTTGTTATAAAGTTTTAAGTTTGGAAATGGGAGAAACTTTTTAGTTGCATATTTATTAAGGATGGCAAACCAATCTAAGTGGATGGAAGCATTTTGGTTGTAGGAAGGAACCAATCGGTGAATGGAAACATCCTAAAGAGTCTATTCATAAAAGCACGAGCTCGGGTGTTAGAAATAACATGAAGTTTCAGTTGAAAATATTTTGTTTAAGATTACAAAACCAATAGGGTGGAGTGATTGAGATATCAAAAAAAAAAAAAAAAAGAAGTGAAGAAAGTGAAAAAGAAAAGTTGAAAAAGTTGAAAAAAAAAAAAAGTGAAAAAAAAAAAAAAAAAGTGAGACCCGGAACCGTTAAGACCTAAAGAGATTCTCGATAATCTTAGCGACATGTATACTATGTGACTCTAAACTAACTACAAGTTGGAGTTTTTATTCACTAATTTACACAAAAGTTGAAAAAGTTGAAAAATTTACAATGCAAATACTTAACCACTCCCCCCACACTTAAACTTTACATTGTCCTCAATGTAATTGAATCGTCCAAAGAAAGTCAAGGTGGGAAATCCTACATGAAAAGTGACAAAAAAAATCAGAAAAAATAAAAATATGACAAGAAAAGAAAAGAAAATATAAGATATACAAAACCTATGGGTTGCCTCCCATTTACCGCTTGGTTTAAAGTCGTCAGCCCGACTATCTGCTTGGTTTCTATGACTCCTCCAGAGGGAGTACTTCCACAAGATTAACTCCTTCCACGACATCCGAAGAGAAGTTCTCATAATATGGTTTCAACCGGTGCCCATTCACTTTAAGTTCATTTCCTGTAGCTAAACTACGAATTTCCACTGCACCATGAGAAAACACATTAGTCACAATAAAAGGTCCAATCCAACGTGACCTTAATGTACCCGGAAATAATTGCAAGCGAGAATAAAACAAAAGAACTTTCTGCCCAATGCAAAATTATTTCTTAGAAATCATGTTATCATGAACTGCTTTCGTCTTTTCCTTATAAATCCGTGAGCTTTCAAATGCATCATTACGGATCTCCTCTAACTCTTGAAGTTGTAACTTCCTTTGCCTTCCAGTACCATCCAACTCCATATTGCATTGCTTAATAGCCCAAAACGCCTTATGCTCAATTTCAACGGGTAAGTGACAAGGTTTACCGTAAACAAGCCTAAAGGGAGACATCCAAATAGGTGTTTTATATGCGGTTCTATACGCCCACAAAGCATCATTGAGTCTCAAACTCCAATCTTTCCTTGTTGGATTCACCGTCTTCTCTAGAATGGATTTCACCTCTCGGTTGGAAACCTCGGCTTGTCCATTTATTTGTGGATGGTAGGGAGTTGCAATCCTATGCGACACATTGTACTTCCTTAACAAGTTTTCCAAGAACCTGTTTTTGAAGTGTGAACCTCCATCGCTAATTATAGCCTTTGGAATGCCAAACCTTGCAAATATATTAGCTTGCACGAAATCTGAAACAACTTTAGAATCATTAGTTAGGGTGGCCTTAGCTTCCACCCATTTCGAGACATAATCCACAATAAGCAAGATATAATAATTCCCACTAGAATTGACAAAAGGGCCCATAAAATCAATTCCCCATACATCAAAAACCTCGACAAATTGAATAATAGTTTGCGGCATTTGATTTCGAGCACCTAGATTGCCTGTTCTTTGGCACCTATCACATGTGGTACAAAATGCATGTGCATCCTTAAACAAAGTTGGCCAAAAGAAACCACATTCTAGTACCTTGAGAGCGGTTCTCTTGCTCCCAAAGTGTCCTCCACAAGCATATGAGTGGCAAAAAGACAAGATAGAATTAAATTCAGATTCGGGAACACACCTTCGTATTACTTGGTCACTACAATGTTTCCATAAGTATGGATCATCCCATATGTATTGATTTCCTAACTTCTTAAGTTTGTCCCTCTCAGCACGAGACAAGTTCTTTGGGATTTGTTTAGAAACTAAGTAATTAACAATATCAGCGTACCATGGTTCTCCAAAGGCAATTGAGAATAGTTGCTCATCCGGGAAACTTTCACGCAACGGGATAGTCTCCTTGTCCACAGCAAGACGGCTCAAGTGATCCGCAACGGTGTTCTCAATTCCTTTTTTGTCTTTGATCTCAATATCAAACTCTTGCAAGAGTAATATCCATCGTATGAGCCTCAGTTTCGCCTCTTTCTTTGTAAGCAAGTATCTAAGTGCTGCATGATCAGAAAAGACAACAACTTTTGTACCAATTAGATAAGAGCAAAACTTTTCTAAAGCAAAAACAATGGCTAACAACTCTTTTTCAGTGGTTGTGTAGTTTTGTTGGGCCTCATTTAATGTTCTAGAAGCATAATAAATGGCATGAGGTATCTTCCCCACACTCTGCCCAAGCACCGCACCAACCGCAAAGTCACTAACATCACACATAAGCTCAAAGGGCTTGCTCCAATCCGGTGGTTTAATGATAGGGGATGAAATCAAAAGTTCTTTCAAACGATTGAATGCCGCCACACACTTTTCATCAAAGTTAAAAACCACATATTTTTGCAATAAGTTACAAAGTGGTGATGCTATCTTGGAAAAATCCTTGATGAATCTACGATAAAAACCTGCATGACCAAGAAAAGAGCGTATCTCCCTCACCGTAGTGGGAGGGGTTAGAGCACGAATAAGGTCTATCTTAGATTTATCGACTTCCAAGCCTTTAGAAGATATTATATGGCCTAAAACTATGCCATGAGTTACCATGAAATGGCACTTCTCCCAATTCAGCACAAGATTTGTTTCAACACATCGTTCAAGGATTAGAGACAAGTTGTTCAAGCAAAGGTCAAATGAATCACCAAAGACACTAAAATCGACCATGAACACTTCAATTATGTTTTCAACATATTCCGAAAAGATACTTACCATACACCTTTGAAAAGTAGTTGGAGCATTGCATAGGCCAAAAGGCATCCTTCTATAAGCAAAAGTACCGAACAGAAAAGTGAAAGTGGTTTTCTCTTGGTCCTCCGGTGCTATCACAATCTGATTGTAACCTGAATAGCCATCAAGGAAGCAATAGTAAGAGTGTCCAGCTAAACGTTCAAGCATTTGATCAATAAATGGTAAAGGAAAGTGATCTTTTCTAGTGGTGGCATTCAATTTTCTATAATCAATACAAACCCTCCAACCGGTTTGCACACGAGTTGGGACAAGTTCATTCTTATCATTCTCCACCACCGTCACACCTGATTTCTTTGGTACTACTTGTACCGGGCTTACCCAATTGCTATCGGATATGGGGTAGATAACACCCACGTCCAAAAGCTTGAGTATCTCCTTTTTCACAACTTCCATCATGGGAGGATTCAACCGACGTTGCGCTTCCCTTGTAGGCTTTGCATCGTCCTCCACACGGATCTTGTGCATACAAACGGCAGGGCTTATACCCTTGATATCGGCGATTGTCCATCCTATGGCCGTCTTGTATGTCCTTAGCACCCTTAGAAGTTTTTGCTCATGTAATTCATTAAGCTCGTTAGAAATAATCACGGGTAACTCCTCATTGTCACCCAAGTACAAGTACTTTAAGTGACTTGGAAGAGGTTTCAATTCTAAACTTGGAGATTTAACAATAGATGGCACAAGTTTTTCATTATTGCAAGGTAAAGAAGCATATGAAATATTCTTAATTGCTGATTTTTCCGGTAATGAGTCAAGAGAACCAATGGTTTCTTTAATCTCATCACTATACTCCAAACTATTATCAATGGGTGTAGTGAGCACGATTTCCAAAGTATCAACACCATTCAACTCAAACATTTGTTGCGCCAATGTATCCATCACATCAATGGAGAAACAAGAATGGACATCACTAGGATATCTCATCGTCTCGAAAATGTTGAAACGTATTATTTCTCCATCAAACTCCATAGTTAGCGTTCCCTTGTCCACATCAATTATGGTTTTCGCCATTTTCATGAAGGGACGCCCAAGTAGCAATGGAAGAGACGAGTCCGGTGAACCTTCATCCATCTCTAACACGCAAAAGTCAGTTGGAAATACAAGTTGATTAACCTGCACAAGAACATCCTCAACAATACCCATTGGGTAGACATTAGAACGATCGGCTAATTGCAACACAATTCCAGACTTTTTAAGAGGACCAAGATCAAGTGAATTATACATTGACGCAGGCATAACATTAACGGATGCACCTAAATCCAACATAGCTTTGTTAAATGTGGTGTTACCAATCGTGACGGGAATGTCAAAGCTACCGGGATCCTTGCACTTAAGTGGGAGTTTGTGTTGTAAGATTGCCGAAGCATTCTCCCCCACACTAAGCACTTCATTACCTTTGAGCCTTTTCTTATTGGTACATAAGTCCTTCAACACCTTTGCATACTTTGGAACTTGCTTGATTGCATCTATGAGTGGTATGTTCACATGGATCTTCTTAAGAATGTCTAAAATCTCCTTTTCTAGTTCCGCCTTCTTGGAATTTGCAAATCTGCGAGGGAAAGGTAAAGGAGGAACATAAGTAGAAACCGGAGTTTTAGAGTTAGAAATAGGTACCTCATAAGTTTGGGGAGAATCCTCATTCTTCTCCTCCAAAACAGGTTCCTTTGGTGCTTCCACCGTGCTCGAATCAGCAACTTCGGGTTGCACAAGTTGTATACCACTTCTCAACGTAATTGCATTAACACCCTCTTTTGGGTTGATAGGTTGAGAAGGGAGTTTCCCACCATTTTGTGCCTTCAATCGATTCAACTCAATAGCCATAGAACCAACTTGAGTTTCCAAATCCTTAACCGTACTCTCCGTTCTTTGCATAAAAGATTTCAACAACTCTTCCATATTGGACCCCATATTTTGAGGTTGTTGTTGTTGTTGAAATTGTTGTCTCGGCTGGAATTGTTGTTGTTGAGGTTGAAATCCACTCGGGTTGTTGAAATTAGGTGGTTAAACCGCTCCTTGCTTATTGGCATAGCTAAAATTGGGGTGATCTCTCCATCCCGGATTGTAAGTGTTTGAGTAGGGATCATACCGTCTTTGTTGATTTGGAAAGACCGCATTAGCTTGCTCGTCCTCATAAGCTTGAGAAGAACCTGGTATCACCGCGGCTGCAACTTGTTGCATCATTACTGTCATGTTACCCAATTGTTGACGAAGTTCCTCAGCCTCGCTCACTTCATTAACTTTCCTAAGAAGCACATCTGAACCACGACTCAAGAATTGTTGGGAGTTTGCTGCCATGTTCTCAATCAACTCTCTAGCTTGTGCCACCGTCTTGTTAACTAGTGCACCACCACCCGCAGCGTCAAGAAGATTCCTATCACTTGATTGGAGTCCTTCATAGAAATAATGGATAATCATAGCATCACTGAATTGGTGGTGAGGGCAGCTTGCCACTAATCTCTTATATCGTTCCCAACATTCATATAAAGATTCTCCCACATTTTGCTTCATCCCACAAATCTCCTTTCGAATTTGAGTAACCTTTGATGCAAGAAAATATCTCTCTAAAAGAGTTTCTTCAACCCATTCCATGTCGTGACACTTCCGGGAGGTAAATAGTACAACCAATCCTTAGCACTATCCATCAAAGAGAAACGGAAAACTTTTAACATTGCACCATCCGCCTCAACATCCGCTGGAAGCATGGCCGTGACAATGGTGTGGAAGTCCATAAGATGCTTGTTTGGGTCTTCATTCACCATGCCATGGAACTTTGGTAATTCTCTAAGCAACCCCGGTTTTATCTCAAAAGTAGAGTTCGTTTGAATACAACCCTGTTGTGTATCAAGCCTATGAGAAGCTAACTCCTTGAGTGAACGATTTGCATCACCCATTGCTTCCTCTTTTTCTTCAAAAGGTGGTTCTTGATCACCCGGAACCTCTTGTTCTAAAACTGCTTCTTCTTGTTGGAAAGTCTCTTCTTCCGTTTCCAACTCTTGTTCTTCCGTTGTATCTTTACTTGGTTGGAGTATTGTGCCTCTTCGTGTAGCTATCCCACACCGTGGATAATTCCAATCTTTAGAAGCCAGGGATTAGGTACCTGAAAACAATTCTCACAAACAAGTAAGAAATAAGACAAGAAAACAAGAAGCAAAGATAAAAACAGAAATTATAAAAAGAAACTAAAAACTTAATAACTAGCCGTATGCCTCCCCGGCAGCGGCGCCAAAATTTGATCGCTGTCGTATGCGTCAAAAATAATTTCACTTTCCTAATGTATATGATAAGAAAGAGTTCGTTTCCACAGAGAGGCAATTGTAGTTATTACGTAATCAATTTCCTAAAGTAACCACTTGGGGGGATTTCTGATTTTGTAAGCAATAAAAGTAAATCAAAAACAAAGTAAATTGTAGAAAGTAATCAATAGAGAAAGATATTGGTCAAGGAATTCATCTTCAATCTTAGACATGTGCTTGAATATATGATTAGAATTACAATTTAATCTCTTTTATTATCAAAAGCCTAGAGAATCAAGAGAGCAAGATAATCTATTAATTTCCTAAGTTCATCAACACACACATTAGAGCTGCGTATGTGAATTCTACCTAAAGAATAACCTAACGCCTTGCGCTAATTAAGTTCAATTCCTAGGAGCATTAAGTTTCAGAAATAAGCTAATCAATGCAATTGTCATACATTGCAACCGGACAATGGTCAAACTCTATATATGATTACGAGAGTGTATCACTACAAACCGTAAACATATCATGCTACTTGTATTCAGGGTTATCGCTCGATGAAAAACCCTAAAATAGCTATGGACAAGGATGCAAGTTCAATTAATTGGCCACTTAACTAACCAAACATATTAGTCCTATCACAATACATCAATCATGTGATTAATAAAAACAGTAGATACTTAAAACGATAATCAAGAGAGAAAACTAATACATAACTCAAGCACAAGTTTTAGAAATAGGACTACATCCTTAACCAATAATATAGAATTTAGCTACTCATAGCTATGGAGTTCATCACAAAAATATCAATTGAATAAAGAAGAAGATGAACAAAAGCAAACCCTAGTAGCGTAAACAAAACCGGCTCTCCAAAGTTCCAAGAATAAAACGTGTCCTCTAAAAGTTGTAGGACTTCCCTTTTATAGCTCCTCTTGTTCCAAAATTAGGTCTAGTCTTCAAAGTCCATTAGATGAAAATCCACCAAGCCCATAAGTGAGAGAAACCCATGTAGAAAATATGCCCCAAAAACCGTCGCCGGAAAACTGGTATTATGGCCGAAAATCGGTCGGAATCCGGCACCGGAATCCGGCTCAGGTGACCGGCAAAATCCACCCGGTCACCGGTCAACTGGGTCAACTCGGTCAAGGTCAAACCGAGTCAAATCGGGTCAAGCACCGAGTCATCTATCTGACTCTGTTGGTTAATCTCTTGGCCAGAGATGTTTCACAGCCTGAGCCTCTTGCACAGGCCAAATGCTATGATGCACCAAGATGGCCCTGCAACTCTTTGCAATCTTCCATTCTTCAACTAAGCCTAACATTCATCTATTCTCACATAACAGCTCCATATCTTGCCTTCTAAAGCCTCCTGCTAGTCTGCAACTCATTGCCATTACCACAGCCTTCTAATTTGTAGCAACAATAGCTCAAACAACCCTGCAATCACCTCAAAACTCATATCCTGCAAACATCTGTTGTAGACACCACCTGTAATTCATACTAGCTCGCACTTTCTATCGATTTAATCATTCACCATTGCCATTTCTCACTCCATTTCTTGCACCACCAGTACTGATCTTCTCTGCCTGCCAGTTGTTCAACTTCAGTCATCACTCTTCCATCTCATAATAGCAACAGACTCCAAGTGTAATCGCTGCCAGAACCCTGCAGCACAAACCCAGCTACTATTCCTTGCTCAGCTTCCTTGCATACCTGCAATCTTCTTAGCTCGACCACTGCAGCTCAACACAGCTCTGTGTTCTTTTTTCTCAGCAGCAGAACATCCCCATTGCATTCATCTCTACTCACTGAACCCACCGTATACTTTCAACCATCATTAACAGCTACCCATCTTCAGATTCGTACCCATCTCAACTCTTCCACTAGCTCCAGTCATTAGTTCATTTCCTGACAAAAACTTGAGCAAAACCTCACAAACTTGAGCCACACCGCTGTCAATACTCATGTAATTCGAATCCATGTAAGCAATTCATCAGCAGCTCCTTTTCGACTGTGTTTCAGGCACAAGACATACCCAAATCTCTGTTAAAACCATCAGTCTTGTACCACCTTCTCTTCCATTAACAAATTCAGCTCATACCCCAGAAAAACAATCCTCCAAATACACAGCAGCGACACATGCCTTGGACTGCACCTTTTGAGCTCCAGAATTCTACCCATACAATCCTGGTCAGCTTCTACTTCATGTCCCTGCCAGTGAACCATGGCAATAGACCAGCACCTTGCCTGACCTTGCCAGAATACTCTCAACATTAACGGCAGCAACCATCAGTCCAGTTTCTTGTGGTTTTGCCAACTGAAATAAAACCCAATACTCAACCTAAGCTCACCTCCTTGTACAGACTCACAACAGCAGTCCATCACTAGCCCTTCTTGTCTGAATTTCAGGCACAAACAGTCTCATACATAGCCCACAGGGCCATGGCTTCTGCAGCACAGGACCAAGGCAGAATTATTGGTGTCTTCACCACTTCCTCACTGCCAGAACTGTACCAAATCCCTATCGATACATAAGAACCTAATGGCAGTAGCAGCAACACATCTCTCTTCCATTCTTTACTTGAGCCAATGTTAACCCGAGACACCACCTTCATGTTCAACTCCTAAAACAGCATATAGTCTGTCGAGAACCACCACCAATCATTGTAACTCCTTGTGTACACCCACAAAATTCAGCAGCAACAACTAGACGAGCTTGCAGTGGTGAAGAGAAGTTCATTCAGAACCGTTATCGAACATTTGATGTGCACTGATTCAGTTAATGGAGAAAGAGCTTTACCAGTGATTTCCAAGCCTCTCTATGGCACCTTCCCTGCAACCAAACCCACATTCCAACAACAACCCATTTCTCCACTCTGTTTCGACTCCAAGAATCTGTGAAACACCCATATGAAGTCAGTCAGAAACAACTTCTTTCCGGCTGCATTTCAGGCACAAAACAGACCCAATTATCAACCACCATCACCATTCTCTTCTGGTTCTTCAAACTCCATCGGCTGCTCGTTTGAACCTAATTCAGCCTGTAATCTTGAGCTACAATCACCACACTAATTCGAGCAACTGATAAACCCAAATACCCTACAAAATCAGCTCAATCTCTTCCCTATTTCTGGTCCAGAACGCCAACAAATACACGCCATTCTTCCTTCTTCTTCTCGGCTTCAAGTAGAAGTCTTGACCCATGGTGAACAGCTATAACACCGCTGCTTGACTAGGTCGACGGTGCGTCAACACAACCAGATCCCCTTCTTTGTTTGTTAACTGGTGACAAAAGAAAAGAATACTCTCTGCTCAATTTGGGTCCCTGTTAAGACCTAATATTTCTCCTCTTCACCTGCATATGTGTAATCTTAGTGGTATGACCTCTCTGCATTGAACGGGCTACACATCAGTTATTAAGCCCATTATGAACTAGCCATGCAACTCATGTAAACGTAGTGCCTTGTTGATTCCCTTTGTCCACATCTTGGAGACTTGTCAGCCCATGATGGTAAGCATTTGTTGACACGAGCTTTAACTTCTATGCTCCAAATGAATGGTTTTTTCTTCTTTTGCTCCTAATGACTCCATTGTACCTAATAAACTCAAAAGCAAACATAAGATACATAATTTACAAGAAAACTCGCAAAGAAAGCATAAACAATAGATAGATATTACGGTGTTTTACAACACCTATCAATATACCAACAATCTGAAAAGTTGGGGATCCTTCCATATAACCTGTTTTGCAAACACTAGCTTCACACAAATATTAGTAATATAAAACAGAAATGAAACTATTAACCGATAAAAGTTTCCCCCACACTTATTCTTGTCCAAACTTGAAAGTGTACAAAGAATATAGAAGTCGGGTACTTCCACGGTTTCTTGTTCCAAAACCTGCATAGTTTGAGAATCTAGTTTCTCTAATGGCGAAAACCGAGAAACAAAGTTATTCAACAATATTCTCGAAGCACATACATTCAAACCAATAAGAGGTAAAGGAGAAGAAACAAAATGCAACGGGTTAGACAAACCTATCACAATCTCTTCTATCACGGAATCCTCTTCATCCTTGAAAAACTCAAGTGAATTATTCACCTCTTGTATATCATGGTCCTCTATCAAACCTTGCAACCATTCTTCGTCCGTTTCTGCCTTAACCAAAGTCTCGACATTAACATCATCATTAAAATCATATGTAAGCTCAATTGGGTCTTCCACAATATTGGTCATATCGGTTTCATTGTCAACATACTCGTCTTCATTAGACTCAAACCTTGTTGCAAAGTTCTGTAAAACACTAGTTTCATCATACTCATGTACCTTTTGAATAGGTACTTGATCATTATAAAGATGAAGAGTTGAGCCAATTACACTAATGTCATAAATATCTCCAAAGGTTGGTACTTTTCAACACAATCATCTTCATTTTCAGACTCACCATAATAAGAATCTTCATCGGTTTCATAACCTTTATCCCGACGTCGTTTAAGTTCCATATGAATGGTCCTACTAATTTATGCGACAAGCTCTTCCGAGGCTCCATCATCTTCCAACTTGTATAATTTCTGTGCTAGTTTTCTAACGTTCACACGCTTACCACCATTGGCTACAATAGGTTCTCTTTCCCATGATTCTTCCCTTTGAATGGGTGAATGATCATAACTACGATCTGGAGTCGGGTAAGAAAAAGTGTTGCAAAAATTGGTTTGTGCGTTCTCTCTATTACGGTCAAGTTGGTCTAGTCTTTGTTGCATGTCTTGTAATCCATTCATAATCTGCATACAACTCGAATGAAGCCAATTAGAAGTAGAATTATCCCACCTTGGTGCTTGACTTACATACCCACTACAAGGATTTTGTTGGTATGTATGAAAATCACAATAAGGTTCTCTAGGATATGCATCATAACCAATAAATTGGTTTTGATTGTATCCCATAGATGGTGGGCAATTGTCATAGTGTTGAAGAGGTTGAAAACCGTATCCATTGTTCCAATATGCTCCGTCCATAGAAATTGGTACCTGAAACAAGAGTTCTCAAAACTATGTTAAGAACCAGAAAATAAGAAAAACAAAACTAAACAAAAATAAGAAACCAAAAACAAATTACCACCTCCGCAATTGGATGGACTAATGCCTTTGATATCCGCAATTGTCCACCCAATAGCCGTTTTGTGCTCTCTCAAGACTCTAAGCAAACGGTCTTCTTGTACCGGTGTGAGGTTCTTAGAAATAATCACCTAAGCTCATCTCCATCTCCCAAGAAAGCATACTTTAAATGGTCCGGAAGCGGCTTCAATTCTAGTTTGGGCGCCTTCACAATAGATGGTACAAGTACTTCATCATTCACGGGTAAAGAAATATATGAAACATTACCCTTTTTAGCTTCTTGTAATGTCGCCAAGGCACCACATATCTCCACCAATTCATTGGAGATTTCAACATCCAAGTTAGACAAGCCGTGGACGTCCAATTCAATGCTCTTTTGCAACACCACATCAAGTTCATCCTCTCGATTCAATTCCACCATTTGTTGCGCTAATGAATCAACCACATCAATGGAGTAAACGGAATGCACATCACTTGGGTAGCGCATGGCTTCAAATACATTAAAGTGTATTATCTCCTTGTCGAACTCCATAGTGAGTGTACCCATATCAACATCAATCTTCGTCTTTGCGGTCTTCATGAATGGCCTCCCAAGAAGTAAAGAAGTAGATGCTCGGTTCTCATTGTTGTCCATATCCACCACGAAGAAATCCACCGGAAAAATAAGCTCATTTACTTGCACTAGCACGTCTTCTACAAGCCCCTTTGGATATATGTTAGACTTGTTCGCTAATTGGATAATAACTCTTGTCTCTTTCAAAGGTCCAAGATTCAAGGAGTCATATATTTCGGCCGACATCACACTAATGGAAGCACCCAAGTCAAGTAAAGCATGTTCAAACCTTTGCTTACCAATAGTAATTGGCACCGTGAAACCACCGGGATCCGTGCACTTTGTAGGCATCTTCTTCAATAGCATAGCCGACGCACTCTCACCAACTTTAGTAATTTCATTATCAAGCAACCTATCCTTCTTTGTGCATAATTCCTTCATGAACTTCGCATACCGTGGCATTGTCTTGATGGCCTCAATGAATGGGATGTTGATTTCAATATTCTTGAAGATGTCCATAAGTGCCTTGTCTTGAGCTTCTTTCTTGGATTTAGCAAAACGACTAGGAAAAGGAGGTGGAGTAGTGAAAGTAGGAACCGGTTCCTTGGATTGGTCGGTTGGTGTTGAATTCTCCTTTGGTGCGGCTTCCTCCTTATCTTTGACTACCTCTTCAATAGCTTCTTCATGATGACTTGGACCCTCCACTTGTCTTCCACTTCTTAGAGTAACCGCATTAACATTCTCTCTTGGATTCACAAATGGTTGTGAAGGAAGTTTTGTAGATGCTTGAGATTTCAATAAGTTTACATCGGTCGCCAATTGTCCCATTTGAGTTTGTAAATCCTTGATAGCCGAATCGGTCTTTTGTTGATTTTGTTGAAACAATGACGTAATACCTTGCATCATGACATTAAGCTTTTCATCTATCGAAGTTCCTTGTTCCTTCACTTGAGGTTGGAATTGTTGTTGAGGTTGGAAGCGTGATTGTTGGAAACCACCTTGTTGTGCATATGGATTAGGAGCCGCCGCTTGCTTGTTTGCATAACTAAAGTTAGGATGATCCTTCCAACCGGGATTATAGGTATTGGAGTATGGATCGTACCTTGGCCTTTGATTTGGATATAAAGCATTCACTTGTTCGGTCTCACCATCCGGAATAATTACCGCGGCCATCCTTTGAATCATTATCTCCATGTTACTCATCCTTTGATCAAGATGTGATGAAGAATCACTAACTTCATGCACTCGCCTAACCATTGGTTCATCCCTTGTGTAGAATTGTTGCGAGTTTGCCGCCATACTTTCAATCAACTCTCTAGCTTCGGTCAAAGTCTTGTTCATTAGTGCACCACCACCCGCGGCGTCAAGAAGAGACCTATCACTTGGGTTGAGAGCTTCGTAGAAGTATTGGAGTATCATAACGTCACTAAATTGATGGTGTGGACAGCTTGCCACCAACCTCTTGTATCGCTCCCAACATTCATACAATGACTCTCCCACATGTTGTTTCAATCCACAAATCTCCTTGCGACTTTGAGTAGCTTTGGATGCGGGAAAATATCTCTCGAGGAAAAGTTTCTTCATCCCATTCCATGTTGTGATACTTCCGGAAGGCAAATAATATAACCATTCCTTAGCATTGCCCGCCAAAGAAAACGGGAAAGCTTTCAACATTGCTCCATCCGCATTAGTCTCCGGTGGAAGCATGGCCATAACTATGGCATAGAAGTCCATAAGATGTTTGTTTGGGTCCTCATTCACCATGCCATGGAACTTTGGTAACTCTCTAATCAACCCCGGCTTGATCTCGAAGGTTGAGTTAGTTTGGATACACCATTGTTGGGTATCAAGCATGTGAGAAGCTAGGTCCTTGAGTGTACGATCAGCCATCGTTTCTTCCTCTTTGTCCGAATCACTTGATGAAGAAGGAGGAAGTGGAGTGTTAATCGCTCGAATGAAATCCTTTAGTTGAGTGCCGGATCGAAGACGTATTGGACTCGGTCTACCCCCTTTAAGCATTCACCAAAGGTATACACCTGAAACAAGATTCTCAAAAACTAAGTTAGATACGGTATAGAATCTAACAAAGCAAGAATATAGCAAAAAGAAAAATAAAAACAACTAAAATCGTCTGTTGCTCCCCGGCAGCGGCGCCAAAATTTGATGCGTGTCGTAGGTGCAATCAAATTAATCAATATTTCCACTCAATTAAAAATAATATAATGGAAGTCAAGTTCGTTCCCACGAGGAGCAAGAGATTCTATTTGTAAAAATTGTCACGAAAGGGGGGTGTAAAAAGCAAAAGAAAATAAACAAAGCAATAAAAATCGAAAGTTGAAAGCAATAAGAGAGACAAGATCAAGGAATCCTTCTTCGTTACAAAACAATGAATCAAGTTATGTTCTTTTCTACTTGTTATTAGTCACAAATTATCACCAACCGTAGGTAAAGCATCTAGATCAGTGCTAAACCCCTAAATCCCTTATATCACTGGACACGGAAGTTCTCGACTACCGGATTCTATTTACCAAACCACCTAGTAGTAGATCACTCTAGATGTAATTTAAATAAACGCATTAAGATTCATGAACTTATTAGGTCAATATTAGTAGTTAGACTCTTAGATCAAGGTCTACTTGCTAACGTTGTTTTCACACACAATTGCTCCACGGAATCCCTCCGCAAGGTCTCGTGTTTGCTACTTATGTAAAGAGTCAAGAAACGATTACTTATCCCCTAACTTTCACTAGCTTTAGATCAAATTAACAAATCAATTTAGCGTGCACTCTAAACAATCTATCAATCAATCATGAATGTCATTGAGATCATTCCTATTAGTAAAAACAAACGATAATTATGTGAAAAACCTCAAGATAGAATTGAAAACAAAAACTTAAATCATATGTTAAGAACTAGGAATTCATCCTCAATCAATAAGAAAATTAGCTACTCATGCTTTTGAAATTCACACAAATAATAATTATTAAAAGGAGAATTTTCAAGTTCACACAAATAATTAAAAAGAAGAATCTTAGAAAAGCAAGCAAAAACACAAGTGATGTGTGTGTAGAGAGGTGTGTCAAAAGATGTAGAAAACTTCTCTATTTATAGGCTTCAATATTCTCCAAATCTTCCAAGGATTAGAATCCTTTTCCTTTAGCAATTCAATTTCCAAATCCAAGCTTTTCTCAACTCTTCATCTTCTCTTTCCAAATTTGAGCCAAATTCTCCATCCAATTCCTAGTCCAAGTCTTCACACCCATGAGAGAAGTCCACAGAAAATTCTGGAATTTTGGTCGCCGGAAAACCGGTATTATGGCTTTAATCCGGCCGCCACTGAAATTCTATCACGGCCATCGGAATCTTCGGCGGAATATTCCGTCAGTCCACCGTTAGGACTAACGGTCAAAAAGTCAACCGTCAGTCAACCGGGTCAATCACTGATCTAACTCGGTCAAACCGGGTCAACCACTGAGTCAGGTCTGAGTCATGGCAGGCCAAAGTCTTGCACAGGCCACAGCTTTGCCACAGCCAAAATGGCCCTGCACTATTCTTCATCTAGCCATAATGGTGAGCATTGCCACTCCCAACACTTGCAACTCGAGTTAAGTAAATGCTCCATCACCATCTCTCGTAGCTCCAAAGATTCCCGCAATTCCATCCTTCCTTCTTACCAAGCTCATTGCAAGCAACAACACTGATGCTTCCATCTCAGTCCAACCATCACAATACTACCATAAACTTGGCTACAACTCGCCTGCACTTCAACCACCAAAGATAACCACCTACCTCATACAGCCGCACATGCCTCGGCTTAAGCATATCTCAAAGACCCCTAACACACATCTCGCTGCAACTCAAGGGTCTCATACAAACAATGGCTCATTTAACCTTCACCGCAATACAAGCACATCCTCTTGCCTTGCACAAGCATATTCATCTACTTGCAAATTACAAGCAAAGATCCATCACCAGTCCTTGGCTCATTCATTCATCACCACTACCACACATTAATCGGTTCATATCACCAAGATTGTCATTACTGCAGATCTACACACTCCTTCCCTTCATCATATGTAGCTTCATACATGCTCCAATAGCTACCGAGTAGTTGCTCACCTATGCAATCATCAGCTCCTATCTCCACCTGCAATCAACATCACCTACTCATTCCACATTCCTAATCAACTCAATTTCCACAGATTCATGCCAATAAACCCATCTCGTGTTCGATTTTGAACAACAAACAACGTCTCCCTGTTTCCTCCACTAAAAGTCACCGCAATATCATCTATGTTCATCGCTTCCTGCCAATTTCAACAGACTCACTTTCTTCTCTGCTCCATTCAGTTTCATCATTCACAGGACAAAACCCATGAAAATCATCACTTCACCTTCAATCTCCCATTCTTTATCAATCGATGGCAGAATCATCTCTGTCTATTTCATTATCTCATCATCACAACAGCAATTGCATATCTCTCAATTCCATACTCAGATCGAGAAAACCCATTGAGTTCAATTCATCAATTTACCAAACCCTTTAAATTCAACATAAATCCGAACCCAGACTCCATTTCGAGATCAACAAAGAACTTCACCTCTTCACAGATCGAACTCATCTTCAATTTCTCAACTCAATAATTCGAATCGAACCCTAGCTCAGTTAACAATTTCGATCCCCTGAGACCCATCAATTCCTTCATCTCTGTGTATCACCAGAAATGAGATTACAAACCCACGTCATCCATTAACCCATCTCTGTGTTCTTCTCGATCGAAACGATCTTCTCTGCGTCAGCGAATCTCCAAAACAATTACCACAAACCCTTTAAATCTGTCTATGAACTTCGAAACCTCTGGTTCTTATTTGCAGAAACAACTTCGAACCCTAATCTGAACTCGTCATCTCGATTCGACAGCAGCCGTTGTCTGCCTTCTTCTCAATTTTCAGGTGAGAATGAATAAATGAAAATGATTGAAGAGAAAGAAAACCCTTTCTCGATTTAGGGTTAAATTGATTTGGGGAAGGATATTGGTACCCGGGTTCTTCTGATAAGGGGTAACCAAGTTATAGCCCCTTAACCTTGGATGGACTCCAGATAGTGTTCGCCCCTGAAATGACAATTTTGCCCTTTTTGGCTCAAATAGAGTAATTTCTTCTTCTTTTCCTCCGTGTGACTCCAAAGTAGCTACAAAACTCAAAACATGCGTAAAATACATAATTTACAAGAAAAATAGCAAAGAAAGCATAAACAATAGATAGTAAATAGGATGTATTCTACACCCTATCAAATTCCCCCACACTTAGACTTTGCTAGTCCTCGAGCAAATCAAACTAAAAACTCACAACTTCAAAGCGTTCAAGCGTCCCAAGCATCCAAAGAGCTATGAGGACATAGAGTTTCTGCATTCTAGTAATAAGAAGTTAGAAATACTAAAGAACATATTCTCATTCTTACCGGTGTTTGGACCCAATACCAGCCTTGTGTACTCCAACGTGAATGTGTGTTCTGTCGTGTGTGACTACACATCTCACGCGTTTTTATACAAGTACTGACTCATGTTTTTTATTGTAGAATGAAGAAAATAACTCATGTTGAGATGTCTTTTGGGGATAATGCTGGTGCCAAGTCAGGAGGTGTTGACAACTTCAAAGATATGCCGAACATTGATGATGAGTTGTTCACCGCGCCCTTTCAACTATATGAAAATATCCGTTCCACAAGATAACCCTTCTCCTATCGACTTCAAGGTTTTTCATGCTCCACTGGGCCCCCTCATGAAGGATGGATGAGACGTATGTTGAGCAATGAGTACATCAAAGATAAGTTGACCGGAGCGCGATTATTGATGCGGCTTGAGTGTTGAAACGGCTCGAGAGGATGTTAAAGTGGTTTACAAAAGAACGTTGAGGTGGATCTGGAGAGAGTGTTGAAGAAGGATTACGAAGCGAACGTGGGTCCGGAGAGAGCGTTGAGGCGCTCTTGAATAGACCATTGAAGTAGCTTCGCTAGAGGGAGCATTGAAGTGTTTCCCTCTTCGATTCGATTTACCCTTGCGAATTCCATGCTTCTTGACTGACCATCTCTCTCATGTTGAAGAATTCCTTGACTGACGGTGAAGGAACTTCATGCTGAGCCTCAGTCCCTAAGCGTGGTTTACATGGTTTGTTCGTAGTGGTTGTTGTCGAGCCAGATATGGAATATCTTGGACATTGTTTCATCATTGTGGGAGTCGTGCATGTGGTACTGGAGTTGGAGTTGACGGACGCGTAGGATGTTGTATCTCGGTGGTTTTCCTCTTGCTTTGCTCGAGGAACCGCTACGAGAAGAGGCTGAAGGTTGTATCGCTTTGTTGGTGAGATATATGCCCCTACAAACATTATGAGGCTCTTCATTACCGGCAGGCCTGTTTCTTTCTATCAGGGCATATGTTGTTGTAGATGAGCGTTCAACAGCTCAAGAGGATGACCAAAAGCGCGGATTCTCCAACATAGCATGATAGACATGTACCACTGTCTGATAAAGTGACTCGCCCGGATCTTGCTCGATATGACGCGTGGACATCGTTATCTTCTTGAGGCTGCTCCCTTGAGGTATCGGCTCCAGTGGAAGATTGCCGTCATAGAGCGTTGGTACGTTGCACCGGTATTCTTTAAACCAAATGGCAGTATGGTATAATAAAAATTTCCGAGAGGAGTTCGAAAAGCTATCTTACTTGCATCATGCTCGTACATCCTTATCTGGTTGTAGCCGCTACATCTATCCATGGAGGAGAACATGCCGTGTCCGCTGGTTGCATCTACTAACATGTCGATGTTAGGTAGAGGAGGATCGTTTTTGGAGCAGCACCTGTTCAAGTCTCTGAAGTCTATGCAGCACCTGATTTATCCATTTTTCTCATGTCTGAACTACAACTGTTTAATCGACTTGGATACAGGTATGACATGTAGATGATGGGTGACCAATTTTCATCCAAATCGGCATTTCTTCATATCTCCAAGCGAATATGTCCTGGTACTCTTTGAGAAGTTCCACGAGCTTTGTGCGTTTATCCGTACACAAGGTTGAGCTGATGGAGATAGGCCTAGGAGATTCCTCAATGATTTCAATCTCATCAGTTGTGGAGTTGGTGCCATCTTGCAGCTGTTGTGGAACATCTAGCACTTGTTCTTGTGGTTCGTTGTTGTTGTAGTATTCCATTGGGTGGAGAGACTGGGTAACAGTCTCCCCTGCTAATTGATAATGGCAGTGTCGGTATACCGTTTTCCTTTTTTGGTCACGACTCGCCACAAAAGTTCGTTCCCTCTTCGTGTGAACGTGGGTCGTGGCTTCACAGGATGGAGAAGAATGCTTCGTCAGCAAAGATGCGTCGTGGGTTTTAGCCCTCAATGATGCAAGCCGGTCTTCTTCCTAAATTTACGCCCACGTGGGGAGTGGGACGCAACGAACTTGTCTGATTCTTTCCACGGAGCTTCTCCCGTATGTGCTGGTTTGGTTTCCCTCGAAGTCCGTCATTGTGGTAGGCTTCCGTACGACCTTGCCTGGGAGAACCTTGGATGTCCTGAGAGTCTTGAGAGTAATCACATTCGAAGACGCTCCTGTGTAGATAAGGGCCGTCTTGAACTCTGAATCCTTGATGCGTGCGGTGACATGTAGGGCACGGTCGTGACCTTCCTCTGGTTGATTGCAGCAAAACGTCTCCGCGCGCTGATTCTTTGAGAGGTGTGAAAGTTCGCATAAACTTTCCACTAGAGAAACTGCTTCCCGATCCACCGGTCTCTCGTTCATAGTGAAACTATTGACTTGAGTAAGATCGTTGTGAGGATCAGCCCCCAGTGTAGGAGTCTCCATGACAGGACCGCTCATATCTGATATCGCTTCTTTGATCAGGTCCATGGAGGTATGCGCCGCTGAAGTACCTTCTCCGGTGCGTTGAATGCGTTCCTTTTTTGCTCAAGGGGCTGTCGCGGCTTTTGTGGCAATCGATCAGTTAATGTCTTAAGAAAAGTGAGTACCTCTTTCTAAGTTGCGGCCATATCCGTTTGAGTCTTAGCAAGAACTTCATGCTTCTCCATCAAGTCTGCTATGGTAATGGGGGATGGTCCTCCTCTCGTCCCTCCGGCTCCTCGTCCTGATGAAGGAGTGGAAGTTGTTGCTCTGGTGACTACCAGAGGTGTTACACTTGATGAGATGCCGGGATTTGCGGCTGCTTCTCGGCTCGGGATGTGTTACACTTACTGGAACATCTCTGCTTCTGGCCGGCACCGGTGGTAGAAGTGATGGCTCCATAAGATGTAATGACCACGGTAGCTCCACCGACAGTACATCGACACCGGAGTGTTATCCACACTAGCTCCATCGAATTGATTTCGATCCGCACTGAAGTTCTACCATCCTGAAATGGATTGATGATTGAATTGGTCCTAAGATCTACCCTTTTCGAAATTGATAAAATTGAAGCGGATTTTGAAGAAATTGACTTTACAACCGAGAGATTAACCTCCCGCTGTGGTCGCCAATTGTTTATGGGTGAAAACTATTTTTACCGGTTTTGGTAATTTAGGATGTGTAAAGATGAGAAATGAGTCTAAACATTAAACAAATGCACTGCGCGGTGAGTGCTTGTAGATTCGAAAGATCAATCTGTGCAAGTCCGGCCTAAACCAAGAAATGGCCGTTCCAGACTTGTTTCGGTCACAAAGTGAAGGAGATGGGGTTGATCTTAGGGAGGGAAGCGAAGAAGGTGTTGAGAATGTGAAGGTGTTGGCTATGAATGACTTGTATCAGAAAGTTGAACTGGCTTGCAGGGTGTAAGCTATCAGTTCCGGTGTTTGAATACGATTGTATCAACACTTGCCTCTGTTGTTTGGACTTGCTCTTGTTTGAAAAATAGGATGGAGAACCTATTTATACAAGTCTTTTAGCCTAACCCTCGTATCTCGTGGGAAGTAGAGAAAGTGGAGTGATGGAGTAGTGGAGTAATGTGTTAGTGTCACACGACCAGGCTTTCCCACTTCTCCCATCATCACTTAACCGTCCATGACTTCCTGACACGTTCTTGTGATGGCGTTGTGCGTTGTGCGCTGCACGCTGTAAACCGCCGACCAATACCCCAAATGTATCCCCCAATTTGTGACATGATTGATGTTCGGAATGTGTGGGTCGTGGGACCCACAAAAGGTAGCATGTAATGCTAAATTGAATAATCTGCGTTATTCAGAGGTCGATACTTGTGAAGTATCGTGTGTATTCTATGCAGGTACTGCAATGGTGTGGTAAAGTGACGGGTGGTGATCACCAAGACGCCTTACTGACCAATTAACTCCTGAATAGGGTTGTATAACCAAGCCGGTGAAGTTGGACGGACGAGATGATCTTTGAGACACTCATCTGCGACCGTTGATGGAATTAGGGTTTTAAAAGAGGTGCGCAAGCATCCCTCTTCAGCCTGGTCGAATCCAAGCTTGGGATACGATTTTGGCCAGGCCGATCGTACATGCGTGTAGACGGCATGACAGTGTAGGCGCCCATACCCCATTATCTCACGAAAGTGTGATCTGGACCACTCAATTCGTCCGGCAAAGTCGAGTGGTCGAGATCAGTTTGCGACAGAAAATGAATGCAAACAAAAGCCGCGCATCGTGCCAACTTCGGGCGCGCGTTCCAAGACGACCAATCTTGGTCGGTCTAGGCCGATCGGTCTGGCGTGTAGGTGCTAGGCTGGTGTTCACGCCTATACCTGACTGTCCCATGAAAACGTGATCTAAGCCACTCAAATCGTCTGGCGAAGTTGAGCGGTCGAGATTAGTTTGCAATTAGGAAGTGTAACCACGCTAGTTTGGGCGGACGATTTGGGATAACCAGGCATGGTATGCCTTGGCCGACCAGGTGAGGGGATATATGGGTCCACGGTGGTCATGTTGGTATGACCGGACCTGCTTAATCTAATCGTGGACCCTCTATTCGTGCCGGAGAAGATGGACGCTTGTGATGCTCATAAGACCATAATTTTGGGTTTCACGGTCGTGCGTCATGCTCCATTCGGGCGTACGAATTAGGATGACCAACCATAGTTGGTCCTGACCGACTGGTCAGGTATGTAGGCGGGCCCACGGTGATTGTGTTGACATGCTCTGGGCCTTTTGAATCTACATCTACACCCTCCATCTATACCTGCGAAGATGGATGGTTGAGACTGTTTTGTGACACATGTAATGTGTCGTAAACCCTAACTTAGGGTTTTCCGCCCATACCGCTCTGGTTTGGACGTTTTGGCAAGCTATGCTAATATTTTGGGGAGGCCGACCATGCGGGGTCCGCGTTGGTTCGGCAGCGAATATAACATACCTGCTTGGGGGTTATGGAATTGATCTAGGCCATCCAATCATGCCGGTGAAGTTGGATGATCGTGATCATTTCCAGACTGATACGGACAGTCCGGATGCTCAATCGGGCTAGTATAACACACCGAGAGTTGCTCAATCGGGCTAGTATAACACACCGAGAGTTGCAGTCTGTACGGGTATTTCGTACATGCTTTCATTATAATGCTTGGAGGTTCGTGTTGCTCTGCTGAGAGCAACACTCGGTCGTCATGCCGCACCGATAATGAGTACAGAAATACAAGGTCGCTTACGCATTAATTAATAATGCTATAAATTCACAGGGTATATGGGATTGTTGCTACATGCACCAACCTGGATGAATTTCGTGTATTTAATTCACAGAATGGGATTGTTGTCACATGCTCAATTCTAGGTGAATTAGTAAAGTGAAGAAGTATTCAACACTTATTAATGGCTTTATCTTTTACAAGATGTTAGCGCATAATTTTCTGGCTTTTACAATTTTAACCTTAAATGAAAATCCACCATCAACACCAGCGAACCGTTTTTCCCCATCTTCAAATAGAAAGGCAACTCTCTCTTACTATTCTTGGTATAGTGAGGTCATTTGGTGTAGCTAGGACGGGTAGAACCTAAATCTGAAATCACCCTTCAACATTTGGCGACTACAACCGGAGGCTCGTGCCTAGCTCACCATGACACACCCAAAAGGCGCCAGCTCATGCGCGATAGAAAACCAAGCGGCAAATCATCCTATCAACCTCTACGAGGTAACAATGGAGGACAACGATAGTGAAGAGGAAACACCGATCCTAGGTGTTATAAAGCAATCGACGGGCCATGGATTCCAAAAAAGAGAGGCAGTAGCAACACAAGGAAAGAACACACGGGTAGTTCAACTACCGAAACCCATGCCATCAACCTTGCAAATCATGCAAGAAGAATTGAACGAGCGCTCACGCAGGAGGCAGGAGCTTGAGGACTGGATAACACAAGCGGTGATGGAAGGACAAGACACTCCCGAAGAAGCAGAAAAGAGCGAAGAACATAAAGGCGACAAGACAACAGCGATGTCACAAGAAGAAATGGCAAAATACTTGGAGCAGAACTATCAAGTGGTAAAACAAGAGAATCACTGCCGCGTAAGTAGCCCATACCCCGCGCGCATCCAAGAATATCAATATCCCGAGGACTACACCTTTCCGAAATTTAAAGCATATGATGGACAAGGAAACGCGCGAGAGCATCTCAGCCGATTCTTATCAGCAATGAATGATAAAGCCCCCGATAGAAAATTGTGCCTAAAAGAATTCCCCAAATCGCTCACAGGCACGACATTCATTTGGTATGACAACTTAAAAGAGGAAAGTGTGGACTCCTGGCAAACTATGTCCACACTCTTTCTCGGGAAATTTTATTCGGCCAAAAGGAAAATCACGGCGATAGACCTAAGCAAGTATGGACAACGGATGGGGGAAGAAATAGGAAAGTACATCTTACGGTTCCGGCGCTTGGTACTGGATTGCCAAGAAGATATCAATGAGGAGGCGCTCGTCGAAATTTGTGTACGCGGAATGGTCCCAACTTTCAGAGGTAGTTTGATCAATTTCAGGTTCCAGACTTTCGTCGATCTAGAAGAAGCAGCTGAGATAATCTCTGAATGCATAGAGGAGAACCTATGGATTCTGCTTAGCGCACCACGGTTAGCACTGTGTATGAAACTCCGCGAAACGTAAGGCCTAATACCAATAGGGAAAGGAGAGACCAATTCCAAACTGATGGTAGGAACCAAGGAAGGAACAGAGGAAGTAGGCGCGACTCAAAACCACCACCCCCTCTTCCTTGTAGCAAGGAGCACGTGATTGAACTACTAAATCAATGGGTCGCTGGAAGGGAAATCCAACTACCCCCGACGACAATAGACATCAACAAAATGGATAAGAACTCGGCCAAGTACTGCCACTACCATCGAAGGATGGGACACCCAACAAAAGAATGTTTCGCCATACAGAGCATATTTGAACATAAGCGTGCCTCTGGGGAACTCGGGGCGACCAAGTAGACGATCGAGCATGACCCCTTTCCCCGAAATTAATTCAAAAGAAAGAGAGAAAGGAAGAATGCGAATGATAAGACCACAAGTTATAAACAAACCTTTTTTTTATGGTAAGAACAACTTCCCCTTTTGAAATTCGTGGGCAATACGTGAAAAGGTCTCAGGAATGCCAAGGGCGCCTGGTTGACTGACAAATCTACAAATGGGCTCAAGAATGCCAAGGGCGCCTGATTGACTGACAAATTTACAAAAGGTCGCAGGAATGCCAAAGGCACCTGGTTGACTGACAAATCTACAAAAGGTCCCAGGAATGCCAAGGGCGCCTGGTTGACTGATGAATCTACGAAAGGTATCAGGAAAACCAAAGGCGCCTGATTTACTGACAAGTCTACAAAGGGTCTCAGGAAAGCCAAGGCACCTGATTGACTGACGAATCTACAAAAGGTCTCAGGAATGCCAAAGGCGCCTGATTGATTGACAAATTTACAAAAGGTCTCAGGAATGCCAAAGGCGCCTGATCGACTGACAAATTTACAAAAGACTACGGGTACGCCAAAGGCGCCCAAACATCTGACAAATATACAAAAAGTCTAAGGAATGCCGAAGGCGCCTGATCGACTGACAAATTTACAAAAGATCACGGGTACGCCAAAGGTGCCCGAACGGCTAGAAAATCTACAAAAGGTCATAGGAACGCCAAAAGCAGTCGACTGGTTAAAAACCTCTGCAGAAGGCTATAGGAATAACGGGAATAACAATAAGAGTAGGCGCGTGCACCCGACGCCCACCCACCCCACCATTCCTTTCTAGGAAAAGAAAGAGGGAGCAGGCGCGTTTATTCAACGTCCCCCAGCCACATCAAATGAAAGGGAGAATAGGCGCATAGATAAATGTTCACCCATCCCAACGCTTCTAAAAAAACGGGGGGAGTAGACGCGTTTATCCAATGACCAACACTTCAATAAAAAAAGGGGGGGGGGTAAGCGCGTTTATCCAATGCTTGCTCTTCCCACTGCTTCCCTCGGACACAAAAAAAAGAGGGGGGGGGGGGGTGTAAGCGCGTTTATCCAATACTTGCTCTTCCCACTGCTTCCCTCTGACATAAAAAAAAATAGAGGGGGGGGGGGGGGGGTAGACGCCCAGCAAACGACATACTTATAAAAAACAGAAGAGGGAGTAGGTGCGTTTATCTAACGCCCGCTCTTCCCACTGCTTCCCTCTGATAAAAAAAAGGGGGGGGGGGGGTAGGCGCCCATTAAACGACATACTTGAAAAAGAGGGGGAGTAGGCGCCCGCTCTTCCCACCGCTTCCCTCTGATAAAAATAGAAGAGGGAGTATGCGCGTTTATCTAACGCCCGCTCTTCCCACTGCTTCCCTCTGATAAAAAAAAAAGGAGGGGAGTAGGCGCCCAGCAAACGACATACTAAAAAAAAAAAAAAAAGTGGAAATTTTATAAATATCCCTCATTTTCATGAATTTCACAAATACCCTTATCCACAATAATTATACCCCTCATCTTCTAAAATGTTATCCATTTAATTTTGAATGATATAAATATCCTTTCAATATTAATAAAAATTCAGATGAAAGTCATTTCATTTCTTATCTCACATGTTGGAGGTGGTGATGGTGGTGATGCCGGCGATGAAGGTGGTGGTGCCACCAGATTTGGGATCAACTTTTGTTGTTGATACCAGATTTTTGTGTCAACTTGGGTTGTTGACACGTAATCTTGACCTAACTAATTTCCGAGTTTTCAATTTTTGTAAAAACTTGGGATGTTGACACCATATTTGATATCAACTTCGGTTGTTGACACCAAAATTTGGTGTCAACTTTGGTTGTTGATACAAAAAACTGGATCAACTTCGGTTGTTGATACAAAAATCTGGACCTAACTTATTTCTAAATTTTCAATTTTTTTTTATCAACTCGGCAGCAACGATGGTGGATTTGGAGGAGATGGTGGTCGCAATTGCGGTGGCGGTGGTGACGATGAGTTGTGGTGGAGTTGTGATGGTGGAATGTTGGTGATGGTTGTGGAGTGGTGGTGGTGGTGGTGGTGGTGGTGGTGGTGGTGGTTGTGGAGTGGTGGTGGTGGTGGTGACTTGTCGTCGGTGGAGTTGGAGGCGGTGGTGGAGTGATTGAGAAAGAAAATTATTGCTTTTTGAAAAACAAAAAAAAATTATGTGTAATAAATTACTAAAATAATTTATTTTTAAGAGGATAAGATTTATATATAAGAGGAGGGGTATATTTATAATGTGATAGGGGTATTTTTGAAGGGTTTCAAAATTAAGGGTATTTAATTAATATACCCAAAAAAAAAAGGATAACGAAAATACTAATAACAGATAAATAATTAATCAAGCACCATTAAAATATCCCACAAACAAGCACCATAAAAATATCCCACAATCAAAAAAAAAAAAAACAACAAACAAACAACAACAAACATATCATCTGAAAAACAAGTCCAATAAAGGAAGATGAAGGGAAAGCCAACACAAAGACGAAGCGCTTTAAGCAAATTAGAGCCTAGACAACTCATGCTGCTTCTTCTCAAGCTCAGTGCGAATTGTCGCTTCTGCGGTCTCGGCTCGTAGCACCTCATCATTAGCTACTCCCACATCAGCAAGCAACAGATTCAGCACCTCCTTCTTGCTAGAAGTTGCCTCCGAGCACTTCTTCAGCTCCCTCTCTAACTGAGAGATCTGACTCGTAAGCCGACCATGAGGGTCGCAACTCCTCCAACCACACTATCGGGAACTTAACATTGAACGCAGATTGCACAGCAGTTTCCAAGCCACGCAACATCGCTGCATCAAAAGGATAATCCCCTATGCGCGTAAGCTGGTCCGCGATCTCCAAAAGATTCTTAGTCATATAGCACAAAATGTGAACTTCCAGAAGAACCTCCTTCGCCATGTGACCACCACCGCGCTCGACGATGTCTCTATAAGCAGCACCAAAAATAGTTGGAACTCAAAAGCCGTGGATGAGGGTGTGAGTGGCAGGGTCTACTCCAGCCTCGGCGGCACTCACCACCAAAGGGAAACGCAACCGCGCGTCTTCAGAGTCTTCTGACACAACGGGGATGGTTGGTATATTAGAAATAGGAGTATCAGTCTACTTCTCCGAGGGGGCAGACGAACCATTACCATCCTAGCGCATTTAGAAGACCCATCGCCGCTGGGGACTACACGCCGCACGGCGTCTGTGTCAGGCTTAACAGCCTCCGTACGCTTCTTACCCATATCCTGGCGCCAACGATAATACTTCAGCAAAAACAAAGTAATAATAAATGATCATAAGTAAAAGAGAAAAGAGAAGGGACTAACCTCAGGAATCGATGAGTCTGGCGGAATATCAGCGGTTTTAGGGCGAGACGTGGAGGAATTAGAAGACGACTTAGAGTCACTAGTAGAGCCTGATAAATGAGAATGAGCACCATTGCAAAAACAACTTAGATTTACAAGAGAAAAGAGAGAGGAGAGATGGACAAAGACATAAGAGAGAAGAATAATAAGAAATGAAGACACGTATTAAATAGGGGGTTACATGCAGGATCATTAACGGTTAATGCCACGTGGGATGAGGACCCACCGAAAACTGACCGGATGGACCCAGAGGGGATCATTGATTGCAGAACGGCACCAGGAGACACCGGAAGTTCGCCTCTGACACGGACGGTTTCATCTAGAAGAGGATGAACTGACGATATATGAAGGCGCGGAGATACCCAACCAGTCCCTTTGGGTAGGCTGACCCCTAGATTCCTCAACTGGTCTACAAATGAAGGAGTTTGACTACTATTTGCACCCACAGGAGGCTGCGACGCGCTCCTATGATGGCTCTGTTGAGGCTGCAAGGACGAGGTATTAGAAGAAGAACAAGGGCGCGGAGCAGAAAACTGGGCTGCCTCTTGCCTGGCTTTCTTCCTAAGACTCCTCTCAGTCCAATCACACTCAAGCATGTTCAGGTACTCTTCCATCACGTAAGAAGGGGGCTTCCACCCTAAGCGATTGGAAGGAGGAGCTTCATGAGAAAGTAATTCCCGCCACTCATTTTATCAAAATAAGGGGGGAGGCGTAACAATAGGTAACTAAAATGCAAAGCAAAAGAAACAACAAAGTACCTGTGGCCCTAAAGGACTAGCATATGATCTTACATCTACCCGCGGAGGCTTACGGTCGGAAAACGACCCTTTTTCGGCTTCGCAGGCTCATGACCCTCAGGAGGAGCCCAAGAAGTCACTAAAGGCTCTAAGGAGCGACCTTTATTGGCTGGAAGAAGGCGGTGTTCAACAGCTACGACATCATCAAGTTTAATTCGGCCAGATGCATGAAGTGCTCGAAGGTCTTGAACAGACAAGTCACGGGGAGGAGACGATTCGCGTAAAAGAAAATTCAAAGCTCGACACCGTAAGAGATCATGGTACTCATGGGCCCTTTCAGTAATCGCTAAGGGGCGCATGGAGATTGGTTGCTTGAATGAAAAGCTGATTCCTCGATCAGACAGATGCGTCGCTCCCTTAAATAAAAAATGATCGAAACTAGCGATGACATCCCCAATGTCGGAGCTTTCCAAATGGGGAAACCTATGGGTAACCCCTTGATCAAACCCAACTTGCCGAGATGCACGATCAGGGTTGTAAGACATGGCGATGAACTTACCAGCATAGAAACCAGGGAGATAACCAGGCATCACGACCATCGCCGAATCAAAGTATGCCTTTGACAAAAGCTTTGTCGAATCTAACTCGGTGTCAAAAGGCGCAGTGAAATCATAATGTGCTGGAACCGATCGACCGTCTTGGTAAGGAAATGGATCGAAATCCTTAGCCACGTCCAAGTGCTTGCCAACATCGCCCTTGGGTATTTTCCCCTTCAGATTCCAAAGAGCCATCCGCGGGTAGCCATAAATAACGGGAACCCTCTTGACCGAACCATCGTCTTGCCTAACATCCTCCTCACGGTGAACCGCTAGCTCATTAGGGTCAGGCGCGCATGGAGGAACATGATCCCAATACCACACATGCATGAAGGAAGCTGGGATAAAAGTCTCAATCTTGTGAGACGAACCCACCGTCTGAAGGTCCTGACAGAACAAGTCAAGATGACGATATAAGCTACCTAGGAACATCGGCGCAAGCGGGAAAGAGACGCCGCGAGACAACAACACTGCCATCGGCACGATTTCACCCTTAATGGTATCCTGGGGACTGTATTCAAACACATCATGACAAAGCCAAAATAAGATAAAAGCGGCCAACTCCGCGTGGGGATTTTTCTCTTTTCGCTTGGGTAGAAGAAATTTTCAATCAACTATCCGCATAGCCCAATACTTCAGCCAAAGAGGAAAAGAAGCACGACGATTGGTTTTAATAACCCATTCAGGATCAGCTTCTGTTGGAGGGGCTGACGAGCCATGAATAGCCTCATATGCGCGGATAGAACTAGATAGTAATCGCTTGCCCGTTTGGCGCATCGAATGAGCTTTCTTCTCTTCAACCCACTTAGCCTTCCCTTTCACAACAGACGAAGACGCCCCTTTCTTGTCTCTGGGCCAGCAACCTTCTTGCCCTCACTTTGCTTCGGCGAAATCTGGTCTTTCCACACCAATTCACGACGAGAATTATCCTTACATTTCAACAAATAAGCACACAACTCTTTGTCCTCGTCATTCAGCGCTCCATAGACAGTCGCTTCATCATACGAATGACTATCGTGGATTGGTAGCCCTGTAAGGGCGACTACATCCTTTATAACGACGGTTGCTTCTCCCCACGCTGTAAAAAGAGTATGAACAAGAGGAGCCCAGCGACAAAAAAACCGTGTTATGTCACGTATACACCTCTTCACGTCCCGTTTAAGAGACGAGTTTATAGCTTCATCAATACCCGCTCTACGAAGAGCAGCCGCGTGACTAGGATTGGAGTGTATGTGGGATGCCTAATGTGGCCACACTGAATGAGTTTTTTACTTGGACCGAATATCGATAAGGGGAAGATCATAGTCGCCGCGATGAATGGCCATTCACGGTACCGTTTTAAACGCAAAGGCATCCATAGTCTCCGACTCAGGTCGTATGAGCCATCCAGGGGCGGAAGGATAAGGTAATACATGAGGGTTTAGAAGGCGAGGAAATAAGATATCGTCAAGAGGAAAAACGCGCTTACCTCTGCGAAGCTCCCTCAACCTCAGCGCGCCTTTCAGAGCGGACCCGCTTGTAAACTCCGCGATTGCGTATGATCTACCATCTGCCGGAGGAGGTAGAAGGATTTCGTCCTGCTTCGAGTACTCGGTCTCCTCAGAACCTTCGTTCATGGTCCCTTCAGATTCACTAGACTCTTCGGACGAACTACTGGTGGAACTGCCAGACATGGCGAGTATATGGATATGTTCGAGAGGAAGGAAGAAGAACAAAAATGAAGGGGAAACAAACTAACACTCCTATATATAGAGAACTCCAGGGTCTGAATGTGGCAGTTATGCAGGGAGAATGGTAACCGGTAGAAACCAAAATTCGCACGATGGAAGGTCAAGCGTCGCCCATAATCATGGAATCAATAAAGAGGAAGGTGTTAGAGCATTGCTCGGTCGAACTCGCATGCGTTTCTATCTCAAGCATGTTTGTCAATGTTAGTGATCAAAACTATAAGTCTTGATTTCTAGTCTACTATATCTAAGGTCTCGGACTAGGATAGAAAGTGTAGTTGAGCTCAAGAACTCCATGGCAATCATCATACAAGACGAAGGACTACTCAAGGAACCGGTGGAACTTCATCGACTAAAAGTATGTGGAGACTTGAACTTATCAATCACTCAAAAGTCTATTTATCTCATATCTTGAGACAAAAGTCGTTTTGCTATATAGATTAAGATTATACACATTTGGTATTTCGAGCGAGTTTATCTCGCATATCTATTTCTTGGAATATATGTTGGTAAGCTTTCGCTTTAGCCGAATTCATCTTTACCTAAGTGACGAAAGTCATGTTATGTTTCAATCACTTTGAAAATTGCTTTGACGAAAAATGGTTTGTAAAAAACAACTATATAACATCCTATGAGAATATTTCAATGATTGAAATGAGAGTTTAGATTACATAACCATGGTAGGATATAAGCATTGTTGTGGAAACACATATATGTATAAGTCCTTATTCCTTTAACCAAAATTTGCGAACTTTGTTGATCAAGAGAACCGGAATGGTGGCGTGAGCCAAGTCCGCGAACTGGCAGAAGTTCTCGACCCGAAAATTTCTGCTGGAGTTTTTGAACTCCTTCCGTGAACTTAAGTCCGCGAACCCAGTCCGCGAACTTGAGTTGGTTATATCTAAAAACGATTGTTCTTGAACTCATGTTTAAATAAACTAAGGAATGATTTTGCAAACCGTGGCTATAAAAGTTCATGAACCGATTCGAGTGAATCAAATCGTTTTTGCTTTGATTGTGTCTTATGTAGTTACAAAAATATCTAAGCAATTGAACAACTCTCTAACTAGTTCATTTGAGTCATTTGGACTAGTTATGGTGAATAAGAATATGGTTGATATGAAATTGCTCATATGGCTAACCTTTGGTTAACTATTGTTGAACCAACAAATGTACATGTTTGGGTACGGTTACACAAGCCTAGAAACGTGCATTTCATGTGTGTATAACAAGCTAAGTTTTCTATCTAACGGTTGAGAAATATTAGCTTGAATCTAATCAGGTTTTCATCTAACGGTGAATATTGAATGCTTTGTTACCAAGCTAACATTGATTGCAAACCCTGATTTAAAAGACTATATAAGGGAGAACTCTAGCAACTGGGAAACCTAATCCCCACACCTTACGTGTGATACTAGTTGTATAAGCTAGAGTCGATTCTCCTTTAACCTTGGGTTTTCTTCTCTAAACCAGGTTAACGACTTAAAGACTTCATTGGGATTGTGAAGCCATACCGATACTACTTTCTCTTAGTTGTGTGATCTGATCTTGCTTTTTCTATCGTACGAGTACAATTGTAACAATTGGCTTGAGATTTCTATCTCCGATAGGCAAGATAAAAAGAAGTCACAAACATCTTCGTCTCATCGTTTGTGATTCCGCAATACCTTTTTTGTTGCGTCGATTAAGATTATTGTGAGGTGATCGATAATACTAGGTTGTTCTTCGGGAATATAAGTCCGGGTTATCGATTGGTTCCTGTTCTCCTTGATTTATCAAAAGACGGAACAAAACTCGTAGGTATATTCGTGGGAGACAGATTTATCTATTACCTTAGACTTTTCTGTGTGATACAAATTTGTTTATTAAAGTCTTCGACTTTGGGTCGTAGCAACTCTTAGTTGTGGGTGAGATCAGCTAAGGGAATCAAGTATTTAGCATCCTGCTGGGATCAGAGACGTAGGAGCATAACTGTACCTTGGATCAGTGTGATATTGGTTGGGATTCAACTACAGTCCAGACCGAAGTTCATTTGGAGTAAGCTAGTGTCTGTAGCGGCTTAATACAGTGTGTGTTCAATCTGGACTAGGTCCCGGGGTTTTTCTGTATTTGCGGTTTCCTCGTTAACAAAATTCTGGTGTCTGCGTTATTTCTATTTCCGCATTATATTTGTTTATATAATTGAAATATCACAGGTTGTGCGTTGTTCAATCAATTAGAATATCCGACCTTTTGGTTGTTGATTTAAATTGATTAAGACTTGGATATTGGTCTTTGGTGCCATCCAAGTTATCTCTCTAGTATTTGATAAAGACTCGCATATTTCTATTTGCTTGAGTATATATTTGTAGATGGGTGTTGATGGTGGATTTTCATTTAAGGGCTGAAATTGTAAAATCCAAAATTATGCGCTAACATCTTGCAAAAGATAAAGCCATTAATAAGTGATGAATACTTCTTCACTTTACTAATTCACCTAGAATAGAGCATGTGGCAACAATCCCAAAGATTCTCGTGAATTAAATACACAAAATTCATCCAGGTTGGAGCATGTAGCAACAATCCCATATACCCTCGTGAATTTACTGACATTATTAATTAATGCATGACCAGCCTTGTATTTCTGTACTCGTTACGGTGCGGCATGACGACTGAGTGTTGTTCTCAGCAGAGCAACACGAATCTCCAAGCATTAATAATAAAACATGTACGAAATACCCATACAGACTACAACTCTCGGTGTGTTATACTAGCTCGATTAAGCATGTTTGAACTCGAACCCGACCATATCGGTCTCGAAAACGATCACGACCATCCAACCTCACCAAAGATGATTGGATGACTTCGATTAAATCCATGACCCCAAGCAGATATTGGAATATTCACCACCGACCCAACGCGGGCCCCGCATGGTCGGTCTCCCCAGAAGGGTGGCATAGCTTGCCAAACCGTCCAAACCAAAGCAGTATGGACAAAAAACCCTAAATTAGGGTTTGCGGCACATTACATATATCGCAAAACAGTCTCAACCGTCCATCTTCGTAGGCATGGATTGAGGGTGTAGATGTAGATTCAAAGGGCCCAAAGCATGTCAACACAAACACCGTGGGCCCGCCTACATACATGACCGATCGGTCAGGACCAACTATAGTTGGTCGTTCCAGTTCGTGCGCCTAAACAAGGCATGACACACGGCCGGTGAAACCCTAATTAGGGTTTGAACAATCACGAGCGTCCATTTTCTCCTACGCGAATGAAGGGTCCAGGATTAGACTAAGCAGGTCCGGTGCGTATCAACATGGCCACCGTGGGCCCATCTATCTCCACACCCGATCGGCCAAGACCAAAATTGGCTATACAGCTCGATTCGCACGCCCAAGTTAGGCGTGGTCACACTTCCCGACCACAAACTGATCTCGACCGCTCAAGTTTACCGGACAAATTGAGTGGCTTAGATCACGTTTCTATGGGACGATGAAGTACATGTATATACACCATCCCACCGTATGCACGCCGGGCTGATCGACCAAGACCGACCAAGCTTGGTCGTCTTGGAACGCGCGCCCAAAATTGGCATGATGCGTGGCTTTTGCGGCACCAGATTTCTGTTGCAAATCGATCTCAACCACTCAACTTCGGCGGAAAAATTGAGTGGCCCAGATCATACTTTCACGAGACAATGAGATATGGGCGCATACACCGTCATGTCGTCTACACACATGCACGATTGGCCTTGTCAAAATTGTATCCCAAGCTTGGATTCGACCAAGCTGAAGAGTGATGCTTGCGCACCTCTAAAAAAACCCTAACTCCATCAACGGTCGCAGATGAGTGTCTCAAAGATCATCTCGTCCGTCCAACTTCACCGGCTTGGTTATACAACCCTGGTCAGGAGTTAATTGGTCAGTGAGGCGTCATGGTGATCACCACCCGTCACTTTACCACACCATGATGCAGTACCTGCATAGAATACACACGATACTTCACAAGTATCGACTTCCTAAATAACTTAGTTATTTAGTCTAGCATTACATGCTACTTTCTGTGGGTCCCACGATCCACACACTCGAGACATCAATCATGTCACAAACTGGGGGATACATACTGGGGTATTGGTCTGGCGGTTTACAGCGTGCAGCGTGCAACGCGCCATCACAAGAACGTGTCAGGAAGTCATGGACGGTTAGAGATGATAGGATAAGTGGGCAAGACTGGTCGTGTAACACTAACACACAACTCCACTACTCCATCACTCCACTTCCTCCACTTCCCATGAGAGACGTGAATAAGGCTCAAATGACTTGTATAAATAGGTTCTCCTCCCTATTTCCAGAACAACAAGAACAAGTCCAGACAACAGAGGCAAGTGTTGATACCATCGTATTCAAACAAATGGAACCGATAGCTTACATCCTGCAAGCCGGTTCAGCTTTTTCTCGATACAAGTCATACATAGCCAACACCTTCACAATCTCAACACCTTCTTCGCTTCCCTCCCTAAGATAAACCCCATCTCATTCACTTTGTGACCGAAACAAGTTTGGAACGGCCATTTCTTGTTTTAGGTCGGATTTGCACAGATTGATTTCTCGAATCTACAAGCACTCCCGTGTAGTGCATTTTTTTAAGGTTTAGACTCATTTCTCATCCACATACCCCAAATTACCAAAACCGGCAGAAATAGTTTTCACCCATAAACAATGGGGAAAAACGATTTGCTGGTTTTTACGGAATTGAAGAGTCGACCGTGTGGAGACTCCTTGAAACGAGTGAAATGTTAAACCTCACATAGATGCACTGCAAGAAGGGAGTGCTTTAAGTTCGAGAGATCAATCTGTAAGACTTCGGCCTAAACCAAGAACAATGGACGTTCCAGAGTCAATTCGGTCACAAGAGAGTATGGGTTGATATGTAGGAGGGAAGCTGAGAAATGCGTGAGATCAATGGTGATCTGAGATTATAGGTGTGTTGTGAATTCAGTGTAAGAATGCTCTGAATGATTGAATTTTGCTCAATTGAGAGTGAATGCTCAGACGATGAGTTCGTGTAGACGAAAGATTGTTTGTATGAACTTGCCGAGAATTCTTTTAGACGAATGTTAGAGTGTTCGAATCTTGTTATTTCAATCAGGATTCAGAGACATTTTATAATGCCAGAGTTGAAAACACCATGATCCCATGAAGTATGACAAGTTCTTTGGAATCGAGAGAGGGGAAGTGGGAAATCGTGTTAAAACCAGTTGCTCATCGTGCGGAGACTTGGTTAATTTTCCACCCACTACTTTGCTGACTCTTCCAACTGATTGCACGACTTGCTCACATTCTCATCGTGGGTGAACACACGTGCCGTAGACCGCCATACCAAAACCCTAGTTAATATCCTCTCATGTGACACGATTGATATCTCGTGATTGTGGAGTCAGTTGATGACTTTGTGGGACGATGAGTCCATGTATTGTTGAGTTGAACATGTTTTGCAAATGTTCTGAAGCTCATGAATCAAATATGTCTGCTGAGACGAGGTATTATTATGTTGATTACCTAAGACGAGCAAACTGTGTTGCTGAATTGTCGAATAATATTGATAGTTGAACCAATATTATTGAATCCGAGCAAATATTATTGGTTCGAGCGAATATTGCTTGTTTGAGCGAATATTGCTAGTTTGAGCAAATATTGTTGGTTTGATGAATTGTTGGTAGCATGACCAAAATAAATATTAGTTTAAGATACTGACTGCTGGGTCGAGTAAAATAAATAAAAACGTTGATCATGGAATCAACATAAAATTATCAGAGTATTTGAATCTGCTCAGAATCATGTTTCTGCAGAGCTCTGGATTCAAAACCCTAATTTTATCGAAATGATGATTTATTGCAAATCAATCTACAGAGTGAAGCAGGGACCGGCTACATGGGATGACGAGTCCACCATGTACGCCCAGATGCTCGAATGAGAAAAATACCAAAGTCTCTTAGAGGACCAGTTGGTGAAAGAATGATTAAATGCTGGTTTAATCATTTATTGAAATAATGCTCGTGTGAGCGACAAATAATAAAAACCTGGTCATGAACTGAGGGACCGACCAAGAGGTCATGGGACCGGCTCTTGGTGTCCATGGGACCAATGGATGGTCATTCAAGAAAACTCTTAATTGTTTGGAAGAAGTTTGAACCTAATATGAGCAATTGAGCAAATTAGGTTAAAATCATTAAAACATGCGGGACCGGCTGTTTGCAGGCCTTAGAGCCACCCTTGGTCGGTCAAGGGGATGTGCTCGTGTCACCATAGTGTCTGTGTCTCAGTCCTGAGAGTTTCAGTATTTTCCGATGCGCATTTGAGGAACATTCTGAGAAAATATGGAGAATCCAGGGTTTTTGCTGAAACTAGGAAAAATACATGAGATGATGAAAAATAATAAATAAAACAGGGAATTGCAAGGTGTGGGACCGGCCACGGCTACGGCATGGCCGGCCGGCTAACAAGCACGGTCCCACACTTTCCCAGTTTTATGTGATTTTATGTATTTTCTCTGATTTGAGGGAAATTCCATGAAACTGGAGAGTTTGCTGAAATTAGGGAATTTCCATGAGATGAGAGAGATAAAATAATAATAAAATAGGGAATGGTGGAGTGTGGAGTGTGGGACCAGCAATGGCCAAGGCATGGCCGGCCGGCCAATGGGCACGGTCCCAGAGCACTCTTCCCAATTTTATGTAATTTTTCATGATTTTAGGAAATTTTCATAAAATCAGAGAGATTTGTTAAAACCAAGGTATTTTGTTGAAATCAGGGAGTTTACATGGAATCAGGAAACTAAAACAACAAACAATAATAACATAATAGGCGTGTGGGATCGGCTAGAGCCCGATCCCACGAGTTTTCCTAATATTATAATATTTTTCATGATTTTAGAGAAAATTCATAAAATTAGGGAATTTTCATGGTTTTAGGGAAAATTCATGAAATCAGGGAATTTTCATAATTTGAGAGAAATAATAAAACAATGGGACGTGAGGTGTGGGACCGGCCACGGCTAGGGCATGGCCGGCCGGCTGGTGCTCGGTCCCGCGACACCTTTCCATAATTTTATTATTTCTTTGATAAAATCATGAGATTAGAGAATTTCCTTGAAACAAAGGAGATTTGCTCGAACAAGAGAATTTTCACGAGATCAGGGAAAAATAATAAAATATGACAAAATATAAAATTGGGCGTGGGACTGGTCACGGCATGACCGGCCAGCTGATGAGCCCAGTCCCCTGGCGCCTTTGCTAATATTTTATTATTATTATTTTTCCTTCCTATTTTGCATAGGTTCATCGTTCATTCATATTTTTGAAATGCTCGTTTGCGCATTCAAATGCTGGTCTGTGCATTATTGCTAAGTACACTTGCACCATTTTAGTCAGGGCTTATTCAATGCTTAGATGCCTGTCTCGTTGAATATTTATCACTAACCCCTGGAATTCTGCTGGGAAGAATCACGAATTGAAGTGACGAAATATAACGAAGAATCGTAGAATATTGCTGAATATTCAGGCGATTAGAGATAATTAACTGATGGCTCTATACTAGCAGGACTTCCTATCTAGGAGCATTAATTATCTGAGGGTTGAGCAATATAAACTTGCTGGAGTGTCATATTCCTCTTGTATAGTCAGGGAAAACATGGTTGCATCCTGAAGACGTTATTGCTCTATACTAGCAGACACGCTGTCTAGGAGTCGTCCAATCTTGCGATTCTATACAGTATGAGATGTGCCGTGGTCTCAGCTGGGAGACTACACATCTACATCTTCTCTGAGAGACTTTCTCGATCAGAGGTTTTATGGCATGAGCTTTCACGCTTAGAGACATGAGTCTCAATACTCATCCGATTGCCGGATCCTGAGTAATTACTGAAATTGCTCAGTATTCATGAGATGTGCCATGGCCTCAGCTGGGAGAATACACATCTACATATACTCTGAGAGACAACCTTCTCAATCAGAGATTTATGGCATGAGCTTTCATGCTTTAATGAGAGACATGGGCCTCAATACTCATCCGATTGACGGATCCGGAGTATAGTTTTACAATTTTACCCTTTGTCGAAAATCCACCATCTACAATATCAAATCGAGAGATTGAGATATAAACTCTTTGATATACTTTTTGTCTTGATTGAGTCTGACTGTCTAGTTGATTCTCTAGAAATTATATTGGAGTTTGTCCATACAGATTGCTAAGCGAAATATTGGGTGTGGTTGTTGTACCCCCGCTTTTTCAATTGGTGTCAGAGCATGCAAACACGTTTAAGACCTCAAAAGTCTGTGTTTGTGGAAATATCTGAGGATGGAAGAAATTATCTCTGATAATGCAACATCAGTTCAGAGTCACTCATGTGAGTTTCCAAGTCTTGAAGCTTCTAAGAAAAACTCTGTCTCTTGTCCCTTGACTGAATCTGCATTCGACTGGGAAAAATCCCTTGATGAACAGTTGGATGATCTTTCAGATGACAGTGATTCAGAAGAAGGATAAAGTATTGATGAGGAAGTTGCTCAATATATCAAGCTGTTTGACCGGGCTTTGAAAGAAAAGAAGTCAACAACTTGCTTGAGTAAATACATGGCTCCTCTTTGTCAAGAAAACAGAAAATTGAGAAAATTCTTTAAAGGATATGATGGTGGGTATAAACTCTTACAATTAATCGTTAAAGATCGTGAAGAAGATGTACACACAAAAAGATCTGAATGTGATAATCTTCTCAGAAATCTCGGTTTGTTGAAAGAAAAAACCTGCAAATGTTGAAACAAGATATGACTCTCAACAAAAATGTTTTAGTGACAAAGAGCTCAGTCATCTTGTTGTTTATGGGTGAAAACTATTTCTGCCGGTTTTGGTAATTTGGGGTGTGTGGATGAGAAATGAGTCTAAACCTTAAACAAATGCACTGCGCGGTGAGTGCTTGTAAATTCGAGAGATCAATGCGTGCAAGTCCGGCCTAAACCAAGAAATGGCCGTTCCGGACTTGTTTCGGTCACAAAGTGAAGGAGATGGGGTTGATCTTAGGGAGGGAAGCGAAGAAGGTGTTGAGAATGTGAAGGTGTTGGCTATGAATGACTTGTATCATAAAGCTGAACTGGCTTGCAGGGAGTAAGCTATCAGTTCCGGTGTTTGAATACGATTGTATCAACACTTGCCTCTGTTGTCTGGACTTGTCTTATTTCTCCTGTTTGGAAAATAGGGAGGAGAACCTATTTATACAAGTCATTTGAGCCTTATTCACGTCTCTCGTGGGAAGTGGAGGAAGTGGAGTGACGGAGTAATGGAGTTGTGTGTTGGTGCTACACGACCAGTCTTGCCCACTTCTCCTGTCATCTCTAACCGTCCATGACTTCCTGACACGTTCTTGTGATGGCGCGTTGCACGCTGCACGCTGTAAACCGCCAGCAATACCCCAAAGTATGTATCCCCCAGTTTGTGACATGATTGATGTCTCGAGTGTGTGGATCGTGGGACCCACAGAAAGTTGCATGTGATGCTAGATTAAATAACTAAGTTATTTAGGAAATCGATACTTGTGAAGTATCATGTGTATTCTATGCAGGTACTGCATCATGGTGTGGTAGAGTGATGGGTGGTGATTACCATGACGCCTCACTGACCAATTAACTCCTGACCAGGGTTGTATAACCAAGCCGGTGAAGTTGGACGGACGAGATGATCTTTGAGACACTCATCTGCGACCGTTGATGGAATTAGGGTTTTAGAAGAGGTGCGCAAGCATCCCTCTTCATCCTGGTCGAATCCAAGCTTGGGATACGATTTTGTCCAAGCCGATCGTACATGCGTGTAGACGGCATGACGGTGTAGGCGCCCATACCCCATTATCTCACGAAAGTGTGATCTGGACCACTCAATTCGTCCGGCAAAGTCGAGTGGTCGTGATCAGTTTGCAACAGAAAACGAGTGCAAACAAAAGCCACGCATCGTGCCAACTTCGGGCGCGCGTTCCAAGACGACCAATCTTGGTCGGTCTTGGACGATCGGTCTGGCGTGTAGGTGATAGGCTGGTGTTCACGCCTATACCTGATCGTCCCATGAAAACTTGATCTAAGCCACTCAAATCGTCCTATGAAGTTGAGCGGTCGAGATTAGTTTGCAATTGGGAAGTGTAACCACGCTAGTTTGGGCGGACGATTTGGGATAACCAGGCATGGTATGCCTTGGCCGACCAGGTGAGGGAATAGATGGGTCCATGGTGGTCATGTTGGTATGACCGGACCTGCTTAATCTAATCTCGGACCCTCCAATCGTGTCGGAGAAGATGGACGCTCGTGATGCTCATAAAACCATAATTTTGGGTTTCACGGCCGTGCGTCATGCTCCATTCGGCCTTTAATTGAGATGACCAACCATGGTTGGTCCCGACCGATTGGTCGGAGTATGTAGGCGGGCCCACGGTGATTGTGTTGACATGTTCGGGCCTTTTGAATATACATCTACACCCTCCATCTATACCGCGAAGATGGATGGTTGAGACTGCTTTGTGACACATGTAATGTGCCGCAAACCCTAATTTAGGGTTTTCCGCCCATACTTTGCTCTGGTTTGGACGTTTTGGCAAGCTATGCCAATCTTTTGGGAGGCCGACCATGCGGGGTCCGCGTTGGTTCTATAAGCCAATATTCCATACCCGCTTGGGGGTTATGGAATTGATCCGGGCCATCCAATCATGTTGGTGAAGTTGGATGATCGAGATCATTTCCGGATCGATCTGGACGATCCGGATGCTCAATCGGGCTAGTATAACACACCGAGAGTTTGCTCAATCGGGCTAGTATAACACACCGAGAGTTGCAGCCTGTACGGGTATTTCGTACATGCTTTTCATTATAATGCTTGGAGGTTCGTGTTGCTCTGCTGAGAGCAACACTCAGTTGTCATGCCGCACTGATAATGAGTACGAGAAATACAAGGTCGCTTACGCATTAATTAATAATGCTATAAATTTACGGGGGTATATGGGATTGTTGCTACATGCTGCAACCTGGATGAATTTCGTGTATTTAATTCACAGAATGGGATTGTTGTCACATGCTCCATTCTAGGTGAATTAGTAAAGTGAAGAAGTATTCAACACTTATTAATGGCTTTACCTTTTACAAGATGTTTGCGCATAATTTTATGGTTTTTACAATTTTAATCTTAAATGAAAATCCACCATCAACATTAAGTCCCCTGCCTAGCACGTAATGGTTACACCATTGTGGGGTAGGCATGAGATGGTGACAGTTTGATGCGTGTCGTAGGTGCAATCAAATTAATTAATATTTCCACTCAATTAAAAATGATATAATGGAAGTCAAGTTCGTTCCCACGAGGAGCAAGAGATTCTAGTTGTAAAAATTGTCACAAAAAGGGGGTGTAAAAAGCAAAAGAAAATAAACAAAGCAATTAAAAGATAAAGTTGAAATCAATAAGAGAGACAAGATCAAGGAATCATTCTTCGTTGCAAAACAATGATTAAAGTTATGTTTTTCATCCACATGTTATTAGTCACAGATTATCACCAACCGTAGGTAAAGCAGCTAGATCAGTGCTAAACCCCTAAATCCCTTGTATCACCGGATACGGAAGTTCTCGACTACCGGATTCTATTTACCAAACCACCTAGTAGTAGATCACTCTAGATGTAATTTAAATAAACGCATTAAGATTTATGAACTTATTAGGTCAATATTAGTAGTTGGACTCTTAGATCAAGGTCTACTTGCTAACATTGTTTTCGCACACAATTGCTCCACGGAATCCCTCCGCAAGGTCTCGTGTTTGCTACTTATGTAAGAGTCAAGAAACGATTACTTATCCCCTAACTTTCACTAGCTTTAGATTAAATTAACAAATCAATTTAGCGTGCACTCTAAACAACCTATCAATCAATCATGAATGTATAAACATTCCTATTAGTAAAAACAAACGATAATCATGTGAAAAACTTCAAGATAGAATTGAAACAAAACTCAAATCATATATTAAGAACTAGGAATTCATCCTCAATCAATAAGAAAATTAGCTACTCATGTTTTTGAAATTCACACAAATAATTAAAGGGAGAATTTTTCAAGTTCACACAAATAATTAAAAAGAAGAATTTTCAAAAGCAAGCAAAAACACAAATGTTGTGTGTGTAGAGAGATGTGTAAAAGATGTGTAAAAGTGTGTAGAGAACTTCTCTACTTATAGGCTTCAATGTTCTCCATATCTTCCAAGGAATAGAACCCCTTTCCTTTAGCAATTCAATTTCCAAATTCAAGTCTTTCTCATCTTCCATCTTCTCTTTCCAAATTTGACCCAAATTCTCCATCCAATTCCAAGTCCAAGTCTTCACACCCATGAGAAGAATCCACACAAAAATCTGTAATTTTGGTCGTCGGAAAGCTGGTATTATGGCCGGAATCCGGCCGGAAAAGTCACCGGAATCTTCTTCTCCGTCGACAGAATATTCCGTCACGGCACCGTCCAAGTTAACGGTCAAACAGGTCAAACCGTTAGTCAATGGGTCAAGGGAGCCGAGTCAGCTTGAGTTAGTGTCTTGATCGGCTGACTGGTCTAACTGGGGTGAGTTGGATCGGCTTCTGGATCGGTCATCTGAACCGATGAGTTGACTCGCCAGAGCCAGAGTCCGGCCGAGTTTCGGTTATTTATAGGACTTCTTAGGCCGAATTCAGGCCATTCTTCTTTCCTGTAACAAGCCTAACATACATCTATTGCAGCTTCCCTGTGACAGAGCTTCACCCATTCAAGTCACAACCCATTCAAGTTAGCAGCAATTTCAATTGAGCAGCATCATTTGTCACAGCTGCAGAGGCAGTACCATCCATCAAACCCCAATTCCTTCTTCATCTCTTCTCTGATTGTTCTCAGCAACATCATCTCCTAATTTCTCAGCTGCAATGCCAGACCTGTAGCTCATAGCGGCAACCTTCTTCTTTTCCAATTGCAGCTGCATCAATTTCACTACCAACAGCTGCTTCTTTTGATTTCTCTATCCCACGGCTAACACCCATCTTCTGCATAATCTATTATTCACCAGCTCAGAACCATTCATTTACCAGATCAACTGCAACACCGACTGCCATCACCTCTAGCTGCCAGATTTAATCTCAATACCACTGCCAATTTCAAACAGCAGCTACCAACAGCACCAAAACCCATCTTCTCGATTTCACAGTAGCATATCACCCAGAACAATCTCAAAACCATTCTCAGATCGAATCCATATTCAATTTCTGCCACTTCTTCTTCTATCTAGCTCACTGATTCCCTGAATATATCAATTTCATCCTTTCCGTGTTCAACCAACATCATTCTTCTGCTTCTCCATTCACAGACCCGTACCTCTATTTCCACCTTCTTGACATCATAGCATCACCGATTCTTCATGCTCTGATTTCATTTCGATCTGATTTTTAGCAGTCAACAGCATTAATTTATCCTCCATGATTCAATTCAGCTACAAACCATCATCGACTTTCTTTTTATTCTTCAACTCGATCGCTCAGACCCAACAACAAACGCCTCTCTTTCTTAACTCCAATTTCTATCTGAGTTCATCTCTCGAACCAATCAACAGCACCACTGCTTCTCTGATTTATCGAACCTATGTTCTTCAATCGACTAACAGAACCCATCACAAACAACAGCTTCATCCATCTCGTTCCCAATCGATCTCGATTCAACAGATGAGACATCAAACCCTAATTTCTTCTCGGTCTGATTTCATCTCTGGGCTGCGAACCCTCAATTTCACTTCAATCATCAGCTGCCTCCATCTTCTTTGAATCAGCACCATTGAGACAACATCCATCTTCTGAATCTCACTATCAACAAACTCTAATTCCCTGTGTTTGCTATTTCGACCATGAATCAATTTATATAAGTTTCATATAACCACGAACTGGTTTCTACTCGATTTCTCTTGAATACAATCTCTGGCTCTTGATTTCTTCTCTCAATTTCTTTATTTCAGACGCAGCTGTTATCTGCTTTTCCTCTCAATTTCAGTTCAAGGGAAAATGATTGAGAAAGAACAATTCTTCTCAATTTAGGGTTGTAATGATTTGGGTGGGATTTTAACACCCCAGCACTAAGACAAGGTGCACCCAGATGGTAACCCCTTAACCTTGTCTGGTCTGTATTTAGTACTCCTCCAAGAAGAGTTTCCCCTTAACCATTACCAGACTCCAGATAGTATTCGCATGTGAATTGACCGTTCTATCCTTTTGGTTCAAATTGAATGATTTCTTCTCCTTTTTCTCCGTGCGACTCCATAGTAGCTATAAAACTCAAAACAAGCGTAAAATACATAATTTACAAGAAAAATAGCAAAGAAAGCATAAACAATAGATAGTAAATAGGATGTATTCTACACCCTATCAAATTCCCCCACACTTAGACTTTGCTAGTCCTCGAGCAAATCAAACTAAAAACTCACAACTTCAAAGCGTTCAAGCGTCCCAAGCATCCAAAGAGTTATGAGGACATAGAGTTTCTGCATGCTAGTAATAAGAAGTTAGAAATACTAAAGAACATATTCTCATTCTTAAATGTTGAGTGAGAAATAACCACACCATAATGAGAGAATGCGTGTTTGAGAAACGATCAATAAGCATTTCGCCTCGACTTCGCCTCACCAAAAAGGATTTTATGATAATTGCACTCAAAAAGACAGCTTTTTATGGTTCTCACATGTGTGCGAGTAGGAATGAAGAAAAAATCCTGCAACACGTTGAATGGTGGGAAGGACAACTTCCGAAATATTTTTTAAAAACCCACATCTTTTAATATTTTGAAAAACCATTTTTCTAACGATCTCTAAGAAAGGAAATCAACCACTATTATCGAGGATGAGATTACTTACTCACCTTCACATCCGATCGCCAATTATGATAACACCACTCTCATGGCATCCAATAGAAACGTCTTCCGCTCCTCGTCTTGATCTTCTTAGTCTTCGTCTTCGGTTTCAACTATTGGTGATAAACTCTCGAATTTCATAAATCCTTAACAATTTGTAACTCTTTTTACCTTAAATCCTTGTTGCTTGAAACTTCTTTATAGATTTTCCTTCCCCACGGCTTATTAAATAAACAAAACAAATATTTCTTTTTTTTCTTTTTTTTGTAAATTTTTTTTTTTTTTTTTTTTTTTTTTTGAAAAACAAGAGAAATTAAATTCAAAATAAACCATGGCCGTGGGAGAAGTATTTTACCGCTTGATTCTTCAAAACTTGTATCGTCTCGAAATCATAAACTTCAACAATTCTCACCTTTTGATTTTCTTTGCTCTTATAAATAAGTCTTCATACTTGGATATAGAATTACCTTATTATATTGTAAGTCCTCAACATATATGTAAAAATCTGCTCTTTGTATGTTGCTTTACTTGAATATGAAATTTGCTCTTTTTCTCGTTCCGTTGCTTGTAAACCTTAAACTTTTTCCAACTTTCCTTGTAGATTTTGATGTCGCTCCTTGTTGATGATGATGGTGTTTCTATGGACCCGTTGTTGTGGAGAGAATGGTGCTAACTGCAAATTGAACTACAAGAAGGAGGCTTTCATCTATAGACGTCACCCTTATGATTGACAAAATTAGCACTCAAGAGATCAAAGAGTAGTGCTTCTATTGGTGGGAGGTTGGGTAGCTCACCATTCTACCCGGAATTAACGTACGGTGACACACACTCAAAAGAAAGCTCTTTAGTCAGATGGAAATTTCTGGTCGGTGCCTCACATGATATGAATACGGGTAGTCTCCACTAATGATTGATCAACAACTCTAATAATGCATTTCTCCCTGCACCAAATTCGCATCACCGGCATGATTAAATCCATTATTTAACACTCAAACAAGCAAGAATTCCGAACGTAGTTCTCTAACATTTCCAAGTTCAATTATGTCGGTCAAAATCTCTATGTAAACATACCTAGAAGTATGCTAGTGACTCTAAAATCTCTAAAAGTTGGAGGTTTTATGTAAATTTTTTTTTTTTTTTTTAAATACATGCTTAACCACTCCCCCACACTTAAACCTTACATTGTCCTCAATGTAATTGAATCGTCCTAGTAAATTCAAGGTGGGAAATTTTAACATGATAAAGAAATAACAAAAAACAAAAGGATAAGAAATACAAAACCTATGGGTTGCCTCCCATTAAGCGCTTGTTTTAAAGTCGACGGCCCGACTTAGCTCTTGCTGCACATTACTCCTCCAGAGGGAGTGCATCTCCAAATGAAAGTTCATCCAAAGTCACATAAGCGATGTTCTCATAGTATGGCTTCAATCTATGGCCGTTGACCTTGGAAACCGAATTGTCTCTAAGACTAGTAATTTCAACTGCACCATGAGGAAAAATATTAGTAACAACATATGGTCCAATCCAACGGGACCTTAACTTTCCAGGAAATAGTTTAAGGCGAGAATGATATAAAAGGACTTTTTGTCCCACGATGAAGCTTTTACGAGAAATCATCTTGTCATGAAAAATCTTGGTCTTTTCCTTGTAAATACGGGCACTCTCGTAAGCATCATTACGTATCTCCTCTAGCTCATTTAGTTGTAACTTCCTTTGTTTCCCCGCTTCATCATACTCCATGTTGAATTTCTTTATCGCCCAATAAGCCTTATGTTCAAGTTCAACCGGAAGATGACAAGCCTTGCCATAAACCAACTGATATGGAGACATACCAATCGGTGTCTTATACGCCGTTCTATACGCCCAAAGTGCATCATTGAGCTTAAAGCTCCAATCTTTCCTTGTGGTATTCACCGTTTTCTCAAGAATGGACTTGATCTCACGATTTGAAATTTCCGCTTGTCCACTAGTTTGTGGATGGTAAGGTGTACCAATCTTGTGTGTTATGTTGTACTTCTTGAGGAGAGCGTGAAAAGCCTTCTTGAAATGTGAGCCTCCATCGCTTATCACCACTCTTGGTGTACCATGCCTTGTGAATATGTTTTCTCTTACAAAATCACAAACAACTTGAGAGTCATTAGTTTTGGTGGCTCTAGCTTCCACCCATTTCGAAACATAATCTACGGCAAGAAGTATATAAAAGTTTCCATTCGAATTGACAAAAGGGCCCATAAAATCGATACCCCACACATCAAAAATCTCAACGGCGAGAATTGGTGTGAGTGGCATTTGATTTCGAGCACCTAGATTGCCCGTTCGTTGACATCTATCACACGATTTACAAAAAACATATGAATCTTCAAACAAGGTGGGCCAATAAAATCCACTCTCGAGAACTTTGAGAGCGGTGCGTTTAGAACCAAAGTGGCCACCACAAGCAAAAGTGTGGCAAAAGGAGAGAATGGATTGAAATTCGGAGTTAGGTACGTACCTTCGCATTATTTGATCAACGCCATATTTCCATAAGTATGGTTCATCCCACACATATTGCTTAGCTACCTTCTTAAGTTTCATCTTTTGGAAATTAGACATTGTACTAGGTACTTTCCTTATCACCAAGTAATTCATTATATCCGCATACCAAGGTGTTGATTCTTCCATGGAGAAAAGTTGTTCGTCCGGAAAGCGGTCATGTAATGGAAGTTCTTCATGAGACATAACAAGTCTACTAAGATGATCCGCAACGGTATTCTCCACACCTCTCTTGTCTCGAATTTCTATGTCGAACTCTTGTAACAATAGGATCCACCGAATTAATCTTAGCTTAGCTTCTTTCTTCTTTATTAAGTGTCTTAGTGCGGCATGATCGGAATACACAATAACCTTTGTACCCACCAAGTATGATCGAAATTTTTCCAACGCGAAAACTATAGCCAATAACTCCTTTTCCGTGGTAGAATAATTGATTTGTGCATCATTAAGGGTCCTAGATGCATAATAGATGACATGGGACAACTTGTCCACTCTTTGACCCAAAACGGCTCCAACCGCATAATCACTAGCATCACACATTAATTCAAATGGAAGACTCCAATCCGGTGATTTGATAATCGGTGCACTTGTCAACATTTCCTTCAATTTGTCAAAAGCATCCTTGCATTCCTTGTTGAAGTCAAAAGGTACCTCCTTTTGTAATAACTTGCACATCGGCATGGAGATTTTGGAGAAATCCTTGATAAACCGCCTATAGAAACCTGCATGGCCAAGAAAAGAACGGATTTCCCTCACCGAAGTGGGATATTGTAAGTTTCTTATTAAATCTATCTTTGACTTGTCCACTTCGAGCCCTCGAGAGGACACAATGTGACCAAGTACTATGTCGTGGTTTACCATAAAGTGACATTTCTCCCAATTAAGGACAAGGTTTGTGTCTATGCATCGTTTAAGAACTAGTTCAAGGTTGTTTAAACAACCATCAAAAGAATTGCCATAAACACTAAAGTCATCCATAAATACCTCGATGATGCGCTCCACATAATCCGAGAATATACTTACTATGCACCTTTGAAAAGTAGCCGGCGCATTGCAAATGCCAAACGGCATCCGTCTATATGCAAACGTTCCAAACGGACAAGTGAAAGTGGTCTTCTCTTGGTCCTCCGGTGCAATAACAATTTGGTTGTATCCCGAATAACCATCCAAGAAGCAATAATAAGAATGCCCCGCTAACTGCTCCAACATTTGATCAATGAAAGGTAAAGGAAAGTGATCCTTTCGGGTTGCGGAATTAAGCTTTCTATAGTCAATGCACACTCTCCAACCGGTTTGAACTCTTGTAGGAACAAGTTCATCGTCTTGATTTCGAACAACCGTGATTCCGGACTTCTTTGGTACCACTTGAACCGGACTAACCCACTTGCTATCGGAAATTGGGTAGATTAACCCCACACTTAGCAATTTGAGTATCTCTTTCTTCACAACCTCCATCATGGGAGGATTAAGCCGACGTTGATCATCACGTACCGGCTTCACGTTCTCTTCCATTAGAATCCTATGCATGCACATGGATGGACTAATACATTTGATGTCCGCAATTGTCCACCCAATAGCCGTTTTGTGCTCTCTCAAAACTCTAAGCAAACGGTCTTCTTGTACCGGTGTGAGGTTCTTTGCAATAATTACCGGAAGCTCATCTCCATCTCCCAAGAAAGCATACTTCAAATGGTCCTAAGTGGCTTCAATTCTAGTTTGGGCGCCTTCACAATAGATGGTACAAGTATTTCATCATTCACGGGTAAAGAAATATATGAAACATTACCCTTTTTAGCTTCTTGCAATGTCGCCAAGGCACCACACATCTCCACCAATTCCTTGGAGATTTCAACATCCAAGTTACACAAGCCGTGGACGTCCAATTCAATGCTCTTTTGCAACACCACATCAAGTTCATCCTCTTGATTCAATTCCACCATTTGTTGCGCTAATGAATCAACCAAATCAATGGAGTAAACGGAATGCACATCACTTGGGTAGCGCATGGCTTCAAATATGTTAAAGTGTATTATCTCCTTGTCGAATTCCATAGTGAGTGTACCCTTATCAACATCAATCTTCGTCTTTGCGGTCTTCATAAATGGCCTCCCAAGAAGTAAAGAAGTAGATGATCGGTTCTCATTGTTATCCATATCCACCACAAAGAAGTCCACCGGAAAAATAAGCTCATTTACTTGTACTAGCACGTCTTCTACAAGTCCCTTTGGATATATGTTAGACTTGTTCGCTAATTGGATAATAACTCTCGTCTCTTTCAAAGGTCCAAGATTCAAGGAGTCATATATTTCGGCCGACATCACACTAATGGAAGCTCCCAAATCAAGTAAAGCATGTTCAAACCTTTTCTTACCAATAGTAATTGGCACCGTGAAATGTCATATCCCTTCTTAGCCATAGTCAGGGGTGCCCTTATTAATTCTAAGGTTGCCTTTAGTTGAAGTCTTATGTGAAGTATCTGGCACGTGTGAGCCAAAACCTCTCTTTCTCTTTTTATTGGTCTGTATTCACCCTTGGACGGGTGTGAAGATTTTATCCAGAAATTTATTTTCTTTTGCCTCTTTGAGGTCCTTCTCAATATCACAGTGTAGATCCTGTGATTTGAATCCCTAATTAGAGTTGTTTGTAGTGTAGATCACTACAAGTGGTATCAGATTGGGTTTATCCTTGGCAATTATCATGGCAGATGGTACTAGGTTACAGAAATTGGACGAATCTCAGAGAAATATGAGTTTGGAATTGAAGGAAATCCGTGACGAGATGCAGTCGCTTCGCTCTGATAACACCGAGGTGAAAGCTACTCTTAAAGATCAAGCTGACGCTCTTAAATTGATTCTCCAGCATTTGAAAACTTCTCCTGGTAACTCCTCCGATGCAAATCTTAATCATACGTGGGAAGAAGGAGAACCTGTTACTCCCAACACCTCTACGGGTCGTCCACGAATTCCTCAACAGCGTCTACTTCTTAATCCTCAAGTGGGTGAAGGTCGGTTTTCTAGTTCTGAGACCTAAAATCGATTTTCCTCGTTTTGATGGCACGAACCCGAGAGCTTGGGTCCGTAAATGCAAGAAATACTTCTTTCTCCACCAAATGAATGATGAGGAGAAGGTGAATCTAGCAACCCCGTACTTGGAAGGAAAAGCGGATGTGTGGTTCCGGGATTATCGATTGGCAAAGGTATTTTATATTGTGAGGATTTCATTATTGATGTTTGCACTAGATTTCAAGAAATAGGCCATGATAATGTTGTAGGTGAGTTCAATAAATTAGATCAAACTCATTCAGTTTTGGACTATCAAGAAAAATTTGAAGAACTCAAAGCTTTAATGTTAGCAAAGAATCCTTCCTTAAACGACGATTACTTCATTCATAGTTTTATCAGTGGTCTAAAGGAGGATATCAAACTAGTGGTAGAAATGTTTTCTCCTACTTCTCTACAACAGACTATTTTTTTAGCCAGAAGGCAAGAATGTATCTTAGAGAAAACATCTAAGGCTCCACCCAAATACTTCAGTAAGTTTTCGTCTGGTAGCAAACCCTTACTTACCCCTATCAAACCTCCTAATCTTACCCCTCTAGTTACTAATCCCATTGTTACTAGTCCAATCACAAGTCCGAAATTACAGTCTGTGAAGAAACTCACTTATGCAGAAATGCGTGCCAAGCGAGAGAAAGGCCTGTGTTATGACTGCGATGAGCCTTTTTCTAGAGGACATAAGTGTAACAAACAACAATTGTATATGATTATAGCGGATGATGATGATACTTCACAGCCTGCAGAAACAAGCGACAGATCCACTCCAACTATCGAAGAATTACAAGAAGACATGGAGATCTCGGTACATGCCTTGGCTGGGTCCATTTCACATACAACCATTAAAATCAAGGGCTTCGTCAAGCAACAAGAGCTCACCATTTTAATTGATAGTGGAAGCACTCATAGCTTCTTAGATACCAAGGCTGCCCGGTAAAAGTGGCTGTAGGATCAGTTCTACACAACCCTTGCAAGTGGCAGTGGCTGATGGCAACAAATTGTTAAGCCAAGCACAATGTTCAGCGTTCACTTGGAATATGCAAGGTCACCCATTTTCTCATGACTTGCACATTCTAGACCTCGGGGGGTATGACATGGTACTGGGTGTAGATTGGATGCGAGAACTCAGTCCTATGGTCTTCGACTTCAAGAAATTACTGATTAAGTTTCGGCACTGGGGTCAAGAAATTGAGCCGATCGGCCTACCGAAACGAGCCACCTTATCTCATATGTCAGGTTCCTTGCTGAAGAGACTACTGCAAAAAGGCACACAAGGTTTGATTGGTCAATTTTTTTCTCTTCAAGCCAACACTCACCCTGAAATCATAGCACCACCCATTGCTTTGCAGCTTCGGAGCAATTTCCTACCATTTTTCAGACACCTACCACACTACCTCCTGGAAGAACTCATGACCACCACATCAATCTGATTCCCAATGCTACCCCTCCAAATCTTCGCCCTTACAGAGTCCCATATGTTCAAAAGGGAGTGATTGAGCAACTGGTGCAAGAAATGCTGGATTCCGAGTAATCTGACCTGACCATAGCCCTTTCGCCTCACCAGTCATCTTAGTCAAGAAGAAAGACGGAGGCTGGCGGTTCTGTGTCGACTATCGTAAGCTGAATGCTATCACTATTAAAGATAAGTACCCTATCCCAGTTATAGAAGAATTATTAGCTGAATTGGCAGGCGCTACTATATTCACCAAACTTGATCTTCTAGCGGGTTATCATCAGATTAGGGTTTACTTAAATGATATAGCTAAAACTGCTTTTCGTACTCACCACGGTCATTTCGAATTTCGAGTGATGCCATTTGGTCTTACAAATGGTCATGCTACCTTTCAGTCATTAATGAATGATATTTTTAGCCCATACCTTAGAAAGTTCATCTTGGTGTTTTTCGATGATATACTCATTTATAGTCCAGACATGGCTACCCACTGTGAACATTTGCATATCGTTTTGTCTATTTTGCACAAACATTCCTTGTTTGTTAAGCGCAGCAAGTGTTCCTTCGGACAACCACAAATGGAGTATCTTGGCCACATAATCAGCAGCAAGGGGGTAGCAAAATGACCCTAAAAAAATCGAATGTATGTTAAATTGGCCTAGACCAACGACACTTAAAACTTTACGAGGTTTTCTGGGTCTGACAGGTTACTATCGCAGATTTATTAAGGGATACGGTTTAATTTGTAAACCACTTACCGAGCTACTCAAAAAGGGCAACTTTGCTTGGACAGCTGCTGCCGAGTTAGCTTTTGAACAACTAAAGAAAGTAGTTACGTCTACACCTGTTCTCACTCTGCCAGATTTCACTAAGGAGTTTGAACTTGAAACGGATGCTAGTAATCTAGGAGTGGGAGCCGTATTAATGCAGAATGGCAGACCAATTGCCTTCTTCAGCAAAGGTATGGGAATCCAATATCAAGCCTTATCCACTTATGAAAAGGAGTTGCTGGCAATTGTCTTATCTGTCACCAAATGGAGATCGTATTTATTAGGGTCTCATTTTACGATATTTACGGATCATCAAAGCCTCAGATTTTTTCTGGATCAACAACTGCACATAGTTCTTCAACAGAAATGGATGACTAAATTATTGGGGTATGACTACACTCTTGCTTACAATAAGGGTTCGGACAATCGGGTAGCTGATGCTCTTTCTAGAGCTAGTTGTTCTTCTCTCTCAGCAACAACACCAAAATGGCTTGATGACATTCTCACTAGCTATATAGATGACCCCATAGCAGTTTATTGGATTCCTAAACTGACTATCTCTTCCATGCATGATACAGGATATACCCTTACTAATGGCATTTTGAAGTTTCAGGGTAGAATTTACATTGGTAAAGCTGGGACTGCTAGACAACAAGTTATGGCAGCTGTCCACTCATCCGCCATTGGAGGTCACTCCGGCATGCAAGCCAGCTACCAACGCGCCAAGACTTACTTTCATTGGCAGGGAATGAAGCGTGATTTAATACAATTTGTCCAACACTGTGATGTCTGCCAACAACATAAGGTGGAGCACAAGTTACCTGCGGGTCTTCTCCAGCCCCTACCCATTCCCCGATCAAGCCCGGAAGCACATCAAAGATGGATTTCATCTCCGGGTTGCCTAAATCAAGGTCGCGATGTCATTATGGTAATCGTTGACCGTTTCACTAAATACTCTCATTTCATTGCTTTGAGTCATCCCTACACAAAGACAAACTCGTAGCAAAACTTTTCATCGATACAAATCCTTAAGCCGCATGGTACTCCCGCCACTATTGTATCCGATATAGATGTCAGTTTTCCTTAGTGGGTTTTGGCAAGCCTTGTTCCGAGCTATTGGTACTTCTCTTCACATGAGCACTTCGTACCATCCGCAAAACAGACGGGCAAACGGAGCGTGTCAATGCTTGCACTGAATCGTATTTACGTTGTATGTGTAGCTACGTGGCCAACCAAGTGGGTTTCTTGGTCTGTCTTTGGCGGAGTGGTGGTTCAACACCTCTTACCACACTAGTTTGAAACTCACGCCGTTTCAAGCTCTATACGGCTACTCTCCTCCACAGTTTGGACTCCATCGACGGGTGGCATTCGTCACTCGTGGTCGATGATTATCTACACCAAAGGGGGATAATGACAACGATCTGCGCTTAATCTTCTCCAATCTCAACACCGCATTAAGCAACAGCCGATAAGCGTAGAACGGAGAGAGTTTTTGCGATTGGGGATTGGGTTTACTTACGCCGCAGCCGTATCGTCAAATGTCCGTCCAACTACGCAAGACTCTCAAGTGGGCAGACAAAATTTTTGGTCCATACAAGGTTTTAGAGAAAATTGGAGCGGTGGCCTATCGACTTCAACTGCTTGCTTCTTCCCGCATCCACCCCATTTTTCACGTTTCACAGCTTAAGCAAAAGCTTGGACAAGGGTTATTACCACAGACATCATTGCCCAACATTGACAAGGAGGCTTTGTTTAGGGTGACGCCTGTCAAGATAAACTCTCGCACCATTTTCAAAGGCCGTCGACCCATTCCACAGGTGGAGATACAATGGTCTCATACAGCGGAAGGAGATACATCCTGGGAGGACGTAGCTGCCATCAAATCCTCTTTTCCCAAGTTCATCCTTGAGGACAAGGATGCTCTGTAGGAGCCGGCATTTGTCATATCCCTTCTTAGCCATAGTCAGGGGTGCCCTTATTAATTCTAAGGTTGCCTTTAGTTGAAGTCTTATGTGAAGTATCCGCACGTGTGAGCCAAAACCTCTCTTTCTCTTTTTATTGGTCTGTATTCACCCTTGGACGGGTGTGAAGATTTTATCCAGAAATTTATTTTCTTTTGCCTCTTTGAGGTCCTTCTCAATATCACAGTGTAGATCCTGTGATTTGAATCCCTAATTAGAGCTGTTTGTAGTGTAGATCACTACATGAAACCACCGGGATCCGTGCACTTTGTAGGCATCTTCTTTAATAGCATAGCCGACGCACTCTCGCCAACTTTAGTAATTTCATTATCAAGCAACCTATCCTTCTTGATGCATAATTCCTTCATGAACTTAGCATACCTTGGTATTGTCTTGATGGCCTCAATGAATGGGATGTTGATTTCAATCTTCTTGAAAATATCCATAAGTGCCTTGTCTTGAGCTTCTTTCTTGGATTTAGCAAAACGACTAGGAAAAGGAGGTGGAGTAGTGAAAGTAGGAACCGGTTCCTTGGATTGGTCGGTTGGTGTTGAATTCTCCTTTGTTCGACTTCCTCATTGTCTTTGACTACCTCTTCAATAGCTTCTTCGTGATTCTTTAGTATTGCTGCAAGGATTGTATTTTCCTGCAATTTTTGGCAAAGTTATTCCTCTTGTACCAAGCCATGACACTGAAAGTGTGGCCTCTGAATTCGTGGTGTGCCTACAGAAGAGCCAAAAAAACAGTTCACGTCCTATCAATAAGGACAAATCCTAAGTAATGGAAAGAAGTAACACTTAAGATGAGTATTGATTTTACAAAAACCAACAAAGTACTAAATCTACAATATTACAACAATACGCACCTATTATAGACAGATACAAAAAAATTAACTATATGCATCTAAACAATACGCAGTTTAAGAATGCAAAAATTCTTAGTTTTACAAAATAAAAACCTTGTAGATGGTGCATCTGGGAGTAGTACACGTTGTAGAAAAATGAAATCAGTTAAAACAAATAACGTGTACAACCATGAATGAAAAATTAAAATATAGTATGAAAAAATTGGTTGATCAAGAAAGAAACTTGATGTATTTTGTGGAAATAGGTTTCCCAAATTACATAGGCATTTCTGTTCACATGGTCAATGTAATCAATATGCACTCAGCTGAACTCCAAGCTTTCACACCATTGACTGTGACATGTAGTATGTTGCTTTCTTTGATATACTTGATTAATTTAGGAAAACATTAATTCTAAACTCATATGTAAATAAGAATCATCTTTGTGAGACACTTACAGAGTACCCAACATGATAGGCGATGCTTGTTGCGGTCATGGATGAAATCCAAGTCTTCAATAACGAAAACACTAATTCATGCATATGTACACATCACTGGAGTTTATATTGAGTTGCAGATCATGTGTATTTAGTATGATCAAAGATATGAAACAAAATAAATACTTTGGATTAAAGACATCGTAGCTCGACATGAGTGAACTGACATGAAGCCACAGATCAGAAACATGAACAATATACTCATCTTTGTCGGAATCTGTACACATTAGATCAAACTATTCACAAACAAAATAAATCAAGAAATCCTCAACCACAAACAAATGGGTTAAAGACCAACAAAAACATTCAGAAACAAAAATTCACACATAACAGGCCCACGTTGATGCATGAAGGGAAAAAAAAGAAAAGGAAATTCTACCAATAAAGAAAATGTTAACATTCTTTTGATTGATTATTTTATATATTACATAAACAAAAGAAAAGAATGGATCAAAAAATATTATGGTTATTAGTATGAAACTCATGTTAGAGCAATTGCAGTGGTGCGAGTATAACCAAAGACCAAAGAGGGAAAAAAATACTAAAATTTGGGTTTAGTCCGTGCCGTGACGCAGCGGTAGAAGACTAAATTTAGTGGGGCGTAAATTATAAGTTCGCCTGGTGTGGGGCGTAAACTTTATCCCCGCCCGACTAAAAAAAAAAAAAAAAAAAATATGGGGCGTACATATAATGTCCGCCTCACCAAGATTAAAAAAAAAAAAAAAAAAAAACGGGGCGTAAACTTTAAGTTCGCCTGGTGTGGGGCGTAAACTTTAACCCCGTCTGGTGTGGGGCGTAAACTTTAAGTTCGCCTGGTTTTGGGGCGAACATTATATGAACGCTCGACTATATTTGGGTTTAGTCTTTGGTCCCCGACCAAATATAATCGCCCACTGTTCATTTAGTCTGGGATTTGGTCGATGATCCGTCCCGCTACGCCTGGTTCAGAGACCAAATAAATGGGTTTAGTCGCCCACTGCAGTCGCTCTTAGATCATACCTGTTGCGACTTGCGAACTTATATATACATATCTGCAGAATGAAAACATGGTTGAAAAAAAGTTAACAATCAAAACAGAAAAGAGAAAAGGAACGAACCCTAGTTTTTGTTTCCGTAAGGCGTAAACCAAATAAAACAAAAAAATTCAGAGTATGATATGAAGATTAATTTACATGGCCTACTTCTCTACCGAAGACGACGACAAGATTTCAACTCTCATCTGCAGTGCAAACAGAAAAGAAAAGAAACGTATAAAGAAAAGAGAGAATCACAAACATCTTTTATGTATAGTTGCATAACTGATTTTGTTATTTCAAATTTTTTTCTACTGCTTATAGATGGCATAGATTGACATTCGTCCTATGTCTCCTACCTCCGTTGAGGTAAATCATCGGTGATTTGGGCTTCCGTGATTACTGTTTGTGTGTGGCAGCATAGGAAAATTGTGACGTGAAGGAATTGTGATCGCGTTTTTTCTAGGTCTGAAACCAAACATGCTACATACTAAAATAATCTCGGTGGTGTTGTTAGACAGAATATTGGTGGTGTGAATAAACAGGATGATCCTATTGGATGAAATATACTCTGGTGGGGCCAGAAGCTCTAAGAAGAGAGCTTTGTCCAACTTTCAACCACAACAGAGAAAATTCACCTGAAATCATATTATTAATGCCACAAAATCCCGACTCTTTTTCTCTTTTGGGTCCCTAGTCTCCTCGAATAGGCAATATGCAAATAAAGAGACATTCCTTTCACATCAATTGCTGAATCTTCCATTGCCGTGAAAACCAGGAAGAACAAAAGATATTCCATGTACAAAATACCAAGGTTTAAAAAACGGGTCACGGCTCAGGTCACGGGTACTAGGCGTGACCGTTATAACGCGTTTTGACAGGTGTGAGCACGTTTGGGCAAAAAACGCGTTATTTAGAGGGAAAACACGTTTTTTGTGTGTTTTTTCATAAAAACGAGCGTTATAACGGTTAAATAGAAAATTAAAAAAAATTATGATCAGAAATTCCTATGTAACGTTTATAACGTGCGTGAAAACGTTATAACGTGTCTAAAAAACGTTGTGACTAATTTTGTTTTCTTTTTTAATACTCCCTCCGTCCCTAAATAGATTACCTATTCAATTTTTTAATTTTGTCTCACTAATAGATGACCTATATCAATAAAAAATTGGATATTTCTAAAACTACCATTTTAATTGATTATTGCCAGTATAAGAAATATGTATAATTCGATAGTCATGATCATATTCCTTACGTAGGTGTTTTAAAACCTAGGATGTCTGTGGATATGGGAGGACAATATAACACTTTTAGGGATTCTCAACCTTCGATGGCAAAATTTGGCAAAAGTAAAACATGTCGGGAAAAATTCGATTCTTCTGTTAGACGTTTTTTCTATGCCAATGATGATATTCCCTTCAATGTGGCTAACTCATCTCAGTACCACGAGGCATTCAATGCAGTTACAAATTTCGGCCAATTCTATAGAGTTCCATCATCTTATAAGTTGTCGAATCTCATATTAACTTCAGAAAAACAAAGGATTGAAAAAGATGTGGTGTCTGTCCAACGACGTTATTAGAGATAATATGGTTGTACACTCATGTCTGATGGTTGGAAAAACAAAAGCAACCATATGATTGTAAACTTTCTAGTTTACAGTGGTAGTTGAATTACGTTTTTAAAAAGTGTCGACATAGAACATAATCCGTGGACAACAGAGTATTTAATTACTTTTTCAAGCCCGTTATAGATGATATCGGTCTGAAAAACATTGTTCAATTAGTAATAGATCAAGGATTCCTATTTAAAGATGCATGTAACTAAGAATAACTTCATTTTATTTTATACATATATATTGGGAATATATTTATCATTAACTTCTTTCTATTTTTGTTTGAATAAGTAAGAGATTGGCATCAAAATATGGCACATTTTTCTGGGTACCTTATGCTCCTCACGTGTTGGACTTGATTGGAAGATACAGAAAAATTCCCCTCTGTTAAAGATGTGATCGGAGAAGCAAGACAAATTACATATTTATTTACAATCATGCTTGGGTTCTTGCTAGATTTCGTCAACATTTTGCAAGACGCAATCTATTGCGCCCTGGCTTAACAAGGTTTTCAACGAATTTTATTGCAATCAAAAGCATCATTGATCAACGTAATGCTATCGAGAGCCTAATTCTGGACAAAGAATTTTTGAAATCGGATGAGGCAATACACAAGGTTATGAGAATGTGAATCCATATATGATTCTCGTTACACTTCCGATCGCTCTGACCATTGTGTTCAACATATGAACGAAGGATATAATTATAATATTGATAACAATAATGAAGTAGGTAACAATGATGATGAAAATAAAGGAGGTTATGATGACGATAATGAAGGCTATTATGATGATGATACTTATGCGAACGAAGATAGCCGGTACCCCCACGACGATGACTAAGATCAGGAAAGGAACCGCCGAGAAAATGAAAAATACATGAATAAATCAAAAAAAGGTGGTGGGTAGTTGGTTCGCGTAGTTTTTTTTTATTGATGAACACTAATTTAACAATCTTATGTTTTTTAAATTTGAAGTTTTTAATCATGTAGTTTACTTTCCATGTATTATTCAAAACAATTTAATTCGAATTTTTAAGATTTCAATCTATAGAAAGAAAAAAAAAACTCAAAAAAAATGGTAAGAAAGTTATTTACACGATTATAACGTGCATGATAACGGGAAAACAGTTCTAAAAAACGCACGTTAAAATGTTATTTAGAATAAAAAAATATTTAAACTAATTTTAGAAAAACGGTTATAACGTGTGTGAAAACTGAAAAACGGTCCTAAAAAACTGACGTTATTTCCTATTTATCGGCATTATAAAGGCACGTGGTTCGGGGACCCTCACGACCACAATATATGGGTGTGACCGTTTTAACGGCCGTTTTTCCGGTAAAAACAGGTGTTTTTCAAACCTTGCAAAATACAACTAGATTATCAAACTAGTAGGAAAGAGAAGTAGCAACACAGAGATAGGATATTGATATCGTAGAAAGCCATCCAAAGCATCCTAAAATAATTCTTCTACTTCTATCTATGAGAGTTGGAGAATTTATACGACCTGAAATAATGTTTCTTATTATGAAAATGCGGTAGAACTCTATAGTTTGCTATCATCAGTTGGTTTACACATACTCTAAGTATAAAAAGATAGACCTCACTATTTTTCAACTTACCGAGTATTATTCCAAACTAAAAACATTAAAAATAACACAATTGGTACTGCAACTATTATTACGAGAAAGAGAGAGAAGGAGAGAAATCTAAAGGGAGACATTTAGTGTTAGCTTGATTAGAGTGATCTTAAGATGTACATCACAAATTTTGCTGGATTAGAGATTCTAACTTGACCAATGTAACCCACTTAACAACTCATTTCTCTTCCACCAAATTAACCTTTTCTTTAGAAGTTCCTGATTCTTCCTCCACGTCTTCTTTTATGCTAACAACTGGCTTCCCTTCGACCTTTTGAAATCCTGTCAACCTTGCCAAAGTCACAAAAGAAACTCCTCCAAGAACATTATTCATACACCTCAAGACGACAATTGAGCCCTTAAACACAACTGGAGAGAGACCCTTCGCTAACAAAAATTCGATCCCGTTGAGAGTTTGATATCTGAAGTTACTGCTCAAACCCATGTGAGTCTCCCAAGTCATGGCATTCAAAAGTGTAGGTGGAGGCTTGTTTGGTGTCTCAAAATTAGGATCCATCTTCTTTTTCGTAAGAATCAATCCATTCGAAATAGCGGTTCCAACAAGTCCAGCAGCAAACCCAACCGCAGAAAAAACAGCTCCTTTGTAAACAAAAGTCCCAAATCGATCGAGAAGAGTAAACATCTCGGGTTCAAACATATGGCTCTGTGGACAACTAGCAAACATGGCAGGAAGAGATGAAGATGCTGAACCTATTGTTGGGTCTAACAGATACATCAGAACAAAATTCAAATTGATGCGACAACAAGAGTTGAGAAAACAAAATCCAGCTCGTTAAGCCCAAAATTAGGGCGAGATGCCATATCACCAAGAACACATGCACTCACACCTACGATTTCTTCTATTAAAACCTTAAACGAGAATTGTGGATCGGCAGCAACTCTGGATCTCCAACCATTCAGTAAAAGCCCTAAAATTCCAAAACTAGATGCAGAAGATTGGTTGTCTGAATTTCCATCACCATCATTATTACGTCGACCAGAGTCCCCTCCTCCACCATTACTTCCATCTCCTCCTGTATTGTGATTACCAATCCCACTGCCACTATTTCCACCAGTGTTTGCGGATAGTTCTGCATTTACAGAGAATTTAGGCTTTGAAGATTTGGATTGCAGTAAAGATAGTGATAGATTAGCAGGAAAACGAGAGTTGAATAAGATATTAGATGGACCAGAAATAGGGAGTGATGGAAGACGAGAAGAAGTTCGAGTTGAGAACTGAGAGAGTTCCCAACGAGATCGCGTGGGTTTGATTGAGGAGAAAACCGAAGTTGGGCTACGGCCTCCATGCTAGCTAGTACTTGTACGGAACAGACCAGCTAACCTCTAGGCAACGATGGATGTTGAGGCTAATAACCTTCTTGTGTTGCAAGCTCAAGCCCTACATAAAAAGGAAAAGAAACAATATTAATCAGGGAAGTTCAACAATGACATCCAGTAATGTGATTCGCGGATAAGCTTCACCTTCATAATACATGATTATGACCAAAAACTGTAGAAGACAATTAATCAAGTACCAACAATCTACTCAATCTAAAAATAAAATAAATGAAGAACATCCTAGTCTAAATAAAAAGTTGGAAACTAGGAATAAAGGTGCGTAAATGTTGGTCTAATTGTGCAAAGAAAAATTTTAGATAATGAAATGAAATTGCAAATTCAAAAGGAAAAGACTAAACACATCATATAAAGTTGTACACAGTAAGAAATATACAGGGTACAGATAGAAGTAGGTTGTAGAGACTAGTTCCTAGAAGTAGAACACAATTTCCTACAATGATATCACTGAGTCCTTTCATTGGGAAAGGACCCCTATTTATAGTTATTTCCTCAAATGAGAGTGTTAGGTGTGTGTCCTTTTCTATTTTCCTTATCTTACTACTGCCTCTTCTGACTGTACAACTGTACCTCAGATTCTTCTAGAAGATCTGTCCTCTTTAATTGATGCACGTGTGTTCGGATGCTGTGGGGGATAACTTGTTTGATAACACCTCCTTTAGGATGAGGGGAGGACCTGATGCCTTCCCATCAGGTGGGACACTGTTTCGTGCCTTCTTCTGGATATGGGGAGGCCGCGCTTCTTCCTTAGTATTTTTTCAGGTATCTACATTAATTCCCCTGAATATTTGGGCGAGGCGTTATCCTTCTCAACAGTCTACTGCATCTCTCAAGCGGCCTACCCTGGACTTCAGCTTTTTAAATTTTACTAATTGCCTAGCTGGGCGTGTTCTCAGCTCATCGCCTAGGCAGGATGTTCTCTCCTTCGGAGTTACTCTTCTTCAGGCGTCTGTACTCTCTTTATAGATTCCCTTGTCTTGACTTGGCTCTTTGCAAGTCCCCTTGTTCTCGTGTCTCTTAAGACTTGCTCCTTGCAATTCCCCTTGTCTCCGTTGTCTTTTGAGAACTTGCTCTTTGCAAGTCCCCTTGTCCCTATAACTCTTAAGGCTTGCTCCTTGCAAGTCCCCTTGTTCTCGTACGACCTTGCTTTCATCCATTCTTCTATTTTATGCCTTGTCTGATTCGTGTCATTCTTGAGAATTTCGTCATGGCATGTGTTGCTATCATGACACGTGGGATGATTGAAGCGGTTATTTCCAACGGTTACTTATTAGGGTTAGCATCTTTTCGAATTCTGTCACGTCGTTTCAATTACCCTTGATTGCATCTCTTCCCCATCTATAAATACCGGTTTCGTCCTCATCTGCTTTCATTCCTTCCATCACTCTTTCCTCTTTCATTCTCTTCTCTCATCACATTTTTCTTCCAGGCGACATCTTACCACTACCATCTTCATGAGCGAGTACGAGAGTTCAGCAGCTGAGAGCTCCTCTGGCGATGGCAGCTCTGTTGACGAGGAGGAGGCGCCTCACATTCTTCTTATTTTATCAGAGGAAGAGAGAGTCTTCACCCCTGGCGCGGGTAATAACTGGGCGACCATCTTAGCCAAATAGAAGTCCGCTGAGAAGCTCAGGCGGGTTGCCACCCCTGGCATTTCCGTCTCCTCCCTCTTAGATGATAGTTTTCTTCGAAAGATCAGTAAGCCGACTACCTTTGACCCTCCAGTGGTAGACGAAGAAACCAGTGATTGGCTTCTGGAGGAGGAAATTGATAATCCTCCTCTCCTTCCCATCACTGCTTTTTGCCGAATACGCCTCAATCGTGGCGACTTTGTTCTTCCAAAGATAGAATTTCTTTCTCGGGCGACTTCTTGTCCAGAATGGCATCCATGGATTGAGTACATGCTTTCGATCACCTACTGTAAAGGTATAATCATTAAGATGGGGTTGATGGAGGCTCTTTCTTCATCGCGCTATAGGCGTCTTACTAGGGAAAACCGGGATACGATTCGTCTATCTCTTAGGTGGATTCCCTTGGTTCACACATGCCTCTTCGCCTGGGGAGAGGCATCGCCCACATTAGAGGACGTGGTGTCTCTGACCGGCCTTCCCCTCTACGGAAGTCACGATTTTAAAGAAGCATCGGGTAGTCTGTCTGATGCTGACAATCTCATACTGTGCTTTTTGAAGTAAGCGCGCACAGATTCAAGGAAGCTAGTCGCTAAGGCGAACGTGCCTTATGAGGCTCAGACTCTTGTTGGATCATCCAAGAAAAGCGCCAAGGAAACTGTGCCAAGAAAGGGGAAAGAGGTACTTTCTGCCGAGGAAGCCGAAACTCATGCAACTCCCAGAGGGTATGCCAAGCGAGCCACCTTGAACCTGTGGGTGAAGATGTGGGCTCCCAAGTTGGTGGGTGAGTCCGGTTGGGATGTTGGAAACAATGTAACAATATTGAAAGAGATGTGAAAAATATACTTAGCTCAAACCCATGCTTCACTGATGTTGTTGGTGATGCTCAAACAATGGTAACTGGAACAGGTAGAGGCACGTATAAATACGCTGACCTAAAGGCAATATCGCCTGCTACTCCTCTGAGATGCTATAGCAGTTGGCGAGTCACCTCCGATGATACAACTAATGTAGTACCTCTCGATGTAGCATACAAGGAAGGTACCCTAAGAGCTTGGCAAAGACCGGAAAAGTTATTACTCCAAGAGAGAAAAAGCAAAGTTTTTACTTCTCTAAAAACCTTAAGAACTCGTTAAGAAAACAGAAGAGAGGAAGAGAAGAAGAAGAGAAGAGAAAGCTTCTCTTGATGTGTATATTGAAGTGAGAAACTCTTCACTATTTATAGCAAAAATCAGTAAGCAAGACAAGAGAAAAACGCCAAGGAAAACCCATGCGTATGACATAAAATACTGGTAATGTTTTGTTGAAGACAAGTGTAAGACATGGAACAGAGTGTAGCTTTTGCAATAAAAACAAACTTTAGCTTTTGCAAAAAACAACTTTAGCTTTTACAGTGAAATGACTTTAGCTTTTGCGAAAATGAGACAGATTTTTGCTTTTGTCAGTCAGTCAGACAAAGAGGCCAAGCCAAACACGTACAGACAAGGAGTAAGATTCTTTCACATGTGTGGAAAACGCGTACGAAATTTCAGCAAAAAGATAAGATCTAGTGAACCCACACCCACACCCACACCCACACCCACACCCGGACCCGGACCCGGACCCGACCCGACCCGACCCGACCGACCGACCGGACGGACGGCGGCGTGCGTGCTTCTGTGCGAAGCACCGCACAGACGGAAAGGGACCCTAGCCATAGTCTAAGTCTCCCAATCGCACAAAAGGCTAAGTGCCCAAAGGGCCTGCCCTTATAGCCCAATTCTATGGTATTTAAGTCTAAAATTGTTTAGATTTTCACCTATGTGGGACTAATGTTTTAACTATTCACAAGGAAAAAACATTTTGTGGGCAAGTCATAGTCCTTTGTTAAACACGTTTTTTCCAACAATCCCCCACATGAATAATAAAACATGTCGACAAAAATACGAGAAAACAATACATCAAAATTAGGCTAAGGTGTCCCGAGATTGAACCTTAACTTAGTGAGAGGTTACCGAATCGCTTGTTGTTACGGTGAACACAATGTCTTGAACCGACAACAGTGAGTGCAATTCAGAAATAACAACCACGCTTTGATGTATCAAGAAAAGCTGCCAAGCTCTTGCCGTTGTGCCCATTTTGGCCTTGGGCTAAATCCCGGACGTAATGAATGTCTCTAGAGAATTCGCTCAGATTCTCATAGGAAGCGGCCCCACTTCCAACATTCACATAGGTGAGTCCATAAAGAGTGTCCTGCCACACCCCGCTATAATCAAAGCCATGGTACTCATTAAGATCTCAACGGATCATCCTAAATCATGCAGGTAGCACTATCACACAGTTGCACCATAGGGAGGGACTAAGATAGTGCTTTCTCTCTCGTTATCACCAAAAATTAGTTGTCTCATTGAACCTTGATTCGGAGCTCCATTCACAAGGTTGAGTATCCTTCTTGGCAATTTTATTCTATGAGCTTAAGTCCCATCCCCCTCGATGCGGAACTAACTTTCTCTCTAGGTAACCCTTTCGTCAAAGGGTCCTGCAATGTTCTCTTTAGACCCTACAAAGTCTATAGAGATGATACCCGTAGAGAGTAGTTGTCTCACGGTCTTGTGTCTTCTACGAATGTGTATCGACTTTCCGTTGTACACCTTATTCTCTCGCACATCCAATAGCAGCCTTCTTTGTCACAAAGGATTGCAATAGAAGACACAGTGCTTGGGCCGTGGAATTCCTCCCAGAAACCTCGTATCCATTCAGCTTCCTCTGCAGCCTTATCCAAGGCTATAAACTCGGACTCCATACTGGATCGAGCTATACATGTCTGTTTGGAAGACTTCCATGACACGACGCACCTCCAAGTGTGAAGACGTACCCACTTGTGCACTTGCACTTGTCTGCTCCTGATATCCAGTTGGCATCACAGACCCCTCTATCACAAAGAGGATACTTCCCAAAACTTAAGCAATAGTTTGAAGTTCCTCTCAGTGTACCGTAGAACTCGTATAGGGCTTTCCCGGTGATTCTCCCCGGGGTTGCAAGTGTACCGCTCAATCCGCCACCGCGTAGGCAATATCAGTCCGGTACAGTTCATCAAATACATAATATCGCTAATAACACGAGAATACTCGAGTTGACGAATTCCTTCACCCTTGTTCTTTTTCAATTTACAATTGGGGTCATAAGGAGTAGATGCGGGTTTAGCATTTTCATGCTTAAATCTCTTGAGCACAGTTTCAGCATAATGAGATTGACTAAGACTATAACCATCAGCTTGTCTTTCCGACTTTCATCCCTAAGATTATATCAAGCGGGGCCTAAGTCTTTCATGTCAAAGTTTTCGTTCAAAGATGCTTTTAGTGGCATTAATGATTTCAAGGTTACTTGCCTAATATGAGCATATCATCAACATACGGGCATACAATAACATGAGAATTATCCACCGATTTAACATAAACACATTTATCGATTCATTAATTCTAAGCCATTAGTCATCATTACATGATCAAATTTTTCATGCCACTGTTTAGGTGCTTGTTTTAAACCATACAGAGATTTTTTCAATTTGCATACTTTATCTTCTAAACCTTTCACAACAAAACCTTCAGGTTGTTCCATGTAAATTTCTTCATTCAATTCACCATGTAAAATGCGCTTTTAACATCCATCTCGATGTATATGCAAATCATAAATAGAAGCAATAGCAATCAAGATCCTAATAGAAGTGATTCTAGTGACCGGTGAATATGTATCAAAGAAATCTACTCCTTCCTTTTGTCTGTAGCCCTTGACTACTAACCTAGCTTTGTGTTTTTCTCTCGTAGTCCCATCTCGGTCTAAGCTTTCTTTTAAAGACCCATTTGCACCCTATGGCCTTACTACCCGAGGTAAGTCTACCAGATCCCAAGTGTCGTTATCTTGAATGGAATCCCACTCATTAAGGGAAGCTTCTTCCCGTAAGGGAGCTTCGGACAAGTCATTGCTTCCTTATAGGTTTGGGGTTCAGACTCTACCGCAAGAGTCACAAACTCTGGACCGAAACTTTTCTCGGTTCTGACCCTCTTACTTCTTCTAGGTTCGGTCTCAACATCTAGAGTTGGGGTTTCACTAGTCGAAGGAACATCTGAGAGGTCATCGCGGACCCTTTTGCAAGGTCCGGACCTAAAAGGAAAAATGTGTTCAAAGAACACTGCATCTCTAGATTCCATAATGGTGTTATCACCAATGACCATGAACCTATACGCACTAGAGTGCTCGGGGTAGCCTAAGAAAACACGGTCACGCTTTTAGGTCCTATTTTGGTTTGCTTGGGGCGAGGTATGCCCACCTTGGCCAAACACCCCCACACTTTAAAGAATGCGTAGGAAGGTGGTCTCGCTCTATCCATAATTCATATGGGGTTTTATCAGATTTCTTAAATGGAATGCGGTTCAAGATATAACAAGCGAGAGAGAATTGCTTCCCCCACAAGTTCGAGGGTAGCCCCGAGCTAGCTAACATAGCGTTTACCATATCTATGAGTGTTCGGTTTTTCCTTTCGGCTACTCCATTCGACTGAGGTGAACGAGGTGCGGTAGTCTCGTGAATGATGCCATTAAGTTTGCAAAATTCTCCTATGGGTATCACATACTCACCGCCTCGGTCCGACCTAAGAGTTTTAATTGTAACGCCTCTTTGGTTTTCTACTTCAAGTTTATATAATTTGAAAGCTTCTAAGGCTTCATCCTTGCTTCTAAGAAGGTAAACTTGACGATCGGGAGTGATCATCGATAAAAGTGATGTACCATTTTTGTCCACCTTTAGTTGGAGTTGATTTTAAATCTCCTAAATCCGAGTGAATTAGTTCTAGGGGAGTTGTACTACGTTCAACCTTTTTGTTAAAGGGTTTTCTTGCAAATTTAGATTCAACACAAATTTCACATTTATGACCTCTCTCACAAAGTTTATTTTAGGAATGCACCCTAGACTAGCAAGTTTTTCAATGGATTTGAAGTTAACATGTCCTAGTCTATCATGCCAAACATGTGAGGAGTCACAAACATAAGCGAAGAAGATGCATTTTCATTCAAGGAAAGTACACTAAGCTTAATCATGTTCTCGATGACGTAACCCTTTCCTACGAAGTCACCACCCTTAGAGATTACAACTTTGTTAGACTCATTTACAAATTTAAAACCTTTCCCTAGTAAGATGGTTTTAAAGACAAGATTCTTGCATATGTCCGGGACGTGATACACGTCATTCAATGCGAGAGTTTTTCCCGAAGTAAGCTTCACTCAACCTTGCCTTTCCCCACAACTTTCGAGGTGGAGGAGTTACCCATATACATTTTCTCATCGTCTCCTACGGTGCCATAGGAGGAGAAAGCATTTAAAACTTGCGAGACATGCCAGGTGGCTCCAGACCCTAGCCACCAGTCTCTCACATTGGTCACATTTGAGACAAGGTTGACTTCGGACACCATGCCGTAAAAATATCCGAGAATTATCTACTATGTTTGCCTTATTTTTCTCATTTAGGGTCGGTTTTGGTCTTCTTAGGTGCCTTACAGTCTTTGGCCATATGGCCGGCTTTTCCACATTATAGCGATCGCCTTTGATGGTGTTTTTGGAGACACCACCCCTAGGCTTAAGATTGTTACCTTTGGAGTTTCGACGTTTGTTACGTCTCGTTACCATTTTTGCCGGATTCTCCATGCTTGTTCTTTGATGCCGCCTTATCGTCCAAAGACATGCGCCTTGTTGGACATGTCTTTGCTCAAAGATCGGGCTCTTGTTCTTGTTGCACTGAAGTTCCTCCACCGGATCATTTTCCCTAGCTCCACCATGGTGATTTCGCGATTTTTGTGTCGCGGCCTCTTCGGTACTCGTTCCATGAGGGTGGAAGCTTTTCAATCACTGCAGATACTTGTAGAGCTTCATCAAAGCGCAAGCCTTCAGCAAGGATTTCGTTGATGAGTAGTCTGGTTCGGCAATTGATCTACAACGGGCTTTTCATCGGTCATCTTGAAATCCGGGGAACTTGGCCATCAAGAACTTCTTGCTCCCAACAACCTCGGCAAGATACTTATCCTCAAGGGCTTCCCACAAATGGTAAGCATTAAAATTTTCTTTTGCATTATAAAAGTCGTACAAAGAGTCATCCAGACGATTAAGAATGTGGTTTTTGCACATGTAATTCTTCCTAGTCCACCTCTCTAGATCATGTTCATAACCGCGGTCATGAAGCCTTCTCGAGGTCTGTAAAGGGCAACTTCATCTAACCTTTGGTCTTTTAAGAAAAACAACATTTTGGACTGCCATCGTTTAAAATCCTTACCACTAAACTTTGGGGTTTGTCTACGATACTCTTTCCCATTTTGTTACAGTAATAATAAAGCAGAAGCGGTATTGCCTTTAGTTTGTTGGAAACAATGTAACAATATTGAAAGAGATGTGAAAAATATACTTAGCTCAAACCCATGCTTCACTGATGTTGTTGGTGATGCTCAAACAATGGTAACTGGGAACAGTAGGCACGTATAAATACGCCGACCTAAAGGCAATATCGCCTCGCTACTCCTCCCGAGATGCTATAGCAGATTGGCGAGTCACCTCCAGGATACAACTCTGCTAGTACCTCTCGATGTAGCATACAAGGAAGGTACCCTAAGAGCTTGGCAAAGACTTTGGAAAAGTTATTACTCCAAGAGAGAAAAACTGAAAGTTTTTACTTCTCTAAAAACCTTAAGAACTCTGTTAAGAAAACAGAAGAGAGGAAGAGAAGAAGAAGAGAAGAGAAAGCTTCTCTTGATGTGTATATTGAAGTGAGAAACTCTTCACTATTTATAGCAAAAATCAGTAAGCAAGACAAGAGAAAAACGCCAAGGAAAACCCATGCGTATGACAGAAAATACTGGTAATGTTTTGTTGAAGACAGTGTAAGACATGGAACAGAGTGTAGCTTTTGCAGAAAACAGCTTTAGCTTTTGCAGAAAACAGCTTTAGCTTTTACAGAAAACAGCTTTAGCTTTTGCAGAAAACAGAGACTGATTTTGCTTTTGTCAGTCAGTCAGACAAAGAGGCCAAGCCAAACACGTACAGACAAGGAGTAAGATTCTTTCACATGTGTGGAAAACGCGTACGAAATTTCAGCAAAAAGATAAGATCTAGTGAACCCACACCCACACCCACACCCGGACCCGAACCCGACCCGACCCGACCGACCGACCGGACGGACGGCGGCGTGCGTGCTTCTGTGCGAAGCACCGCGCGTACGGGAAAGGGACCCTAGCCATAGTCTAAGTCTCCCCAATCGCACAAAAGGCTAAGTGCCCAAAGGGCCTGCCCTTATAGCCCAATTCTATGGTATTTAAGTCTAAAATTGTTTAGATTTTCACCTATGTGGGACTAATGTTTTAACTATTCACAAGGAAAAAACATTTTGTGGGCAAGTCATAGTCCTTTGTTAAACACGTTTTTTCCAACATGGGAACCCCCTTCTCCTCCTGCCGTATCTACTGAGTGGCATGAGTTGGCCGCCTTCTAGTCTTATTTTCTTTCTCACGAAGTCTTTGAACATTCTCCAACCAACGCGGTGAGGGACGAGTTGATGATCATGGTGGTACTCATGTCACGTGGTATTTCGTTTCCTTTGGCGCCCATGTTTCTGGGCGGACTATATCATCACTTGGACTTGCTAGTAGGTGATATTCAGAAAGCCAATGACGCCTCCTTCACGGTTGAGACGTTCCTTCCTGCTAATTTCATGCAGATGTGGGGATGGGAGCATTATCGCCGTTATAGGTCAGAAGTGAAGGTCTTGGAGCTTACTGGTGAGCGGGTTGTTACCGCGGAGGACAACACTGAGAGCACCGTTACTTATCCTATTTCCTTCCCTCGAACAACTCTTTATGAGAAGGCATTCGCCAAACCGACTGTTCGTCTAGCGCCTTTACTGGATGATTTAAACAAGTTTACTTTTCGCCCATACGATGACAATACATGTGGAGAGGCTTCTCATCGGTTTGTATCGCTCTTTCCCGAGGACTTTGTGGATGTCGCCCTGGACCCTCCTACTTTTGATGATTGCAACTTCGCGGCTGTTGTGACACCGGGGTACCTTCCAGGTTTTTATAAGGGAGAATATTTTGCTGAGGCTTACAATTTTAATAGTATTGCTCGCCAGGTGGGTTTTGATCAAGGGACCGGCTCTTATCTTTCGCCTTCGTGTTCTTCGGACCCACAAATGGTAGAGGAAAGTTTCATGCGTTTTGTCTTCAAGGATAAAGAGCCGCGGTTCTGTCGCCCGCCCTTCAACCCCTTAAAGGTCCCTCAGCTTGGCCGGGATTTGAAGGTTACTCATAAATGGTTTTCGTATTGGATGCATGAGATGGAAGACGTGCATCATGCTCCGGCAGCTGATGGCGTGATGGTTCCCCACCGGACGTGCAGGAGCTCTATCGCTTGGGACGCACAAGGTTACCCTCAGAGATCATGCGCTATCACGGGTTGGCTTCTGGTGCTAAAAGCAGGCGTGTTGAAGCCCCTTCTTCTCGGGGTAAAGGGAAAGGAAAGCCGTCTTCCTAATCGAAGATCAAAAATGTCGTTCGTAACCTTTGTGGAGTTGTGCCTCAAGAGAATGAGGTAGCTATTGCCCTGCTTTTCTCTTTACTGCTTCTTCCTTTAATGACTTTCCTTGGATACTTATTACTTTATCTTTTAGTCGAATGCCCCTCCGCATGGTCCATTAAAATACTTTGCTCATGAATGGTTCGATATTGACGTGAAAGAACTACCACCGAGATTTGCTGAAAGGCAGGCACGCCGTGATGCTGGTATGGTTCATGTTCCGCGTTTTCCTCGATCTTCCCCTCAACAGTCATTCTCAGATAGAGCTGCAGCTTTACTTAAAAGGCGACCGTCAAGAGATCATCCCCAGCAGTCTGTTGGTGCTAGTTCTAGTTCCGTACTTAGTCCTCATGTTTTACCTAGTCAGCCGGTGATGTCCCGGCAGGGACCATCAGGTACTTTGTTCGTTAGCTTAACACGTGTTCGTTCATTGTCTTTTCCTCATTAAATAGTATATTGCCTTATATATATAGCGTAAGGGGGAGGTTATGGGGAAAAGAAAGTGCTGCTCTCTCTCTCTCTTTAGAATTTTCCTCACTCTCTTTCCTCTTGGATTCTTTAGGGCGAAGAGACCGACAAACTCTTGATTCGGGCGCTTCAGTTGGGAGTTCTTCTTCTTCAGCTTCTACTACAAGTCGCCAAGACATTGTGCCTTCTTCCCTCGCAAGCATTTATGTTTATACTTGTTTTTCTTTTCATCATTTTTTCTTTTTTCTTTTACACATCGTGGGCGTCATTTTTGCCAACTGACATATACATTCTCTGGTAAATATCTCTAGGTTATGGGCAAGCAAGATCATTCGGAAGTTAGAGATGGTCACGACAAAGTAAAGAGGACCAAGACCCAGAACGATCATCGCCGTCAGGCAACAGTGCCCGAGCAGATTGCACAGCCCAATCTTCCAACTAGTGGTGAGCGCAAGGCCACGCCTGTATTCCTCCTTTTGAACAAGCCCATGGAGCAACGCCATGTTCGGGATGGGGGGATTTACGTTTCGGTGTTTGGATTCTGGGTGCCTCCCCGCTATGATCCGTTATATACTCAAGTGGCGATGCAGCATGGCCATATCGCCTCAGACGCGGTCTTTCTTGACGCTAACCTTCTTGTGTCTTATACTTTGAACGTTCTGGACGTAGTGTGCGAGATGGTAGACGCTGGTGATCATCCTTCTATCGCGTAGCTGCAGAGCTGGCATCGAACAATTGAAAATGCTTCCAACATGCGATTTAACATTGGGTGGCTGGATGCTCTTTGGCAGGAGGCTGAGACAAGGGCGAACGCTCGTCAAAATCAATTGCCAGGCATTGTCGCTGGTCTCGAGGAAAGGGTTGCTTGTGTGAGGGGTAACTTAGAGGCGTTGCAGGAGACTCAACAGCGCTTGATTAAGGAAACGAGTGAGGTTGTCGACCAGATCACCCAGGCCAAGAAGACGCTAGAGGAGGAGGAACAGTTGTTGGTGGATGCCAAGGCAGAGATGGCAGAACAAGCCGAATTATGAACGCCTTAATGCTTTGAAAGGATTTATTGTTATTTTTCTCATTCTCTTTATCTCTCTCTCGCTCTTCTCTTTTCTTTTTTTTTTGTTTGAAAGAACATCTTGAAGTTTGTGTTATGACTATTTTCTTTGGATTACACTCGTGTTTCGAGACATGATCCTTTAAATATGACTAGTTTCCAGTATGTTATCCTTATTTGTGTATTTCGAGTAGTTTTGGGGGCTAATGGCTAGTTATTATAGTTTGGTGGTAGAGTATCTTTGTTGAGGCGACTCGTGAATGTTCATCCCTTTATATGTAATTATCTTGAGCAAGATCATGCAGATGCGCATGAAATGTTGATGGACGTGGAGTTACATATGGAAGGGCTTAGGCATGCCGGTAATAGCGTGCCTATGGGCTTATCAGTCAGGCGTTCTGACTTAAAGAGCCGTCGGGTAGCTTTTGGCCTAGACCTAGCATATGTTTCAGCTTCTCGTCATGTCATTGACGTGGACCTTGTTTGTGCCTTGGCTGAGCTCAGCGCCCATACACGTGTTCGAAATTATTAGGGCTAGTATGCCCGTGGCTTTAGGTTTATGTGGATATATATATATATATATGTGTGTGTGTGTCATGTTTAGTTTTTTTCATTTTACTTAGGTTATTCTCTTTCTTCATTTTATTTTCGCATCTCTTTATATGTCTACTACTCGCCCTGTTAAGGAATGGGTTCTGGCGCTTGCTGCCGTGCCTCAAAACCCTTGGAAGACAGTTTATGAGCAAGAGATTCGACGCTTAAGCGGGATTAAGGAGGAATGCGTGCAAAAGATGGGAAGATGTGAGCGAGCCTTGGACAAGGCGCGTTTAGATTGGTCTGAATGTGCCGATACTTACTACATGGCAGAGAATGGAATTATCTCTCAAGTCGCCTTTGGTAAGGTGGAGCGTCGTTTTAGACAAGCTGGGATTGCACGGGTGAATGCGTACGAAGATGTGAAGGGAGCTCAGGGTAGTTTGTCCATGGTGGAGGAGGAGATTACAAAATAACAGGCCATGTTGGCCGGTTTGCAAGGTTGACTGCAGGTGGACCTTTCTGTGGATTTATTAGGATTTTTTTTTTTTTTTTTTTTTAATAAATAGTCTTCGGCATGATGTTCTGTTAGTTCATTTTGCTCTCAAACCACCTTTAGATTAGTTGTGATGACCCGGGAAGAATTATTGTTGGAGATTAGGCGCCTTGAGCGTATGGCTAAGGAGACACGCATAATGTTTGAACACTTTGTAGAAGAAAACAGGCGTTACTCACGTCTTTTGGCGAGGTTTGAGCGAGAGTTACAAGAAGCTATTATCAATGTTGTTCCCGCGGCGCTTCCTTTTCTAGAGCGGCGGCGGTTGTGCTTTGAACAGATAAATAGTAGTTATGATGGCTATGTATGTGCGCATGTTCTTACTGGCGTTTTAGAAAGTGTTATTAGTGATGCTCAGTCTCTTCTGGATGTAATCCCTTAGACGACTCCGTCGTTTGTAAATCTATCGTTTGGTATTAATGTTTTAAAGGTGTTCTTCCTTTTTTTTTTTTTTTTTTAGAAATTTTCATGAACGGAGATGTTGTCAAGGGCGCCCACGTCATTAGGGACGCCGGGGCCATTCCTTAATGGGAGGGAAAGATGTGCTCTCCCCTTCTTTCTTTTTTTTTTTAGAAATTTTCATGAATGGAGATGTTATCTAGGGCGCCTGCGCCATTAGGGACGCCAGGGTCATTCCTTAATGGGAGGAAAAGATGTGCTCTCTTTTTCTTTTTTTTTTAGAAATTTTCATGAATGAAGATGTTATCAAAGGCGCCTGCACCATTAGGGACGCCAGGGCCATTCCTTAATGGGAGGAAAAGATGTGCTCTCCCCTTTTTTTTTTTTTTTTATATAAATTTTCATGAATGGGGATGTATCAAGGGCGCTTGCGCCATTAGGGACGCCAGGGCCATTCCTTAATGGGAGGAAAAGATGTGCTCTCCCCTTCTCTTTTTTTTAGAAATTTTCATGAATGGAGATGTTATCAAGGGCGCCTGCGCCATTAGGGACGCCAGGGCCATTCCTTAATGGGAGGAAAAGATGTGCTCTCCCCTTCTCTTTTTTTTTTTTAGAAATTTTCATGAATGGAGATGTTATCAAGGGCGCCTGCGCCATTAGGGATGCTAGGGCCATTCCTTAATGGGAGGAAAAGAGGTGCTCTCCCCTTCTCTCTTTTTATTTTTTTATAATTTTTCATGAATGGAGATGTTATCAAGGGCACCTGCGCCCTTAGGGATGCCAGGGCCATTCCTTAATGGGAGGAAAAGATGTGCCCCCCCCCCCCTTTTTTTTGTTTTTAGAAATTTTTATGAATGGAGATGTTATCAAGGGCGCCTGCGCCATTAAGGACGCTTGTGAGGGCCATGTCTTTGGCACTTATGTCTCAAAGAGTGAGTAAACCTTTATCCAATGCGAATAAATGATGATCACCTATCTGAAAGGATGAGTTATCCATTAGGGACGCATTGGCCATTCCTTAATGGGAGGAAAAGATGTGCTCTCCCCTTCTCTTTTTTTTTTTTTAGAAATTTTCATGAATGGAGATGTTATCAAGGGCGCCTGCGCCATTAGGGACGCCAGGGCCATTCCTTAATGGGAGGAAAAGATGTGCTCTCCCCTTCTCTTTTTTTTTTGTTGTTGAAATTTTCATGAATGGAGATGTTATCAAGGGCGCCTGCGCCATTAGGGATGCTAGGGCCATTCCTTAATGGGAGGAAAAGAGGTGCTCTCCCCTTCTCTCTTTTTATTTTTTTATAATTTTTCATGAATAGAGATGTTATCAAGGGCACCTGCGCCCTTAGGGATGCCAGGGCCATTCCTTAATGGGAGGAAAAGATGTGCCCCCCCTTTTTTTTTTTTTAGAAATTTTTATGAATGGAGATGTTATCAAGGGCGCCTGCGCCATTAAGGACGCCAGGGCCATGTCTTTGGCACTTATGTCTCAAAGAGTGAGTATATGGAGGATTTTAAACACCCATCCTTTTATCATGGGTGAGAATTTAATCACCCATTGCCATGTGTAAGGCGTGGGTGGGTGGGTGGGGGGGAATTTCTTAGGCACTCATGTCCCAAGGAATGGGTACATGGAGGATTTTAAGCACTCCTCCTTTTACCAAGGGTGAGGATTTAGTCACCCGTTGCCATGAGTAAGGCGTGGGAGGTTTCTTAAGCACTCATGTCCCAAAGAATGGGTACATAGAGGATTTTAAACACTCTTCCTTTTATCAAGGGTGAGGATTTAGTCACCCGTTGCCATGTGTAAGGCGTGGGGGGTTTCTTAGGCACTCATGTCCCAGAGAGTAGGTGCATGGAGGATTTTAAGCACTCCTCTTTGTGAGAAGGATTTTTGTGGATCTGTTTGTGTTACGCACTTATGAATCAAAACGCGCGTTATTCGTATTGCGGATTGGTTACATGTAGAAAGTTTTTAGCCACTTCCCATTAATTTTATCATTGGGTTTCCCCTTCATGGGAGTACCATCTGCATGTTCGATCTTGTAGTAGCCACTCTCTGCCGCTTCAATGACTCTAAACGGACCTTCCCAGTTTGGTGCGAATTTCCTAGCGCTCTCATTTCGAGGAACATGATGTGAGATGGCGAGGACCAAATCGCCTACAACAAAGCTTCTTGGTTTAACCTTTTGGTTCTAAGCTCGTGCCATTCGTGCATGGTATTTCTCAGCATGGGCATGTGCGATATCTCGCTTTTCCTCAATCGTGTCCAACACTTGGAATCTTTTACTATCTTCGGCTTGGAGACCGCTTGTTGCGATGACTCGGGCGGATGCGATGACGATTTATGCTGGCAGAATGGCGTCTTCTCCATAGACTAGAGTGTATGGTGCGTCCCCGGTGGAGGATCTTTTTGCGGTGCGGTATGCCCAAATTGCCATGGGTAATTCCTCATGCCAAAGTCGTTTATTATCATATAGACTTCGGCTGAGGATCCAGAGCAAGATTTTGTTAGTTGCTTCGGCTTGCCCGTTTCCTTTTGGATAGTAAGGAGTAGACGTCTTGCGCTTGATATGAAAGGCTGCTAGCAAGTCCTTTACGTCACTATTAACAAAGGGCGTGCCATTGTCAGATACAATGCACATAGGTATTCTGAAACGCGTGACGATGTGTTCTTTGATGAAGGCGGCGATGGTGGCGCCAGTAGTGTTCTTTAATGGGATCGCCTCTACCCACTTAGTGAAGCACTCTGTAGCTATTATGATATATTCGTGCTGCTTGAAGGATTTCAGCGTGATGGGTCTGATGATATCCAATCCCCAAGTATGGAAGGGCCAGGGAGCGGCGACATTGTGCAGCGTGGTATGCGGGGCGTGTCTTGAGCGACCAACACTCCGATTGCAGTTTCCGTATGTGCGAGATATAGATACAGAGGTTCGCCTTTTATGGGCGGGCGTAAGACATGCGGGTGGGTAAGCCATTTTTTGATTGTGTCAAAAGCTTCTTGTTGCTTTTTATCCCATACGAACTTCGCATCTTTTTTAAGCATTGGGAAGAAGTGATTCAAGGTCTGCGCCAGTCCCGGGATGAAGCGCCTCACGTAAGAAACTTTTCCTATAAGCTTTTGAAGTTCTTGTTTGTTCTTGGGCGGCGACATTGATATAATGGCTTCGGCTTTAGCAGTATCGACCTCGATCCCTTTACTAGTGACTTGATACCCCAAGAACTTCCCCTTGGTGACTCCAAACACACACTTGGCTGGATTCATCTTTAGATTGAAATTTCGGCATCGCTGGAGGACTCGACGAAGATGTTGGGCGAATTCTCCTCGCTTCTTTGCCTTAATCACAAGGTCGTCTACATAAATCTCGACAATTTCGTGATTCATATCATGAAAGATGGAAGTCATCGCCCGTTGATAGGTCGAACCAGCATTCTTTAACCCAAAGGGCATGACAACATAGTAGAAGTTTCCTATGGGCGTGGAAAACGCCGTCTTGGCCGCGTCGCTTTCTTTCATCCTGACTTGGTTATAACCACTATATCCATCCATGAATGCGTACATGTCGTACCCGCACGTTGCGTCCACCATCATATCGATGTTGGGGAGAGGAAACTCGTCTTTTGGGCAGGCGCGATTCAGATCCCGGAAATCCACGCAACATCGAATAGTTCCGTTCATTTTCTCTACTGGTACGATGTTTGCGAGCCATGTTGGATAATGTATGGGCTTAATGTACGCTGCTTCTAATAGCTTCGTCACTTCTTCTTTTATCTGCGCCTCGGTTTCATAATGGAATTGGCGTCGAGGTTGCCTTATGGGCCTGCTGCTTGGGTCGACTTTTAGTTCATGACAGACCAAGGCGGGGTTCAATCCTGGCATATCTTCGTAGGACCAGGCGAAGACATCCTTATACTCTTTCAGCAGTTCATGCAACTCACGACTCTCTTCGTCTGTCAGGGCCGCCCCGAGTTCAATCCATTTCGGGTCCTCCTCAGTCCCCAAGTTTACCTTCTTTGTCGCTTCGTCATGCTTGGGCGGCGCGTTCTTCGTCATTCTTTCCCAGGCGTGGGGAGCGTCCTCAACTTTCAAAGTTTCCATTGCTTCTGCGATGTTGACTTCTGCTGTTGGGGCCTCCCCTGATAATTGCTATAAGCGATACACATGGCGTCCATCCGGGCGAGATACCTTTCGGAAATGTCGCTTGTCCGATTCAACGTAGTCTTTCTTCCGTCCTTGGCTGGAACTTCCTTCTTGGTAAGTCGTCTCCCAGTCTGGAATTGGAATCGAGTGGATGCGAGTCACCACTTCGCTTGGTTCACTTAGGCCGTCGAAGAAAGTTGCTTCGGCATAACACGCCTCATCGGCAGAGAAGGGGTTCTCAGTGGCTCGGACTCTCTTCTGTTTTCCCTTGAGGATGAATTTGATGCATTGATGGTAAGTAGATGACACCACTCCATGTTTGTGTAGCCATGGTCTCCCCAATAGGATATGGTACACTGTATTGACATTCATTACGTGAAAGGGATCGATTGCGTTTATTGGACCGACCTTGACTTAGAGGTTGATCGTCCCAATTGTGTGTTGACTTAAACCGCCAAAGCATTGGATCCTGGTTTGAAATTTCTTAATTTCCGTCAATACTTTTCAGGATATGTAAAGGTATCAGGTTGAGCGATGCACCAGTGTTAATGAACGTCCGTTTGAAAGTGTCCTTCCTTACCTTAGCTGTAAGATATAATGGACGTGTATGGTCGCTATTCACGGCCTTGTGTTCTTCAGTGAAAGTTATAACATTGGTGGGGAGCGGGTACTTTCTGTCCAGGTAGGCGCTCACATCTTCTTTGGCTGCGATTCTAGTTAGAAATATCGACGCCAGATGTCTCTGAGCAGCATCAAAGCCCAGAGCGTTAAAGAAGTTTGCGAATAAAGGATTTTTCGCCATTGTTTCTGCTATCTGTTCAGTTGTACCGCCTAATGACACATCATATATTTCTTCCTCTTCAGCTACCTCCATCGAGCACGCCTCTCCCTCTATAGGATCATGAGTCAAGGCTGCTACTCCGTGATCTGGTAGCGGGTTGTCTTGTATATCATTATCGCCTCCGACGTCTACCTCTCCATTCCGTTGTTTGTTGTAGATCGCCCATTTGAAAGTTCGGCATTCCCTAGTGGGATGATCTACCCTTCTGTGGAATAAACAATAGCATGGGCTACGCTTGTCCGCATCAGTAGGAGCCTTCCTAGGCTCTGGGAGAGTGATGTCGCCATTCGTGATCCATTCTTTTAGCAGGCCAACCGCCTGTTCATAGGAACATGGGAAGTCAGGTGGTTCTTGCTCTGCTCTCCTTTTACCTCACCTATTGTCATTTCCTGGCGGACCTCGCCTCTTTGGTGCTCCTGAACCGTCTTCCTTAGCATAGGCGACTGAGTGAGACCAGGATTTCTCAGCCGCTTCAATTTATTCATTAGTCGTATCAGTCCTAGCGAACGCTTCCTCAAGATCAGCGAATATGGTTATCTGGGCATTTCAAACATTCGGCGTGTCTTAGGTTCAAGCACACATATACAGATGTTCACCAACTCTTCTTCGGGTACCTCTGTCCGGCATTTGAGAGACTCGCTTCTAAAACGTACTGCAAAGGGTTTAAGTCTCTCTCCTCTTCGCGGTTTGGTGTTCCCCAAGTCGGAAATGGAAATCTTCACAGGTTTGGAGTAGAACTTTTGCATAAACGCCTGTTGCATCTCACCCCATGACCGTATGTTATTGGGTTTCAAAGAAATGTACCAAGTGAAGGTGTCTCCTGTCAGGGTTTTCCCAAATTCTCTCATACATACAACTTCGTCTTGGGCATACTCATTAAGTGACATAGTGAAGCGATGCATGTGTTCTGTCGCATTACCGCTCCCCTCAAACAGCCTAAACTTTGGTGTCTTGTACTTAGCAGGCATTGGTCTGGACAGGATCTCAGACAGGATAGGCGATGTTATGGTGTAGGCACTGTCTTGAGTCTCGAGGCCATACTTTTCTTCAAGCATCTTAGTAAACTTCCTATCCGATAAGGCGATCCGGGCTTGTTCTTCCGTCATAGGCTGGTTAGTGGACTGGTTAGCTTGCGATCGCCCTTGAGGAGTCCGAAACCTTTGGTCTTGATCGAAGTCGCACCCGTGATTCAACCGAGGCGAATCCAAACCCTCTTCACGATTTCCTTTCGGCAGCGGATCAATAGCTGCCAACTTCGCCAAAAGAGCTTGTCTCTGGCGATCATTTTCCTCTATATCAGACAACATTTGTTCTACTTCAGTAAAAGGTACATACACGCGCGGCTGAGCCTGGCGTGTGAACCTGTCAGTGTCCATGCGATGAATCGTGCACTAATCTAGTGACCTAGTCTCCCACTGTGGTCGCCAAAATGTACACAATAAGGAATATACAGGGTACAGATAGAAGTAGGTTGTAGAGACTAGTTCCTAGAAGTAGAACACAATTTCCCACAATGATATCACCGAGTCCTTTCATTGGGAAAGGACCCCTATTTATAGTTATTTTCTCAAATGAGAGTGTTAGGTGTGTGTCCTTTTCTATTTTCCTTATCTTACTACTGCCTCTTTTGACTGTACAACTGTACCTCAGATTCTTCTAGAAGATCTGTCCTCTTTAACTGCTGCACGTGTGTTCGGATGCTATGGGGGATAACTTGTTTGATAACACCTCCTTCAGGATGAGGGGAGGACCTGATGCCTTCCCATCAGGTGGGACACTGTTTCGTGCCTTCTTCTGGATACGGGGAGGCCGCGCTTCTTCCTTGGTATTTTTTCAGGTATCTACAAAAGTCATAATCGTCTAACAAACAACAAATCCCCCAATCAAAATGTCATGAAATACCATGTATGTCACACTGTAATTCAAAAGAAATAAGACTTGTCAAAGCTAATTGATCAGAGACAAGAAGGAATATGAAGAAGGCATACATACTTCCTTCAATGACTAGCAGTTTGACGAAAATTAAAAAATGTCAAAGAACTCAAATCGTTAGAGTCTATGCCAAAATTCATCATATGAAACCCCCAAAGTTGGTGCATAAAGATACGAGTGGAGCCGTCCATTTAAGGAGGAAAAAATAACTCAAATTCACAGAAATTACATCTCCTTAATGGACCACTATTATGATTCATCGCTATTGACATAATAATCTAATAAAGGTTTGAAAACCCTAGGCGGAAAGAATCAGTGGTGTTAATAGATTGCAACTTATCTAAATGAACTTCACCACAGAAGTCATATAAGAAATCAACTGGGCCACATTTAAGTGCTTATCATCCCTGATTCCTCAACAAGAATCTTAATTAGGGTTTATAGCAGAAATTGCATCAAAATTGAAGGGGACAACGGGTTCTAACACCTAAAAATAATCATACATCAAAATAAAACATCTACATACAAAATATTGAAATTATAATTAAACATCACAACTGCAGGAAATAAAATACAGATTCTAAAATCATGGTTAGAAAACAACAATCTATTGAGATTCTAAAATCATGGTTTTGAGGTAAATGAAAGATACTCTTTGATTCAGCACCTAAAACCCTGATTAAATAAACCAAAATGTGGGAACTGAGTGGAATTTTCATACCTGAGGGTAAAGACTAAAGAGAAATAGAATAAACAGAGGGAGAGAAGAGCACAGTGAAGAACAGTCACAGACGAGATTCTTTTTAAAGGAGCAGAGATATATGGGTTAGGGTTTAGGACATATGCCCATGTGAATCTAGTAGGGAGGCAGGTAGCACTAAGTTTTAGGTCCGACAGTTGCAAGTCCCCCAACCCCAAGGGATTGCATTTGTACGCGTTGGAGGCCAGGTTCATAGTTACACTAAATAGTCCTTATGCTTGGAGATACTCTTGTTGTTTGTATGTATGGTAGTGGTAGCCGACGATTTTCCCAATTTCCTGATATTATTTCAGCACATGAGAAATGTGATTAACCCAAATCTCTGGATCACTGGTTTAGGCAGTATGCAGCTGATGAACACTCTCATAGAGGAGAATGCTACGTCAAATTCAGTAATGGATTTGTCATTACCTTTCAAATGTGTGCTGCAGTAGTTAGAGATGCATATGGACTCTGGAGCTCATAGTTGGGTTTAGAATAAGAGGCTCACCGCTCACTCTCACATAAACCAGGTCGAATTGTGAATTTAACTAGGTGATTCGTCAAGTATTGCTGTGATATAATCCAAGTTTGACAGTTAAATTAACTGAATAGATAAGTGTGGTCCAAGTATAATTCGACAAAAATGAATCTGTAAATTACTAACTCTTTTCTTATGAGATTGCCTCATCAATTTACAATACACTATGTGACTATGTCTCATTGTCTTGTTGATCCTGGACTGTCACATTTATATCAGGGTCACGGAAACTGGCTAATGCTCCAGACAAATCAGATGCATAAATGTGACCCATCTTGGTACGTTTAGTTTCCAAGTATCTTTTGTTTTCTTCGGTTATAGGTGTGATTACTGGAACTCGCTCCACCACAGCTAAACCGTAGCCTTTTAGACCAGTAAATTTGGCTGGATTATTGGTCATTAATCGCATGGTTCGAACTCCAATGTCCCTTAGCATCTGATAGTAGCAAGAAATGGAACAAACAGTTACGTAGCATCTTTTGGTTTGAGATCATAAATCCATCTTTGATTTTTAAAAGACTAGGAGACGATCCAAAAGAATCGGTTTCATCATACGTAAGTTCTATCTATCAATCTGTAAACATAAATCTGCCTATTGTTCGTAATTTTCTTAAAAACAGATGCAGCCAGCAGTTATCACCTCAAGTTTCTATTGTCAAGATTGGTTGCTTCGAATATGCATTTTCCTCTAAATTTTAAAGTAGAGAAGTGGCTTTCAGGTTAGCTTGTTTTCAAAACCAAGGAATCGGCAAAAAAATGTCACAGCAATTTCAATGGAAATGATACAAAATGGTCTTAGTGAGACTAACCTGGGCTCCTATTCCGTAGTCACGAGCATCGGCTGCGAACCCAAGTTCCAAGTTAGCTTCAACAGTGTCATGCCCTTGGTCCTGCAAATTGTAGGCCTGAAGTTTGTGACCTAAACCAATTCCTCTGCCTTCATGGCCACGTAAATAAATCATCACTCCGCGGCCAGCCTGCTCGATGATTTCCATTGCCAAAGATAACTGGTTTCCACAATCACATCTGGCTGATCCAAATATATCCCCAGTTAAGCACTCCGAATGAACCCTTACAAGAACATCTTCCCCATTTTCTATACTTCCCTGCCAAAAGAATGAAATAAACAGAAGATCCACTTTTGCTTAGGAAAATTCAGCACACAATCACGGGTGGTAAGAAAATGAGATTGCTGCCGAATTTAGTTTGTGATTGTTCTTAGTGATCCCAACTAGTTGAAGTATCAATCCGAAGATAACCAGAATGGATTATATATTACCTTTACGACAGCCACATGCTCCATTCCATCTAACTTTGAACGATAACAGTAAGCCTCGAATAGACCCCATTTAGTTGGTAAACGGGATACACCAGTTCTTTCCACCAATTTCTCTCTCTTCCTTCTATACCTGCAAAATGAATGACATTGAAGTGAGTGAATTGACCTTGGCTGTTGACACCATTACATCCTTCCCTGAATATACAAACAATGTCCAGGATCAAAACATACCGGATCAAGTCAGTAATCAATATGATTGGTAAACCATGTTCCGCTGCCAATTTCCTTAAATATGGCAAGCGAGCCATGGAACCATCATCAGCATCAATGATGGCAGAAAGAACAGATACATGTCGGAACCCAGCCAGCCCAACCAAATCTACTGAAGCTTCTGTATGGCCTGCTCTACTTAGAACCCCTCCATTTCTATACTTGAGCGGAAACACATGCCCTGGCTTTCTAAAATCTTCAGCTTTAGAATTAGGAGATGAGAGTGCAAGCACAGTTTTCGCCCTGTCTGAAGCTGAAACTCCACTCGATACACCTATTTTTGCATCCTGTGAAAAAACAGAAACTTCTACTAAGAAAACTAAATCATTCTGCTAGTTCTTATAAACCCAAGAACATCTTACGTAATGAGCTTACCACTGTGATTGTAAAACTTGGGGCAGCAGAATCCTCGTCTTCGCCAAAAGATGACATCAAAGGAAGATTTAGCCTTTCAAGATCGTCTTCTTTCATGCCTACAGATATGATTCCTGACCCATGTTTAACCATAAATCCCATGGATTGAGTGTTTATTAGAGACGCTGCCATGATAAGATCTCCTTCAGTTCCCTCATTTTCATCATCTACAGCAATTACAAACTAGAACAGAAAATTCACAAAACTCTTCACAAATCAATAAAGTAAAAGAATTATGCGCAGAAACCAAACTTATGATTGGTGAGTGCGGAAATCCGACCTTCCCTTGGCGTAACGCGACGAGTGCCTGATCAATGGAAGAAAACCCATCTGTTGGGCAGTCAGGATCACCTTCTGCATCACTAACAAAGAAATCAACAGTTTCTTGAGTGATTTCTGCCTTTAAAGTCTTAAAAGGAAGGGACCCATTTTGATTTTCATTCTTCAGAGAACTTTCATCAAATACACTCCCTGTGAACCCAACTTCTCTACACCAAGAGTTTGTCTTGATTGGTACTGAACTCCAAGGCGCCACAAAGTAACGGTTGTTGCAGCTGAAACAAACATGAAGACATCAATAAATTACTTAGAAGAAAAAAAACAGCTATCGATCAGTCTGTTTGGTATACCAATAATTCTATTCTTGTAATGCTAAAATTATATGTACCTTGAAGAATTAATGAATTTTTGAGGAACCAATGGATGATGTTGAAGCGAAAAACAATCCATGAAAATGATAATTTACTGTTCATTCAGCTCTCTAAAAGATGTGTTTTATTAGCTAGCATGATCACTTTCAAAGGTAACAGACTTTCCAATCTGTGGAGTTATTTGAAGTTGAAGTGATCAAAACCATACAAAAACTCATCCATATATAACAAAAACAAACAAAAGAAGAGAGTTATCCAAAGAAGATTAGATAGATTAGTCAGTACTGTAGTGAAGGCAGAGACCACACATGATCAGCACGGTGGCAAATTAAGTTGCTGAGAATTTATACTCACTATATGAGGTTGAAATTTGCCTACGTTGATTAACAAAATGGAGAACGTTAGTCGAGAAGATTAATTTTATCCAGGAAAATAAAAAAAGTTGGAAAAAGGAAACAAGTTTGGAAGGTTCCAAGATCTATATCTAACTGAAAAGTTACATGCTTCAGAAAAACAAAAAAAAACTGAAAACTTGCAACCACTGTCAGCTATAATATTTTCTAGGTACTTTTTCATGCTTATTTTAGCTAAAAAAATCTAATATGGGTTTCAAAAATAATTTACTTTAAAGGACAATTTGATATAAGTATTGAGTTATATAAGAAACTAATGCACATGAAACCGGCCTATTAATTTGAAACGGAATGAGTAATTAGTAAGTGTGTGGAGAACACTCTAATTATTATTATTATTATTATTATTATGTGATTTAGGGCAATTTCTATTGGGTGGGAAAATCAAAGATTTGCCCATTTTGATCCCACTATGGACTGACCAAAACAGAAAAACGGACGGGCAAATGGGCATATAGGTTGGTTTGACCATTGTTGTCCATCAAGAGCCGTGCGGTTCTTCAAAAGTTGCGCGGTTTGACAACAACTGCCAGCGGATTAACATCAATATTATAAACTAGGAAGTAACCCGTGCTACGCACCAGGTGGGTTACCTTTTTGCTTTGTCTACAGTACTTCACAGATGATTCTAACCTCAGATGTTGCTGCCAGCTATGGAGTATCTGCAGCTGGCTTTCCCTACATTGTTTAATCCATGACCAACAATGAGGTTCCATCAAAGGATTATGCAAAGGACAGTCGAGTATTAACATCCAAAAGTAACTGCTCGAATGTAAGAAAAAGTTACAGAAAAGAGCAGAAACAAAACAGACTGAGCTGTGACTATTGATCAATCAATATCAAAAAGATATATATTGGTCATAAGGAATAGGCAAATCGACTCTTTCACATGCAGTTCTCAGTGTTCTACAATTTGGTAAAGAAAACAAAACACATCGCAAGGTTTCATGCTTAAGCATTAGTCCACGACTTACCACTACTATATCTTTGATTAGCTCAGTTAAACAAAGTTAACTAATTAATAACAACAACCAAGCAGAACGTATTAACACTCTGCAGCACGATTTTGTTGATGTCTCTTTACAGCCAAGATATCTTTCCTTGACTTTCTGGCCTTTTCTGATCTCGAGTTTCTTCCCAAAGTCATCCAAGTCCTAAAAAAAAATAAAAATGGATTACTATCCACCTTGAATCAAAACTAAAATTATCTTTCCTTAACTTGCTGGCCTTTTCTGATCTCGAGTTTCTTCCCAAAGTCATCCAAGTCCTAAAAATATAACTGGATTACCATCAACCTTAAATCAAAACTAAAATTAGTTTCATATTATGAAACTCTAAAAAAGAGTCATAGCCACTACCTTGGTTTCATAATATAAAAGGTCACTGTTCATCATATCCTGACAATGATGACATCATTTATGTTTTGAGCAAGTTACAATAGTTTGAGGGTTGATGATGTTACTTACCTTTAATAAGTGTTAAACCTCTGCTTGCGCAAACTTTGTTGCCAAATTACAAAGTGGGTTCAACCACAACAAAACCACTTCATCTGCATCCAAAATTCACACAGAAACAACAAATATAAGTTTAAGAATTGAAATATTTCTATGCTTTGGAAAAAGAGAAAACGATATTCGAAGTTGGTGAGGGATACTGCTAGTCTTGAGGAAATATCATTATTGTGGGGTGAAGCTTTATCCCGAGCATTAGTCTTGAGGCTGGATGATTTACATCCCCGTTCTCCAAATTAAAATGCAAATTATGATCAGTCTAAAAATAAGCAAGGACAGATTTTGATATGGCATCAATAATTTCAAACAGCATCCAATTACGTCAATTATGTGCATTTTATTAAAAAAGGTGTCATTTTCTAGGGCCTGGTTAAATGACATTAAATGGATGAAATCATATCCCAGTAAGATCAGAAAAGTTAGGTGGTTGGACTTATCCTTATAAACAACTGATCATGCAATGTGTAAGTTATTTGATTTCTAATTCATATCTCGCGAAGAGACATACATGCTAGACTAAAATTATGGTATTATGTATGTGCAATACTGCATGGTACGTTATGCTCCTAAAGTTTAAGTAACTAAACCTTACATTCTCCATAACAACAATTATGCATAGAAACATCGAGATAAATAAAAGCACTGCAGAATCAATATATCTAAGAAAAGATTGTGCTTAAGGAAGAAATATCATACTAACCCCATGAAGAGGAGGAGGAAGATTTCGGTGACTTCAAATTCCAGATACCAAAATCTGGAAATACAAATCGAAATTGTGGGATTAGGCATGATACTCCGTTAATGATGTGTAGTATTTTGCAGAACTGAATTACAAAGAAGATTACCTTTGTCTATCACCCACCCATAACCATTAAAACCCTTCGATTGAGTGCTAATCTTTCTGGTATGTTGACTACAAACTTCCAAAACAAAGAACAAAACAAACCAAACAGAATAAAAATTAGTAATTTGAAAAAGAGTTGGAAGAAAATTTTCATTGTGGGTTTATGTTGAAATCAGTTAACTTAAGGAGACACATAATAAAAGATGAAATAGAATACAGAATGGAGAGAAGATTATGGGGAAGTAAGAGAGATAGTTGTTCTTGATTTGAAATTATAATCACAAACCTAAAACTGTTCATAGAACATAAGAAATTGTGACAACAACCAATTCTGCAGCTGTAATCAACAACTAATTGAAGGAAACTTACATTAAGAAACCTTTCTCTAATCACCCACTTGTCCAAAACTCAGACTTTCGGATTCTAAAAATAGATTATGTTCTCAAGAACCACTTCCCTCCTGAAGTATAATGTAGTCAAAGGTCTCATACTGATCTGAATCCTAAATTCACCCCAAAAAAAGGAATGCGTAGAAAATTCAGACTGATCAGAATCCTAAATTTTTGAACCCGAAATCTGGGAGAGATCAAGAACCAAACTTAATAACCTTAAGGATTTGATTGTTAATCTTACTGTAGATTAAGATTTAGGGTTAATCTTAAATTTAATTTTGATTACAGTAAACAGAAAAGCAATTTAAAAACACTCAGGCTTAACTCAAAAAACAGCGCACAAAATTGATAATCATCACATGCAGAATCCGGAATTGCCTAACTTAATAAAAACCAAAATTAATAACCATGATGAATTCACAAAGATTAAAAACGGTGATGGGAGAGTTGCCAAACCTGTTGACGGTGATTGTTTATTTGATTCTTCAAGGAGAAGAATAACAGACACGAAATTACTCAGGTTCAAGAACAGAGATCAAATCAAAATAACAGGGGGTTGTGAATAACAACGATAGCAGTTCTGAAATTCCGACGCTGATGTATTTTTCTTTGGTCGGGATCGTCGGTTACATACAGTTGGGTTATGGGAAAGGGTCCGGATCATGGGACTCATGGTTTTGACAAAAATATATTGCAGTTCATCTAACGGCTGTCAAGTTTGACGAGGTGGCAACCTACATAAATTCTACGGCTCCAGTCAAGCCGAGCTAACATTATATAATTCGACTAGGTATCACCCTCTATCATTTTTTATTTTTTCTATCAACCTCTCCTTTTAGTATTACTACAACTTAGTCAATTATATAACTTATATACCATAACCTCTACTTTTAGAATTAAGTGTACATACTTTAGTTCTTTGTAACACCTACTATGAGACCATTAAAACACATACTATATAAGACCATTAATGATGTGGTGTATTTCATGAAATGTACATGCCTATAAAAAAAACTATTGTCTCGTTAAACACCTAAAAGACATCTTGTTAAAATACCATAAGACCATTACAATAAGCATATTTCTTTTTAAAGGAATAAAAAGTATTTCATGACATACATACCGATAGGAAAAAATTATGTAATACTGTTGCTTATTACCCAAAGATTTGTATACATGCTTCTAAGGGGAAAAAAAGATAGTTATAGTAATTCAAACATAAAGTATTAGGTCATTTTTTTAAAGGAAGGTAACAAATTACTGTATACTTAATAGTGTATACGATAGAACTTCGCTTTGAACTGAGTTTGGACAATAAATCATATTCCTTCAACAAACAGAAAGGTGCTAAGAGGCTTGATATTAACAGAATGGTATGAGAATGAATAACCAACAAAAAAACTCATTGAGTAGTACGATTCAATATAAAAATTCGCAAAACTCATTAACGAAATTGCAAACGAAAAATTTAACCCTTATAAAAGAGTAAATCAACAATCCCAAGCAAAAATAAGAATTAAGAGCCCTAGATAGGTACATATTCATACCTACTGCAGTCTGCATTGGTACTTATATCATGTTCAAACAAAATATGAACGAAGTAATATATGCTGATTAAAAATCGACGTGAAAATAACCATAAAGTTTAACGTAAAACGTAGACTGACATTACCTTTTAATTTTATTTGACTTTTGCTAATCATTTAACTCGAAACCAAATCTATGTGTTTGAGTTGCGCTCCAACTCCCATATTCTTTCTTCAGTTTTATACTCTATAAGACCTTCTTTGCATATTTTCATTCTTTCTCGATCCTAAATTCTAATGTTTACACAATGTTTTGATGTAGATGTTCTTTGAACGCTAACATATCCTACGTTCTTGTCTTTTTTTACTTTTCATTCTTCTTTGTAATAATATTTCCTAAATTCTTCTATTTGCTCTTCAGATCCATGATTTGGGAAAAGACTCTTATTAACATGATTTTTTTTATATCTGTTATGTTACTTGTTTTCCGAGAAATTAAATCACTTCTCCGTCTATTTCTTTTAGTATCTTCTTCTTCAAACAATATCAGAAAAACATGATTTTTCTATTTTTTAAACGCTGGAAAGATGCCTCTTTAATTCTTTTGCACCCTACCCTCATTAGATTCTCGAATCTTCTCGAAAGTTTTCCGCAAAGATATAAGCTTCAAGCATTTTTAATATCATGTGACAATAGATGAGTTGTATAATTTTTTTCCTGCATTGTTGATTTTGTCAGTGTCATCCAATTCTAAAAATTGGCTAAACGTGATGCAATTCTAGTCATTGTCTAATTTTTTATACTCCCTCCGTCCCACTATCAAGTGACCTAGTATATAACTAAATTTAGTTATAAAGTAGGTCACTTATTAGTGGGACAGAGGTAGTATTTTCTAAACTATGTCAATTCGTGTTTATGTCTTCTCTTTTCACTTTACATATATATGATCTTGTTGTAATGAACTTCAATCCAATCTATTTTAGATTCAAAAACTTCAATCGGATAATACTACGAAAACGTGGTCTCGTACCCATACCATTATCCATGTATATATAGTTCCAACTCATACTTGTCATCGGGATTCAATAGTTTTCTATTAAGGAAATAAGGGCGTCGTGTGTAGGTTTTTTGTTGTTGTTGTTGTGTCATACCTAACATTGGTTTGATAACGATCTGTTCTTCATCTATTGAACTATTTTGATCCGAAGTTGAACTATCTTGTTGTGCAGATATATTTTTCTCTTTCTATATTTCCCTCCAAAACCATATCTTTTATTGTTCTTAAAACCATATCTTTTATTGTTCTTAAAACCATATCTTGTTACGAAACTATGTTAGTTTAGGTATTAGTAATCCTTGTTATTATGTTGGTTTATATAGCCTATTTTTGATGTCTGCTTGTGATTTGTATACTTGAGTATATACGGAATTCTAAATGATTTTGGAAATTGTCTAATTTTAGGAAAATGTGTAGATTGTTTGATACATTTGATAAAAAAAAAAATAACCTATACATTTGATAAAAAAAAACATATGTATTAGTTGTATTAACTTTTTGAACAATTCAGTTTACCTGTTTAATCAATTCTGCTTACTGTTTAGTCAAATATTGCAGAAGTTCGTAACCGAAGAAGCCCTAGAGGAGAGCTTGGAGTTCCAGAGCACATCCTGCAATTGAATGAGAATCTTCTGTGAGCTGCAAAGAAGCTAATTGCATTGGGAGTATTAATGTTGATCTCCAAGGATAGTAAACTAAATCATCATGGTGTGAAATACAATCTCATATTTCCTTATACTTAAGATTAATATAGTTAATCGTTACATTCTCGCATGAATCACCTCTGCTACAAATAACGATAACGTCTATTTTTACAGGTGTTCGACGGATTTTATTAAAAATTGTTCTTTGATTCTAACCTTGGAAAAATTCTGCAAAATACTAAATGAAAGTATCCAAATTATAATGGAAAAAGATCTCATAATTAATAGTTAAGGGTTAGTTTACTTGGTTCTTACACCTCACGTCCTGATACCTTAACCACGATGTTGAAAAATGGGTCATTGTACGAAAATTACACATTATAATATCATCCTAAATGATCAGTGAATGAAGTAATAGGTCATATGAGAAATATATTGATTCTAAATATGATCTTTGTTCCTCTATTGGTACTATCCCTAACTAAAACACTATTTTTTTTATTGGTTTTGCTTATCTTATGCATAGAACAGTAGTTTCTGGTAATACTCCTAACACCATTCTTTTAGGGTTTTATGCTTATTACATGAGTCTGATCCCAACCTTCCCAATACTTGAGAACCACCAGATTACTCGATGCTTATCACTAATAAAACACTATTAGGCTTTTTTATTCCAATACTTTCCAAGGCTACCGCTAATCCATGACCCAAACCAAACATTACGTTAGTACCTATATATCAACGCTTCTTCGTCGGTCTTTTCTATCATCAACCTTGTAGTATTTGCACCGGGTAACCTTCCAATGTGGACTCCTCTGTGTTTAGGATATTTTTCGGAGCCTTTATGTGAAATTTACGCAATGTAAGGTTCTGACACCCTGAAATGTTGATATGAATAACTTATTATCCAATGATAGTATTACTAATTATCGCATTCTCAATGAAGCTGAAGCATTATGTTAATGAAAATCACTTCATACCCTTGCCCTTAAGATCTCTCTTATCCAATTTGCAACCAAGAAGGAAAGATCCCCGAGAAAATAGATTCTACTGTAAAAGTTTCAGTACTTAAAGAGCTTTTCTTAGCTTTTGTATCTTAGTTATTTCTAGGTCATCCGCTTGGTGGGGAAGCGCATTAAATGGTCTCTCTTTAACTCAACAACATGGGCTATTAGATTAGGACAATTAGAAGCATATTGATGTGGCAGGAGATCTTCTTTAATCCCCACTTAACTGAGATTCACAGTCATTATACAGGTGTTAATACTTTATATTATTGATACGACATATTACTTAAATAATACCATTGCCTCGATCATATTTTCATTCATTTGAGTAATCCGAAGTGTCACACCTTTGAGAAGACCATTGCCGATGTTCATGTTTCGAAGTAGTAGCACAGTCATTCGCATCCCGACTTCAAGTATTTTAAATCCAAAAGTCTCGAGGTACTTTATCCCACACTCTTTAATATGGATATATACCGATAATTACTCCAGGTGATTTGTGTTCCATAGTATCCTCGCCATAGTATATGCGTTCATTCGGAATTGGTTTGGCCACTTGTTCTATATTTTTGCAGATGTATTTGTGTATATACATTAGATAATTATTATTATTATTATTATTATAGAGCGTATCCATGGCTAATCATGCGAATACAAAGAGAGAAAAGGACAAAGAAAAATTGAAAACATCAGTTTTACGCCATGAAGATAGAGAACAAATGAAAAGGGTACAATTTTAGCTCAATTATATTAGAGCCTACGAAGAAAAAAAAAAGGTAAAAAAATACTGCATTGTGCCAACATACCAGTTGTAGATAAAAAATTTAACCCCTTTAATTATTTCATCCAAAGTTTTGTACTTCCAATTAAAATTCCTTTCATTCATATCGATCCATACAGCCCGCCATATTGCAAACAGAATGATATCTCAGATGTTGCCTCTGACATTAGAGTTCGAGGTCTTTCTCCTCTTCCATTCCCAAATCATATGCCAGACTAATTCTTGAAAAACTTATTGTAAAAGCGCATGCTCCAGGGTTGTAATTTTTTCTTTGTGCTATCTCTCCGGATTGAATTGATGAACTCATCCGACGCACTTGCCTTCCTATTTATTCCAAACATTACTGAATATCTCCTCAGTGTAAATATTTGAGAACAATTTACGCTGGAAATACAACACACATCTAATTAAGCTACTAAACTGAATGTGATCCATTTATCCATAAAATAGATATGGCGTCAGGTGAATTCTCATGGTAAACTGAAAGAAAGACCCAACTAAGATATTCTAGAAATCCAACAGAGCCCCTCTAACAAATATATAAAAAGAATCCTACTGGTTTCAGTCCATTTTTATGAATTCTCTTGTCTACCTCCCCGATAATGCATGTCATCATAAATTTCATAGGTAAAGCTAAGCTGATCTTTGTATAGTTGTTTTCATTCTTTGTAATAACCATATCCGTAGGTTGTTTGCATGTGGATATCGAGATCCAATGGAAAGATCGTCCGGGGAAAAGTTTGTCACTATCCACATATAGCTACCTTATTCTGACTTTGTGCTCGCAAAATCAAACTAAACATATTATTTCATTTTTTTAATGGGAATGCTAAAAGAATTCAGAAATCACCAAGAATATACTCACTTTTAAGTGAACCATAGACACCTATTTCAATCAAGTAATTTGTAATACTGGGTTTATTGAAAGAATGATCACCGAGGATCTCACCAAGTAAATGTTCTCAAACAAATAACATAACTGTTATTGAAGTCTCGATTCGACAAAAGATGGTAACTGAATAACATTATCATTTGAGTTCAAACACGGGATAGATACACAAACGCAAATACTTAGCAATCTAATTACCTTCATTACATGGCAAAACATAAATTCAATGGCCAAAGACACTAAAATATAATCAAGATAACAATTGGTGAATATTGTATAAACTGAAAACGGAAAATAGTAAGCTACGTATGCAATGAACCTGGCAGTTTATTTGGCTCATGCTGCTTAAAAATAAGCTTTAGGACATTAAGATGTAAAACTTTGGAATACATGAATGCACAACAGATGTAAGAAAAAAAATGTAAGATTAATGATTTACAAAAATTACGATACAAACCTTGCCCTTGCCATCATATAAATCCCTAAATAGATCGCATTACAGAATCCAACGCACTGATGAATTCCATTATAATACCCAGTACAACAATATAAGCATTCTCTATGGACTTATGAATAAACCGCGGTCCGACGTACGAATATGTGTGCATTGCAGAATATATCCAATAACATGTGTCCCTGCAACATACGGCCAAAAATCTCACAGGCTCAGATGCTTCCCGAATAAATTTTTTACAGAATCATATCTCATTATCCGCTATTGATAAATAACAAAAACCCTTTTTCTTTGTGTCTTCAGAACTCAAATATAAATGACCAAAATCCTTGCCAGAAATCAATCCAGGATAAAATCCATACTTTATTGAGTTCAAGACAGAAATTGGATAATTTTAGTACTACATCAACGACATGGGTGACGAATTTTACACTATTAAATCAGTGAACTCAATAACTCTAATTTATGTCTCGATTTCATTGTTTGATAGTTTATCTGTAGTTATTATTTATCAATAGCGGATAATGGGTTTACATTAGGTTTAGACATTTAAAATATAAACGTTCAATTTTTTTTCGTTAAGCTTAATTGCCCCCATAATGTTGTAACCTCATAAGCTATTCGTGTTCCAAGCTAAGAACAATCTAAACACCATGAAAAACAATCTAAACACCATGAATAAAAAAATAGGGTAAGGGAAAGCAATTACCAAAAGGGGTCCAAAACTAAGTAAGGTTACAATCTAAAAAAGTCTGACCTCATCAATCTTTTCAAAACCATATCTTACTTTAAGTGATTTTCTCTATTCTTTCTTACTGAATTTGAAACCCTTAGGATTGGTCTCCTTTTATTCAATACTAAAAAAATATACCAACAATATCCAAATACTCAAGAAATTACAGAACAACCAAGGAATCTTTCTTTGAATTATCCCTCATTAAAACAGTGAGAAATAAATAAGATGAATATAAACTTGATGGGAAAACATCAAATTATGACCTTTCACAGTCCCGAACATTAGATAAGAAAATATCTTGGTCCTAAAAAGAAATTTTCTTTCATCTTAAATTCAGATATAGGAATATTAACAAACGTGTATAGATTATTTTCATATGCAGAATTGATACCGGGAGAGAGGAGCTTTTTGTTAAAAAGTGATACAGATAGTCTAGCCAAGTCCATCTTTTCATACTAAATGTCTATGATAGAAAGATTGAAGGAGTTAAATATAATGAGAAGACCACCTCTATCTTTTATAAATCAGTTAAAAGAACAATAAGCTAAATATCTAGTCCAGACGCACGCGTGATGCGCTTGTCATTTCGCCCTCCACCGAACCTAGAGGCCTGATTGCACTCCACTGAAGCATCAAACTAAAGTGTCAGACTTTCATGGAATCTCTTCCTCATAATCAAATTCCAGAAATTATCTAATGACATCTATAAGAAATTAGTTACTCGATCCACCACACAATTAATCAAAAAAAAAAAAATTTGGGGTTTTGCCTTGAGATTCATGGATATATTTTTCCATATGTCAGATCTTTCAAAAACATGTAGAGTAATCAAAACATTTCAAGTAGCAGAAGATAAAACAAATAAATATAGAAAGGATTAAAAAGAAGAATCACTATCGTAAATAGTATTGCATTTGAAATAGTTTTGGATTACCGCAATACATAATGGCACGTCTTGTTCATCTTAGTACATAACGAACATATACAATGTGACATTGTGACACTCAATTAAGATGAGTATAAACTTTACATTGATGACATTCGAACATCTATAAGGCGGATGATAGAAAGGTGCGCTCTTTCACAACCAAAGGAGAAGAATCTTACTTAGTCGTATTATAATAGCCGGCCGGGGTCGTAAATTAATTATCCGGGCATACGGCCATGAGTCGAGCCTGCAAGCCAAGTATTTTGTTGATCGGGCCAAATTAGCCGGGTCATACGGCCCGAGCCGTGGATTAGAAAACCTACAGTTAAATGTAGTCTCCGCAATAAAATTGGCTGTGATTAGGTATAGTGGTTTAGCCTGTAAGGAAGATCCTGATGTCTTGTTAGCCTGATCAAATAATGGTGGGTGTTTGTAGAATTCTCAATTTCCAGGAATTTGTAATCCCACATGATTATAAATTCTAGGATTCATGTAAATCCCTCGTATATTTGGTAACTTAGTTAAAATTCTTAGGATTCACAAACTTCTCTTGTTTTAAAGTCCATGTACTTTTTGACATTGCCCTAAGAATCTTAAAATTGTATATCTATGGGATTTAGGTTAAAAAAAAGTGGGTCCATAAATCCTTTGATAAGTTTTCCAGCAAATCTTAGGAGGAGGGGTCGTATCCATATGGAGGATTTACTGGAAAAATGGTTCCCGGAAACGTAATTCCAGGGATTTGGGCAACCAAACATACCAAATCCCCTGGACCCATAAATCCCACCTTTAAAATTCTACATCCAAACCCACCACTATAGTATTTGGTATTAAGGGTTGCGGTTTTTAATTCGGAATTAAGGGAGATTAGAAAATCTAATTATATTAGGTTTATTTTTGTTTCATCTTCTTTTCAAGAAAGACAATACTTGTTTCAAGGGCCGTAGGCCGGAGCACAATCTTTTTGTGGCCCGGCATGATTATGTTAAACTTAAGTTAGATTTAGAAGTTTCACTATAAAAACGTAAATTCAATGGTGGCGTAGATATATATCACTGTATAGTATACCAACTGCATTCGAAAATCGTTCTAATCCACATTGGGCTACTGTTATTACACTTAAGTATCCAAACACATCCTAAAAAGTGATGAATCATATGGAAACTATTTTCCTTGCTCTTAATCCTCAAGATTAAATATCTAAATTGAGGATTAATGAGGCTATTCTATATTAAAGATAAACTTTGAGTCTCCTAGGAAGGCATACATAAGTGCACAACCAATAAGCTAGAGCCATGGCAAGTAAGATCCAAACTTCTTGTAGTCCACCTTCGAAGTTTACTGTATCGAAAGTTGGTGAACTCTGTAAAGTTCAGCATCTGTAATGGGCCTAATGGCTTGGACAAACGTATAATTCATCTCCTTAATATTCTACTCGGAACCACATGTACAGTACTTGAATGACAAACATTTCAACCATTGCATGAAAAATGGTATATGCTGCATCAACAAAATAGCGAAAACAATATAAGTTAGGTACCTTTTTATTGCTCTCAGCTCTCATAGAAGAAACTGCAAGTTTATACCTGCATATCATATTTTCAGGTCAAGGGAAGCCATCGTTCCAGCTTGTTTTTTACTTAGAACTGTGGCGCCAAATAGTTTCCCGGCTTCCTAATCTAGTACTTTAAGAAATCAACATCTCCAGGTAAACGATAAAAACTTATGTTCTTAGTAAAAGTAATCACATTATTACCTACTTGGCTTGTAATGACAACTAATAATATTGCAAATAATGTCAAGAAGAAGGAACTGCTCTTTAGAAACAGATGAAGAAGTTTAACTTGCAGAACTTTACTTGATCTCGTATTTGGGCTTCGGTTCCAGCACTTAAATTCAGATTCCCAAGAAGGCAAGAAGCATTTTATTCTGGTTTCAAGAGAAAAGAAGAACTCGGCTGGTTTCCTGCTATTGCTTACACTTCCTTCCAAAAAAAAAAAAAGAGACTCAATAACTATGCATACACGTAATAAATAGGGATTGGCGCAAATAGAGAAATTAAGTGTAAACTGATAAGAAATGATCCAACAATCTTTTGACCTTGGCAAGTCCAATTGAGAAAAATTGTTCTTCATCAGAATCAAGTAAGCTCTCTTCGCCACTGCTTTTACCCCCATAACGCGACATAATCGTGGGCAAAAAACTTCCATATGATTAGCTTGAGCAATTTTTCGAAGTGTTGTCAAAGAGGGGTGAGATGCTTCCAAGATATTGATAAATAACTGCACGCAACACGAATAAGCACATGGCAAGACACAACACAACACGTTAAGAAAGCACGTCATAATATTAATATGTATTAAATACTACACAACATGACACAATATATCATATTTTGTGTATATTTCACAAAAGAGATATTATTCTGGCCAATTATTGACTTTTATTATCGTTATGCTGACTTATTTTCATAATAACACATATAATACCTAAATATTTGGAAAACATTTATATTGGAAAATATAAAATAAATGTGCCCGGCACAGCACAGCACGGCACAACACGTTTATTTTTTTGGCACAACCCAGCACGCCTTCTAGCACGGCACATCACGTCATAATCTCTGGCACGGCACATAGCACGCTAAGCATGTGATTTTGTGGGTCAATATGTCTTTGGGCCAACACTTTTTACAACTCTAAATGACTGTATGTCAGCAAAATAGTTACTTCGAAACCAAAAATTTAAGCTAAAAGGCAATGTAATTGACATAGGATATGCATGTTCTACCCTATTTTCTATTAGTCACGCTTTTGTAATCCGTTAGTAATCACTAACATCATTTAAGATTTTGCTATCTGAATTCCATCGTCTCAACTCTAAAACAATTGCTTTGAACAGTACATCATTAAAGCTATCTAAGAATAATATAAACTAAGAGTTCACAGTAATCAAAGGGAGTTATTGGGCTGGAAGATCCCAAACTCATAAGGATGGTAGATAACCTCTGCAATTACTGTCCAAATGGTCTAGCAGACTGAACGATGGTGACTCCGGGGTACTGATCAATACCATCAGTAACCCTAACTGCCTTCACTATTTCATCAAGGGCTCAAAGATCCCAAACTCATAAGGACGGATAAATAACCTCTGCAATGACTGTCCAAATGGTTTAACAGACTTAACAATGGCGTCTCTGGAGTACTCAATACCATTAGTAACCCTAACTGCCTTCACTAATTTGTCAATAGAAAGACATTTCCTTGTGATTTATGAACCTTCTTTATCTCTAATTAGACAACTGAATACTGGTGTTCAACACTGACTGCTTTAAACAACAAACTAATATAAAAGGTGCGCAAAATCATCTTACTTCACAATCAAATTATTTAGGTCCTAATTTAAGTAACTTAACTGAAGCATGAGTTTGCTTGTAACCACATAGATCAATGCTACCTGGAATCATCGAAAACCTTTCCATTATTGTGAATCACTCTTAAATAACACCATGTTAAACGATTCGAAGGCTCAATATCTTAAAAGCAACAATCTTGCAAGGATTGTCGATCGGGTCCCATGGAACAAAGATTACAACGCCATTGTTCTTTTACCTGTCCCACGTTCTCTGTTCTGACCACCTAATACAAATAGAAATAAATAGAGCTATGAGTTTGACATAAATTTGTATAAAGGTATAATATTGGTTGAATCTTCTGTGTTATCTTCTCGGACATGTGGAGATTTAACTAATACACAATACCTTTAGAACTTGCTGTTGGTATGTAGGGTAGCACCAAATTTTTGCTTCACCAGCTGGAGTACAGATTTGAAACACTTCACCATGCCTGAAGTTCATAGCCTACTTGAATAACAACATTTTCCATATTGGCAGGCGGCTTTTATGTTCTTTCATACGTACGTATTACTAAATTTATCCTCTTATAAACCAATAAGATGCCCCACATTAGCTTTGGATCTCCTAATACTGAGTGTCACCAAGTCCCTTAAACTCATAATCATTCGCTTGAAACCTGTTGCAGCCACAACAAAACATACACCGAAACTTATATAAAAACTGATTTTTCTTCCATCAGAAGTAAAATGAGTTATATACATAAAAAAAAAAAAAAAAAAAAAAAAGCATCCGAGGGCCCAAGACAAAAACTGCTTAAGAGCTTCATATAAGATGTGTGGTGTATACCAATTTTGTAATGCTTATTGCCAATAGAAAAAAAATTAAGCACGAATTATCAAATTGTAATACCACCAAAACTGCAACCTATGCATTTCACAGCAACTAAACAACCCCGTTTAATTTCTCAAACTGCAAAAAATATGTAAGAACTTCTCTGAGATGTTGCTGCACTGTAACCAATTTCAGCACTCAAATCCCGAACTCAATTTCCTTTTTATCCTACTCTCTTTCAAGTGTCGTGCCAGTTGATTATTGTCTAGTACTATTTCTTGAGTCTGTCCATTGTATTTCGCAGAAACTACCTAATTTCTCGAACTGCAATATATACGTAACAACAACTCTGGAATGTTGCTGCACTATAACCAATTTTAGCGCTCCAATCCACATTGTTGTCTTGCACGATAAACCCATCATCTTCCTATTCATCACCATAAGTTTCTTGACCTGGTCATGTTTTACACAGTTTCTCAAATATACGTTCTTAGTCAGCTTTCTCGACTCCTCCCATGGCTGACACACTCTCAGCAGCAAGTCAACCACGGTTAATCATCTGGGTCAAAGTGAACACGCAATTCTCTTCTCATTGTAATTGAGTTAGAAGTTGCTGGTAGATTCTAGAGCAAGATAATTACATAAATTTGAATCATCAAAGAGTTAATAAAGGTATACAGCGAACCTGCTCTTCTGCCAACAGTTGAGTGTAACGTTTTGGGCATCCAATGCTTCAAGTTTCATATATAAGCAAATTAGTTATGTAACTGAGCAGCAAATGTTAATGCCAATACGCAATTCACTAATGGACAATAAATACACAATAAAAAGGGTACCTTTCCAGAACCAGCCATGGAAACCACACCTCTGCAACCTTTTCAAGCCTGAGCTTTCAAGTCTTCAACATCAAAGTTCCATGCTCACAGACCTCGCATGTACTCGCTCTGCTATACAAAACACCAGGTCAACCATACCTTGCTATATTTTGCACTGATATCTGCGTGCGAAGATGCAATCATCATAGCATAATGCATATGCACATTATTGATTTACTCCCCACTGCACAGAGGATACATTAAATAAGCACCAAAAATGAAAAAAAAAAAAAAAAAAGAAGAAGAAGAAGGTTTTGCACTGATATACCCGGTGTCAGAAATGGCCTACAGATCCAAGGCGTCAAGATTTGTCATACCTAAGTAAGTTAACAGAATAAGGAAAATGGTGTAACTGATTATACATGCCTAGCTAATCGTTCTCTCCTTCTTTGATCAATAAAAGCAATATAAGAGAGTAAGCTCCAGAGCATTAACAATTAAAAGTTTGAGTAGCCGTATCTCAAGCATTCAGCAGGAGTAAATAATGACAGCTCCACCCTGCAGCTCTAAAGTCAAGTGCTCTAATAGATTCTGTAACCATACCTTTCTCATCCTATCCTGCAATAAAGATAGAAAATCAATCAGAATACAACAAAAAATTAAATTCAAAACACAAACCCCGTAAGAGATTATTTACAAAAAGCTTTCCCCAATTCGAGACCTTTAAGAACATTTGAATGTAGGACATGAAACATTGGGAGAAATGAAATCACTAAATTAATCTCGACAACTGAATATTGATAGGAGAATGAAGTTTAATGCAGGACTAATACCGTAGCTAATAGCATAATACTGTGAATCAATCTTAACGATAAATCCAAGTGATCCATGACATGATTGGCAAAGATTCAAATTAGTGTGAACCTGTAATTGCTCAAGCAGCCACAATGTTGAATTCAAAATAACATTCTGGGCAGTGTTTTAAAATACGTTAATGTGAAGCGATACGCTAACCTAGTAAAGCGTAAAGCGTTGCTTCAATACGTTATTTAAGCGCAGCTTCACAAAATTAAAAAAAAATACTAATAGATATCTATGTGAAACTAACCAACACAAAACCAAAAACCAATCTAATAATCCATGATAAAAGGAATAAATAAAGCACATGCAGAGAGTTGTAGTTTTTAGGGTTTTTTAATACTAAAACCTAAGAAGGAAACGTTGGGACTTATAAACAGAGAATTAAATCCCTGTATATTCTCTAGAAAACCTAAGAAGGAAATCTTGAGACTTGTTTTTGGAATTAAATCCCTGTTTTTTCTCTAGAAAATCTAAGAAGGAAATATTGGGACTTGTTTTTGGCATTTAAATTCCTGCTTTTTCTCTAGAATATACCTTTTTCTTCTCTAGAAAATATACCCTAGTATTAATGCGGAAGTATTGAAGCATTTTTTTAGTGAAGCGCTAAAAAGCGCGCTTCAATACGCGCTTCAAAACGTTTTTTAAAACACATCCATCAGTCTCTGGGTTTTCTACTCTTATAAAAAATAATAACATGTGATACAGTATAGGTGAAGTGTTTTTTTCATCCTCCACCTACAGAAAAAGGTAAATTAACCATGATCGAAGAAGCTCAGGATCCTCGTGCATTCATTCTGCTATTCACATTTAGTCATCGAGTCTAAGAAACTGAATTTGGCTTTTTAACTTCCTAGATTCCTTCTGATTGGTGGTAACTTTTCTCATTCAGACAATAAGTTAAAGACAATTATCCCTAGAAGCTGACATTTTTCAGAGAATTAATGTCTTCTAAGGCAAGGGTGTGAACGAATTAACGACCCCCAATTGAGCCGTCAAGGAGAAGAAACTGAAGTAGAATCAAAATGTTTCATTCTTATAAACCTTTGAAAGTTAAAGAAAGACTCGGTCGACTCGAATTATCTGTAGTTACCTTATGTCATTCTTTATGTTGAGCCAACAGCTATCTATCCATCACATCTGAGAAAATTCAGAGAACAAAGGTTTATTTTGGTTTCCTCCTGATTTAGCTTTTTATATTTCTTTGCTAGCGTCCTTACTTATTAAATGTTTTTCATATTAATCTACAAATGAATTGCATTAACAAGTTCGTAGAACAATGGAACTAACAAAGTTAAGAACTCTTGAAACTTAGCTTTACAAACCTCTGTTTTTCCACACTTATTAACTAAGAACATAAATTTAGTGGCACTGGTACTATAGGGATTTTACAGAGCGGTGTACTTTCTAATAGTTATAAGTTAAAATTTCAGCTGCAAACATACAATCAAAATCTCATTGTATAGGTAGAACATGTTAACGGAAAACAGTCATACAGTGCTATGCTATTGTATAAAGTGAATTAAACCCATTAAACTGTTTTATGAAGTAAGTTAAATCCATGAGCACTGTTTGATGTCGAAAGGTCTCAGGCAACTTAGAAGAGTTGGACACTCTAAAGTTATTTAAAACTAAATGATACCTCAACCCTCAAAAGTTGTTTCAAACTAAATGATACCTCAACCCTCAAAAGTTAACATATTTCTACTTATAGCACAAAATTGACTTCAACCCTACATTAAGTATACCTCCATCTATCTAGTGGATTGGGGATTTAAGATGGCATATCAAAAATGACAAACACAATCCTTACCTCAAACCCGGCAGTTCCAAGTTCCAGCTTCTGTTTCGCTTCCTAAGTACATAAGTACATTAGGCTCTGTAAATAGACAGAAGTAAACTTATTAAATTCAAGTGTTGAAGAAAATAAACCCACTGAAAAGAATAATAATATGTTTGACATTTCCACAAACAACAAAAGCTCATAAACCTAGTAGTTGTATGATAAGAAGATCAAAATACGTGCAACATTTTTCATACCAAAACTTTAGAGGCACCAATATCCAGTTAGCATGTAAATTAATCTCAGACTGTATTGATAAACAAAGTTTTGATGGAAATTGAAGTGAAGTTAGTTAGAAATTTTAATTAGAAAGAGTGAAGGGAAACAAATTTAAAGTTCAATATTGGTCTGAGAAAACTGGAGTATGAGATTTCAATTGGAATCCTAAGAGTTGAATTAGTTAGATTGTGTCTGTGTTACTCGATCTGGGGATTTTGCAATTGAGTTTGAGCTAGTAATTGTGCTCCAACCTCGAATCAGCTACAGAATCACAGTGTTGTTTGGGTGTAGGCGATATGTCCCCAGGTTGTTAACCAATCTACAAAAGCAGAATTCAATTACCCATAATTTGCAAAAACTCATCAACAAAATTGCATAAGCAAACAAATTTAACCCGCAACTCAGTAATTTAAAACAAAAAAACCAAGATATCAAATTGATAAAGTAGTATTTGTTAGCAAGATAACCCAACAACCCTTGAACTACTTCAATTATTTAAATTAAACATCACACTGAATATCTCCCTAATTTACTCCCAAACATATGAAACCCTAGGTTTCAGTTTCTAAAATCATTGCAAGAATCAATTACTATTTATTTTTTTGGTCTAGAACTGAAATTAACAAAAAGAAGAAGATGAAGATGTTGCGAGGACTTGCTCACGGATAAAAAGATGATGCCGTGGTTCGCTAAATTACTGTTGCTGCTCGTGAAGGAGAAGGAGAATGAGAAGATTTTCTGGTGTTTGAAGAGGAGACTGAAAGATCGCAGATAGAAAAAGAAAAAGAAAAACAATCTGACGGCTCCGGACTGACCCATTCTTATTCTTGTTGACCCACACTCCCATCCCGTAACATTATTGAATTTTTCCTGGCCGTCCAAGTCAAACCCAATCGGGACGATAAGGACCGCCGGATGACCCTCCCTATTAGATCATGTCCTTTTAATGACTCTTTAATCTCGGAGTCAAACACCACCTTTTTTTTATAACAGTGATGTTGGCTGGTCGGCCGGTCTGTATCCTCCCACAATATTTTCAGTCAACATGTAAGTTAGTCGAGGCTCACAAAACCGGTATTTAAATAGCCGAATTATTCTATCGTGTTTAGTTAGTAGGGTCATGGTAGTCGGGACCTACGATCCCGACCATTAGGAACGACTCGGTGTTCAGTTGAGGCCTGCTAGCCTGGTGTTTTGTAGGTCTGATCAAGTTAGCTGGGACCATAGAAAATCCTAAGTTTAACATAGTCTCCGTATTATATTGAAATTAGTTATGATTTGGTTGAAATCTAGAGGTTGAGCGTATACATTAAAGCCTCAGTGTTTTGTTGGTCAGTTCAAATTAGCCGGGATCCACGATACCGATGTTTTGTTGATCGGATCAGTCGGGACTGGATAACACCACCGCCCCGTAAATTATTTTGGAAATTAAAATTTGTTTGGCATTAAGATTAGCGTTTTAATTAGAAAATTAAGGTTTTAATTCGAACACATTTATCACTCTCTTTGACCCTAGATGACGAATATTCTCAGTCTGACATACATACCCGCTCTTTTCCACCTCCTGCACCGATTCTATTTGCACGGTGATCTCTTATGGTTCTTACCCCACCACCACCCACAACCATTACAGTCCTCAATTCAACGGGTACACTAAGTTTCTCCACACTCCATTCATCTCTTAAAATTTTGTGATTTGGATATCTTGATGCAAAAAAAAAATAAAAAAAAATCAAGCAAATCTTTCAAGTAACCAAAATCTGATGTATACCTTTAATATTAAAAGCCAAAATTTTGTGATGGTACTTATGAAGCCATAATGCAGCAACATAAAACCCTTATTTAATTATCTGATTTACCACTTTTTCTGACACCTCTCAAGTTACGTATTGACCTTAGTGCTCTTAATTAAAGGATCATTTTCCAAGCCTCTGTTTATCTTTTAGTCAATCTTCAATTGGTGTGTTACTTAAACTATATGTTGCTAATCCATTCTCAGTAAAGCGTCTGAGTTGTGTGGTGTCACCCTACTGAAATAAAATGCTAAGATTTTCAAATATGCGAGCAAAAGTTTAGCTGAAGTATAAATTGGCCTTTAGCTCATCACATGGAGAAGTTACATATATGAAGTAATCTAAAAATTCACAATGAATACGTCTAAAACAGTTGGGAGAAAAACAGTTCATAGCTATTGTAATCGCACCCTGAATAAATGAGAAAATACGTGACAGAAATATAAGAGTCTACTGCTCCGTTGATTCCCCTCCAGCAGTTGGAGCCACTGGCTCCCAAGATGCATTTACTCATGAGACAGGAAATCCATTTGAATAGAAGAAAAATCCAGAGTAAGATCCTAGCATTATCAGTAAAATATTAATAGCTGACTCGTATATTCAGCTGAAATCAATGAGGAATTGATGAGTATAAAAATATGGTTTAATGTTTGAGCATTTTTCTCCCCTAACTGGACATAAAATGCATATATACAGTAACTACCTTATATGCTCATTACGCTTCTACTCATTTTAAGTTTAATAAAAAAGGGAAAAAAATGGTTAATCACTAACCAAAATCACTTAAAAAAATATCTTCAAAGTTGTAGCCAACTATTGCAGCTGCACTGGTCTCTCTTCTTGTCATCATCATCATCATAGACTGTAATGGAAGTTGATCATACTTGAGCCATTATAATGGACTGGTGTGACTAAAGTGATGCTTAGCAATCGTCCACAATCCAACAAAGCATTTCCTTATTCTTGTAGAGACTTATTATTACAACAAGTAGAACTTAGTGACAACTTTACAGGCAGTCACGACCATGTACAAATTGAACTTAGTGGCAACTCTATTCGCAGTCACGGCCATGCTTGAGATGATGTATTGTCGTGCTTCTACATGTATATCTATGTCATATATATATATATATATATATATATATATATATATATATATATATATCGAAAGCATACACAGTTTGGGATCATTCAAATAACTATGCCATATGTGGGAGTCAAACCCACAACTACATGGATGAAAACCATGTGCTCTACCATTTGAGCTAAGACAACAGTTTAGATTTGAGGATAACAAGAAGAGTGCACCTGACACCCTGCTTCATATAAACATATAACATTAACAACATAATCCGAAGTCTATATTGTAGTGTTAAATTCATATCCGTCCACTTTACCAATGATGTTATTAAGTTTGTAGTGTTAAATCCATCCGTCCTTTATCTCAACCTCGTTCAACTTTTGTTTATTGTTTACTCTGCGTTTGTATTCTCTGAAAATATTTTAGTCAGCCTGAAAGTTTTAAGGACCCGACAATTAGATAATAATAATATTGTGTTTAGTTAGTCAGATCATAATAGTCGGAGCCTATAAGCCATTAGGAACGTTCCAGGTGTTTAGATCCGAGTGTTCATTATATCTATCGGTCATAGTAGCATGTTTAATCAGTGGCGTCATCATAGCTAGTGCCTACAATCTCGACCATTAAAAACGACTCGGTGTTTGGTTGATCGATTCATAGCAGCATGTATAGTTAGTCGAATTATAGTAGCCAGTGCATATTGTTTTAGCATTTAGTTAGTACCGTGTTTAATTGATCGATTCACTCCATTTTAAGGACGGCCGATACATTTAGGTGTGTTCAACCCCCGGCCAACCGGGCTAATCCTCGTTGATTAGCTCGAGTATATCTAGGTTTGAAACCAAATTAGCTAAATTTGTATAATTTAGATTAGGAAACCTAATTATATTAGGACATTTCTTCTTTAATTAGCTCCGTCAGCAGAGTTTCCTTTTACAGAACTCTCTATCCGACTTTTTAAATCTCGAGAATTCATTAGGAAGGAACGATTTCGTTTAGAGGAATCAAAAGTAAAAGAATGCTCCGTTTAGTCTTGTTGATGTTGAGGGTCAAAAGGTGAAGAAATGCATTTAACCCTTCCCTTATTATGGCAAATTTAAAACGAATGCACGTAGTAGAAAGCCTTTGTATGAAAGTGATTGGTCTGCCAAGATTTATTTGATCTTTAGGATTCAAGTTACTCCCTCCGTCTCTAAAAGATAGGATTCAAACCTGCCTATCTTTTAGAGACGGAGGGAGTAGTTTTTAGCTAATAGGCTCTAGTGCGATATAATCATATTACAAGTCACGGTCAGGTTTCAAATTCCTCCAACATGTAAAGTATAATATCTTATTGTGGACGTAGTGTCGCATAGATATGGTATTACGTGCTTGGGAGTCTGGGGCATGTTTGTAAAAGCAGCAGCATTAGAATCCCTATTGTACGAAGGCCCATTTACTAAGGCTTATTTTTGGTCGGGCCACGGCTCAATCTTTAGTGTACAAGTGTTGATGGTGGTTTTTAGCTTAGGGTTAAAATCGTAAAACCCTAGCCAGAAAGTGACGTCACAGGACTTAAACGCATTTATTGAACCCTTTAATATGTCTGCGAGAAAATTACCAGGGTACCTTTTTTCTAATTAATTACTAATTAGGGTTTCGATAGGCCAAAACCCTAATTCCCACGCCACATGTGCCAATGGAAAACCGTGTCAGCCACACCTGCCGCGCCAAGGCATGCCAACCATGCTAGCCGCACCCCTGTGCCAATGGCAAACCGTGCCAGCCACACCTACCGCGCCAAGGCATGCCAACCATGCTAGCCGCACCCCTGTGCCAATGGCAAACCGTGCCAACCACACCTACCGCGCCAAGGCATGCCAACCATGCTAGCCGCACCCATGTGCCAATGGCAAACCGTGCCAGCCACACCCACCGCGCCAAGGCATGCCAACCATGCTAGCCGCACCCCCGTGCCAATGGCAAACCGTGCCAGCCACACCCACCGCGCTAAGGCATGCCAACCATGCTAGCCGCACCCCTGTGCCAATAGCAAAACCGTGCCAGCCACACCTACCGCGCCAAGGCATGCCAACCAGGCTTGTCGTTCCTACACGCCATGCACAACGCTGGTTGCCAAAACAAAGGCCTGCAACAATCAACGGCCATCTTTCTATCACAAGAGCAAATCCTAGCCGTCCAAGGTTACCAGACAACACATGGTAACCTTTGACCCAAAAACCTAGCTTGTTCACGCCAAACCCTTGGCCCCACATGCCGAGCCAAACCGCACCTTGACTTGGCCCTAGCCATGCTGGCCGCATCATTCCAAGCCCTTGGCCCCGCCATGCCAAGCCAAACCATTCACGCCAAACCCTTGGCCCCACATGCCGAGCCAAACCGCACCTTGCCTTGGCCATAGCCATGCTAGCCGCGCCATGTGCCAACGGCATGCCAAACACTTGGCCCCACCATGCCAAGCCAAACCGCACCATGCCAAACGCACCTAGCCACGCCACCATCCTGGAATTACCTACGCGGCTACCAAAACGAAGGCGTGCGACAATCAACGGCCCCCCTTCAATCCCAGGAGCAAATCCTAGCCATCCAAGGTTGCCAGACAATGCATGGTAACCTTTGGCCCAAAAACCTAAGTTTGGCCACGCCAAACCATGCCATGCCAACGGCATGCCAACCTAGCCGCGCCACCATGTTGGCCTTCCCTACGCGACTACCAAAACGAAGGCGTGCGACAATCAATGGTCCCCCTTCAATCCCGGGAGAAAATCCTAGCCATCCAAGGTTACCAGACAACGCATGGTAACCTTTGGCCCGAAAACCTAAGTTTGGCCAGGCCAAACCATGCCATGCCAACGGCATGCCAACCTAGCCGCGCCACCATGCTGGCCTTCCCTACGCGGCTACCAAAACGAAGACGTGCGACAATCAACGGTCCCCCTTCAATCCCAGGAGAAAATCCTAGCCATCCAAGGTTACCATACAACGCATGGTAACCTTTGGCCCGAAAACCTAAGTTTGGCCACGCCAAACCATGCCATGCCAACGGCATGCCAACCTAGCCGCGCCACCATGCCGGCCTTACCTACGCGGCTACCAAAACGAAGGCGTGCGACAATCAACGGTCCCCCTTCAATCCCCGGAGCAAATCCTAGCCATCCAAGGTTACCAGACAACGCATGGTAACCTTTGGCCCGAAAACCTAAGTCTGGCCACGCCAAACCATGCCATGCCAATGGCATGCCAACCTAGCCGCGCCACCATGCTGGCCTTACCTACGCGGCTACCAAAACGAAGGCGTGCGAAAATCAACGGTCCCCCTTCAATCCCAGGAGCAAATCCTAGCCATCCAAGGTTACCAGACAACGCATGGTAACCTTTGGCCCGAAAACCTAAGTTTGGCCACGCCAAACCATGCCATGCCAACGGCATGCCAACCTAGCCGCGCCACCATGCTGGCCTTCCCTACGCGACTACCAAAACGAAGGCGTGCAATAATCAACGGCCCCCTTCAATCCCATGAGCAAATCCTAGCCATCCAAGGTTACCAGACAATGCATGGTAACCTTTGGCCCGAAAACCTAAGTTTGGCCACGCCAAACCATGCCATGCCAACGGCATGCCAACCTAGCTACGCCACCATGCTGGCCTTCCCTACGCGGCTACCAAAACGAAGGCGTGTGACAATCAACGGTCCCCCTTCAATCCCAGGAGCAAATCCTAGCCATCCAAGGTTACCAGACAACGCATGGTAACCTTTGGCCTGAAAACCTAAGTTTGGCCACGCCAAACCATGCCATGCCAATGGCATGCCAACCTAGCCGCGCCACCATGCTGTCCTTCCCTAGGCGGCTACCAAAACGAAGGCGTGCGACAATCAACGGTCCCTCTTCAATCCCAGGAGCAAATCCTAGCCATCCAAGGTTACCAGACAACGCATGGTAACCTTTGGCCCGAAAACCTAAGTTTGGCCACGCCAAACCATGCCATGCCAACCTAGCCGAGCCACCATGCTGGCCTTCCCTACGCGGCTACCAAAACGAAGGCATGCGATAATCAACGGTCCCCCTTCAATACCAGGAGCAAATCCTAGCCGTCCAAGGTTACCAGACAACACATGGTAACCTTTGACCCAAAACCCTAGTTTGGTCACGCCAACCTAGCCGCACCACCATGCCATGCCAATGGCATGCCAACCTAGCCGCGCCACCATGCTGGCCTTCCCTATGCGGCCACCAACAAACGAAAGCGTGCGACGATCAAAGGCTATCTTTCTTCTTAAGATGCAAAATCTCGACCGTCGAAGGTCACCAAGATAGCAAGTCTCCCAAGCTCGACTTGCCAGGCAACAACAATATACTACATGTTTTCTACAAAAAATATTCGATACATCAACACATATCACAAACAGGGGGATCCTCTTTGGGTATTGGTTTTGCGGTCTACAGCGTGCGGCGTACACTACGCCCATCATAAGGAAGTGTCATAAGGATGAGGCGGTTAGTAAATACAGGGAGTTAATGGTGAAATGCTCTTTTATGGGACATCAATTCCATGCGTTAACGGTTTTATGGGACATCAATTCCATGCGTTAACGGTTTTATGGAACATCAATTCCATGCGTTAACTGTTACCACCTCCTCCCATTTACTCACCCATTTTTCCATTCCTTAATGAGACCAGAGTCCGTTTCACTTCGACTTGTATAAATATGTATTACCTATTTCCACCGAACAACAAGTTCAGTCAGGAGCATACAACACTCAGAAAACGTTTGCTAGCTTTTCCATCTGTTAGCTTCCCACTTTCTGATACAAGTCGTAACACAACTACTCTTCCAGAATCGACTATTCTGGTCTCATCACTTTCCTTGCTTCCCTCCCCAAAACCAACCCATTCTCCTCCACTTTGTGACCGAAGCAAGTCTGGAACGGCCATTTCTTGTTTTAGGCCGGACTTGTACAGATTGATCTCTCGAATCTAAAGTACTCCCTTGCAGTACATTGTTTAGGGTTTAAATTCGTTTCTCACCCACACACCGAAAATAACCGAAATCAGCAGAAACCATTTTCACCCACAAACAACAGGACAATAAAATTTATGGACGTCCAGATTTGTTCCACCCCTTTTGGACTGCCAATTAAGGAAAATTATACTTTCATCTCCGACCAAGGAATATCTATTAATCTTCCTCGTCTAAGTTGGTACTCCGTCCTCTCCATTTTTCAATAAATTGCTCAGATAAATAAACCCAAGATATTAGGGTTCTAGACTAAATAGCACAAAAACAACGTGAAGAACACAATAAACTTTAAGAAAAACAAGCTTTGATCCGTTGAGTTGGAGATCAGCCACCAATATTGAAAAGAAAAGAAGAAAAATAAATAACTTGAGTTTTGTATTTTGATTGATAATCTTGTGTAACAGGGCTAGCACATATATATATATATATATCTAGCTTAACTTCTTACTCAAGTTGTTGTAATTAAGGCAACTGCATGGCTTCTTAACTAAGCTAGATGAATTTAAAACAACTTGTCTATCTAAGAAAATAAATAACTAAACAAGGAAATACTAATTAAGGAAATAAGGAGATGTAGTGTTGGTGTTGCAACATCCCATCCCGCCTGAAACACGACTTGTCCTCAAGTCTGAAATTCTGGAAATCGAGTGATAAACTCATCTGCATCTTCCCAAGTTGCTTCATCATTGGAACGATCCTTCCACTTAACAAGCCACCTAGTTCCAGCAATATTATCCTTTTTGAACATTTTTCGGTACAAGATATGCTCAGGTTCCCATTTTTCATAATCCACAGTAGTTGGTAATTCAGCATTTACAACAGTTGAAGAACCAAGTTTCAGTTTCAACTGAGAAACATGGAAAACTGGATGTATGCGCCTTGTTACTGGTAATTCTAATCTATATGCCACCGTTCCAATTTTCTCAACAATACGAAATGGTCTATAGAATTTTGGAGTCAGTTTAGAAAAAGATTTATCACGAACTGTTGTCTGAAGATATGGTTGAAGACGAAGGAATACCCAATCATTTATAGCAAAAGAACTTTCAGTTCTATGACTCTCAGCATAATTTTTCATTCTAGCTTGAGCATCATGCAAGTTAGAGTAAAGAATTCTCAGAATATAATCTCTAGCTCTTAATAATTCATCCACAACATGCACAGGAGTTGTTCCAGGAAGATAAGTTAAAATTGTTGGTGGAGCTCGACAGTACAAGATTGATAAGGAGTCATCTTAATTGTTGAATGATAACTGGTGTTATACCACCATTCAACCCATGAAAACCATTTAAACCAATCTGTTTGCCTGATTCCAGTAAAGCATCGTAAATAACATTCCAAAGTTCTGTTTGTTACCTCAGTTTGACCATCTGTTTGAGGATGATATGCTGAACTGCGACAGAGCTGAGTATCCTGCAGAGTGAAAAATGCTTCCCAAAAGTTACTCATGAAAATAGGATCTCGATCACTAGTTATTGTTTTAGGCATTCCATGAAGTCGAATAATTTCTCGGACAAAGACATCAGCAATAGTGGAAGCAGAATAAGGATGTGATAATGCTATGAAATGAGCATATTTAGATAGGCGATCCACAACCACCAGTATAGAGCTCTTCTTATTAGATAATGGAAAAGTATCAATAAAATCCATTGAAATATCAATTCATACATCAGTAGGGATAGATAATGGTTGTAGTAGTCTAGGAGGAGCTAAAGCTTCATATTTATTACGTTGGCAGACATCACATTGTTGTATAAGTAACTTGATTGAAGTTTTCATACCCTTCCAATAGAAGTTTTGCTGAAGACGTTTATAAGTTCTCAAATATCCAGAGTGTCCACCTAATGGAGTTGAATGAAACTCAAGAAGTAGTTTATTACACCATTCAGAAGTAGATACACAACAATACGACCTTTAAATCGTAAAACTCCATCTACATATGAGTAATTACGTTTATAGCTTGAATCTTGGCATAATTTTTGAATAAGATTACCTAAGACAGCATCTGCATGGCATTATTGAATAATTTCATTGATTCTAGAAAAAATGGGAGTAGTGATGGCCAAAAGTTAAGGACTAACCATCCTTGATAAAGCATCTGCAGCTCTATTAGTAGCTCCATATATATATATATATATATATATGATTTCATAATCATAACCCAACAATTTATGTTAGAGCACTGCTCGGTCGAACTCGCAAGCATTGCTATCTCAAGCTTGTTTGTCAAGTTTGTTAGAGCATAGCTCGGTTGAACCCACCAAGCATTGGTATGTCAAGTTTGGTTGTCATATTTTAGTGAACCAAAACTCATTTAAAGAGTCGCTTGATTATTTACTAGAGTCAACTTCGTACATGTTATCTAGAAAGTTATTAGGATATGAGACAAACAAGTATTACTCGAAGACTTGAAGAATGTGAAGAAGTAAAGAGCTACAACGACGACATCATCCTTCCTCTTGAGGTTAGTAATATTTTGACTTGAAATGTTTCATTCCTAACGTATCTTTCAAGTCGCGCTATATTGAAAACATAACTGCGAAGCTGTGAATGATTATACTCTAGTTAGACGTAGTATTAAGGAATTACAATACGAAGTATAACGCCTATCTTTTGAACTTCGTATATAAGACATCGACATAATTGTATGAATTCTATTGTGATTATGTATGGGTATGGGTGAATATTTCGTCATAGGAAACAATGTTTTACATTCGTTTAAAGGAAGTACATTCATAAACTTGTTTTGTGAATCAAAATGGAAATCGCTAGGCTTATTGGTATTGTTATTCATTGCAAATATTTAGATTACCAATATGTGTGTTTAGTATAACCACACATAACTTGTTTATGTATCTTGGTAAAACTATTCACAATGCCTGACTTATGTATCGGTATGACTTTTATTAGTGAAACCAATCTTAAGTAATCATCTGAGATGGTATGATCAATATGTGTAATTGGTGTGACCATTCCTAGTCATTGGGTAATCGATCCTAGTACTTGGTGTGACTAATCACAAGATGTGTAATTGATCCTTGTAGTAGTAGGTTAACAAGTTTTAGTAATTGGTGTAACCGATCCTACAACTTGTGCAACCGATCAAAAGTAAGTACCATAAATAGTGGTAACCGATTCTGGTACTTAGTTAGTCATTTTATGGAAACTAGTGTGACCGATCCTAGTAGCCACTTGGAGGTAGAACCGAACTTGTGTTTGGTAGAACCGTTAAAGCCATGAATAGTTATTGAATGTTTTTGATCAATCACATAGTTCTTGGAAATCAGATGAACCAATTCTAAACTCGTTTGGAAGTGAGGCAAATCGGTTCCAAGATTGTAAATATGAAAAAGGATTTACAAAGTATAGATGTCGACATACTTTGAACACATGCAGTAATTATTATCTATTATTGTTCAAAGATATTCCTTAATAACTAAAGGAGAATCCCGGATCGAAATAAATTGAGAATATTTTAATTAAGGTTTTAGTTTTATATGCTTTTAATTTCCAGCAATTAAATGCATATCTTTAGAAAATAATAATTGGTAATGTGCATTTACTAATTGGAGATTTTCTACTGAGATTTCGGTCAATATTGGGACAGAGCATTTCAAGGAATTATGAAAACTGATTTGGGCGTTTATTGCATATCTTTGAGAATATTCGGTTTTGGAAATTCCTTGGTGTCCAAACTTCCTTGGTCTATAAATATTGAAATTTGCATTTTGAGCAAACTAATCCTCAGAGCCAGCAAAACTACCAGGTTGTGTTGTTACTGGTGGAGCCGTCTATTAGGAGAGGAAAGTACCCTAATTAGGCGAAATCTCTTACGACCGCTCGTTTTAAATACTTCTTTGGGATTGGGAAGATCTGCGAGTAACGTTGGTGGAAAACTAGATAATTACATTTTATTATTAGTTTTCGATTGATTTGATTGACTAACGGTTGTTGAACTTTGATTGCACCTAGTTTGTTTATGCTTGAGAATCTTCTCTTCTAATATAAGATTCACTCAAACTATATCGAAGTATCGACGGGGATCTTTATACTGTTTGTAGATCTAAATACGTCTTGTGATAATCCATCGTTAACAGACTCCGTTCTGTGTGTGATTGATCACAAGAGTGTGAATACCAATATTCTGCGGAGCACGTGACGCGGTCTCAGTGGTCGTATGCAAGATAAATGTGTAGCCCTCGCTATATAGTGGAACCTGAGTAGCAGAAGACACCTTCGCAGATCTACTTTATCTTATCCCTAGAAGGGATACCACGACGGCCAAGATGGAAAAGTAAAAGCCTAATATAGAGGGAGGCTGCTGGCGAAGGGACGGAGGTAGATGACATATCTAATCTGCATTAAATGCACAAATCTCTTATCTACACGCATAATCAAAGCACGTGGAGAGAGATGATGTGGCAGAGTCTGACTGGCGAAGGTTAGTGGTGAACGAAGGTAAAATTTGTACTGAGGCTGGGAAGTTCCCGAAGGAACGTGGGTCAGCTGAGATGGCAGAGTCTGACTGGAGAAAGCACACGGTGAACGAAGGTACCATTTGTAAGGAAGGTATATCAGGGAACGATGGATCCGAAGATAGCAAAGATATACCTGGAGCAGAAAGGGCTATAAATACCAAGCTTCACCAACAAACCAAGGGCATTCAATATCTAGGAGAGAAGATCTAGTCTTAAGCTTATACCTCTTTAATGTTTAGAACTTAAGTATTTACTTCAACTTGAGTTCTCTCTATTACTTTGGGAAGCATTTGAGATCTTTGTAACCACCACAACTTAATAAAAACAATCACTCATTACCCCATGGATGTAGACAAAAGTCGAACCACGTAATCTCTTGTGTCTCATGATAACTTAGCATCGTTTACATTATATTTATGTTGTTTGTTATTTGTGATCTTGGGTATCTTTTATAACTAAGCATTATCAGTTCAACAGAGGCATCAATACTACTTAGTATCTGATTCTCCGAGCTGTATACATTACGTAGACTATGGGAAAATTAGTAGTCACAGTTTGGCGCTAGAAGGTTTTGCTCACCAGCTTGAGTTTTTATATTTCTTTATTTTTCACTTACGCATCTTCTTTACGAAGAGATCTGAGTTCTACAACGATGAATCTCACTTTCTAGTGATTTGTTCATCAGTTATTTACGCAAGTTCTTCGAGTTCATAGCCTCTAAAGACTTGCAATCTTACAGATCTACAAAGTTTTTCGCGAAAAAGCACCCACAAAACTTTAAAACTTTTGTTATATACTAAAACAACCTTTTCCGACAAGGCATCCTTTAGATCTTAGTACCTCTGACTGCAGAGGAATCTCAGTGAGAATTTAACGAAAAAAGATCTTCCAAAGCATTTAATAACCTCTTTTCTTGGGAGATCTGACACCCCTTTTAATTTGTTTTCAGCATTTAAGGTTGTTTTTTCCAAGGGTGTCATAAGTACGGACTTTATAGAACCTCGGCTATCTTCGCAGAGCTTCACAACCGAGCCCTGGATTCCGAATGAGAGCTTAGGGTTGTCCAAGATCGCTACATCAGACTCGAAGAAATCCAGAAGGACAACCTCAGGGCGCAAACAAAGACAACAACAGCTCCGCAACGAACCAACTCTCTGGAACCGATTCTGGAGATACCTAAGAGGCAAAATGAAGTCGGGGGCAGAACCAGCTCTCGAGACAAAAGATACAAATACGGAGATGGCAAAGGCAGAGGAAAAGGAAGAGAAGAATTTGTAGATAAAATCTACACAAAGCTGAACACAACGTTCTCTTACATTCTAAGCAAGGAAGGAGCAAAGTTGGGCTTTCCTTACCCTAATAATAGAGGAAAGCAACCAGATAAAACAAAGGAGGCTAAGGAGTACTGTGAGTACCAAAAGTACTACGGGCATACAACTGATCGATGCAAGTACTTGGTGTGACTAATCACAAGATGTGTAATCGATCCTTGTAGTAGGTTAACAAGTTTTAGTAATTGGTGTAACCGATCATATAACTTGTGCAACCGATCAAAAGTAAGTACCTTAAATAGTGGTAACCGATCCTGGTACTTAGTTAGCCATTTTATGGAAACTAGTGTGACCGATCCTAGTCGCCACTTGGAGGTAAAACCGAACTTGTGTTTGGTAGAACCGTTAAAGCCATGAATGGTGATTGAATGTTTTTGATCAATCACATAGTTCTTGGAAATCAGATGAACCAATTCTAAACTCGTTTGGAAGTGAGGAAAATCGGTTCCAAGATTGTAAATATGAAAAAGGATTTACAAAGTATAGATGACGACATACTTTGAACACGTGCAGTAATTCTTATCTATTATTGTTCAAAGATATTCCTTAATAACTAAAGGAGAATCCCGGATCGAAATAAATTGAGAATATTTTAATTAAGGTTTTTAGTTTTATATGCTTTTAATTTCCAGCAATTAAATGCATATCTTTAGAAAATAATAATTGGTAATATGCATTTACTAATTGGAGATTTTCTACTGAGATTTCGGTCAATATTTGGACAGAGCATTTCAAGGAATTATGAAAACCGATTTGGGCGTTAATTGCATATCTTTGAGAATATTCGGTTTTGGAAATTCCTTGGTGTCCAAACTTCCTTGGTCTATAAATATTGAAATTTGTATTTTGAGCAAACTAATCCTCAGAGCCAGCAAAACTACCATGTTGTTTTGTTACTGGTGGAGTCGTCTATTCAGATAAGAAAGTACCCTAATTAGGCGAAATCTCTTACGACCGCTCGTTTTAAAGACTTCTTTGGGATTGGGAAGCTCTACGAGTACCGTTGGTGGGAAACTAGATAATTGCAGTTTATTATTAGTTTTCGATTGATTTGATTGACTAACGGTTGTTGAACTTTGATTGCACCTAGTTTGTTTATGCTTGAGAATCTTCTCTTCTAATATAAGATTCACTCAAACTATATCGAAGTATCGACGGGGATCTTTATACTGTTTGTAGATCTAAATACGTCTTGTGATAATCCATCGTTAACAGACTCCGTTCTATGTGTGATTGATTACAAGAGTGTGAATACCAATATTCTGCGGAGCATGTGACGCGGTCTCAGTGGTCATATGCAAGATAAATGTGTAGCCCTCGCTATATAGTGGAACCTGAGTAGCAGAAGACACCTTCGTAGATCTACTTTATCTTATCCCAAGAAGGGATACCACGACGGCCAAGATGGAAAAGTAAAAGCCTAATCTAGAGGGAGGCTGCTGGCGAAGGGACGGAGGTAGATGACATATCTAATCAGCATTAAATGCACAAATCTCTTATCTACACGCATAATCAAAGCACGTGGAGAGAGATGATGTGGCAGAGTCTGACTGGCGAAGGTTAGGGGTGAACGAAGGTAAAATCTGTACTGAGGCTGGGAAGTTCCCGAAGGAACGTGGGTCAGCTGAGATGGCAGAGTCCGACTGGAGAAAGCACACGGTGAACGAAGGTACCATTTGTAAGGAAGGTATATCAGGGAACGATGGATCCGAAGATAGCAAAGATATACCTGGAGCAGAAAGGGCTATAAATACCAAGCTTCACCAACAAACCAAGGGCATTCAATATCCAGGAGAGAAGATCTAGTCTTAAGCTTATACCTCTTTAATGTTTAGAACTTAAGTATTTACTTCAACTTGAGTTCTCTCTATTACTTTGGGAAGCATTTGAGATCTTTGTAACCACCACAACTTAATAAAAACAATCACTCATTACCCCATGGATGTAGACAAAAGTCGAACCACGTAATCTCTTGTGTCTCATGATAACTTAGCATCGTTTACATTATATTTATGTTGTTTGTTATTTGTGATCTTGGGTATCTTTTATAACTAAGCATTATCGGTTTAACGGAGGCATCAATACTACTTAGTATCTCGATTCTCCGAGTCAGTATACATTACGTAGACTATGGGAAAATTAGTAGTCACAGTTTGGCGCTAGAAGGTTTTGCTCACCAGCTTGAGTTTTTATATTTCTTTATTTTTCACTTACGCATCTTCTTTAACGAAGAGATCTGAGTTCTACAACGATGAATCTCACTTTCTAGTGATTTGTTAATCAGTTATTTACGCAAGTTCTTCAAGTTCATAGCCTCTAAAGACTTGCAATCTTACAGATCTACAAAGTTTTTCGGGAAAAAGCACCCACAAAACGTTAAAACTTTTGTTTTATACTAAAACAAACTTTTCTGACAAGGCATCCTTTAGATCTGAGTACCTCTGACTGCAGAGGAATCTCAGTGAGAATTTAACGAAAAAAGATCTTCCAAAGCATTTAACAACCTCTTTTCTTGGGAGATCTGACTCTCCTTTTAATTCGTTTTCAGCATTTAAGGTTGTTTTTTCCAAGGGTGTCATAAGAAATTTAATACTTGTCTTTCAAGGTGTCATTTTAGTCCTTTTTTCTGAAAAAGCTGCTTAGCCGTCTTCTGTGTCAGAGCATTAATTGTTGTTTTCTAACGAAGGCATCCAAGTAGCAGATTTTTCCACTTTTTCTGTGTCATCAGGATAACCAGGGACCGAAGGCATGCAGAAACCAAGTGATGTACCAACAAGCTCACGACCAACAGTTACGAGAGGAAGATCTCAAAAGCCATCTCAAGCGAATCAAAGAACAGAAGCAGAGGACGGGCAAAGTGAAATAGCAAGAAGAACAGTTGCTAACAAGCCACCTATTCTTGCTGAAGGGATGGGGCAAACATCGGGAGCACAACCACTTTATGACATGCCGTTACCGGAGCATCCCAATGTTACACAGCCACCTGCGGCTAATGCAGGGTTACCCAGAACCTTAGTTCCTATGGGACGATGGTTGGGAAACCTAACCCCGATCCAGCTAGATCCCGACGCTCCGGTTATAGAAGAATGAGTGGATGACTCTGAGGACCCGGCCGACAGCACTCCTCAGGGTGGTGGAATCCACAATGAAGATCAAATGGCAGCACAAGTAGCAGCTTTGCTACTCCGTAACAAGGAGCATGAGGATGCAATGCACGTGATGGCCCAGGAGAACCAGAACCTAAAAGATATGCTCGATGTACAGATCGAAGGTTCCCAAACTCACCCTCCGTTAAAGAGGCGTGAGAACGGAGCTATCTCAGGAACACGAAGGGTGGACCCTGACCCACCAAAGGATAACCCACCAGGGGATCCAGAAAGACACACCACGATCCAGATGAAACAGATCCAACCTATAAGCCCTCTCAGTCCTACTACGATGAGGCATTTTCCAGAGATACTCACAATGTGAACATGGTCATGGAGCAAATGGAAAAGATGCGAAAAGAAATACAAGGACTAAAAACCGGCCACGCAGGCGCAAGGCTGGAAGAAGTACTCCAAGAAGCGACAACATTGAGGGAACCTATCCCTGCGAAATGCCCAGTACCTACGTTTCAGGCATACGATGGTACCTATGATCCCGCAACCCACCTACGATACTAGACTCGTGTCCTTGCCCATTGGGAAAGAGATGAGGTAGTACTCCGTAGGTATTTTCCTGCAAGCTTGACGGGATCAGCATTGGCATGGTATGACAATTTACCAGCAAACTCAATTGACTCTTTTGAGCAATTATCTACGGTGTTCTTGGAGACATACATGTATAATAAGTCAACAAAGGTAGGGTTGGATAGGCTATTTGATTTAACTATTGGACCCCGGGAAACATTGATGCAATACAGAGACAGGTGGCAGAAGAAATGTCAAGCAATCGGGAAAGTCAATCCAGAAATTAGCATTAACTGCTATAAGTACGGACTTGATAGAACCTCGGCTATCTTCGTAGAGATTCACAACCGAGCCCTGGATTCCGAAAGAGAGCTTTGGGTTGTCCAAGATCGCTGCATCAGACTCGAAGAAATCCAGAAGGACAACCCCAGGGCGCAAACAAAGACAACAACAGCTCCGCAACGAACCAACTCTCTGGAACCGATTACGGAGATACCTAAGAGGCAAAATGAAGCCGGGGGCAGAACCAGCTCTCGAGACAAAAGATCCAAATACGGAGAAGGCAAATGCAGAGGAAAAGGAAGAGAATAATTTGTAGATAAAATCTACACAAAGCTGAACACAACGTTCTCTCACATTCTAAGCAAGGAAGGAGCAAAGTTGGGCTTTCCTTACCCTAATACTTGAGGAAAGCAACCTGATAAAACAAAGGAGGCTAAGGAGTATTGTGAGTACCACCATTACTACGGGCATACAACTGACACATGCTATCACCTACGGAACATGATTCAAAGATTCATAGACGAAGGCAAGTTCATGGAGTATGTGCAAATCCAACCAGCAGATACTGAGGTATCCCCCAATAAAAGGGTAGAACTACCTCAGGACGGCAAATACATCAACATGATCACCTTCTCCAGCGGAGGCCAGGAAGAGCTACTCGAAGACATCCTTGAGATGGCTCGGAACAGAAGAAAACTAGAAGCCCACGAAGTTTTCAAGCTAAGTGGACCACCCACTAGCACTTGGGAAGAATGGATGGCTACGCCATTAACATTCTCAACAAGAGACGTCAACCAGGAAGTCGAGATGCACAACTATCCACTTGTGATCACTCTACCAATATATGGGTGGAATTTTACGAAGGTCCTCATTGATGGGGGAAGCTCGTTAAATGTATTGTTCTACGAACCCTACTTACGAATGGGTTTGACAGCTGAACAAATGGATTCGTCCACTTGCACAATATACTGTTTCAACGGAGTAGTCTCTAGACCAAAAGGAGAAATCGTCTTGCAGGTACGCGCATGACCCTTAGTAACCAATACAAGGTTTTGTGTTGTGGAAGCAACTTCGCCCTACAACGTCATCATGGGACGACTATGGGTCAATCGGTTAAGAGGAACAACTTCAACCTATCATAAGTACCTTCGATTCCCTACACTAATGGGTGAAATGGAAATCAAAGGTGATCAACAAGATGCAAGGCTATGCAATCTAGCAGAGGTCAGACTCAACGAAGAAAGAGTTGCTGCACAGCAACACGAAAGAAAAAGACGAAAAGCAAATGCCAACGAAGTAAAAGATGGAGGCTTCAAAGTGCCCGAAGCCCTCTCAGTTCAAGAAGCAAGCACATCCGAAACACCAGTAGTGGATGTCTCCACCAAATGACAATTACAGAAAAGCACTCCTCCATGATCTCAGAAACAAACCTTCTCACCGGTGGAACCAACAAAGAAAATCAACATCGGAACGGAGGCGGAACCAAAGATGATAAACATCAGAACTTTACTAGAAGAGGATGAGGAGATGCAATTACAAAGGCTGCTACGGGATTACACAGATGTCTTCGCGTGGTCAATGGAAGACATGCCAGGAATTGAACCGAATTTGGTCTCCCACCACCTTCGGCTCAAACCAGAAATGCCACCATTCAAACAACGTATCTGCAAGGTGGCAGATATCTACCAAGAGGCAGTAGAGAAGGAGTTGCAAAAGCTCCTAGCAGCAGGATTCATACGAGAAGTCAAATATCCCACGTGGATATCTAACATTGTCATTGTACCTAAGAATAACGGAGGTGTACGTATCTACATCGACTTTAGCAATCTCAACAAGGCGTGCCCCAAGGACAGCTACCCGCTGCCAAATATTGACCAGCTGGTCAATGAAACCGAAGGTCATCAGAGATTATGCTTCATAGATGGTTACTCTGGTTACAATCAAATCGCCCTTGCAGAAGAAGATCAGGAGCATACTGCGTTCTTTACCCCCACGAGGCTTGTATTTCTATACAAGGATTCCTTTTGGACTAAAAAACGCGGGGGCAACATACCAACGATTGGTAGACAAAATCTTTAAGCCATGGATAGGCAAGATACTAGAGGTCTACGTGGACGACATGCTAGTCAAGAGCAAAGAGGCGAAAAACCACCTGTCAGACCTAAGGGAGATATTTGAAGCCATGAGAAACTTTCACATGAAACTAAACCCGGAAAAATGCACGTTCGGAGTAACCTCAGGAAAATTCGTAGGGTACTTGGTAACTAAGCGAGGAATAAAAGTAGACCCCGAAAGAGTCAGAGCAATAATGGAGATGCCATCTCCAAAAACACTAAAAGAAGTACAAAAACTAAATGGAATCTTAGCCTCCATGGGAAGATTCATAGCAAGGTCATCGGACAAATGCAAGGCATTCTTCGACACACTAAGGAAAGGAAGCAGGTTCGTGTGGACCACAGAATGCGAACAAGCTTTCCAAAAAATCAAGGAGTATTTGACATCAGTACCCATCTTACAGAAGCTGGAGCCAGGTGAGATACTCACTCTATACTTAGCAGCAACAAGCTACGCTGTAAGTGCAATATTGGTACGAGACCAAGGACAAGGAGAAAAACCAGTTTACTACATCAGCAAAACACTCAATCCAGCGAAGCGTAACTACACCAAGGTGGAGCAACTTATATATGCCTTAGTAGTGGCAACACAAAAACTAATGATATATTTTGATGCACATACTATCCGAGTCTTCACGAAGGCTCGGATAGGGCAAATCCTCGATAGCACGGAGAAAATTGGAAGGGTGGCAAAATGGAATGCCATGATCAAATAGTTTCACATAATCTTTGAAACTAGAAAGGCTGAGAAATCACAAATCTTGGCAGACTTTCTGGCAGACTTACCTCTCAGCGACGAAGCAGAGATAGACGACATCCCAGGAATGGAGGAAGACAAGCAAGAACCCGAAGATCTGCTGGAACCTCAGAATTCATGAAGATGAGAGATATTCGTAGATGGCTCCTCCAACGGAGAAGGCGCAGGCATAGGGATTGAAATAACAACCCCCACCGGAGACCGACTCATCTACGCATTCAGGTTAGAATTCGAGCAATACACCAATAACATCACAGAATATGAGGCGGTTGATGTGGTTTTCAATTGAGTTGTAGTAAATAGGTTCGTTGAGACTTGTGAAAGCAATAGATTTTAGACTTAATAAAACTTAAAAATAAAGAAAACTTAACTCAAAATTTGATTTCAAGATATTAGGATTAACCAAGACACTGATTCCACTATTACACATAAATGAATAACTAGTAAATAACCCCAAAACTCTAATTATCTTTTAAATCCCTTGTTTCTTAATTCACAAATAATCAGGCAAATTTTCTCAAAAATTAATTGTATCCCCTAAGCATAGATTATCTTAATACAAACCATAACCTATCTAATTGAATCACAACTAATGAAGAAAATTATGCAAACAATTAAATACTCTGCAAAAGCAGTGATTAAGTGAATTATTAATTATAAATTAGAGAAAATAAAATAGTTACCAATTATTCATGCGTAAATAGCTTCCTCATTGCCTTGGTTGTGGGAGAATTAGCTCATCATCATGTTGGAAACACACTCAAAAGTTGATTTCATTTATGCTCAAAAGTGGTTACAAATGATGAAAAATGGGAGAAAATGATTAATACCGGGTTTTTGTAACTATTATAATTGTTGCAAAACTGTGTTACCAAGAACGATACAAATATAGCGTCACTGTCACTGTAGCTATACGACCCTCGTCTCTGTGTCGTTAACACTGTTGATAAACGACTGTCTTTTTGGGTCTAATGTTCTTCGTGTTCTTCAATGGCAGCAGCAGCAGCAGAATTCTCCAACTTGATTTCTATTGCTCTGTGGTTGCTCTAAACTCTCCCCAATCTCTCCGTAACCCTCTACAACATCCCAGCAGCCTATTTATACATCTCAGCAACAATATACCTCGTATTTATTGCAAAATATTCTTCATTATTCTCCATGCAGGGTACGGATTTTTCTTCCTTTTTTTAGTCTCTGATTTTGATTTTCACACGCTATGAAGCTGTCAAATCTCCTTATTTATCTTCTACACGCTCCAAATGGTGACTCAAATCTTCCAAGCACGTGTAGAACTCCTTGTAATTCACGCAATCCCGTGAATATCTCCATGCATGAGTGTAGTCCCCTGTTTTATCAAAACTACGTGGACTTCACTTTTCTTTCGAAACAAACTTCCATACAATCCCTGTTTAGGTGAAACAGGGTCGAGTCAATCAAAACCTCCGACAAAAATGCAAAGAAACACGTCCAATTCTGTCCCTGAAATATTCGCAACTGCAAAGTTAGTTTTCCCGCCAATTTCCTGTTTAAACGGTGAAGAAGAAAGGTCGCCCCCTAACCAGAGTGGGGGTGCGAATAGCAGCTGGCTCCCTGGATGTGCCCTTATCCAAAATGAGGGTGCCTTTATCACTTTTCTCCGGGGGGTCCAAAAAGCACTTTTTGAGCAACTTTTTCCACACAAGTGTATTTCTCCAAAAACGTCTACACAAACATAAAAACACCGTAATAAGCATAAAATCAAGCACTAACAATAGAGACACCGAGGACAATTCAGACTCAAAAAATGTGTCTATCAAATACCCCCAAACTTATTATTTGCTAGTCCTCGAGCAAAACTAATCTAGAAAATAAAATGACTACACTTAGCACGTGCAGTAAGCCGTTAAACCGCTAGGTGGCCCTAGTGGCGGAGTGTTGTCTCCGGAGGTGTACCCACAAAAACCTTTACTTCAGACCCTAGCAATCTACGCAGATCCTTGGAAGGCACTAAATAATCTCCTTGGTTGGCATACTTATTGACTACAGGAGGAAGTACCCTGATGCGATATTCCAATTGTTGTACACGAGTTTGCACTCAAGCATACTAAAATTCATATAAAGTGACAGAGCTCTACTCAGATAGTTTCTGGACATCATAAACCGGAGTCAACCAATCACATGGATAGATTAAGAAGATGGATGTAGAGAAAAACGTGGAGGATGTTGACTAAGGTGAACCTATCCTAATGGACTGAGATACTGGTCTGGACTAATATGAAAACACTGGCATATACAAGGGAACCAGTGGTCGATAATCCTAACTCTAGGTCAACTCAGCTGGCATATACAAGGGCACCAGTGGTCGACTTTATTATATTTATTCCGGTTGGTCTAGTGGTCTGGTCTCAATTTTTTTTTTTTTTTTTGGTTGTTGTCTCAGTCACTCTATTTCACCCTAGCAATGGTAAAAAGAAAAATAAAAGAAGTGATCAGGATTCTTTCGATGTTTCCATCACGAGGATATGGTGAAACTACCATGTTTTCTTTTCTTACACATGAGCTCTGTGCTTTTATGAATAGACTCTTCTAGATGTTTCCATCTAATCAGATTGGTTCCTCAACTCCTACAACCAAAATGTTTCCATCCACTTAGATTGGTTAGTGCCATAAACATAAATTTCGAGGCTCTGGAGTTTATTTATTGCAACTAAAAGCTAACAAAAAGTTTCTTCCCCACCCCCAAACTTAAATCTAACATTGTCCTCAATGTTTGTAATGAAAGAGCAATACCAAAAGTAAAGTAACATGAGGAATCGAGAAAGAGAGAAGTCGGAAAGATAGTACCTGGGTGAAGAGAGAAATCAAAAACTAATATACAACATACAATCGCCTCGATGGTCAATCAATGGTAAACAGGGTCCTCCAGAGGGACCTCCTCAACATCACCTGTAGGAAAGGGATCTAAAAAGGGTTTCAATATCTGACCGTTAACCTTCGAAGAACTACTACCATCCGGTGTCTCGATCTCAACAGCTCCATGAGGAAAGACAGTGCGAACAATAAAATGACCCGTCCACCGAGAACGTAACTTCCCAGGGAAAAGATGCAAGCGGGTATCATACAGAAGAACTTTTTGACCTGGAGATAATGACTTCCGTAAAATATTTCTATCATGCACAAGTTTCATTTTGTTCTTATACTCCTTCGCACTATCGTAAGCATCTATACGAATCTCTTCCAACTCATTGAGCTGGAGTTTCCTTTGGGCTCCTGCCTTGTCAAGTGAAAATTTAGCTGCTTAACAGCCCAATAAGCTCTATGTTCTAACTCAACAGGTAAATGACATGCCTTTCCATAAACAAGTCGATAAGGCGATATTCCAATAGGGGTTTTAAACGTAGTACGGTAAGCCCATAAGGCATCAGTAAGCCTAGACGACCAGTCTTTCCGATTAGGATTAACTGTTTTCTCTAATATACGTTTTATCTCCCTATTAGAAACCTCTACCTGACCACTAGTCTCATGGATGATACGGGGTAGCTACCTTATGTGTAATACCATATTTCTTCATCAAAAGCTTAAAATGTCCATTACAAAAGTGCGACCCTCCATCACTAATTATAGCTCGCGGTGTACCAAAACGTGTAAGTATATTATTTTTCAAGAACTCAATCACAACCCTATGGTCATTGGTTTTACACGCAACCGCCTCAATCCACTTAGAGACATAGTCTACGGCGACAAGGATGTATAGGTTACCAAAAGAATTAGGGAATGGACCCATAAAGTCAATACCCCACACATCAAAGACCTCAACAATTAAAATCGGGTTCAAGGCATGTTCCTACGGGAAATGGTTCCTAATTTCTGGCAACGTTCACAAGTAACTGTGGGAGTCTTTAAACAACGAAGGCCAATAGAATCCACACTGCGATATCTTAGCAGCAGTCTTCTTAGCACTAAAGTGACCTCTACAAGCATTATCATGACAAAAGGAAATAATACTGGACTGATCACTCTCAGGTATACATCTCCTAATAATCTGGTCTGGACAATACTTAAACAAATAAGGATCATCCCAAAAGAAGTGCTTAACCTCGGCTAAAAACCTAGAATGATCTTGTTTACCCCAATGTTGGGGCGTTCAACCAGTAACAAGATAATTCACTATATTTGCATACCAAGGTGCTTGGGTAACAAAGAACAGTTGTTCATCGGGAAAGTTGTCCCTTATATGAAGGGAATCATTAGGGGAACTAACAACTAGCCTAGACAAGTGGTCTGCTGCTACATTTTCTGTACCCTTTTTGTCTCTAATGTATGGAAAAAATTCTTGTAATAAAAGGATCCATCTAATCAATCTAGGTTTTGTATCCTTCTTAGACAAAAGGTATTTCAAAGCAGCATGATCAGTATAGATTACGATCTTAGAACCTAAGAGATAGGGTCTAAACTTGTCTAAGGCAAACACAATGGCCAACAGTTCCTTCTCTGTAGTGGTATAGTTCAACTGGGCATCATTCAGAGTTTTGCTAGCATAGTAAATCACATGAAGTAATTTGTTTTCTCGCTGACCTAGCACAACACCAATAGCATAATCTGAAGCATCGCACATGATCTCAAAGGGTAGGTTCCAGTTGGGTGCCTGGACTATAGGGGCGGTAGTGAGTAAGGTCTTAAGCTTCTCAAAAGCTTCTAAACAAGCATCATTAAAGACAAACTTAGCATCTTTTGCAAGAAAATTGCAAAGAGGTCTAGAAATCAAGCTAAAATCCTTAATGAATCGACGATAAAAACCTGCATGCCCTAAGAATGACCTAATATCTCTTACGGTTTTTGGGACCTGTAAAGTCTTGATAAGGTCAACTTTGGCTTTATCTACCTCTATACCCTTAGAAGATACGATATGCCCTAAAATAATTCCTGATCGAACCATGAAATGGAATTTCTCCCAATTAAGCACTAGATTCTTTTCCTTACATCTAGTCAACACTAATGACAAATGATGCAAGCACTCATCGAAAGATGAACCAAACACTGAAAAATCATCCATAATGACCTCTAAGAACCGTTCTACCATATCTGAAAATATGCTCATCATGCAACGCTGAAAAGTCGCAGGGGCGTTACATAGCCCGAAAGGCATGCGTCTATACGCAAAGGTACCAAAGGGACAGGTAAAAGTGGTTTTTTCCTGGTTTTCTGGGAAATAACGATCTGATTATAGCCAGAGTAGCCATCTAAAAAGCAGTAATGACTATGTCCAGCTAATCTCTCTAGCATCTGGTCGATGAAGGGAAGGGGAAAGTGGTCCTTCCTAGTGACCTTGTTCAATTTCCTATAGTCAATACAAACACGCCAACCCGTGGTCACTCGGGTTGGGATTAGCTCATTATTATCATTCTGGACTACAGTAATACCGGATTTCTTGGGAACAACCTGAATGGGGCTAACCCACTTACTATCTGAAATGGGGTAGATAATGCCTGCATCTAACAGCTTAAGAACCTCGGTTCGAACTACTTCTTTCATATTAGGGTTTAGTCTTCGTTGCATCTCCCTAGAAGGTTTGGTATCTTCCTCTAAATAGATCTGATGCATACAAACAGTAGGACTTATACCCTTAATGTCTTCTATGGTCCACCCTAAAGCTTCCTTGTTGTTTTGAAGGATGGTCACAAGCCTACTTTCCTGATCACTATCCAGGTCGGAAGCAACAATCACAGGTAAAGTCTCAGACGGGCCTAAAAACACATACTTCAGGGTATCTGGCAATGGTTTTAGGTCCAACTTAGGAGGCTTTTCTAACGTAGGAACTAGGGTAGACTTAGAAACGGGTAGAGATTCGAACTTAGGTTTCCATCTATTACTAGTGTCTAACAAAGGGGTTGAATCTAACAAAGCATTCACCTCATTAATCACATTATCATCATCGAAATCAATCCCAAAGTGAGCTAGGCATTTCTCTAATGGATCTTCTAACAAAGTGTTTGGTAATGACTCCTCGACTAGTGTTCCTATCATGTTTACCTCTTCTATGCTCGAGTCATCTAGTTCAGAGGGTAGCTTACTAATATGAAAGACGTTCAGCTCAATAGTCATATTACTAAAAGACAAATTCATAATACTAGTTCGACAGTTAATGATCGCATTGGATGTAGCTAAAAACGGGCGACCTAAAATTACCGGTATCTGGTTCTCTGGGTCAGGGACAGGTTGGGTATCTAGGATAACAAAATCCACCGGATAAATAAACTTGTCGACCTCTATGAGAACATCCTCGATCACACCCCGAGGAATTTTAACGGACCTATCAGCTAATTGAAGAGTCATCTGGGTAGGTTTCATCTCACAAAGTCCTAGCTTAAGGTACACATGGTATGGGAGTAAGTTCACACTGGCTCCTAAGTCAAGCAAAGCTTTCTCAACATGGTATTTACCTATTGTGCAAGAAATAGTAGGGGACCCTGGGTCTTTATACTTAGGAGTAGTGGTATTCTGAATAATGGAACTCACATGACTAGCTAGGAAGGCTTTCTTTTGAACACTAAGCTTACGCTTTCGTGTACACAAGTATTTAAGAAACTTGGCATAAGCGGGAATCTGCTTAATCGCATCCAACAATGGTAGTTTGATAGTTACCTGCTTAAAAACCTCCAATATATCATTAAAGTTGGACTCCCTCTTAGTTGGAACTAGCAGTTGTGGGAATGGGGCTCTAGGAACAAAGCCTGGCTCAATATGACCCTCATTGGTCTCTTTAGAGACTCTATCAGTCTCCTCATCATTTTCTGGCTCAGAAGGGTGAACTACAACATGTTCACTATCAGGCATGGCTACCTTGTTGTCTACCACTCTACCACTCCTAAGGGTTTTAATAGCATTCACATGTTCTGATGGTCTTCCACCTACTTCATGAACTCCTCTAGGATTGGGTTGAGTTTGACTAGGAAACTTACCTTTTTCCCTCAAAGACTCATTTATCTGACTAACCTGGGTTTTCAACTCGGAAATAGCCTGAGAGTTATCATAACCTATACTCTTACTTTCATCTATCCTTGCGCAACCATTTGGTTGATCTTTTCAGAGCTTTTAATAAATGAGGCGAGAGTATCCTCTAAACTTGTGATCTTTTTATCCGAATGGTTCTGGAACTGGGGTTGACCTGAAGAGTTCTTAGCATAACCAAAACCTGGGGAGGCTGAGAATTACTAGGTTGACCTTGATTCTGGCCCTTAGACCAAGAAAAATTAGGATGGTTTCTCCAACCAGGATTATAGGTCTCTGGGTATGGGTCAAACTTCTGACGGTTTTCAAACCTAGAGTTGTTATAGATAGCATGGGCTTGCTCTTCACTAACCTGACCTTCCCAAAATGAGTTATCGGGCTCTATTCCAAAACTAGAGACTTGAGAGGTTCTATTAGGTTCAACAAGGGACCTATGTTTAGACTGACCCATTTCCAAAGCTTCTAACCTTCTAGACAAAGCAGCAAACTTAGCATCTGACCCGAAGCTTGTATCTACCACATTGGTGCTACTTCTATTGACCAAGAGTCTCTTAGGGGGTTCAACACAAGACTCCCACTGTTGGGATTTCTCAAAGAACAACTCCTAAGAATGTAAAGGCATCCTCAAGTACTTTTTATTAGTGAACTCACCAATAAGCACATAGACTCGACCATGGATTTGGTCGAATAGTCTAAACCATCATAAATAATCTCTACAAGTTTCATCTTATCAAATCCATGGTGAGGACACTGGGATAGGAGATCATTGAATCTCTCTAAAAACCTATAAAGAGACTCTCCCTCTTGTTGCACACTAGCACTAATTTTCTGCCTAACAACTGCAGTTTTATGCTTAGGGTAGAATTTCATATAGAAAGCAGCAATAAGCTCCTGCCATGTTTCAATGGATTCAGATGGTAGGTTGTTTAGCCAGGTCTTGGCTTTATCCTTCAAGGAAAAGGGGAACATCTTAAGTTTCAAAACTTCATCAGTAAGATCTTTTATTCTAACTGTCCCACAAATTTCTTCAAAGTCCCTAATATGAAAATAAGGGTTCTCATCATCTTTTCCTAAGAATACAGGGATCATCTGAAGAATACTAGGTTTTATCTCGAAATTAGCCGTATTGGCTGGCAATTTAATGCACGAATCTCGGTTGGTCCTAGTTGGGAACATGTAATCTTTCAAAGTTGCCATCGCTGGCACAACTGAAGTACTAGGTGTACTTTACTCACGAAGAGACAGATTCTCAAAACTGAAGTTTCCAAAAACGGGGCTCTCAAAATAAGAGTCTTCGATTTCCCCGCCTTCACAAGAAGAACTACTAGGTTTGTCACTAATCAAACGACCTAGAGTGTTTCTTTTCCAAGAACGTTCTCTAATGACCTCGGGCATACACTAGAAAAACAAAAAAAAAAAAAAAATCCTAAAAGGAAGGGAAGTTCTATGCAAACACAAACAAGGCTGACTCCACCACAGCAAACCTAATGATTTCTAGCAAACAAAAAGCATGATGTCTCCACTTAGATTGTTTTTAGACCAGCTTCTAATCTTTCGAAAAGGAACTCGTTACAATCTGAGCAAACCTCTCTGGATCAATCCGAGTTGAAGTAAGTTGAATAGAGGCGAGGGAAGCTGCGTGGAGCTTTGATACCCAAGGCCTCACCGCATTACAAGGCGGCGCAGTCACGCATTCAACTCACATAAACCATCATGAACTTCGAAGTATGCTTAAAAGAGTAACCAATATTTTTCGAACGACTTTCCTATTAAGCTCGTTACCCTATCGGTCTCGTTCTATTCCAAATTTTAAAGCTTAGGTTCGCGTTAAGTATTGTTTTCCTAAGGCGGGCAAGAAGAGAACGGTGATGAAATCCGAACCCTTATCTTGTATGGCCAGGCCTTTCCCTTTACTAGGAAATTAAAGCAGTCGTATTCAGTTCCTAGACATATATGCAAACGAAGGAATACAATAACCCGCTGACAAGGGATTCGCGAGTGTTTCGACAAACTTACCTCCCGTTCCAGACGGGGATGAACCGTTATAGTCGACTCGGGCCACGACTCCTATGTCATGTACGAACCCAAGGGGCCGAGGCGATATCGTAATCGCCGTCCTTCTCTGCACGCAGTTTATATTTAAACTACCCTTCCGTAGGGTTTAAAAATAAAAGAATGTTCAAATGTCCAAGTCCAAAGTCCAAAATGTAAAAGTGCAAAAGAAAAGGAAAGTCTAAAAAAATAAAAATATCTAAAAAAAAATAATAAAAATGCCTATCTCTCTTTTTTTTTCCTCTCTTTTTTAAAATAATAAAAAAAATCTTCTTCTTTCGCTCCTTTCGATTTGTCTTTAACTCCAAATCTTTAAGTATTCACCAAAAGCTTTGGCAAATTTTTCTTTCGCTCCAAATTCCAAAATCTGTAGTAAAAAGACAAAAACCCAAAAACGTAAAGTAGAACAAATAAATAAAAACCTAAAAAATAAATCTAAAAACTCTAGCCTAAAGACAAGTCCGCGTCGGCGGCGCCAAAATTGATGTGGTTTTCAATTGAGTTGTAGTAAATAGGTTCGTTGAGACTTGTGAAAGCAATAGATTTTAGACTTAATAAAACTTAACTCAAAATTTGATTTCAAGATATTAGGATTAACCAAGACACTGATTCCACTATTACACATGAATGAATAACTAGTAAATAACCCCAAAACTCTAATTATCTTTTAAATCCCTTGTTTCTTAATTCACAAATAATCAGGCAAATTCTCAAAAATTAATTGTATCCCCTAAGCATAGATTATCTTAATACAAAGCATAACCTATCTAATTGAATCACAACTAATAAAGAAAATTATGCAAACAATTAAATACTCTGCAAAAGCAGTGATTAAGTGAACTATTAATTATAAATTAGAGAAAATAAAATAGTTACCAATTATTCTTCCTCATTGAATTGGTTGTGGGAGAATTAGCTCATCATCATGTTGTAAACACACTCAAAAGTTGATTTCATTTATGCTCAAAAGTAGTTACAAATGATGAAAAATGGGAGAAAATGATTAAAACCGGGTTTTTGTAACTATTATAATTGTTGCAAAACTGTGTTACCAAGAACGATACAAATATAGAGTCACTGTCACTGTAGTTATACGACCCTTGTCTCTGTGTCGTTAACACTGTTGATAAACGACTGTCTTTTTGGGTCTAATGTTCTCCGTGTTCTTCAATGGAAGCAGAAGCAGCAGCAACAGAATTCTCCAACTTGATTTCTATTGCTCCGTGGTTGCTCTAAACTCTCCCCAATCTCTCCGTAACCCTCTACAACATCCCAGCAGCCTATTTATACATAACAATATATCTCGTATTGATTGCAAAATATTCTTCATTATTCTCCATGCAGGGTACGGATTTTTCTTCCTTTTTTTTAGTCTCTGATTTTGATTTTCACACGCTATGAAGCTGTCAAATCTCCTTATTTATCTTCTACACGCTCCAAATGGTGACTCAAATCTTCCAAGCACGTGTAGAACTCCCTGTAATTCACGCAATCCCGTGAATATCTCCATGCATGAGTGTAGTCCCCTGTTTTATCAAAACTACGTGGACTTCACTTTTCTTTCGAAACAAACTTCCATACAATCCCTGTTTAGGTGAAACAGGGTCGAGTCAATCAAAACCTCCGACAAAAATGCAAAGAAACACGTCCAATTCTGTCACTGAAATATTCGCAACTGCAAAGTTTGTTTTCCCGCCAATTTCCTGTTTAAACGGTAAAGAAGAAAGGTCGCCCCCTAACCAGAGTGGGGTGCGAATAGCAGCTGGCTCCCTGGGGGCGCCCTTATCCAAAATGAGGGTGCCTTTATAACTTTTCTCCGGGGGTCCAAAAAGCACTTTTTGAGCAACTTTTTCCACACAAGTGTATTTCTCCAAAAACATCTACACAAACATAAAAACACCGTAATAAGCATAAAATCAAGCACTAACAATAGAGACATTGAGGACAATTCAGACACAAAAAATGTGTCTATCAGCGGTCATACATGTTTACGCTTGGCACGGGAGCTAGGCTTATCAGATGTTCGGTTGACTAGTGATTCACAACTGGTCATTAGACAAATGGAACTCAAATACCAAACTTTGGATCCAATGCTATCTTCGTACTTAAATCTAGATCAGGAGCATGCGTCCAATATCAACAACGTAACGTTCATGCATGTATGTCGAAAAGACAACAGACATGCAGATGCCTTAGCATTATATACTTTATGCTAAAAGACAAAAATACCACCACCGTGCAAATTGGAAGGATCTACGAACCTTCGATAGACCCATCTCAGACGCTGAGGAGGCCTTTGTTGTCCAAACTCGGTCCATGAGAGAAGCAGATAAAGAAGCAAATGAAGAAATGAAAGAATCAGATGACGAAGCTGAGGAGTCTGACAAGGACCAATCCATGTATGACGAAGGCAACGAAGATGAAGCAGAAGATGATTGGAGGATTCCGATCCACAAGTATCTAGACAAAGGTACCTTACCAGCCGATGTTAAGGAAGCTCGAAAGCTCGAATCAAAGGCAGCAATGTACAACCTTCGTGATGAAATATTGTATAGGAGGTCATTTCTCAGACCTCTAATGCGGTGCCTCTCACGAACCGAAGGGAGGAAAATACTCCACGATATACACAGCGGAGATGCCGGCAACCACAACGGAAGAAGATCCTTGGCGGTCAAAGCCAAAATGCAAGGATACTATTGGTTAAGCATGGACGAAGATTCAAAGAACGTAGATAAGCGATGCAAAAGGTGCCAACGCTTCGCTAGGAAGATCAAGCACCAGCAACAGAGCTTAACTCAGTCATCAGCTGGCCATTTGTCAAATGGGGAGTTGATATCGTCGGACCCTTGATAAAGGGAACCTCAAAGAGAAAATACCTTATTGTGGCTACGGATTATTTCACCAAGTGGGTGGAAGCAAAGCCTTTGGCAAGAATTAGGGACACAGACGTCTTTAAATTCTTGTTTGAGAAAATCATATGCAGGTTCGGAATATCGTCCTCCATAGTCTCTGACAATGGCAAACAATTGCAAGGAAAGAACATCGACATGTTGTTCGATACTTTCAACATCCAGAAGAATAAGTCCACTCCCATATACCCTAAGAGCAATGGACAAGCGGAGGCAACCAACAAAACCATAGCAATGAACTTAAAGAAGAAGCTAGGAGAATACAAGAAGAGATGGAGTGAACAACTACACAATGTCCTATGGGCCTATCGGACTACAAGAAGGTCGTCTACGGGGGAAACTCCATTCTTGTTGACCTACGGAGCCAAAGCAGTCATCCCAACGGAGATAATACTCCCAACGACGAAAACAGAGGCGTGGGAAAAGAATCTAACAACGGATTTGATGTTAGAAAAGCTGGATGACCTTGAAGAAAGAATAGAAGTGTCTTTTTAAAATATGGTAAATTATCAACGAAGGCTAGCTCGGGAATACATCAAGCGGGTCATCCCTAGAAACTTTATGGTCGAGGAATATGTGCTACGTCAGATACCACCATATCAAAGAAAGAAGGAGTGGGGAAAGCTAGCTTCGACATGGGACGGGCCTTACATCATACACGACATTGCCGGAAAAGGGTCATATTACCTAAGGACCCCCAAAGGTGAAGTATTAGAACATCCCTGGAATGCAATGTACCTAAAAAAGTACTACCCGTAAGAGAATGGTGATTACTCAGGAGAAGAAAGGAACGGGCAGTAGCCTACCATGTTCTATCCCTGATCAAAGGTATTATAAACCTTATTAATGAATGAAAGAAACTTTTTGCTAAGAAATTAGTTCTGATTATATACAATTGGGTTAGAATAGACACCCTCCGTCAGGATTGACGATGAGGCAAGGCAAGGTATAACTGTGCATATGTCAATCTCGGATCCTCGGGGTGATGGCTTCTTTCATGAGGCATAAGAAAAAAATAAGATATCCCCTATAGAGATACTTTGTCGAAGTAAAGCAGTCTTCGCGCTGAACGCGTAGGGTTACAGGAAAAACTATTGCCCACGTAGGAACCCTCGCCACCACGGTACCTTCTGGCCAAAGGATACTTAGGTAGGATGATGAATGTTCCACCAAAGGTTAAACATACCTTAGCACCCTATGATGACTTGATTGTGCGATCAAAAATACATAATACGTCTAAAAAAAAATATGCATGCAATAATATAAGTAAAATAACAGTTTTACCAAAATATGTCTAACATGTCTTAAAAGTTGCAGATAACAAAGCATTGTTTCGAAGAAGAGAGACATTCAAAGATAAAGTAGATACCTCAGTTGAGGACATAAAACAAAGAGTTTACTTAAACAGAGATGGAGACAACATAATCAAGGGTAAGGAAGATGAGGACAGAAAAACTCCGTTAGCTTGGCGTCCGCTTCAGCAAAAGCATTAGTGATATAATCAATGGCCTACTTCTCAAGTTTCGCGTGCAACTGAGAAGATTGAGTCTCCAAATCAGAGGTCGATTTCTGATGAAGCTCCATCATCTGGGTACTAAGCTGATCATTGGCCTGCTAAAGTGCCTCAGCTTTAAACTTGGTAGCAGTATCGAAATGACGTGCTATCTCCAACGAAGATACTTGACCCTTGAGACGGTTAATTTTGGCATTCGCTCCTACAAGCTGCTCCTGGAGACCTGTGGGCGAAAAAGACATGAGTAAAGAAAATCGGAAACAAGGGGCACAAAGAATATTGCTGAATAAAAGGAACCCTAAGATACCTCCAGCATGGCTAAGGGATTCTTCTAAACTATGCTGGGATTCGGCAAGGTCCACCTCAACAACATCACGATCCTCCACAAGGGTATCTCGTTCGGTCCGGAGATCCTCAACATCAATCCGGAGCGAAGCATTCTCAGAGGATAAAACCTGGTAAACATTTTCTAACTCTTCCAACCTCTTAACCAAAGATGCATGGGACATGGAGGAAGGCACATAACCAGCCTCAATAAGTTTGTTCTTAAGAGAATAAACCTCAGAAGATAATACATTGCGTTGCAGTAACCTTAGCTAAGGAAGCGCAGGCATCTTCGAAATCCGAATGATACTTCTTACATATAATTTCTTGGGCTAAGAAGCGTTTCTCAGCTAGGGCAATATCCTCCTTTTGCTTTAAAATAAGATCCTCTTTCCACTTAAGGGCTTCGTCACACTCTTTACGTAGCGAATCCATATGCTTCACAAGATCTGCGTTATGAGCAGATTCAAGAGAAATTTGGGCTTCGTTATGAACAATCACGTTCATCAACCTGTCAGACTTCTTCTGATAGTATCAAACATCGGAGGTCAACTTGGCAACCTGCTCCCGGAGATGTCTAAGCTTATTAGGGCTACCAGCTGACAGGCGTAGGTTATCTCAGGACTATACTAACAGATGAAAGAAAGAATAATTCTAAGGAAAAGAAGAAACGAACCTATGGCTTTGGAGGATTCAGCAGCCAAAGTGGAATCAGTGGCCTTACGACCATCCTCAGCAACCTTTGCAGCATTATTTGCTCTCTCAAGGACCAACAAGCAAGCCTTTAGAGACCTCTGAGTTTTCCTCAGGCCGCTCTGTAGCGAAGATATCTCGACAGCAGAAGCAGCACCACCAGAAGAAGATAGTTGTACGCTAGCAAGGGCATGATCTTTTCGGATACGCTCCAGCAAGAGCACTCAAACGAGTACACTTAGCCCTATAAAACCTAAACAAGGTACAACGGACACTAATTTGTTTGCAAAGCTGCAAACCATGGAACTGAGTTATAAGCAAACTCAAAAGGAGATTTGGGGACTCATTATGAGTAACCGTATTTCATATATCAGACTTCGTCTGTCGATATTAAAAATCGAAGGTTGAATTAGTTATCCGCTCCCAAAAGGTGACTAAGCGTACCAGAACTACAGGATGGAAAACATATATCACCACCCTAAGGCGATCAAAAGCGTACATATACGTTTTTGACATATACGAGAAAAACAAATTATGAAAGAGCAGAATCTACGAGGGGCACTTCACTAAAAGAAGGTTGCCCAGGGAAAAATACATCCAACAATGAAAGGAGGGATCCATAAAAGCAAATACTTTTCCTTTCAAAAAGCTACGAAAACTGGCTTTCTAAAAAGAAAAAGGGGGCAAGCATACATCAGCCACAGTCAAGGACATCACAGTTCTAAAAAGTATCAAGGAAGTCTGCAAAACACTAAATATTATTCAAAAGCATCGAAGGGAAACATTTCGATCAAGTAGAAGAAGGAGACCCTAAGCCACAACCAACGGCATCTCCTAAAACATGCTCAGAATTGGAAAGCTCATCCTCAGCAGCAGTAAGACCCACAGCCGAAGTATCGCATAGGACCGAAGAATACGCCAAAAATCACCACTACATTGCACCACCTTTCGAGCAGATGCTTCATCTAGCAGGATGCCCAGCTATTACAGGATATACGGGAACACAAGCATAAGATAAGAAACGCAAGAAGAGCATCAAAAGGTTTACAAACACTAAGATAGGATCATATAATCCTTACACTCGCAAGTATTGGCTCAATTAAACCAAGCGAAGTCCTTCTCTTCTTAGCCCTGGTAGCAGAGAAATTACCAACAAAGCCAGGAGTAGCCCTAGCAGCAGAACCGGAGCAGTCCCAGGAGAAGAAGTAGAGGCAAGCTGCAAAGAAAACCTCATAGACGCTTAGTAAAATAAGGGTGAAAAATAAACCTCCGCAACAGACGAAGGTTACAAAGACGACGGTTACCTACCTCCAGGAGAAATAGAGGTACCTTTATAGCTGGATTAAAAACCCAAGGCTGATATCCATCATACTTCGCAGGCAGAGATAAAGTCATACGAGGGACGAGGGGATCAACGGTGGCAGAACCAAAAGCCCAAGGACCCGACATAATAAAAGGAGTATGCGCCCAACACTTATCTCGACTAAGATGAAAAGACTCAGTGATCTCAGCTAAAGACAAGCAAGCATAGCTATTTTTGTCACGTAGTTGCATCCTTTGAAGCTCATAGTGAGGTGGAGGAGGAGGAAGATCTTCAACAACAACTTCTTCTACCTCGGCATCCACAACCATCTCAGGTTCCATAGCCACCTCAGATCCCTCAGGTATCTCAGTACTCTCGGGAGGTGGAGAAGGCGTAGCATCCGGATGATCCATACGCAGAGGTGGATCAGTAGCATCATTTACATTATATTTATGTTCTTTGTTATTATTGTGATCTTGGGTATCTTTTATAACTAAGCACTATCAGTTCAACAGAGGCATCAATACTACTTAGTATCTGATTCTCCGAGCTGTATACATTACGTAGAATATGGGAAAATTCATAGTCACAAAGAGATTCAAGTTGTTTGTGTGCAGGTGTTTATTGAAGATCTAAGAAGATTTGAAGACAAAGAAGATTTCTTATTTGAGTTCATAATCTTTGGTGTGCACAAAACTTGATTGCTGGGGATCCAACAATAATCGGTTTATCTTTTGATAGATTGGACTGATTAGTTGTGTAGATCGACATCAATATATTTCTTTGTGATTTATAATATTAATTGCATATTCTAAACAATTAATTTGGTAGTTGTTGAATAGATTGATCTAAGAACCCGACAAAGGAGTTTATTGGGATAAACGGAATAGCTTTTGTCAAACTCATATCACGTTGTTCGAAAAGAGTTGTTACCGAACAGATTTGTTGTTTCTTTACTGTTTGGAATACGAACCAAAGGAATTGTTCCAAGTGCGTGACTTATTGCAAGTTGGAGGCGCAGGGGTACTGAGGGAACTAGGTGAACTATAGGTTTAGTTGCTTGGTCTCAACTATACGAAGTTGGTTTAGATTTTGTATAACGCCTTAATCCTGAGAGTATTCAATTTTGTACAAGGTCTCGGGGTTTTTCTGCATTTGCGGTTTCCTCGTTAACAAAATCTTGTTGTGCATTTTACTTTTCTATTTACGCAAATATAATTGTTTTTATTATAATTAGAAGTAAAATACACAAACGTTAATTCCTAATTACTTGATAGCAATCCTATAATGTTTGGTTAAGTCCGAACCTATTATCAAGTAATCATACTTCGTTGTTGTATTGTCTCGATCTTGTATCCTTAGTCAATCACACAAGTTATCTTGTTGTCGTATTGTCTCGTTCTCGTATCCATATACGATCACACGAAGTGTGAACCGATTCGTTGTATTGTCTCGACTCAGTCCATAGACAATCACTTTCGGAGAAAGGAATTATAGGTGGAAAAGTTTTAGATTGAGGTATATTTGGGTACCCTCGTCTTTCAATTGATATCAGAGCAGGCAAACACGAAAACATCTAACAATCTGTGTTTGGTGCGATTTAACCTATAAGAAATGAACTCGAGTTCTCATGAATCGACTTCAATTAACGTACTGCCAAGATTTGACGGAAAAAACTATCTATGGTGGAAATCTGCTATGAGATCTTTTCTTCAATCACGAGACTTTAATACATAGCTATTAGTCGTCGATGGTTATAATCGCCCGAAAGTAGAAAATTTGGAAACTGAGTTTAAACACTTAGTGGATTTTTCAAACGAAGAAAAGGCCTTTGCTAAGCATAATTCAGATGGTTTGAATGCTATTATACATGTTGTAAGTCGTGATCTACAACATCATGTATCAACATGTCAAACTTCGAAAGAAGCTTGGGATAATCTTCAGATCGTATTTGAAGGGAATACATCAGAGAAAGAAGCTAGACTTCAAACTCTCACGTCCGATTCGGAAAACCTTTGAATGGATGACAACGACACTTTTGAAGAGAAAATGTCATACTAATACCACCTGATCGGTATTAGAATTCTTTCCTCACCACGTGTGTCAAATATTGTGTGAGGAAGAAGAAATATCAAGGCATTTATGTGTAGATTATGGGAATAAAATCTAGTAATTAAAAATATTTGAGATATTCGTATTTATAGGAATATTATATTTTCGTAAGTATGCAAATTATAAAAAGATCCTTCTCTTTCTTTGGTCATTCCTTGTCCGAACTATGAGTCTGGATCCAATGTCTTCTCTAGATAAGATGCTAGATCAGAAAGATCACTTTAAGAATAAGTCTGCATCTTCTCTTGATATTGAGAAATCAAAAAGTAAAATCAAAAAGAGAGATTAGCTTAGCAAGAAGGAAAGAGAGAATATGCTGAAGAAAGATCAGTGTATTGAAGCATTGACACACTTCTGTGTTCAATCAAAGACAGAATTACACGTTCTTGCAGAATCCTTCACGAAAATTTCTCAACTGCAAGAAATTATGGACAAACAACAAGGTTATCTACTTGAAGAATTTCACAAGCTGAAGACTGAAAGTAATAATCTACCTTCCTCTAGCATTGAGATGAAGGATTAATCCAGGAAAATAAACATTAATTTTTGATTTCTTTCAATAATTGTATAAGGTCTATTTTGAATAAAACTATCTTATTTATGAATAAAATTATTATTTTATATTTTTTCTTGTGATAGTTTTTCGATTACATAGCCCATGCTTGAATTCTTTATATTATTGCTATGTGTTTATGGGATGTTTGATTTCGGTTTTCATAACCTTAATATTCGATCTCAATGGTGTGAATCCTTATGGTTTGGGTGACTTTTTGGTTTAGCGGGATTAAGTTCTAGCCCATGTTGGTAGGCTTTATCAAAGGATCATAAGGGGTTCCGATTGAAACTCATGTGTGAAAAAGTCACAATATGTTGAATCGTTTTTGGTTTAGCATAAAAGCATATGTGTTTCGGGTTTTCAACTTTTGCTATGCATTAGTTAAAACCGATTCAACCTTTCTCTGGTAAAGGTTGATGTTGTTGTTGTTGTTCTTTTGTTCTTGTGGGAGGATGAAAACATAATGGGAGAGAGTTCTAACTTGAACTTGCGCTTAATGACATATCTTTGGGTAGAAGAGGATGCGGAATTTTAGGTAACGAATTTGTTAGTTAATCGTTTTCCTGTTTAAGAAAAGCCTGATTTTATTTCATATATTTTGCTTTTGCTTAACAAAATTTTTTGTACGATTGATGTTTATTCCATTATGTGTGTATGGGTGTGTGTGTGTGTGTGATTCAATTGTTTCCGGTTGAGAAGAACTATTGTTATCTTTCTTTATTGTTTGGTATCAATTGTTTAGGCTTAACGAAATTTCGGTGCAATTGCAGTGCTTTAATGTCTATGTTTGTTTCAATTGTTTCCGGTTGAGATAAATAATTATGCAAGTTGATTTATTTGATCTGTATAAATTGTTTATGGCTTAACAAAAAGGTTTTCGGGATCAATTTTTTAGTCCAATTCGATTCCGGATAATAGAAACTAAGTTAATTCTGATCTTAGTTAGACTTATCAAAGTGTAAGATTCGGTTATTCAAGTCTAATAAAATTACTTAACAAGAAATACTAGTTAACTAACCTAATACTTGTCTTTTTTAAAGTGAAAGGTCTAAGTTATTTATCGAATAATTAGAACCTGATGAGAAAAATAAAGTTAATTCTGATCTTTATTTTGGTCTTATCAAACAAGCGATTGTATTTGTGCAATCGGTTTAGCAAAAGAACTAAGGTGCTTAGTCGATTTTTAATTTTCTAAACTGTTAGGGAAAATTGCTTCGGGAAATTGTTTCCTTGATAACATATCAAAACAAAATTACTTTGTAGTTTCGGTTTTGATATTGGTTATCTAAAATGGTATGTGGAACCCTCGTGCTTAACTCTTATAGGTTGCAAGTCTTTTGAGATTTGTAAGATCCTTTTGGTTTGTCCTTTATTTGCTCGTACCTTTGTCATTTTGTGACAAAAAGGGGGAGAAATATATGGAGCAAACAAGTGATTTGGTATCACTAAGGAAAGGACAATGGTGCTTAAACGTTATATCTAACGAAAGAGTAAAGCATAGACTAAGGGGGAGTAACATATCATATTGATACTTGTGGTTATCTTAACTACAAAGGGAATAACAAAGACGTGCAGAATGAAAATCTACCTATCTTTCCGTTAGGGGGAGTATTAGCTTTGTTATTATAATGTCAACATCGGCATTTATGGATTGAATGTATACAAGTTATTGTGATGTTGAAACTTGGAAGCAAGCGTATGTATAATGAATTCTTGTAATTTTTTTATCCATATGATGTAAGAGTTTTGTTACTAAAATTGACAAAGGGGGAGATTGTTGGAGTAGCTCGGTTGAACCCACAAAGCGTTGGTATATCAAGTTTGGTTGTCATATTTTAGTGAACCAAAACTCATTTAAAGAGTCGCTTGATTATTTACTAGAGTCAACTTCGTATAAGTTAGCTAGAAAGTTATTAGGATATGAGACATACAAGTATTACTCAAAGACTTGAAGAATGTGAAGAAGTAAAGAGATACAACGACGACATCATCCTTCCTCTTGAGGTTAGTAATATTTTGACTTGAACTGTTTCGTTCCTAACGTATCTTTCAAGTCATGCTATATTGAAAACATAACTGCGAAGCTGTGAATGATTATACTCTAGTTAGACGTAGTATTAAGGAATTACAATACGAAGTATAACGCCTATCTTTTGAACTTCGGATATAAGACATCAACATAATCGTATGAATGCTATTGTGATTATGTATGGGTATGGGTGAAGATTTCATCCTAGGAAACAATGTTTTACATTCGTTTAAAGGAAGTACATTCATAAACTTGTTTTGTGAATCAAAAGGGAAATCGCTAGGCTTATTGGTATTGTTATTCATTGCAAATCTTTGGATTACCAATATGTGTGTTTAGTATAACCGCTCATAACTAGTTTATGTATCTTGGTAAAACTATTCACAATGCCTAACTTATGTATCGGTATGACTTTTATTAGTGAAACCAATCTTAAGTAATCATCTGAGATGGTATGATCGATATTTGTAATTGGTGTGACCATTCCTAGTCATTGGGTAACCGATCCTAGTACTTGGTGTGACTAATCACAAGATGTGTAATCGATCCTTGTAGTAGTAGGTTAACAAGTTTTAGTAATTGGTGTAATCGATCCTACAACTTGTGCAACCGATCAAAAGTAAGTACCATAAATAGTGGTAACCGATTCTGGTACTTAGTTAGTCATTTTATGGAAACTAGTGTGACCGATCCTAGTAGCCACTTGGAGGTAGAACCGAACTTGTGTTTGGTAGAACCGTTAAAGCCATGAATGGTTATTGAATGTTTTTGATCAATCACATAGTTCTTGGAAATCAGATGAACCAATTCTAAACTCGTTTGGAAGTGAGGCAAATCGGTTCCAAGATTGTAAATATGAAAAAGGATTTACAAAGTATAGATGTCGACATACTTTGAACACATGCGGTAATTCTTATCTATTATTGTTCAAAGATATTCCTTAATAACTAAAGGAGAATCCCGGATCGAAATAAATTGAGAATCTTTTAATTAAGGTTGTTAGTTTTATATGCTTTTAATTAAGGTTGTTAGTTCTATTTGGGCGTTTATTGCATATCTTTGAGAATATTCGGTTTTGGAAATTCCTTGGTGTCCAAACTTCCTTGGTCTATAAATATTGAAATTTGCATTTCGAGCAAACTAATCCTCAGAGCTAGCAAAACTACCATGTTGTGTTGTTACTGGTGGAGTCGTCTATTCGGAGAGGAAAGTACCCTAATTAGGAGAAATCTCTTACGACCGCTCGTTTTAAAGAATTCTTTGGGATTGGGAAGCTCTACGAGTACCGTTGGTGGGAAACGAGATAATTGCAGTTTATTATTAGTTTTCGATTGATTTGGTTAACTAACGTTGTTGAACTTTGATTGCACCTAGTTTGTTTATGCTTGAGAATCTTCTCTTATGATATATATATAAAGAAAACTACCCATGGCAAAGGCACACTGGGTAGCAGATTTTATTAAAATCAAGAAAAAAGAAAGAGGGGGACTAGACCTTACCTCCAACAAGATAAAGAGAAGAAAAGCAAGAACAAATAAAAACTAACAAGTTACATATTACGAAAACGATATAACGGAAAAACAGATTTATCTATGAGTGCCTTCCGTCTAACAAAATCTGGAGGTTCAATCCACCAACAAGACTCAACCGTGGCACCATGCTTAGCCAAAATATCTGCCACCGAGTTTCCTTCACGATATATATGAGTACAAACCAACTGAATTGATGAAGCAAACTTCAAACAATTATTCCAGTGTGTAGAAAGCTTCCAAGGGACTAACTCAGGATTTTTTATCGCCTGTAAAACAAAAATAGAGTCACACTCCAGCCAGAGCCTTCGTATTCTCTTAGTGCAGGCCAAAAGGAGCGCATAAATTGCTCCCCAGAGCTCAGCGTTAACAGAATTGTTAACCCCCAGGTTCTGAGCTAGACACCCTTTGATCAAACCATGAGAATCACGAAATACCACCCCGCAGCCAGCAGGTCCTGGATTACCAATTGAGCAACCATCAATGTTGACTTTAATCCAACCAGGGGCGGAGGTTGCCATTTAACCAAAACTGCTTTTGGCATTTTAGGAGATAATCTCTTAATGCCTAGGAAGTCAAGAATAATCTTATCTGCAGAGGTATAATAAGAGAAACCACCACTGTGTCTTCTAGACTCCACAATAAGGTTAGTCAGGTGAGTAATTGCTTGATTTGAGGAGGTGATACAATTTTCAAACCTGAGTTTTTTACGACAAAACCAGATAAGCCAAATTCAGCTTACCACAGCGATCCAAAGAAGGTTCTTAGTCTGAGAACAACTGATGAGTGCCAAATAGTGCATATTTATACACCTTTTTATTGGCATTTTACTCATCTTTTGCGCTTAGAAATCAGATATTATCCCAGATTCTGTGTTTTCCTTGTTTTCAAGAATAAATATTTGTATTAATTAATTTTGTGTTTTTAGGTAATAAATAAAGCTCGGAGAAATTGAGGAGCCAAAAGAGCGAAGAATTGAAGTCAAACATCTATGGAGCGGATAGCCAAAGCCCGCGCGCAAATCAGTTGCAACCCAACAAGGAAGACTTGGGCTAGAGCTACCCATGACCCGGATCCGAGCCCGTACACTCCAAGCCGTTGAGATCTCTATCTTCCACATCCAATGGTCGCTGCCTCCACGTGCATCATAGATCGCTGCTCCCGTGCAACACTAGATCAAGCCAAAACCGCTTACCTCCCTGAGCCGTTCAGATCGCACCAGCTTCATCCTACGCTCGCTGAGGCCTTCTCCATCAATCTTCGATGCACCCGTTCAACAACGAAATCTCCCTACACCCTATACCCCCATCGACAAACCCTAATCCCAACTTCATTTTCTCTTTCCTCTTCTCCTCCCTTACCCCGACAGAGAGAGCTCTGCTCTGCATCTCCATACCTCCCTCTCCATCTCCTGTCTCTATCATCACCATCCCCATCTCTTTTCAGCAACAGCCGCCTCAACAACTCGTCCACCACCCTAGTTCTAGCCATCTTCACCCGTAGCTTCTTCTAACTCAGAGGCTAGGGTTAAGATAACTAGTACTAGGGTTTCTCATAACAACCACGCACGGAGTTGCAGAGCCGATTAGACAAGAAAGGAGTGCGTTTCAGAGTATGGGTGCGATTGTTTTTGTTTATTTTATCTTTAATTTCGATTTTGAGAATTAGGGTTAGGTATTTTGGGTGCATGTATAAATAGGAAGTGTTGGTGGATGTTAGAGGTATGCCTGGATTAGCCAGAGCATCCTTGTAGATTTAATTTCTGTTTTTCATGTTTTAATTTAGTTGCTAGGGTTTCAGTGAAACCCTAATTCCATGATTTGTGTATTAAACTCTGTTGGGTTATCTTGAGTGCTTAATCATAAAGAGAATCTTCAATTCTAATACCCAACACTTTACTCTCACAATGGATACTTTAAATTATAGATCCATTGTAGTTAGACTACAACTGTGTTGTTGTATTGCAGCTCAACCCTTAGGCCCTAATGCTAATTCCCTTGACTGGTTGTGCTTAATTAGACAACCAGTGCTCGGGTTAGTAACTTCAGCTGATATTGAAGGATCACAAGGTGAAACTCCTTAGTTAAGTGGTGGAAGTGACGATCCCATCCTCAACGCCATAGGAACAAGAAAACTCAATCTAGTCGAACACATACTAGGAATTTAGTGGTGGAATGAAGACCCCAAGCACCCTTTTGTCACTGTTTACCTTAGTTTAGGTTCATTGTCACTACATCTCAGCCGTTTCGGCAACAAATCATCTGTTGTTACTTACATTTGTTAGAATTCAGTATAATTAAGCCCTTGATCAATTTCAGAGCACCACAAGTCCTTGTGGGATCGACCCGTACTTGCCGCGTCTCCGATAGACGCCGTGCACTTGCGGTATAACACGTAGGCTAAAATTTATATACCTTTCGAGGCCTACCAACAACCCGCGAAATTTCTCATAGAGGCAAAAAGCGAGCTGACGTTCGAATAATCAAGCTGACATCTGAATACCTGCATAATCCAACTCCAAAGAGAGTTAGCAAAAACACAGGGAAAAAAAAGATGATTTTGGGTTTCTCTACAGCAAGGAGTGAGACACAAGTTACAGCAATTTGTCGTATCCACTCCATGATACTTCACATTGTCATCCGTAGCTATTTTGTTATGCAAAAGCTTCCAAACAGTGCAGGCACGTCTAAGAGGAACTTTTATAGACCACAGATCTCTGAAATCCAACACTTCAACCGCCTTTGGCCTATGATACTCATAGGCATCCTTCATCATGATACCACCAGACTTACTCATCGTCCAAACTTGTTTGTCTTCTATGTGAGAAGCAAAAGGAGTCTCTCTAATTATTTGTTGAACAGTGCCCTCCAACTCAGGCATGTACGAAGGTATATGCCACACACCTTCAATAATAAAGTCTGCAACAGAATTGTGCAGGTTCGAATTATCTAACTCCAAGTACTCCGCAATAGAGGAATCCATGTTAGTGCACCAATTGTCATTCCAGAAATCAATGTTTCTGCCATTACCAACTAACCAGATCAAGTTGTCTTGAATAATACCCCGCTGCTCTTTGAAACCATGCCACACAGAGGACTTTTTATAAGCAGCTCCTAGAAAACGAGTTTTAATAAAATTACCAAAAACTGAGTTTTCGGTCATTGTCTTCCATGCCATTTTCATAAGAGCTGCATCGTTTAAGCTCTTTAAATACTTAATTCCCAACCGACCTTACTTAACGAGTAGACACACCTTGTCCCAAGCCACAAAATTATGATGAGTAGTGTTAATATCACCAGACCACACAAAGTTTCTAACTCACTTTTCCATGGTTTGAATGCAATAAGCAGGCGTGAAAGCTATACAAAGCAGAACTTGCTATCACAGTTTTGACAAGCTCAACTCTTCCTATCATAGATAAGGACTTACCCTTCCAAGCCGAAAATTTGATCTTGATTCTATCCATAATCTCATTAAAATGAGAAGCTCTTGGTTTGCCTTGAAAAATTGGAACACCAAGATAACGAAAAGGGAGAGAGCCCAAAGGGATATTATAAGCTGCCGCAATAGTAGAGACTCTGTCCAAAACATGTTTGCTTGAATAAATAGTGCACTTAGCAGCACTAATAAACTGACCTGAATTTTGCCATAATCCTCAAAAATATTCATGAGAGCCTGCACATCATGTTTAGTACCTCTACAAAAGACCATAATGTCATCTGCGTAAAGCACATGAGAATGGGAAGTCGTACCTCGCGGATAAGAGATATGATGCACTAAACCTTGTTTAAAGGCAGTATTAATATCACAGCTTAAAACATCCTCAGCCAAGCAAAAAAGAATAGGAGAGAGACGGTCACCCTGGAGAACTCCTCTAGTGCACCCAAAATAACCCATAGCCTTTCCATTAACCACAATGAAAAGTCTAGCAGAGTGAAGAATAGCCCGAATCCACCCAATGTCACAGAAACCGTATCCCATAAGCAATTGAATAAGAAACTCCCAATTAAGGGTATCAAAAGCTTTACGAATGTCAAATTTGAGAGCAATGTTGCCTCCAAAAGATTTGTAATCAAGCATATTTATAGCCTCTGAAGTAATGCCTATACAATCAAATATGCTTCTATCTTTAAGAAAAGCTCTTTGATGTGGAGAAATAATTCTAGAAGCAATTGGACTTAGACGGTTGGCCAAAATATTGCCAATAATTTTAAAATGAAAGTTACTCAGAGCAATGGGGCGAAATTTTTCAATAACATCAGCTCTTGGCTCTTTAGGGATGATGATAACATGACTTGGATTAGCATTAGGGATAAGCCAACCATTTTGGAAGAAAAATTGAACTGAGTTAATCACATCAGTACCTACTATATCCCATAAAGAGGTAGATAAAATACCACTAAAGCCATCAGGATCAGGAGCGCCATTAGCATTCATGTCATCTACAGCCGCTTTAATTTCAAACTTGTCAGGCAAGGCAGTGAGATAAATGTTGTCAGCTTGAGACACCGAACTTTGAATATTTCTGGATATGAACTCAGTAGAGGGATTCACTATGTCACTAGCATACAAATCCTGGAAATAAGAAACCACATGATTAGATACTTCCTCATGAGAAACTAATAATTCACCGTCTGCCTTAAGATGAGTAACTTTATTGGTGGCGGCTCTAATCTTCGCATAAGTATGAAAAAACTTAGTGCAAGCATCACCATCTTTTACCCAATTGAGTCTAGATTTGTCCCTCCAAAATTCTTTCTGAATTTTTAAAGCATCTACGAGTTTATTTGAGGCATTAACTTCATCCAAATGTAGCTCATCAGAGTATCCTTCCGCCGCAATACGCTGTTGAATAGTTTCAAGAGCTTTAGTTGCGTTATGAACATTTAGTTGGATATCACCAAAAATCTCCTTGTTCTAAATTTTTAGCACAAACTTCAGAAATTTCAGCTTTTGGATAAGCACATACATGGGACAGCCAAAGAACTGATGTTGCCAAGCATTTAACACAATCTCGCTTAAACCAGAATGATTCAACCAAGCACTCTGGAATTTGAAAGAAGAAGTAAAAGTTTTATCCCCCTTATAAGCCTCAAACAATAAAGGATAATGGTCAGATTTTACACGAGCCAAATTACTGCACACCGAAGAATCCCAAGATAGAAGCCATTGTTCATTACATATAACTCTATCGAGACGAAGTTCCGTATGATGTCTGCCTTTACGGAAATTAGACCATGTGAAGGAATCCCCTCTGGTATCCAGATGATGAAGATCATTAGTCTCCGAGAAGGCCAAGAAATCATCACAAGAAGCTCTAGTAGGAGGTGGACCACTAGATTTCTCATGAGCACCCAAAACAGCATTGATGTCTCCAATAATACACCAAGGACCAGTAAAATTAGCCATTAGATCCGTCAAACCTAGCCACAATTCTCTACGAATGAGATAAGAAGTAGAAGCATACAGACCAGCAATATAATAAGTCATATCACCCAAACTTGCTTTACAAGAAATCATCTGCATGGAATTTGAAACGACGTCAACCTTAATGTGTCTAGCACATAGACACCATAAATTCGACTGTTGTGCACCTATGTCATTAACTGCAAATAACTTCAAGTCAAGATTAGACCAGAAGCAATTAGGAATATAATTAAAATCAACCCAGGGTTCCGCAATAAAAACAAAATCCGGAGAAAATTTACGACAATGATTGGAAAAAACTAACTGCGTGTCAATGTTTCCAAAGCCACGCAAATTCCAATAAAGAGTTCTCATTGAGAAGAGTTTGTACCATTCCTTGGATGCATATTCCAAGGTTTAGATTGTGATTCTGCCAATGCAGCTTTTTTTGGCCTTTAAACGAGCTCGTTTCTTCTGAGATTTAGTAAGAACTGCTTCAAAGGGGGGACCTCGAGTATTATCATCCTTAATAGTATCAACACTTATAGCATCATTATCTTGTTGCTGGGAAAAAATAACTTCTGAATTATCTACATCATCATCTGGTGGAGTATTAACAACAACGCCCTTCGAAACCTCCATTCCTGAGAGAGTCTCAGAAATACTTGGCATAGTGACTTCGACTGTACCATTAATAACTCCCACATCTGAGACAGGGTCAGAAGATGGGGATGACTCTTTATCACCTGACTTCGTAACCTCGACAAAGCCAGCTGATGATTCAGGAATTATAGGGGGGATACTCGATGGAACTGCACCATTGGTATCACCTGTAGTTTTCAGAGTAGTTTTCTTAGGGACATATTGAGGTTTCATGGTATTGCCAGCTTCCTTGTTCGACTCATTAACATTCACCTCTTTTTGTTTCTTCTTCTTGCAGGAACCTTCCTCATGACCTATTGTTTTACAAAAGGAACAATAGGATGGAATTTTTTCATAATCAACTGAGACAAAAAAGGAATAACCCTTTCTTTCAACAAGAACTTCATAAAGTAATGGTTTTGCTAGATCAATCTCTACCAAAACTCTCGCATATAAACCAAAGCTTCTTGTTAATGTAGCTTTGTCAATGTATAAAGGATCACCTAAGGCACTAGAAATCTCAAACAAAGTTTTTGATCTCCAGTATTCATAACTTAGATCATAAATACGGATCCAAACCTGAGCTAGGGTTTGATGTTGTTTATAAGGATTAAAATCAGGGATTCATTTACGAAAATGAAAAAATTCCGGCTTGATATTACATGCTCTTGCAGAACGAACATAAGTGACGTCTTCCTCACAAGAAAACTTGAAGCAGAAGAAGCCTTTACCTAATGGAGAAATAAACCAAGGTTTAATATTCCATAGTTGCTTTAGCTTATCATGAATCTTTGGGATCTTCATTGGAGTCGTACCCTTAGGAAACACTAGCCTACCAATTAGACAGTTCTTACAATCCTGCACTCCCATTTGATATTCATCTTCTGATATACGAATAGAAACATGAGATCCATTAAAACAGGGTTTAGCCAGCTTGGATGGATCAAAATCTAACGATTTGAATGATGAAACCATACTGGCGTAAGATTTATTCTTCCCAGAAGTAGAGATATCACCAGTAGGGGTTGCAATACTTTCATTTGGGTTTATATCCTTATCTAGGATTACCCTATCATTACTAGTATAATTGTATGTCTCAAGGAAAGACCAAGGACAAATAGGTGTAGATTTCACATTTTGTTGAGGAAGAGATGAAGAAGAAGAAGGATTCGCCATGAAAGTTTTTTCTCATGGAGCGTTTTTTTTTGGTGTTTCTCTCTCCAAACTTCTATGAAAATAATTTTCGAAAAAAAAAAAAAACGTCTTGTAGATCTAAAGACATCTTGTGATAATCCATCGTTAACAGACTCCGTTCTGTGTGTAATTGATCATAAGAGATTCAAGTTGTTTGTGTGCAGGTGTTTATTGAAGATCTAAGAAGATTTGAAGACAAAGAAGATTTCTTATTTGAGTTCATAATCTTTGGTGTGCACAAAAATTGATCGGCTGGGGATCCAACTATAATCAGTTTATCTTTTGATAGATTGGATTGATTAGTTTTGTAGATCGGCATCAATATATTTCTTTGTGATTTATAATATTGATTGCATATTCTAAAAAATTACTTTGGTAGTTGTTGAATAGATGGATCTAAGAACCCGACAAAGGAGTTTATTGGGATAAACAGAATAGCTTTTGTCAAACTCATATCACGTTGTTCGAAAAGAGTTGTTACCGAACAGATTTGTTGTTCCTTTACTGTTTGGAATACGAACCAAAGGAATTGTTCCAAGTGCGTGACTTATTGCAAGTTGGAGGCACAGGGGTACTGAGGGAACTAGGTGAACTATAGGTTTAGTTGCTTGGTCTCAACTATACGAAGTTGGTTTAGATTTTGTATAGCGGCTTAATCCTGAGAGTATTCAATTCTGGACAAGGTCCCGGGGTTTTTCTGCATTTGCGGTTTTCGCAATTATAATTGTTTTTATTATAATAAGAAGTAAAATACACAAACGTTAATTCCTAATTACTTGATAGCAATCATATAGTGTTTGGTTAAGTCCGAACCTATTATCAAGTAATCATACTTCGTTGTTGTATTGTCTCGATCTTGTATCCATAGTTGATAGTATTTTAGATAGTGGTAAATATAGTTGTCGTTCACTCGGACTTGATAAGATTGATTTCAGATTTAATAAACGAAAATACTAGAAATAAATAAAATATATACAAAATATGTCACAAGATGAAGAATTTTACAAGGACTCAGGATTTCACTGTTTTTCATATTCAAGTGGTTCAGAAATTAATCCTAGGCAATTATACCTCAAAATAAAAGAAATATTAACTCTTTTCTTTGCCAAAGTAGATTTCATAAAACATTAATTGTAAGTTGTGAGCATGACGCATCAAAAGTAATTAAAACTAAGCATGCGACATCAGACAAAATAATAAATAATTAATAGAAATCATAAAACAATTAAGTTCTATGCAAATAGTTATAAAAGAATTAATTTAATTACCACATGGGTGAAAAACAGCTTCCTCCGTCGTCCCAGTGATGGGTTTTAGCTCCACATGGTGAAAACACACTCAAAGGAATTTTTCATTGCTCAAAAAGGTGTTTGCAAGGAGAAAAGGTATAAAGTAGTGTGCTTGTAACAATTATAATTGTTACAAAACCCATTGTTACTGAGAAACACTAACAGATAGTTGCGAATTTGAAATAATTGTTACAGAAATTGTTACAAAGATATGGAATTTGAAAGTATAGGCAACGGTTTCGCAACTGTCTATATATGTTGTTCCGTGTTATTCCTCTTCTTCTTCTCTGCAGCAATGGGGATTGTCTGCAACTCGATTCTGAGCCTCTGTTCGACCCCCCAAAACTCTTCATGCCTTCCATTGCTCCTCAACTGCCTTTATATACACCACAGGACTAAGAATCTCTCGTAATTAAACCCCAAAATCTCCCGTAATCAATCAAGTATATTCGGTTTTATTACCATGCAGATATGACAAATATCTTTCCATGTTTCTCTTCTTCGCGCGCCTGTTGCTGTCAACGCTCTCACAACTCATTGAGAACACGTTCCAGTCACGCCTAACTCGCTGAATACACACGCAAATTTTCCAAAACCAACCCAACAGAACTCCGTGTATTGCTCCAACCACTGTTTCATGAGATGCCCACGATTCAGCCCAAGTTTGTCGAAACAAACGACTATACCAATCATGTTTTGTAAAAACAGACTGGTTCCAATCCAAATCCGAGATTTAATCTCTCTCAAACTCCCCATAATCCTTCATATAAATCTCGGGTTTTTGTGACTTCCATGTTTTCTTTGAATCCAAGTATTCAGCCCAACTGGATTGAATCCAACACCCATATAACTCCTGTGCTGTCAAATAGAGTAAGCCCAAAGACTTTCAGTGATTAAATCTCCTAAAAACACGTTCAATTCTCAAATCCTAATTTCTGCAGATGAAAGCCAAGTTTTCCCGCCAAAAACAGAATTTGAAATGAAGAAGAAGGTCAGCCCTTATCCAACAGTTGGGGGTGCGAATATCAGTTGGGTGCCCCTTAGTAATTGAGCTGCCCCTTATCCAAAGTGGAGGTCCGTTTAGCAAATGTCCTTCGGGGTGCCTTTAACACTTTTTCGAGCCAATTTTTTCGAAAATGATTATTTCCAAAAATACCTAAAAATACATAAAAACACAATATTAGTACAAAAATGGAGTTCTAACAATAAAGACAACGAGGACAATTCAGACACAAAAATGTGTCTATCAAAATACCCCAAAACTTATTATTTGCTAGTCCTCGAGCAAAACTAATCTAGAAAATAAAATCCTAACTCACTGTCGCAGGCATCGCGATTGCACTTAGCATGTGCAACAAGCCTTTGAACCCCTAGGTGGACCTAGTGGCCGAGTTATAGTCTCGGGAGGGTTTACCAGAGGTGTACCCACAAAACCTTTACTCCAGACCCTAGCTATCTACGCAGAACCTTGAAAGGCACTAAAGAATCTCCTTGGTTGGCATACTCTCATTGACTACATGAGGAAGTACCCTGATGAGAAATTCCAATTGATATACACCAGTTTGCACTCACATACTAAAATTTATATATAAGTGACAGAGCTCTACTCAGATAGTCACACTATGGATATCATTATCCGGAATCAAACAAATCACATGAATAGATTACGAAGATGGAAATTGAAATAGATGGTTGTGAATGGACGTCAATGCCAAGATGAATCCTATGACCTAATGGATTGAGATACTGGTCTGGACTAATATTAATACAGCTGGCATATACAATGGAACCAACGGCCGATAATCCTAACTCTATGTCAACACAACTAGCATATACAAGGATACCAGTGGTCGACTTTATTGAATTTATTCCGGTTGGTCTGATGGTCAGGTCTCAATTTCTTTTCTTTTCTTTTCTGTTTTTCAACTTTTTTTTACCACATTTTTTTCATTCGTAACTCAATCACCCTATTTCAACCCAGCAGACATCAACATAAAAATTGTGCAAAAAATAAAAATAGAAGTAATAAGATGATTCTGAGATACAGTGAAACTACCATGTTATTTCTAACACCTGAGCTCAGTGCTTTTATGAATAGACTCTATTAGATGCTTCCATCTACTCAGATTGATTCCTCAACTCCTACAACCAAGATGCTTCCATCCACTTAGATTGATTAGTGCCATCCTTAATAGGCATAAATTTCTAGGCTCTGGAGTTTAATTATACTGCAACTAAAAAGTTTCTCCCATACCCCCAAACTTAAATCTAACATTGTCCTCAATGTTCTAAAGATGAAATTAAAAGCATGAACAAGGAGAAACTGTTACCACTTGAAGAAAAGAGTTAAGGAAAGATATTACCATGTTGCATGAGCATGGGTTACCTCCCAAGAAGTGCTAAGTTTAAAGTCTTCATCCATACTAACAAAGGATTAGTCACCTTATAGAATCATAATGAAAAGACGAGGGTACCCAAATATACCTCAATCTAAAACTTTTCCACCTATAAGTCCTTTCTCCGAAAGTGATTATCTATGGACTGAGTCGAGACAATACAACTAATCGGTTCACACTTCGTGTGATCGTCTATGGATACGAGATCGAGACAATACAACAACGAAGTATGTTTACTTGATAAATGGTTCGGACTTAACCAAACACAAATAGGATTACCATCAAGTAAATAGGAAATAACATTTGTGTAATTTTCTTTAAATTATAATAACAACAATTATAATTGCGGAAAATAAAAGTAAATGACACAACAAGATTTTGTTAACTAGGAAACCGCAAATGCAGAAAAACCCCGGGACCTTGTCCAGAATTGAAAACTCTCAGGATTAAACCGTTATACAAAATCAAACCAACTTCGTATAGTTGAGACCAAGCAACTAAACCTATAGTTCACCTAGTTCTGTCTGTATTCCCATGCCTCCAACTTGTAATAAGTCACGTGCTTGGAACAATTCCTTTGGTTCGTATTCCAAACATTAAAGGAACAACAAATCTCTTTGGTATCAACTCTTTTCAACCAAGTGATGTGAGTTCGAAAAAAGGCTCTTCCGTTTATCATAATAAACTCCTTTGTCAGGTCCTTAGATCTATCTTATAAACAACTACCAAAGTAATTGTTAAGATTTTGCAATCAATACTTTTAATCACAAAGAAACGTATTGATGCCGATCTACACAACTAATCAATCCAATCTATCACAAGGATAAACCGATTATAGTTGGATCCTCTTTAACCGAAACAAGTATTGTGCACACCAAAGATTATGAACCCAAATCAGAAATCTTCTTCGTCTTCAAATCTTCTTAAATCTTCAATAAACACGTGCACACAATTAACTTAAATCTCTTGTGATCAATCACGCACATAACTGAGTCTTTTAAAAATGGATTATCACAAAACGTCTTTAGATCTACAAACAGTCTAAAGATCCCCGTCCAAACTTCGATCTAGTTTGAGTGAATCTTATATCAGAAGAGAAGATTCTCAAGCATAAACAAACTAGGTGCAATCAAAGTTCAAAAACCGTTAGTCAATCAAATCAATCGAAAACTAATAATAAACCGCAATTATCTAGTTTCCCACCAACGATACTAATAGAGCTTCTCAATCCCAAAGAAGTCTTTAAACCGAGCGGCCGTAAGAGATTTCGCCTAATTAGGTTACTTTCCTCTCCGAATAGGTGACTCCACCAGTAAAAACACAACTAGGTAGTTTTTCTGGCTCTGAGGATTAGTTTGATAGAAATGCAAACTTTGATATTTATAGACAAGGAAGTTTGGACACCAAGGAATTTCCAAAACCGAAAATATTCTGAAGATATGCAATATATTCCAGATTCGGTTTCCATAATTCTTGGAAATGGTTTGTCCAAACATTGACCGAAAATCTCTTAGAAAATCTCCAATTAGTAAATGCACATTACTAATTTTCATTTTCCAAAAATAAAATTAAAAACCTTAATTAAAAGATTCTCAGCTTATTTTTCGATCCGGGATTTTTTCCTTTAGCTATTAAGGAATATCTTTGAACAATTAAAGAGAAGCGTTACTGCACATGTTCAAAGAATGTCGACGTCATTACTTTGTAAGTCCTCTTTCATACTTACACTCTTGAAACCGATTTGACACACTTCCAAACAAGTTTAGAATTGGTTCATCTGACTTTCAAGAACTATGTGATTGATCAAGAACACTCAATCACCAATCAGGGTTTCACGGTTTTACCAAAACAAGTTTCGGTTCTACCTCCATGTGAGTACTGGATTAGTCACACTAGCTTTCCAAAAATTTGGTTGACTAGGTACTAGGATCGGTTCCCCACATATATATGGTATCTAACTTGTATTTGTTGCACATGTCCATAGGATCGGTTCCCAATGTCTAAAAACGTGTTGCACATGTTCATAGGATTGGTTCCCAATATCTAGAAACTTGCTGCACCTCATACAAGGATGGATTCCTCTCTTGTGATAGGTTGCACCTCTTCATAGGATCGGTTCCCCTTTGCCTAGAGTTGGTCATACCGATAACACTAAATCGATCATACCATCTCAAGTGATTACTTAAGATCGGTTTCACTAATAAAACTTATATCAATAAAAAAATCAGGTCTTTGTGAATAGTTTTACCAAGAACATAAACAAGTCATGAGAGGTTATACTAATCACACATATTGGTAGTTCAAAAGATATGCAATGAATAACAATACCAATAAGCCTGGCGATTTCCCTTTCGATTCACAAAACAAGTTTATGAATTTACTTCCTTTAAACGAATGTAAAACATTGTTTCCTAGGATGAAATCTTCACCTCATACCCATACATAATCACAATAGCATACGATTATGTCGATGTCTTATATACAAAGTTTAATGGTTAAGCAATAAACCTCGTATTGTATTCCTTAATACTACGTTTAACTAGAGTATAATCATTCATGCTTCGCAGTTATGTTTTCAATATGCACGACTTGAAAGATACGTTAGGGAATGAAACAATTCAAGTCAAATATCACTAACCTCAAATGGAAGGATGATGTTGTCGTTGTAGCTCCTTACTTCTTCAAGTCTTCGTAATACTTGTAATGTCTCATATCCTAATACTTTCAAGCTAACCTATACGAAGTTGACTCTAGTACATAATCAAGAGACTCTTTAAATGAGTTTTGATTCACTAAAATATGACCACCAAACTTGACATACCAACGCTTGGTGGGTTCAACCGAGCTATGCTCTAAAAATCTCCCCCTTTGTCAATTTTAGTGACAAAACTCTTACATCATACGGATAAACAAATTACAAGAATTCATTACACATACACCTGATTCCCGAATTCAACAACACAATAACCTGTATACATTCAATTGATGCGCGTCGTTTACACAACAAATTAATTACTTCTTTCCACACAATTAATTGGTAATATAATGGCAAGGAGTTCGTTCCCACGAAGAGCAGGGAGATTTTAGTTGTTTAAAAAGTAACCGAAAGGGGGTTTTTAGATTTTAAATCAAAGTAATTGACAAAAGAAAATATAAAAGATTTGTTGTAAATTATAAGAAGAAAGAAGACTAGGGAATCCTTCGCCGTCACTGAACTGAAACTTAATTGAAGACAAGTTTATCTATTGTTGAATTTATATTGTTACCAACCGTAGAATAGCAATAAGCTCTGCTATCCCCTGGATTCCTGTTGTCACTGGATACGGAAGCGCTCGACTACCAGTTTCTATCTAAATAACCCACCAAGAATAAGCTCTCAAGGTGTAGATTAACGAATGATTTACACTCTGTGAATCAGGTTGATCCTAGCATCAGACGCATAGGCTCGGCCTGCTTACTAGTGTTATCTTTATACACAATTGCTTAATGAATCCCTCTATCACTCTTGCGATTTACTACTTGTGTAAAGAATTGAGTGACAATTACACGTATCACCAACCCCAATACTAGTAGAAGAATTATTGATTGGTTAATTTAATTGATCACTTTAAATAACCCCTCAATATTCTTAAACATTAAAAATAATAAAGATAATCAACAAATAAATAAAACTTGAAATAAACTTGGTTTAAGAAATTAAAGCTTCATTGTTCAGGACTTTGAAATCATCCCTAATCAAAAAGAAGTTTAGCTACTCATAGCTAAAAAGAATTCTAAAAATAAATAAGAGAGAAAGAATAAAAATAGAATTAAAGATAAAAACTCACAAGAAAAGCCAGGGAGCAAAACTTTATTTCTCTCTTTGTTTCTGTCTCTAGTTACAAAAGGAATAATAAAAGAAGAAGATGATATTTCTCTAAGAAGAAGAAGATATTTTTCTTTGAGTTTTGGATGCTATTTATAGTCTTCGAATAACCTAGGAGATCCACAAAACTCGTACAAGATAAAGATGCAAAAGTCGGTTGGCTTATCTCAAAATATGATTCAGTGTGCGCGAAGTACTTCAGTGAAACGCAACTGCAACATCTAATTGGCTTAAACTTAAGCAGGATCCAAGTGTTCTCATCTGCACCGTCCATCTCTCCTCCATCGATGCTCCGAAATACACCGTGTCTTAAGATTTTCCAAAGCGCGTCAAAATTCTGCAAAAGTACTGCATCCAGGGCTCCACCACGTGCTCACCTTATGCCTTCTCTGACTCGTACGGCTTTTGGACTTCTATCATCACACTTCTCTGGCAACCAGTTTCTTCATCTCTGGCAACAGCCAGCTCTAACACTCGAACAACAGCGACATCAACACCAATGGCAACAGCCATTTCCTTCTCGTTCTCTGACTTTAACCTCCGTCCCTGAAGTCCTACCCGAGCATCAGTCTCATCACTGCCATTGGCAGAGAGTTCATCGTCACCACAGCTCCATTAATGGCAGCTAAGCTCGATCGAGTCCTTCTCAGCTTCTTCTTCCTCGAGCTCCACTGCCAGCAATCACCATAAACCATCGAACCATAGCAGAACCATCACCATTGAAGACTCGAGCTCCAACCACAGTCATCAATGGCAGCATCGATTTTCACTGCCAAGCTTAAATACCACTGAATTGTCGAAATCAGACGACAACCCATGTATTCTAATACCTTCAGTTACCTAATGACCCATTCGGATTCGAGAATCACTCCAAATCATTCCCATCTTGATCATCACGATCATCAGCATTCTCTGATTATGATGGCTGCACACCCTTGATGTGATATCAGGATCCTACCCAAGATTCATATCATTCTCCTGAACCCAGTGATGTATTCAAATTCGAGTATAACATTAATCAAGATCCATAATCATCGTGATCATCATGATCACCGAGTTCCATCTGCCATTCCTGTGTTCTGTTTAAGAACAGTGAAGACGAAGTGCCCCCGAGTAATGAAGGCGGGTGCCTTCATCAGATTTTGAATTTCTGCTCCCCCCTTTTGTAAAAGACATGACTGCCTATAGCAGTTCCTTTAAAACTTGAATGCCCCTTAGCAAATTGACTGCCCTTAACGTACATCGGGGTCCCAATAGCACTTGTCCTGTAAAATGACCATTTTGCCCTTTGCTTATGAGTTCTTGTTTTGCTCATAACTTCTTCATACGAACTCAGAATGACTCCGTTCTTTCGCCATTGTCTTCATCTTCTCGTCCTCTACACAAAGAAAAGTAGAAATCTTGTATTTGAACGAGTTACATTTGGTCTTTGGCCTTTCTCCACTTATAGCTAGCTTCTTTCCTTGCACAATTAAGTGCATATTCACTTCTTTTGGATAATTCATCTAATAAAACACAAATAAGAGAAAACAAGCGTAATATACAATAATTTGCAAGAAAACCAACAAATACTAGTATGGAATTGACACTAAATATATGTGAAATATGCACTTATCATCAATCCATAAATGTCGTTGTTGACATTATAATAACAAAGCTAATACTCCCCCTAAAGGTAAGATAGGTAGATTTATCAATCCGCACGTCTTTGTTATTCCTTTGTAGTCCATATAACTACAAATTGAAAATGCGGGTGGTCTAACAACCACACCCAACAATTCGTTTGGCAATCTGAGAGGACTTACTCCAATACACTTTCTAGAGAATCAACTAGACAGTCAAACTCAATCTAGAATAAAGTGTGTCAAAGAGTTTTAATATCTCTAACTCTTAATTCAATCCGCAATCAGAAAATAGAAATCTGCGAGCCCGATTGATTAAGAGGAGTAACTTGAACGGTACCAAAGACCAATGTTCAAGTGTCAATCAATGTAAATCAACAACCCAAGGTTGGATATACTGATTGATTGATCTTAACGCACAACCTGTGATATTGCAATTATATAACAAAATATAATGCGGAAAAGAAATAACACAGACACCTGAATTTTGTTAACGAGGAAACCGCAAATGTAGAAAAACCTCGGGATCTAGTCCAGATTGAACACCACGTTGTATTAATCCACTACAGACACTAGCCTACTACCAATTAACTTCGGACTGGACTGTCGTTGAACCCTAATCTACCTCACACTGATTCAAGGTACAGTTGCGCTCCTTACGTCTCTGATCATATTAGGATACTACGCACTTGATTCCCTTAGATGATCTCACCCACAACTAAGAGTTTCTACGACCCAAAGTCGAAAACTTGATAGACAAATCTGTCTCACACAGAAAAGTCTATAAGATTAAATAAATCTGTCTCCCACAGAAATACCCAAGAGTTTTTGTTCCGTCTTTTGATAAATCAAGGTGAACAGGAACCAATTGATAACCCAGACTTATATTCCCGAAGAACAACCTAGTATTATCAATCACCTCACAATAAACTTAATTGACTAGCGAAACAAATTATTGTGGAATCACAAACGATGAGACGAAGTTTGTTTGTGATTACTTTTCTATCTTGCCTATCGGAGATATAAAATCTCAAGCCAATTATTTCAATTGCACTCAACACGATAGAAACAGCAAGATCAGATCACACAACTACAAAGATAATAGTTGGGACTGGCTTCACAATCCCAATGAAGTCTTCAAGTCGTTAACCTACAGGGTCTCGAGAAGAAACCTAAGGTTAAAGGAGAATCGACTCTACTTATGTAACTAGTAACACACAGGAGGTGTGGGGATTAAGTTTCCCAGTTGCTAGAGTTCTCCTTTATATAGTTTTCAAATCAGGATTTGCAATCTAAGTTACCTTGGAACAAAGCATTCAATATTCACCGTTAGATGAAAAACCTTATTCAACCAAGCTAATATCTTTCAACCGTTAGATCGAACTTAGCTTGTTACACACAAATAAAATGTACCCTCATTTAGGTTTATGTAACCGTACCTAAACGTGTACACCTGGTTGGTTCACAAATAGTTAACCGAGGTTAGACATAGGATTACTCTCATATCAACCTTATTCATCTTAACCATAACTAGTTCAAATTACTCAAATAAAACTAGTTAAAGAGCTGTTCAATTGTATAGAAAACACAATCGAAACCAAATCAGTTTGATTCACTTGAATCAATCATGAACATTATAGCCACGGTTTGCAAAGATTGCATTCCTTATGATTTAAATGTTTAAGTCCATGAACTGACCGATTTGACAAAGTAACCAGCTTAAGTATGTGTACAGGTATGCGTACTTAAGCAACCGGATTTTGAGTTTGTTAAGTTTCCAAAGTCAGCAGAAATTTTCGGTTCAAAAACTTCCGCCAATATGCGTACATCTATGCATACTTAAGGTGACTAGTTTAGGAGTTTGTAATTCCCAAACCCATCAGATATTTTCGGTTCGAAAACTTCCGCCAGTATGCGTACATGTACGCATACTTATCTTGTCTCCTTCACCAATTTTGTATACACACATATGCATACTCTTGGCTCCCGGTTTATGGATTTATACACTAATGTGCGAACACACTATATATGCTTATATCCAAAGATGGTTACATCCTCAACTCTTTATTTCAATCATTGAAACATTCTCCTATAATGACAATAGCCATTTTCACACACTATTAGCATCAAAGCAATTTTCAAGATATTGAAATAATCATTATCGAAACATTCCAAGCCTACATCAAATGATTGTATCACACAAACCATGTAAGATGTTAGTCGGCAATTTTCTCATGATATAAGATGAACTTGGTCGAAGCGAACTCTTACCAACACATATTTCGAGAAATATGTAAGCGAGATATACTCAGCTCGAAATCTCAAATATGTATAGAGAAAACTATATATCGTAACACGACTTATGTCTCAATATAGGAGATAGTAGAAATAGACTATCCAAGTGATAGATGAGTTCAAGTCTCCATGTAGCTTTTGTCGAAGAAGTTCCACAAGCTCCCCTTAGTAGTTCTGCATCTTCAAGAGACGAACACCGAGAGATCTAAGCTCAACTACACTATCTATATCCTAGTCCGAGACATCTATAAATAGGCTAGAAATCAAGACTTATAGTTTTGATCACTAACATTGACAAACATGATTGAGATAGCAACGCATGCGAGTTCGACCGAGCAATGCTCTAACACAAATATCATATGATATGCTACTCCCCTTAGTCTATGCTTTACTCTTTCGTTAGATAAACGTTTAAGCACAAATGTCCTTTCCCTTAGTGATACCAATAAATATAAATCAATACCAGTATCACTTGTTTACTCCATATATTTCTCCCCCATTTTGTCACAAAATGACAAAGGTACGAACAAATAAAGGACGAACGTAAAGGATCTTACAAATCTCACAAGACTTGCAACCTATAGAGTTAAGCACGAGGGTTCCACACACCATTTTTGATAACCAATATCAAAACCGAAACTACAAAGTAATTTTGTTTTGATATGTTACCAAGGAAACAATTGCCCGAAGCAATTTTCCCTAATAGTTTAGCAAACCAAAAATCGACTAAGCCCCTTAGTTCCTTTGCTAAACCGATTGTACAAATACAATCGCTTGTTCGATAAGACTAAAATAAAGCCAACTCTATTTTTCTCACCAGGTTCTAATTATACATATAACTTAGACCTTTTACTTTTAAACAAGACAAGTACTAGGTTAGTTAACTAGTATTTCTTGTTAAGGCATTCGATTAGACTTGAATAACCGAAACCTCCACTTTGATAAGTCTAACTAAGATCAGAATTAACTTAGTTTCTCTTATCCGGAATCTAATTGGACTAAACAATTCATCCTGTAAACCTTTTCTTTCGTTAAGCCATAAACAATTCATACAAACCAAATAAATCAACTTGCATAATTATTCACCTCAACCGGAAGCAATTGAAACAACATTAAAATTAAAGCACTGCAATTGCACCAAAATTTTGTAAGCCTAAACGATTGATACCAAACAATAAAGCAAGATAACAATAGTTTTTCTTAACCGGAAAAAATTGAATCACACACACATCCATACACAAATAATGGAATAAAACATAAATTGTACCAAAATTTTGTTAAGAAAAAGCAATAAATATACGCAATAAACTCAGGCTTTTCTTAAACAGGAAAACGAGTAACTAACAAAGTCGTTACCTCAAATTTCGCATCCTCTTCTCCAATATGTTTGCATCTTCTTCCAGGGAGAATTGATACCGAAATATCATTATGTTGTCATCCTTATGCAAAACAAAAGAATAACAACAACCAACCTTTACCAGAGAAAGGTTGAAAATCGGTTTTTAACTATTGCAAGCAAAGGTTGAAAACCCCGAAACACATATGCTTTTATGCTAAACCAAACGATTAAACATATTGTAACTTTTTCACATATTGTTTCAATCAGAACCCCTCATGATCCTTTGATAAAGCCTACCAACATGGGCTAGAACTTAATCCTTCTAAACCAAAAAGTCACCCAAACCATAAGGGTTCACAACATATGAGATCGAATATTAAGGTCATAAAACCGAAATAAAACATCCCATAAATATACATAGAAATAAGATAAAGCATTCAAGCATAGGCTATGTAAATCAAAAACTATCACAAGAAAAAATATAAATCAAATAATTTTATTCATAATAGAATCATCGAAAGATTTCAAAATTGATGTATATTTTCTCATTTTTGAAACTCTAATTTCAACTTTTTAGAGTTTCCTTCAAGGTCGAAGCCGGATCAGAAGATTTTACCGGATTCCAATCATATTCTATAATTACTAGTCTTGCTTCAAGACTAACAACATTGATATTGACTTCTTTAACTTCCTTTCGCAAATCCCTTTCCATGTTCCTTACTTCACATAAGATTAGATCTAATTTTAGTGAAAGATTCTTGAGAAGATTATCATTGAGAGAAGAGATCTCTTCATTAGGAACATCTTGTTGAAGTTCTGGAGATGAATAAGAATCGCCATCAGAAGACTCGATACGAAGTTTCTTGTTAGGAAACAATATAGTCCAGACTTTTTCGATTTTACGAGAGTTGCAGCTAGAGGTAGACATTCTATCAAATCTCTATGAAAATGAAGTAAGAGGTCTTCCCTCTTATAAGTTCTAGAACTTTTTCTCAAAATCTTTGAGAATATTATTTCAATTAAATTCTTAACCGAAAAATCAATTTTTAGAAATATTTTTATCCAAATATTTACATCTATATCCTTATTGTATACTTTTGAGGGTAACAAGTAAGGTTCCATGATAACCAGTTAGGTTGTCACTTTTTGGTTGTTGAATTTTTTTCCCTTGAAGGTTTCAACATTTGAACTTTTAGGTTCATCTTTTAATCTTGATGTAAGATTATGATGTTCGAAGAACTTATTCTCCCTTTTAGAAGAGATCTTTGATCTACACTTAGATCTTGATTTTCCGGTTTTATACAGTCTCTCTCTGTTTAGTATCAGGACATTGCCTTTGATAATACCCTCTTTGCTTGCATAAGAAGCAAACACCAGAAGTATTACGTTTTCTGGATCTAGATTCCACAAATTTATTTAGCCTTACCTCCTTGTCTCTTGATACATTCATATCAGGTGATGATTTTCCAAAGCAATTGAGTCTATCTCTCAGTTTCTGATTTTCTGCTTTTAACTTCCTTATCTCATCTTGACAACATTGAATATCGAGAATAAGTTTAGATACTTGTACCTTTTCGGAGCATTGAGTAACCTCGATTTTCTTTAGTCGCTTGTTAAATTTTTCTTTATCATTCAGAAAACTCTGTTTGAGTTGATCAAGCGATGATTTTATTTCAATGATGTCAGATTCAAGAAGGTGAGTTCTTTTATCTTTACATGGAAATATTTCTTTGAAAATCGAAGGGGTAAACTCTTCTTGAGTATCTAGAGTTGGAAAAATTTCAGATTCATAGACTTCTGCAATAGTTGCAACATGATCTATCTCATCAACTTGATCATTCTCATTAGGACAATAATCAAGTGTGGCAGTGTAAGCATTTCTTTTCCACTGTGTGTCCTTAGTTGGATAATCTGGAGAAATATGACCAAACCCTCTACACTTGTAGCATTGAGGAATAATATCATCATCATCCCAGGTGTCTTCACGTTTATGTGAAGGAACAATTTTTCCTTTTGACACCGGTGATTCTCTTTTTCGATGTCTCAACAGTTTCTTGAATCGTTGAGTAACAAGAGACAATAAAACAACGAAGTATGTTTTCTTGATAAAAGGTTCGGACTTAACCAAACACAATAGGATTGCTATCAAGTAAATAGGAAGTAACGTTTGTGTATTTTAATTCTAATTATAATAAAACAATTATAATTGTGGAAATAGAAAAGTAAAAGACACAGCAAGATTTTGTTAATGAGGAAACCGCAAATGCAGAAATACCCCGGGACCTAGACCAGAATTGAATACTCTCAGAATTAAGCCACTAGACAAAATCAAACCAACTTTGTATAGTTGAGACCAAGTAACTAAACCTATAGTTCACCTAGTTCCCTCAGTATCCCTGCGCCTCCAACTTGTAAATAAGTCACGCACTTGGAACAATTCTTTTGGTTCGTATTCCAAACAGTAAAGGAACAACAAATCTGTTCGGTAACAACTCTTTTCAAACAACGTGATATGAGTCTGACAAAGGCTCTTCCGTTTAACAAATAAACTCCTTTGTGGGGTCCTTAGATCAATCTCTCAACAACTACTGAAGTAATTGTAAGACTATGCAATCAATATTATTAATCGTAAAGAAGTGTATTGATGCCGATCTACTCAACTAATCAATCCAATCTATCACAAAGATAAACCAAGTATAGTTGGATCCCTTTCTAGCCGAAACAAGTATTGTGCACACCAAAAGATTATGAACCCAAAAAGTCTTTTTGTCTTCAAATCTTCTTTAATCTTCAATCAGCACCTGCACACGATCAACTTGAATCTCTTGTGATCAATCACACACAGAACGGAGTCTGTTAACGTTGGATTATCACAAGACGTCTTTAGATCTACAAACAGTCTAAAGATCCCCATCGAAACTTCGATCTAGTTTGAGTGAATCTTATATCAGAAGAGAAGATTCTCAAGCATAAAAAAACTAGGTGCAATCAAAGTTCAACAACCGTTAGTCAATCAAATCAATCGAAAAATAATAATAAATCGCAATTATCTAGTTTCCCACCAACGGTACTAATAGAGCTTCTCAATCCCAAATAAGTCTTTAAACTGAGAGGTCGTAAGAGATTTCGCCTAATTAGGTTACTTTCCTCTCTGAATAGGCGGCTCCACCAGTAACAACACAACTAGGTAGTTTTTCTGGCTCTGAGGATTAGTTTGCTAGAAATGCAAACTTTAATATTTATAGACAAGGAAGTTTGGACACCAAGGAATTTCCAAAACCGAATATTCTCAAAGATATGCAATAAACACAAAATCGGTTTTCATAATTCCTGGAAATGCACTGTCCAAATATTGACCGAAATCCCAATAGAAAAATCTATAATCAGTAAATGCACATTATTAATTATTATTTTCTAAATATATGCATTTAATTGCTGTAGAATAAATAGCATATAAAACTAAGAAACCTTAATTAAAAGATTCTCAATTTATTTCGATCCTGGGATTTTTTCCTTTAGCTATTAAGGAATATCTTTGAACAATTAATGATAAGAGTTACTGCACATGTTCAAAGTATGTCGACATCTTTACTTTGCAAGTCCTTTTTCATACTTACAATCTTGGAAACGATTTGCCACACTTCCAAACAAGTTTAGAATTGGTTCGTCTGAATTCCAAGAACTATGTGATTGATTATCATATCAAATCACCAATCATGGGTGTTTATGGGTGAAACTATTCCTGCCGGATTTGGTAATTTGGGTTGTGTGGATGAGGAATGAATCTAAACCCTAAACAAATGCACTGCGCGGTGAGTGCTTGTGATTCGAGAAATCAATCTGTACAACTCTGGCCTAAACCAAGAAATGGCCGTTCCAGACTTGCTTCGGTCACAAAGTGAAGGAGATGGGGTTGATCTTAGGGAGGGAAGCGAAGAAGGTGTTGAGATTGTGAAGGTGTAGGCTTGTTTATGACTTGTAACAGAAAGGTGAGCAGGCTTACGATTGATGCAAGCAGGCTTTGAGTGTTTGAATACGTTTTTGTATTAACACTTGGTTTCTGTCTTGTCTTGACTTGTTCTTGTTGGTTTTTGAAAAATAGGGAGGAGAACCTATTTGTACAAGTCATTTGAGCCTTATTCACGTCTCTCGTAAGAAGTGGAGGAAGTAGAGTGATGGAGTAGTGGAGTTGTGTGTTGGTGTTATACGACCAGTCTTGCCCACTTCTCCTGTATCTCTAACCGTCCATGACTTCCTGACACTTTCTTGTGATGGCGCGTTGCACGTTGCACGCTGTAAACCGCCAGACCAATACCCCAGTATGTATCCCCCAGTTTGTGACATGATTGATATCTCGAGTGTGTGGATCGTGGGACCCACAGAAAGTAGCATGTAATGCTAGACTAAATAACTAAATTATTTAGGAAGTCGATACTTGTGAAGTATCGTGTGTATTCTACACAGGTACTGCATCGAGTATATTCAGCATGTATGAAGCATTGCTGTTTTTAAGGCTTACCGGAGTAAGTCACGAATTTAAGCGTCTTAAAATAACATCATGTCCAGCCATCTTCGAGTGATCGTTTGGAGGCTATACAGGTAAGCCCCGACTTGACCGATCACTCCATGTGGAAGAGTGGTGGACGGTGATTGTGGTGACGCCTTGCTGGTCTCTTAACTCCTAACCAGGGGCTGCTTGACCAAGTTTGGTAGAGTTGAACGGACGAGATGATCTGTGACACTCATCTTCGACCGTTGATGAAGTTTTAGGGCTTTTGAAGAGGTGCGCAGGCATCACTCTTCAGCTTGGTCGAAACCAAGCATGGGAGGTATTTTGGAAAGGACCGACCGGGCATGCGTGTAGACGGCATGCCGGTGTACACGTCCGTACCTCACTGTCCCATGAAGGTGCGATGTAGGCCACTTAATTTGACCGGCAAAGAGGAGCGGTTGGGATCGATTTGCAACAGAAATCTGGTGCCACAAAAGCCGCGCATCATGCCCACTTCGAGCGCGCGCTTCAAGACGACCAAGCCTGGTCGGTTCCGGCCGATTGATTCGGCGTGTGGGTGGTAGGCTGGTGATAGACACATTTATGTGTCTAATATGATCTCAATTCCATGTAATTAAAATGCTCGATTTTGTACTTATTTGGTTATTTTATGTCTTTGTAGGTGTTTTTGGAGAAATAAGATTTTGCGGCGAAACTGGCTCGAAAAGTGGTTTTTGCGCTTTTGGGAGAAAATTACTAAAGGAATCCCTATTTTGGATAAGGGGTTACCAATTTACTAAGGATAACCCAGCGTTATTTGCACCCCAGGGCATCCCCAAAGGCATTTGCTAAATGCACCCCTACTCTGGTTAAGGGGAGGTCATCTTCCTAAGTTTGAAAAATTGTTGCAGTGAAGATCAGATTTAGGGTTTGATGTTTCGGCAAGATTTAGAGAGACTCAATAGCCAGAATTGGTATCAGTGGACCTGTTTGGACTTAACATGGCTGGTATAGGCTCTTAAATCAACAAACTTTGGCTGGATAATCGCATCTCGACAACAGGGGAGGATAGTTTTCTCGGGATTCCTGGGAAAGATTAAAGCCGAGTTTTGATTGGGTTTTTCACGGGAATGGATTTGGATATATCTCATTACGATAAACCGAGGGCTGCTACGTGTTTCGAATAGAAGAAAAGAGGATTTTCGAGCGTGATTTGATAAAACAGGAAGGAGAAAAGATATCGGGTATCTGGCTGTATGTTTTTGGAAAGTGGATGGAGTCTTATTGGAGGAAATATACTCTGTGAGATTTATTCTATCACAGATGAGTTGAGGGACGTTGGATGAACTCAAAGAAGCCAGGAGACGCGAAGAGGGATTGTAGGAGATTTTCCCGTGACTTAAAAGAAAAGAAAAAGAGAAGTTTGGGAAGATATTCTCGGGATTACTTGGCCCTGTTACGTATATAAAAGGAGTTGGGAGGTTCAAAGAAAGGGGTCGAGACTTTGGGGACCTAAGGGAGGTTGCAGAGGAAGAACCAGAGGTTGCAGAGAATTTTCTCTGCTGGTGTATATCTGCCGGAGAAGAAGAAGGGCTGAAGAACATAAGACGCTCACCTAACTGTCGCAGAAAACTATCGTTGTTAAACAGCAGAACACTTGTATCGTTTATAAGGGCGGACTTATTCTTCAGTAATGATCTGTTTGTAACGCCTTTTCAAAGGTTGCAAACTGTCCGAGTCATTAGTTTTCTCTTGTTTTTCACCTATTTGAGCTATGAACTATTATTTTGAGCACGTGAATAATATGAGGAGCTAAACCCCAACACTGGGACGATGGAGGAAGCCATTTTTCATGCGTGTGGTAATTCTATTAATTCTTTTATGACTTATTGCATTGATTTTTAATCGTATCTTATGATTTTTATTGAATGATTGTGATTTCAATTGATGGGTCATGCTTTCTTAAGTGTTTTGATGTCTCATGCTTTAGATATACAGTCATTACTTTCAAAATCTACTTTCGGCAATGAATTAGAGTCAATAAATTTGAGCTATAAATGTCCAAGAACTATTAGTTGAACCACATGAATGTAAGAATGGGTGGAATCCTGAGTCTCAGTAATCTCTCGATATCGTGACAAACTTGTGTATATATTTTCTTTGTTCTTAGTATTTTCTTAAATCAAATCTTTACAAGTCTGAGAGGAACGACACTTTTACTACCACTTTCTACAACAACATAAAAACTACATCAATTTTTGGCGCCGCCGACGCGGACTTGTATTTAGATTTGTTTTAGGTTTATTTTTCTTTTTATTATTTTTTGTTCTTTTTTACGACTTTGGTATTTTTTCGATTCTTTTCAGATTTGGAGCGAAGCTACAAGGAAAGAGAAAGTGCTATAAAAGGAAAGCATCGCCAAAGAAGGAAAGAAAAGGGGAGTCTGAAAAGAATAAAGAAGAAGATTTTGTATATAGTTATTTTGTTTTATTTTTAGAAACTGTAAATAGGGTTGTATTTTTGTAATTTTTCTTTATAGTTTTGGACACTTTTTGGACTTTATTTTTGGACTTGGACATTATTTTTGAAACCCTAAGGAAGGGTTAAGATTAAATATAAACTGTTTGCAGGGAAGGACGACAGTTACGATACTGTCTCGGCCCCTCGGGTTCGTACACTGACATAGGAGTCGGTGGCCTGAGTCGACTTCAACGGTTCATCGCCCGTCTGGTACGGGAGGTAAGACTCTATCCACCCACGAATCCCCTGTCAGTGGCTTTTATTCTGTGTGACAACTCACACCCCTGCAATAGAATGTCGAACTGGTATTACAATAGCCAATACAACGAATATCCGACTGAGAATGGACGTTACTACTTTGACCATAGTGTGAATAGTGGTTGGGAACATCAGCCTTTTCAAGGTTATGGCTCATACCATGATGCGCCCAATTATTATCCACATGCCAACTGGTCGTACGAGCAAAATTCCTCTCTACTAGAGTCAACACGTAAGTTAGCTGAGGCGACACGTAAGTTAGCAGAAATGAATAACTTAGTTATGGACGAAAGCAATGAAACGTGTGAACCTTCTTTCCTAGATAAAATCAGGAAGTCATGTGAGTCGACTCGAAAATGTTGTTAGAGGCCCAGGAAAGAACTGCTCAAGATAGACTTAATTTCCAATATAGTGTTTCCAATAGTACCTTTGAAAATGATGATAGTTATTTGCATAATCAAGATGACGAGGTTAGAATTGGTAACACTACTTTAGATGAGGTTCGATCATTTCCATGTTATTATAATGATGATTATGATGAGGATAGTGCTGATGAAGAATTTGAAATAAATAGGCATAGTGATCAGGAATTTGTTACTCCAATTGAGCTTTACAATGATAATATTATTTCTAGTTCAATTCCAAATAATTTTAATAATTATTCACCTATTCAAAAGGACGAGGATTTGACTAGAGATTCCACCGTTTTAGACGATGTAGTTTTTCCTTATGATTACGAAGCCGATGATGGTTTAGAGAAACGAGTTTCTTCTGAGAATATTGTTTTAGAGTCTAGCGATTTAGAAACATTAGTCTTAGAAAAAGAAAATGAACTCGTAGAGATGAGTGAGGATGAACCCGACTTAGAAGAATCGATTGACCATTTTCAGGAATCAGATGACCTTGAAATTAGGGAAGTTGTGACTAGTCTTTCTAGAGACACTGAAAACTCTGAGTTTGGGGGTGATTATCATTCTCCATGTGCTTTAACTCTTAGAAAGGTCCCTCACTTGGGACTTGACATATGTGCCTCAACCATTTTACAAGATTATCTTCATACACGTTTTCCTGAACCTAGTGATGCGTGTCGTAAGTGCAACAAATTAATCAAGATATTTCCCACTAATTAAATAAATAATATAGCGGTAGTAAGGATCGTTCCCACAGAGAGCTGTGTAATTGATATGTTATTTAGTTCAGCAAAATAATGAAAAACACAAAGGGGGATTGTTTTAAAGTGAAATAAAAAGAATAACAAATAAAAGAAAGATATGATCAAGGAATCCTTCGCCGTTACCAAGCGATAACTGGATTAGTATACTTATCTATCTTCGTTAGAACCATTCATCACCAACCGTAGGAAAAGCAGCTAGCTCGGTGCTATCCTCAAAACTCCTTTTACCACGGATACGGAAGCTCTCCAATATCGATTCTATCCAACCGAACCACCAAGTAGTAGCTCACTCAAGGTGTAATCCGATCGAACGCTTAGGCTTTGTGAATTAGGTTGATCCCAGTAGTTAAACTCTTAGCTCAAGGTTCACTTGCTGGTGTTGTATTCACCCGCAATTGCTCCACAGAATCCCTCTGCAAGGTCTTGCGATTTCTACTTGTGTATGAATTATTCGACGATTACTTATCTCCTAACCCAATACTAGCAATAGAACAATTAATAGACTAATCTAGTATGCATCCCAAATCAATCTAAGAATCACTCATAAAGATCAAATAGTGAAAACAGACGATAAGATGATTAAAACTCATAACAAACTTGTATAATAATAAAGCTTCACGCTAGAACATTGAATTCATCCTTAATCAACGGAAATTAGTTACACATGAGTTTACTAAAACCCATGAAAATATATATGAAATATGAGATGAAAATACGTTACAAAATACCAAGGTTTCCCCCTAAGGGGTAAACCCTAATTCCTTGCTCCTAGCTTCTTCTATTCTTTTGATGTAGAACACCTCTTTTCTCTTTCAGGAATTCTGTCGAACAGGTTGTGTGTATGAACTCGGGTTGAGGGGGGGTCCTTTTGTATGGTGATTCGAGCCTCTATTTATAGCCTTTTGTAGCTGAAATTTCGAATCTGATAATCATCCACCTTTCCTTAGCCGACTCAAACCCTAAAATGCGTTGAAATCTCCACCATTCATCTCATAAATCGACGGCAAAAGCATCACCTCGTGCCTGTTTTTCAGCTCTTCAAACCTATCAAAACTTCTCTTCTTCTTGATTCTCGCACAAGTTTCGACTTCCAAGGATTACCCAATCTCTACAACCGCGTACCAATGATTCTAGTTTATCTTCGACGCGGAAATCTTCTCTTAAATCTTCTACAAAGTCCACAACAATCACGCAGCAACGAAGTTCTTTATCCCCTGTTTCATGGATATAACATGACTGAGTTAGCCTCCAACCGTATCATATACTTCATATGCACTAGTTTCCTGGCAGTTGGCTAATTGCACTTGGCTCAGCAGCAACGAGTACAAGACAAACCCACAGAAAACAGAAAATAATGGCAGCAAACACACTCGAGTCTCAACTGGTTTTAATCCTAGCTCGAGTTATTTTCTACAGAATCGAGCTCCATCATCTCAACTTCATCGGCGTATTCCATCCCTCAAGCAAACCTAGCTACAACTTCAATGGCAGCGAACCCATCTGCTCCATACCGTCCCTGACTTCTTCTCTTCCTCATTAAATCTTCCCAGTCACCATCTCGTTCTTACTTCCATGCCAGCTTCCTTCTACAGACGTGAACTCCATCATACTGCCATCAATAGCAGCAGTACATCACCGTCACCACTGCTGTCATTGCATATCTTCTTTCAATCACCTCTAATGGCACCGAACCCATCTCTTTCAGCTGTTAATCGTAGCAGCTCTCGAGCTTGAATTATTCTCCTTCTTCATCATTACATCGTTGTCCTTCTCGACAAACCATTAGCCAACACTCCCTGGTTCCATATAAACTCGACAGTTCTCAATCCCTCCTCTGCATGTCATGCCAAGCTCACAGCAACACAACGTCATCATCACCCGGCCAAACTCGGTTTTGATTCTTCATCCCTGTCTTGCTTGGTCCCTATTCTTCTTCATTACTGCCAAGCAACACCAGCTAGCTCAACTTCTCTCGTTAGCGAAAACTTGCTCATTGTTCAAAATCCATCTTCTACCATGGCAACAATTCCTTCTCATTCTTCCAGAATTTTCCTTCATCGTCGAGAATCAACGGCAGCAGCGTTTGAACTCGTTTCTCCCGTGCCTTGTTTACACTCCATCATCCTTTAGACTCAAACATGGAGGTAAGAATAACTCCAGGAAATCAGCAGCCTTTATTGACCTCAACTCTAACTACTCCAGAATCCATTAAACCTTCACAGACTCAACCTTAGACTCATTGTCACCAGCATTAACAAACCAGCTCTTCTCAATCACTGATGTTGATCGTCAACAGAAACCCATACCTCCATTCCTTGTTTTAAACTAAACTCGAACATCTCTTTTACACGGACGTTAACTGAAAGAAAGAATAACTCCCTGAATCGGTCACGATCCGAGATGATGATGGTGGCTGCCCGGGTAAATAACGAGGCGCCCTTATAACTCATGTGAACTGTCAGGTTCCAGATAATTGACAAGGTATTCTACCTCTTTGAACTGTCAGTTTTGGATAACCGACAAGCTTAACTTCTAACTTCGCCCATAACTTCTTCATACGATGTCGGAATGACTCCATTCTTTCGCTATTCGATTCGTCTTTTCGTCCTCTTCAATGTGATAGCAAGAACTCCTAGAGTCGAACGAGTTCCGTTTGTTCTTTGGCCCTTTTCCACTTGTAGCTAACTTCTTTTATTGCACAAATATGTGCCAATTCACTTCTTTTGGATGATTCACCTAGCAAAACATAAACAAAGAAAAACAAGAGTAATATACAATAATTCGCAAGAATATATAGCAATTACTAGCATGGATTCAATACTAAATATATGCAAAATATGCACTTAACAAATTCCCCCACACTTGGCTTTTGCTAGTCCTCGAGCAAACTATCTAAAATACAACAACTCCATGTCGTCGAGGATACGGTTGCACTTAGCATGTGCAACAGGCCTTTAAACCCCTAGGTGTCCCTAGTGGACGAGTTATAGTCTCGTGAAGGTTTACAAGAGGTCTACCTACAAAACCTATATTTCCAACTCCGTCTATTTGTGACAAATTCATGAACGAATCCAAAATGACTACGGGAGGAGGTACCTTGCAAAATTCAGTTCATATTCAAATAAATAAAGCTCTAATTAGATAGTCGAACAAGCCACAATACTCGGAAACTAACAAACCACAATCACAATGAAAAGATCAAGAAGATGGATATAGATGTAGATGTTGGCGAATATTCACAAGTGATCGATGTTTCCCATATCTGTCTGAAGGTCACTGCTAAGATGAACCTAATCCTATTGGATTGAGCTACTTGGTGCTGAATGCTACATCAAATCAATTGGCATATACAAGGGAACCAAGAGTGACTTTATTCAACACAATAATAATTTCTTCTCTTTTTTTTTTTTTTTTTATGATTGGATCAAACTGGATCCAATTTCTCTTTTTTTTTTTTTTTTTAGACGGCATGATTAGATCTTTTGGATCCAAGCGCATGCTTCCTTGTCAACACGTATATGATAGTTGCCTTGGATCCTGCATTCCACGCTTGTTTAGGCGACGGAGACAGGGACTACGTTTCACACATACTGCTATTCCCAAGTGTCTTTCTTATTCCGTTTGGTCTAATTGGTCGGTCTCTTTTTTTTTTTTTTTTTTTTTTTTTAGCAACTCAATCACTCTATTTCATCTTAGCAGTAATAACACGTCGATGTTTAGTGACCCACCAAAGCACTTAGAGAACAATAGATAAATATGGAAAAATAAAAATAGAATGTGATATGGTGATATTCCGAGATATGGTAACAACTATCATGTTATTTGTGATTTCTGAGCTATGTGTTCGTCCCTTTTAGTTAATTGGTTCCTCAACTCCTGCATTCAAAATGGTTCAATCCACTAATGGTGTCATCCTAAAGGCACAAGTTTCTAGATTTCGGAGTTCAAAAAGCACAATTTTTCTTGGTTTTTTCTATTTTTCTGATTTTTTTTTTTTTTTTAAAGGCATAAAACAAACTAAAACAAACTATACAAACATATAAATGCTCCCCCACACTTAAACTTCACATTGTCCTCAATGTGTAAAACCGAAAGTTCTGAATTCTGACGTAACAGCAGATAAAACGCAAAAACTGTGCAAATTGGTAAGGAATTCGGAAAAACTCCATTTCACAAAAGTTGTTCATCTACGTGTTTTCTACACAGTGTCAAAAGGGCACAGTGTTTCGATAAACGGTCTGACAGTTATGGTCTCTGAACTGAACTACGCGCAGTCTGAATTTTTCTTCTAAAATAGATTATGGACTCAATGAACTTGAACATGCGGATGCAAATATGATATGAAAACAATAAAAAACAAAAAATAAAAGGGTTTAAGATACAAAACCTATGGGTTGCCTCCCATGAAGCGCTTGGTTTAAAGTCGTCAGCCCGACTCTCTTGTTATCGTCCATATACCAACAATCAAAATCGGTAGTCTGCCTTGAGAAAACAATCTGCAATTCTAATAACAACTTCACACAATGATTAGCATAATATATGAATAATGAAATTGTTATAGCTTGAAAGTTTCCCCCACACTTAGTTCTTTCTACACTCGAAAGTGGATAGAGAACATAAAATAAGGGAACTTCTATAGGTTCCTCTCGATGAACCTGCACAATACTAGAATCAAACACATCAAGTGGTAGATAATTAGAAGTAAAATAATCCTTAAGAATTTTAGAAGCACAAATACTCAATCCCAAGTGATGTGGATCAAAAGATTCAGAAATATGCAAAGGATTAGACAAACCTTCCACAATCTCTCGATTACAGGATCCTCATCATTCTTAAAGAATTGCAATGAATTATTTACCTCATTTGTATCGTGGTCCTCTATCAAACTATTTAGCCAATCTTCGTGGTTTACGCTTCAATTAAAATCTCAAAGATCATTATAATCCTTGGCTAGCTCAATTGGGTCTTCCACAACTTCAACCAATTTGATTTCATTCTCAATCTCTATTTCTTCAACAAACTCTTCATCGGAATCAGAATCATCTCCTAGAAATTCTAGTTCATTGGTGCAAATCCTAAAATCATTGTTTGAGTACGTTACACCATTTATAACAACGGTTATGTCATATTCATTCTCCTCCTTTTGAATAGGCGAGTGATCGTTATTATGATCCGGAGTTGAAATAACATTACCATTATTGCAAGGATTTTCCAAAGGTTGTTCGTCTTCATCCGAGTCTTCATCAACCTCATAATCTTCAATATCCCAACGACGTTGAAGTTACGTTCGTATTACCTTGTTGATTTCTTCGAGGGTCTTTTACGATGCTCCGACTTCTTCTAACTGATCATATTGCTTTGAAAGTTTTCCGATATTAACACGTTTTCCGCCATTATTCACGATGGAATTTTTCGATCAGTATCTCTTCTTTTGACATAAATGACGAAAGAACATGATAAAGAGGAGTAGGTCTTTCCAAACTCTCCGTCATCATCGCACATTACTAGAAAACAACTGATCAGAAGCATAACTATCCTCCCATCCCTTTGATTGCTCACTTACATACCCGTCATAAGGTTGTTGATATGTATGAGAGTATCCATAAGGCTCTGTAAGGTATGGTTGGTAGTTGTTATATGAATGAGATTGAAATCCAAATTGATTACCACTATAATATGATGATTGGTCTTGTGCCCCGTACATGTTATGTCCATAAGGAAACATGACGACTCACAAGAACACAAGAAAAAATTTAAAAACAAAAACAAGCTAAACAAATAACAAATCAATTAACAACTCTCTCCCCCCGTAAAGCGCGGTAAAATTTGATGCGTGTCGTAAGTGCAACAAATTAATCAAGATATTTCCCACTAATTAAATAAATAATATAGCGGTAGTAAGGATCGTTCCCACAGAGAGCTGTGTAATTGATATGTTATTTAGTTCAGCAAAATAATGAAAAACACAAAGGGGGATTGTTTTAAAGTGAAATAAAAAGAATAACAAATAAAAGAAAGATATGATCAAGGAATCCTTCGCCGTTACCAAGCGATAAATCGGATTAGTATACTTATCTATCTTCGTTAGAACCATTCATCACCAACCGTAGGAAAGCAATTAGCTCGGTGCTATCCTCAAAACTCCTTTTACCACGGATACGGAAGCTCTCCAATATCGATTCTATCCAACCGAACCACCAAGTAGTAGCTCACTCAAGGTGTAATCCGATCGAACGCTTAGGCTTTGTGAATTAGGTTGATCCCGTGAGTTAAACTCTTAGCTCAAGGTTCACTTTGTTGGTGTTGTATTCACCCGCAATTGCTCCACAGAATCCCTCTGCAAGGTCTTGCGATTTCTACTTGTGTATGAATTATTCGACGATTACTTATCTCCTAACCCAATACTAGCAATAGAACAATTAATAGACTAATCTAGTATGCATCCCAAATCAATCTAAGAATCACTCATAAAGATCAAATAGTGAAAACAGACGATAAGATGATTAAAACTCATAACAAACTTGTATAATAATAAAGCTTCACGCTAGAACATTGAATTCATCCTTAATCAACGGAAATTAGTTACACATGAGTTTACTAAAACCCATGAAAAATATATGAAATATGAGATGAAAATACGTTACAAAATACCAAGGTTTCCCCCTAAGGGGTAAACCCTAATTCCTTGCTCCTAGCTTCTTCTATTCTTTTGATGTAGAACACCTCTTTTCTCTTTCAGAATTCAGCCGAACAAGGTTGTGTGTATGAACTCGGGTTGAGGGGGTCCTTTTGTATGGTGATTCGAGCCTCTATTTATAGCCTTTTTGTAGCTGAAATTTCGAATCTGATAATCATCCACCTTTCCTTAGCCGACTCAAACCCTAAAATGCGTTGAAATCTCCACCATTCATCTCATAAATCGACGGCAAAAGCATCACCTCGTGCCTGTTTTTCAGCTCTTCAAACCTATCAAAACTTCTCTTCTTCTTGATTCTCGCACAAGTTTCGACTTCCAAGGATTACCCAATCTCTACAACCGCGTACCAATGATTCTAGTTTATCTTCGACGCGGAAATCTTCTCTTAAATCTTCTACAAAGTCCACAACAATCACGCAGCAACGAAGTTCTTTATCCCCTGTTTCATGGATATAACATGACTGAGTTAGCCTCCAACCGTATCATATACTTCATATGCACTAGTTTCCTGGCAGTTGGCTAATTGCACTTGGCTCAAGAAAGAACGAGTACAAGACAAACCCACAAAACAAAAATAATGGCAGCAAACACACTCGAGTCTCAATGGTTTTAATCCTAGCTCGAGTTATTTTCTACAGAATCGAGCTCCATCATCTCAACTTCATCGGCGTATTCCATCCCTCAAGCAAACCTAGCTACAACTTCAATGGCAGCGAACCCATCTGCTCCATACCGTCCCTGACTTCTTCTCTTCCTCATTAAATCTTCCCAGTCACCATCTCGTTCTTACTTCCATGCCAGCTTCCTTCTGCTGGACGTGAACTCCATCATACCGCCATCAATAGCAAAGCAGACATCACCGTCACCACTCATTTGTCATTGCATATCTTCTTTCAATCACCTCTAATGGCACCGAACCCATCTCTTTCAATTGTTAATCGTAGCAGCTCTCGAGCTTGAATTATTCTCCTTCTTCATCATTACTGAATAAGAAACCTTCTCGACAAACCATTAGCCAACACTCCCTGGTTCCATATAAACTCGACAGTTCTCAATCCCTCCTCTGCATGTCATGCCAAGCTCACAGCAACACAACGTCATCATCACCAGCCAAACTCGGTTTCAGATTCTTCATCCCTGTCTTGCTTGGTCCCTATTCTTCTTCATTACTGCCAGCAACACCAGCTAGCTCAACTTCTCTCGTTAGCAGAAACTTGCTCGCTGTTCAAAATCCATCTTCTACCATGGCAACAATTCCTTCTCATTCTTCCACTTCCTTCATCGTCGAGAATCAACGGCAGCAGCGTTTGAACTCGTTTCTCCCGTGCCTTGTTTACACTCCATCATCCTTTAGACTCAAACATGGAGGTAAGAATAACTCCAGGAAATCAGCAGCCTTTATTGACCTCAACTCTAACTACTCCGAATCCATTAAACCTTCACGGACTCAACCTTAGACTCATTGTCACCAAAGCATTAACAAACCAGCTCTTCTCAATCACCGATGTTGATCGTCAACAGAAACCCATACCTCCATTCCTTGTTTTAAACTAAACTCGAACATCTCTTTTACACGGACGTTAACTGAAAGAAAGAATAACTCCCTGAACTGGTCACGATCTGAGATGATGATGGTGGCTGCCCAGAGTAAATAACGAGGCGCCCTTATAACTCATGTGAACTGTCAGTTCCAGATAATTGACAAGGTATTCTACCTCTTTGAACTGTCAGTTTTGGATAACCGACAAGCTTAACTTCTAACTTCGCCCATAACTTCTTCATACGATGTCGGAATGACTCCATTCTTTCGCTATTCGATTCGTCTTTTCGTCCTCTTCAATGTGATAGCAAGAACTCCTAGAGTCGAACGAGTTCCGTTTGTTCTTTGGCCCTTTTCCACTTGTAGCTAACTTCTTTTATTGCACAAATATGTGCCAATTCACTTCTTTTGGATGATTCACCTAGCAAAACATAAACAAAGAAAAACAAGAGTAATATACAATAATTCGCAAGAATATATAGCAATTACTAGCATGGATTCGACACTAAATATATGCAAAATATGCACTTAACAAATTCCCCCACACTTTGGCTTTTGCTAGTCCTCGAGCAAACTGTGCAACAGGCCTTTAAACCCCTAGGTGTCCCTAGTGGACGAGTTATAGTCTCGTGAGGGTTTACTAGAGATATACCCACAAAACCTATATTTCCAACTCCGTGACAAATTCATGAACGAATCCAAAATGACTACGGGAGGAGGTACCTTGCGCAAATTCAGTTCATATTCAAATAAATAAAGCTCTAATTAGATAGTCGAACAAGCCACAATACTTAACAAACCACAATCACAATGAAAAGATCAAGAAGATGGATATAGATGTAGATGTTGGCGAATATTCACAAGTGATCGATGTTTCCCATATATCGCCTCAAGGTCATGCTAAGATGAACCTAATCCTATTGATTGAGCTACTTGGTGCTGAATGCTACATCAAATCAATTGGCATATACAAGGGAACCAAGAGTGACTTTATTCAACACAATAATAATTTCTTCTCTTTTTTTTTTTTTTTTTTATGATTGGATCAAAACTGGATCCAATTTCTCTTTTTTTTTTTTTTTTAGACGGCATGATTAGATCTTTTGGATCCAAGCGCATGCTTCCTTGTCAACACGTATATGATAGTTGCCTTGGATCCCGCATTCCACGCTTGTTTAGGCGACGGAGACAGGGACTACGTTTCACACATACTGCTATTCCCAAGTGTCTTTCTTATTCCGTTTGGTCTAATTGGTCGGTCTCTTTTTTTTTTTTTTTTTTTTTTTTTAGCAACTCAATCACTCTATTTCATCTTAGCAAAGTAATAACACGTCGATGTTTAGTGACCCACCAAAGCACTTAGAGAACAATAGATAAATATGGAAAAATAAAAATAGAATGTGATATGGTGATATTCCGAGATATGGTAACAACTATCATGTTATTTGTGATTTTCGAGCTATGTGTTCGTCCCTTTTAGTTAATTGGTTCCTCAACTCCTGCATTCAAAATGGTTCAATCCACTAATGGTGTCATCCTAAAGGCACAAGTTTCTAGATTTCGGAGTTCAAAAAAGCACAATTTTTCTTGGTTTTTTCTATTTTTCTGATTTTTTTTTTTTTTAAAGGCATAAAACAAACTAAAACAAACTATACAAACATATAAATGCTCCCCCACACTTAAACTTCACATTGTCCTCAATGTGTAAAACCGAAAGTTCTGAATTCTGACGTAACAGCAGATAAAACGCAAAAACTGTGCAAATTGGTAAGGAATTCGGAAAAACTCCATTTCACAAAAGTTGTTCATCTACGTGTTTTCTACACAGTGTCAAAAGGGCACAGTGTTTCGATAAACAGTCTGACAGTTATGGTCTCTGAACTGAACTACGCGCAGTCTGAATTTTTCTTCTAAAATAGATTATGGACTCAATGAACTTGAACATGCGGATGCAAATATGATATGAAAACAATAAAAAACAAAAAATAAAAGGGTTTAAGATACAAAACCTATGGGTTGCCTCCCATGAAGCGCTTGGTTTAAAGTCGTCGGCCACTCTCTTGTTATCGTCCATATACCAACAATCTGAAAATCGTAGTCTGCCTTAAAACAATCTGCAATTCTAATAACAACTTCACACAATGATTAGCATAATATATGAATAATGAAATTGTTATAGCTTGAAAGTTTCCCCACACTTAGTTCTTTCTACACTCGAAAGTGGATAGAGAACATAAAATAAGGGAACTTCTATAGGTTCCTCTCGATGAACTGCACAATACTAGAATCAAACACATCAAGTGGTAGATAATTAGAAGTAAAATAATCCTTAAGAATTTTAGAAGCACAAATACTCAATCCCAAGTGATGTGGATCAAAAGATTCGAAAATATGCAAAGGATTAGACAAACCTTCCACAATCTCTCGTATTACAGGATCCTCATCATTCTTAAAGAATTGCAATGAATTATTTACCTCATTTGTATCGTGGTCCTCTATCAAACTATTTAGCCAATCTTCGTCAGTTTCTGCTTCAATTAAAATCTCAGCATCATTATAATCCTTGGCTAGCTCAATTGGGTCTTCCACAACTTCAACCAATTTGATTTCATTCTCAATCTCTATTTCTTCAACAAACTCTTCATCGTGGTCAATTGTGTGAGGCAAAACTGATTGACTTTAAGGATCCGCAATTATTCAGGTTATTATTATGTGCTTCTAAGTTCTTATTTGAGTTTTTACAGACTTTACAACCTGAACCGGATCTTAGATTTGAGGAATTGCAGCCCAAAGAAATTTATTTAGACCCTTTTATAGAACCTGAACCTGAACCACAACTAGATGTAGTTATCTTAAACAAGAAACTAGACAAGGGTATGCTTTATTTGTTTATCTTCTTGGCATGTTGCAGATTCCTTTTATTTGTGATAGCTCTATTTGGTTTTGATGACCCACAGAAATTTCGGCTATTACTTTATGATTCTATGAGGTGACTAATCCTTTCTTAGTCTGGCTGAAGACGTTAAACTTAGCACTTCTTGGGAGGTAACCCAATATTCATGCGACACGGTAATATCTTTCCTTATCTCTTTTGCTTCATATGGTAACAGTTTCTCCTTGTTCATGCTTTTAATTTTATCTTTAGAACATTGAGGACAATGTTAGATTTAAGTTTGGGGGTATGGGAAAAACGTTTTAGTTGCATTGTTAAACTCCAGAGCCTAGAAATTTATGCTTATTAAGGATGGCACTAACCAATCTAAGTGGATGGAAGAATTTTGGTTGTAGGAGTTGAGGAACCAATCTGATTAGATGGCAACATCTAAAGAGTCTATTCATAAAAGCACGAGCTCGGTGTTAGAAATAACATGATAGTTTCACCATATCTCGTTGAGTCCTTTTCACTTCTGTTTTTATTTTTATTTTGTTTTTAAACTATGTTTCTCTAAGTGATTAGGTGGGGCCCACGAATCAAGTTGTTACCGATGCTAGGGTGAATTAGAGTGATTGAGATACACAGTTGAAAAAAACAAAAAAAAGAAAAAAAAAAAATGAAAAGAGATACAAAAAAAAAATGAAAAAAAAATGAAAGAAAAAAAAGAAAGTGAGACCAGACCATCAGACCAACCGGAATAAATTCAATAAAGTCGACCACTGGAACCCTTGTATATGCCAGTTGTGTTGACCTAGAGTTAGGATTATCGACCACTGGTTCCCTTGTATATGCCAGTGTGTTGATATTAGTCAGACTAGTATCTCAGTCCATTAGGATAGGATCATTTTGGCGGAGGCCTTCAGACAGATATGGGAAACACCAATCACTTAGTAAACATCAAAACCATCTATGTTTTTCTCTATATCCATCTTCTTGATCTATCCATGTGATTAGTTTTGACTCCGGGTATTGATGTCCATAGTGCAACTATCTGAGTAGAGCTCGTGACTTATATACGAATTTTAGTATGCTTGAGTGCAAACTCGTGTACAGCAATTGGAATTTCGCATCGGGGTACTTCCTCCTGTAATCAATAAGTATGCCAACCAAGGAGATTCTTTAGTGCCTTCCAAGGTTTTGCGTAGATAGTTAGGGTCTGGAGTAAAGGTTTTGTAGGTACACCTCTGGTAAACCCTCCCGAGACATAACTCGGCCACTAGGGCCACCTAGGGGTTTAAAGGCTTATTGCATATGCTAAATGCAATCGACGATGCCTGCGACAGTGAGTTAGGATTTTATTTGATTTACTCGAGGACGAGCAAATAATAAGTTTGGAGGTATTTGATAGACACATTTATGTGTCTGATATGATCTCAATTCTGTGTAATTAAAATGCTCGATTTTGTACTTATTTGGTTATTTTATGTCTTTGTAGGTGTTTTTGGAGAAATAAGATTTTGCGGCGAAACTGGCTCGAAAAGTGGTTTTTGCGCTTTTGGGAGAAAATTACTAAAGGAATCCCTATTTTGGATAAGGGGTGACCAATTTACTAAGGGTAACCCAAATAAGTATTTGCACCCAGGGCATCCCCAAAGGCATTTGCTAAATGCACCCCTACTCTGGTTAAGGGAGGTCATCTTCCTAAGTTTGAATTCGGAAAAAGGCGGGAAATTGTTGCGGTGAAGATCGATTTAGGGTTTGATGTTTCGGCAAGATTTAGAGAGACTCAATAGCCGAATTGGTATCGGTGGACTGTTTGGACTTAACGGGGCTGGTATAGGCTCTTAATCAACGGACTTTGGCTGGATAATCGCATCTCGACAACAGGGGAGGATAGTTTTCTCGGGATTCCTGGGAAAGATTAAAGCCGAGTTTTGATTGGGTTTTTCACGGGAATGGATTTGGATATATCTGTTACGATAAACCAGGGCTGCTACGTGTTTCAGAATAGAAGAAAAGAGGATTTTCGAGCGTGATTTGATAAAACAGGAAGGAGAAAAGATATCGGGTATCTGGCTGTATTTTTTTGGAAAGTGGATGGAGTCTTATTGGAGGAAATATACTCTGTGAGATTTATTCTATCACAGATGAGTTGAGGGACGTTGGATGAACTCAAAGAAGCCAGGAGACGCGAAGAGGGATTGTAGGAGATTTTCCCGTGACTTAAAAGAAAAGAAAAAGAGAAGTTTGGGAAGATATTCTCGGGATTACTTGGCCCTGTTACGTATATAAAAGGAGTTGGGAGGTTCAAAGAAAGGGGTCGAGACTTTGGGGACCTAAGGGAGGTTGCAGAGGAAGAACCAGAGGTTGCAGAGAATTTTCTCTCTTTGGTGTATATCTCTGAGGAGAAGAAGAAGGGTCAAGAACATAAGACGCTCACCTAATCACGAGAAAACTATCGTTGTTAAACAATGAGAACACTTGTATCGTTTATAAGGCGAGACTTATTCTTCTTCAGAATGATCCGTTTGTAACGCCTTTTCAGCGTTGCAAACTGTCTGAGTCATTAGTTTTCTCTTGTTTTTCACCTATTTGAGCTATGAACTATTATTTTGAGCACGTGAATAATATGAGGAGCTAAACCCCAACACTGGGACGATGGAGGAAGCCATTTTTCATGCGTGTGGTAATTCTATTAATTCTTTTATGACTTATTGCATTGATTTTTAATCGTATCTTATGATTTTTATTGAATGATTGTGATTTCAATTGATGGGTCATGCTTTCTTAAGTGTTTTGATGTCTCATGCTTTAGATATACAGTCATTACTTTCAAAATCTACTTTCGGCAATGAATTAGAGTCAATAAATTTGAGCTATAAATGTCCAAGAACTATTAGTTGAACCACATGAATGTAAGAATGGGTGGAATCCTGAGTCTCAGTAATCTCTCGATATCGTGACAAACTTGTGTATATATTTTCTTTGTTCTTAGTATTTTCTTAAATCAAATCTTTACAAGTCTGAGAGGAACGACACTTTTACTACCACTTTCTACAACAACATAAAAACTACATCAGCTGGTGTTCACGCCTGTACTTCATTGCCTCATAGAAACGTGATCTAAGCCGCTCAATTTGTCTGGAGAAGTTGAGTGGTCGAGATCAGTTTGTGATTTGGGAAGCGCGACCACACTAGTTTGGGCGTGCGTTTTGGAGAAACCAGGCATGGTATGCTTTGGTCGGTCGGGTGAGGAGATAGATAGTTCCACGGTGATCATGTTGATGCTCACTGGACCTGCTCAATTGTCTCCTAAGCCCCTCATTCAATCAGGAGAAAACGGACGCTCGTGATCGATACAAACCCTAATTAGGGTTTTGGCCTGCCGTGCTTCATGCATTGTTTTGCACGCACGAATTGGGACAACCAAACATGGTTGGTCCTGACCGATTGTTAATGTGTGTAGGTGGGCCCATGGTGTTTGTGTTGACATGTTATGGGCGCTTTGAATCTACATCTACAACCTTCATTTATGCCTGCGAAGATGGATGGTTGAGACTTATTTGCGACACATGTAATGTGCCGTAACCCTAGTTTAGGGTTTCACGTCCGTGCTGTTTTGGCTGGACGAACTGGTAAGCGTTGCTTCCCTCTTGGGGAGGCCAACCATGCGGGGCCCGCATTGAGTCGGTGGTGAATACTCCAATACCTGCTTAAGGGTTATGGATTCGATCTGGGCCATCCAATCATGCTGGTGAAGTTGCATGGTCATGATCGTTTCTGAGATTGATATGGACAGTCCATATTCAAAATATGCTCAATCGGGCTAGTATAACACACCGAGAGTTGTAGCCTGTATGGGTATTTCGTACATGTTTTATTATTAATGCTTGGAGATTCGTGTTGCTCTGCTGAGAACAACACTCAGTCATCATGCCGCACCGGTAATGAGTACGGAAATACGAGGCTGGTCATGCATTAATTAATAATGTCAGAAATTCACAGTGTATATGGGATTGTTGCTACATGCTCCAACCTGGATGAATTTTGTGTATTTAATTCACAGAATACTGGGATTGTTGCCACATGCTCTATTCTAGGTGAATTAGTAAGGTGAAGAAATATTCATTACTTATTAATGGCTTTATCTTTTATAAGATGTTAGCGCATAATTTTGGCTTTTACACTTTCAGCCCTTAAATGAAAATCCACCATCAACATTAAGTCCCCTGCCTAGCGCATAATGGTTACGCTATTGTGGGGTAGGCATAAGATGGTGACAAGTTTGTATACAGAAATGACCAAGCTAAGGTGAATATACATTTACCGCATAGGCCGACATCGTCAGGTGTTGTCCCAAAACTGGTCGGTCTGGTGGAGGGAGCAGGACTTGATCTGGCGAGTCGCTTTGGTTTCCTCCGCACTATCTGGACAGAGCTTAGCCTATCCCTTGGACTAGGTGTACTCCCCTTTGTTACACGGCAGTTTTCCTCAGATATATTCGATAAGCATCATTGATCGCTATCTTGAATCGGTAGCCTTTATAGGTGGCAAGTAGAGACTCCTTTTCTCCTTGGATTCCGTTGACTTGCTAGATTATAAAAGAAAAATTCTAAGGATTCTTCTCATCACATCGTCGTTCATTTTGTATCTCAGGTATTGCTCCGTACTCATCTGATCTTATGATTGACTGATTATGATACACATATTTTTGTGTGCCCATAACTTCTTTTTTCTTTGCAGCCGATTATGGAAGCAACGGGCGATGATCATTCTGTAACTTCTCCAGAAGAGAGTTTCGAAGTTGACAAACCTGAGACTAATTCGCACGAGGAGGTAATGGCTAAAATTGATCTCCCACTTCGTGAAGTTGATCGTGCTATACAGGGGATGTCTGTTCTGCACCTGCGTATCACCAGGGGACGCATATGTGCCCTTTCAGCTGCGATCGACACGGAAGAACGGTGGAGGCATGAGGAAGCGTTGCGAGCACCAGTAAGCGCAAGGGCAGAAAGATTTGCAGCGCGATTAAAGATGCGGAGAGTGGAGCATAAACGGCCTCCGGATGAAGATAGGCGTGATTATCCAATCTAGGACGGTGTGATAATCCTTGATTCTGACACGGATGGACCTGAGTGTTCGAAAGCAATCAGCGCAAATCCTAATGTTGCTGTGGGATTTGAGGAAGACTTGGAAGATGTTCCTGCCGATGATGTCAGGACAGAGAACGTTGCTACGGAAACACCTGAAGCGGAGGCTGAGGCTCTGAAGGGAGAAGCGGTAGAAGGCGATGGCGTTGAAGCAGGACCCAGCAGTGGTGCAGGCGCGGTCATTCTTCTTGACGGCTAAACCTCTTCGCTTCTTTTTCTCTTTTCAAGTGTACTCCTGTAATTTTTTGAACCTCTTTCTTGTACTCAGTGGCGGCTGAGTTTAAGATCTTTTCTTCTGTTTGCTTACCATTGAATAAAGGTTTATAACCCCTCGTTAAGATTGCGTCTGTATGTGCTCCTGACGTGAGATCTCCTTGGTCTTGTTGGGGAAGATGGCTCAAATCATTTCCCTTTTGTTCACACATTCTATTTCCTTTTTCCCATGAGATGTTTGCTTAGGGTTTCGTTCCTTGCTCTAGTGGGTTGATTTAGGCTGACTCAGGACTTTGTGTTTTTTAGGGGTAGAGAGGTTCTCAGATGGAAATAACACTTCAATTAAATTGAAAATTGAAACCCTAACTATGAATGCAAGTATTGCAATCATTTTCTGAAGGAATTACAAATATGACATGAAATTGTAAAAGGGAACACGCTGGAGGAAATAGCACAGCGTTTCAAAGCGTGGAGGACGCTGGAAAGTGGTAGCACAACGTCTTAAGTTCGTTAGGGTTTGAGCCATTGTGAGTGAATTGTTATGCCTTCTAGTTTATCAGCGTTGATGAGCTTGCAGTAGCCGCCTAGGATAACATCCGCTGCAGTGCGGTTCATCTTCTCTTTCGGTGAGTGAGTCAGGTGGAGTGGTCATTTTCACCGTCATGCTCCCAACCTTGAATGCAGTCGTCTTCGTCACCAGATCTCCAATTCCAAATGGGTTTGGGCGTGCAGATACCTGCACCTTGGCCTTATCGTCTTTGACCAAGACAGCATCTATGCTTTTGATAAAGCGTTTGAAAGGTCCGGCTTCCCATTCACATCTCTTAGCCGAGGTTGGTTTGTTGGTTGGAGCCAGTCCCCAGGACTTATCAGAGTGAGGAGTGATTGGTTGCAAGAAGGGTTGCGTGATGAGACTTACTTGAGCTCGGAACCTCTGAATGTATCTTTGATGGGCTCTCTCCAAGAAGTTGTGTCACATTGGCAAGCTGCAGGTGCGGCAACGGACAGCCTTCAGGTACAGACGGCTTGTTAGAGATCCTTTCAGGTGTCGTAACCGGTAGAGGGCAAACTCCCAGTGTTGTCTTGTTGTCGTGTACCCAAGAGCGTCTTAGGATCATGTCGTAATTCGGATGCTCTCTGACTATGTAGAACTTTGCTTGTGTCGAGGTATCGCCCAATTTTACTTCAAGATCGATGTATCCATATGCATCTCTGAGTTCTCCTTCTGGAGTCTTAATCACAATTGGGTTGCGAGTAGCCTCCTGTTTTGAAATTTTTGCTGCTTTTAAGGTCTGGAGAGTGATGAAGTTGAATTCAGAGGCCGTATCGATCAATGTGTTATCGAACTCGATATCCTTCAAACGGGCAACGGCTAAGAGTCCCCAATTTCCCTTGCTTGCATCTTTCCAGCAAGGACTGAGGTTTCGAGACCGCTTCCTCTTCCAGATACAAGCGTTTGCCTGAGACAATACGGTTGAGGGCTGCAAATATGTCCTGACGCTGTGCTTTGGAGAAGTACAAGATCTCGCATAAATGTTCCATCATAGATTGTACAGTCTTGCGAACGGAATCCCCAGAAATCATGCAGTTCCTGACAGGAAGAGGGTCTCTACGAACACCTTCGTTTCCAAGCTAGAGTTCTCCCGTCTCTATCTTTTCTCTGAAGATTTGTTTCAGCCTGTTACAGTCTTTGGTTGGATGGTGAACGAACCTATGGTAGCGACAGTACTTAGGGTCCGCCATATCTTTCTCAGTTGGTGGACGTCTGATAGGAGGCATCTTGATGGCGTCGTCTTGAATCCACGCCTCCAAGAGTTTCACTACTTCATTCCTGGGGAACGGGAAACCTGTATCTTCGGTGTCTTGTGCAGGAGTCTTGCCCGCTCCCTTTTGAGAAGAAGTCATGTGCGCTGGAGCCGCACGCTTGGGGTGTTGTTGCATTCTTTGAAGCTTTCTTTTTTCCTCCTTCGCCTACCACGCTCACAGAAGGACCACTGTTATATTGTTTGTTTGTGAGGCGCCTGCTTCCTCGACTGTCACGTGGATCTTCGTTTCGAACAACCCTGGTCCTCTCTAGCAACGCTGGGGCAGTTGTGGCTGAACGTTTGGCAGCTTCATGGAGTTCGGAGAATGTCTGAAAGCCTAGATTCTCTAGTAAAGCGCGGTTGTTTATGGGTGAAAAATATTCCTGCCGGATTTGGTAATTTGGGGTGTGTGGATGAGGAATGAATCTAAACCCTAAAAAAATGCACTGCGCGGTGAGTGCTTGTAGATTCGGAAATCAATCTGTGCAAGTCCGGCCTAAACCAAGAAATGGCCGTTCTAGACTTGTTTCGGTCACAAAGTGAAGGATATGGGGTCGATCTTAGGGAGGGAAGTGAAGAAGGTGTTGAGATTGTGAAGGTGTTGGCTTGCTTATGACTTGTAACAGAAAGGTGAGCAGGCTTACGATTGATGCAAGCAGGCTCTGGGTGTTTGAATACGTTTTGTATTAACACTTGGTTTCTGTCTCGTCTCGACTTGTGTTGTTTTTCTCCTGTGTGGAAAATAGGGAGGAGAACCTATTTATACAAGTCATTTGAGCCTTATTCACGTCTCTCGTGGGAAGTGGAGGAAGTGGAGTGATGGAGTAGTGGAGGTGTGTGCTGGTGTTACACGACTAGTCTTGCCCACTTCTCCTGTCATCTCTAACCGTCCATGACTTCCTGACACATTCTTGTGATGGCGTGTTGCACGCTGCACGCTGTAAACCGCCAGACCAATACCCCAGTATGTATCCCCCAGTTTGTGACATGATTGATGTCTCGAGTGTGTGGATCGTGGGATCCACAAAAGGTAGCATGTAATGCTAAATTGAATAACTGCGTTATTCAGGAAGTTGATACTTGTGAATTATCATGTGTATTTTATGCAGGTACTGCATCCTGGTGTGGAGAGCGACGGGTGGTGATCACCATGATGCCTCATTGACCAATTAACTCCTGACCAGGGTTATATAACCAAGCCGGTGAAGCTGGACGGACGAGATGATCTTTGATACACTCATCTGCGACCGTTGATGGAATCAGGGTTTTGAAGAGGTGCGCAGGCATCACTCTCAGCTTGGTCGAAACCAAGCATGGGAAGGGTTTTGGAAAGGACCGACCGGGCATGCGTGTAAACAAACATGCCGGTGTACACGTCCGTACCTCTCTCCCCATAAAGGCGCGATCTAGGCCACTCGATTTGACCGGCAATGAGGGGTGGTTGAGATCGGTTTGCGGCAATCCATTCTTTGTAAAGGAATTGGAAACTGCGTGACATGCCTAGTTTGGACGCGCGTTCCAAGACGACCAATCTTGGTCGGTCTTGGTCGATCAGTCTGGCGTGTAGGTGGTAGGCCGGTGTTCACGCCTATACCTGACTATCCCATGAAAACGTGATCTAAGCCACTCAAATCGCCCGGTGAAGTTGAGTGGTCGAGATCAGTTTGCAATTTGGGACGTGTAACCACGCAAGTTTGGACGCGCGTTTTGGGATAGCCAGGCATGATATGCCTTGGCCGATCAGGTGAGGGGATAGACGGGCCCACGGTGGTCATGTTGGTATGACCGGACCTGCTTAATCTAATCTGGGACCCTCCATTCGTGCCGGAGAAGATGGACGCTCGTGATGCTCAAAACCCTAATTTTTGGGTTTCACGGCCGTGCGTCATGCTATGTTCGGGCGCACGAATTGGGATAACCAACCATGGTTGGTCCTGACCGATTGGTCAGGTATGTAGGTGGGCCCACGGTGATTGTGTTGACATGCTCTGGGCCCTTTGAATCTACATCTACGCCCTCCATCTATACCTGCGAAGATGCATGGTTGAGACTGTTTTGCGACACATGTAATATGCCGCAAACCCTAATTTAGGGTTTTCCGTCCATACACTCTGGTTTGGACGTTTTGGCAAGCTATGCCAATATTTTGGGGAGGCCGACCATGCGGGGTCCGCGTTGGTTCGGCAGTGAATATTCCATACCTGCTTGGGGGTTATGGAATTGATCTGGGCCATCCAATCACGCTGGTGAGGTTGGATGAACGAGATTATATCCAGACTGATACGGACAGTCCGGATGCTCAATCGGGCTAGTATAACACACCGAGAGTTCTCAATCGGGCTAGTATAACACACCGAGAGTTGCAACCTGTACGGGTATTTCGTACATGCTTTCATTATAATGCTTGAAGGTTCGTGTTGCTCTGCTGAGAGCAACACTCAGTCGTCATGCCGCACTGATGATGAGTGCCAAATAGTGCATATTTATACACCTTTTTATTGGCATTTTACTCATCTTTTGCGCTTAGAAATCAGATATTATCCCAGATTCTGTGTTTTCTTTGTTTTCAAGAATAAATATTTGTATTAATTAATTTTGTGTTTTTAGGTAGTAAATAAAGCTCGGAGAATCTGAGGAGCCAAAAGAGCGAAGAATTAGAGTCAAGTGCCCAAGGAGCAGAAGCCGAAGCCGCGCGCGCAATGCTTTGCAACCCAACAAGTAGCAACTCATCTACAAGACATGGGCTTGAGCTAGACTCGACCCGCGACCCGGATCCGAGCCCGTACACTCCAAGCCGTTGAGATCTCTATCTTCCACATCCAATGGTCGCTGCCCCCCACGCGCATCGAAGTTCGCCGCTCCCGTGCAAAACCACATCACGCCAAAACCGCATACCTCCCTGAGTCGTTCAGATTGCACCAACTACATCCTACGCTCGCTGAAGCTTCCGCATCGATCATTGCTGTCCCTGCCTCACAACAAAAACTCCCAACACCTATACCCTATCGACCCATTCTCTTTCTTCTTCCTTCTTCTCTTTCTTCTCCTCTGCTCTTCTCCATCTCCTCCCCCCGACCAAGCTCTGAGCAGAGCCATGCCAGAGCCTCACCACCACCAACTCCTTTATCTCTTGTCGCCATCACCACCAACCGCACAACCACAGCAGCCCCTAGTTCTAGTTGTCTTTCGCAGAGCCTCTCTCACAACCCTAGAGGCTATGTGAAAGATAAATATAACTAGGGTTTCACCAATCAATCAAGCAAGAGGAGTTCTGAGCCGATTTGACAGAAGAGGAACAGCAATCAGAGTATGGGTTTGAATAATTTTCATTTAATTTCTATTTTATAATGAATTAGGGTTTGAAGTTTTGGGGGAACTGCATGTATAAATAGAATGAGGGGTTTGTGTAGAAACCATGCCTGGATTAGCCAGAGCATCCTTGTAGATTTAATTTCTGTTGTTTTAGTGTTTTAATTTAGTTGCTAAGGGTTTCAATGAGACCCTAACTCCATATTCTGTTTTTAACTATGATTGAACCATCTTGAATGCTTAATGTTATCAAATGTCTTCAATTACAAATACCCAATGCTTTTCTCTCACAGTGTATACCAAAGCCATGGATACACTGTAGTTAGGTCACAACTGTGTTGAGTGTATTGCAACTCAACCTTAGATACAAATGCTGATTCCCTTGACTAGTTGTACTAAATTAGACAACTAGTGCTCGGGTCAAGACTTTAGTTTTGTTAATTGAGGCATTACGGGAGAGATAGGTGGTGGAATTGACACCACGCCCTTATCAATCACGGGACAACAAGAAGCTCAATTTAGTTCAACACAGAATAGGAATTTAGAGGTGGATTTGATAACCCAAGCACCCCTTTGTCACTGTTTACCTTAGTTTAGGTTCACTTCAGTTCAAAATCAGCCGTATCGGCACAAAATATCTGTTGTCACTATGTTACTCATTTAGAATTCAGTTGAAGAAGCCTTAGATCATACAAGAAGCACCCCTCGTCTCTGTGGATCGACCCGTACTTTCCGCGTCTCCGATAGACGCCGTGCACTTGCGGTTATCACCGTAGGCCATAAATATATACACATTCCGAGGCCTACCAAGTTTTTGGCGCCGCTGCCGGGGACTTGGCGCGTGCCCTGTGTTCATTGGCTAAACTTCACTGTTTTTCAACTATCCCTGTACATATTTACCTTGTTTTTACTGTTTTTACTATTTTTCAACTATCCTTTGTTTTTACATATTTTTAGTCCTTTGTTACTCTGTAGTTCTTATTAGCTGTATTAGTGTTGCATTGTAACTTAGCTGTATTAGCTGTCATTTTTTTGCATATTTTGTTGCATATTGTTACTACATCATTGCATTTCAGTTAAATTCTCTAGTTCTGCATCTTTGTCCTGCATTCTCTTAGTGCATTGCTACATTGAGATTTGTTATTTCTCTTTCTTGTGCTTTAACTCATCTGTAGCTTGACTCATCTAGCACACCCCATCTGGTTGCATTCACTACCTTAGCTGCATACTGTGCACACCTTTCCCTGTCAGTCCAAATAAACATCACAATTCCTTACTCTTTCCCTGTGTCAGTCCAACTTATTCTCAGGCTTGCATTAGTCAGTTCCCTTTTTCTTGTTCCTTAACTCATCTGCTGAACTGAGCTTGCATAGTGATTACTCATTGTCATTACTCATTGTTGCTTAGACTGCTTTTGTTATTGGTTGAGCTTGCAACTAGAGAACTGATCTTCTGTGTTGAGTAGCAGGTGCTTGCTGTGCTACCTGTGCTGCTGTGCAGGCCAACCCAAGAAGGGATAGAAGCCCTGAACTTGAGGTAAGATTCATTAAACTTGAGGTAAACCCTGTGACTTGAGGTAAGATGGAGTCTTGAATGCATGCTTGAACCCATTGTGTTGTTGGACCAGTGTGTTAAAAGCCAGACCCTGCTCACTTGCTAGCCCCTGAAGCTGCAAGTTTGAGCCAAGTTGCAAACCCTGCTACCATCATCTGAGCATAACCTATCTCACCTGAGCAAGACCCTGTCAATATTTGCATGCTTGTGTGCGACCCTGTGTATTGCTATCCTGCACCTTGTATGCTCTGCAAACCCCAGTCATCTTCACCTGTGCAAGCTTGTGCAAACTCCGTGATGACTGAGTCAATCAAATTGTATGCCATCAGCCCTGTCAACCTTACTGCATTTGTAAATTGGCTTTTGCATCTATGTATGATTCTGTGCAACATGATCTATGCTTAGCCTGTACTTGAGTGACCTAGCCAAGTGATGAGTGCCAAATAGTGCATATTTATACACCTTTTTATTGGCATTTTACTCATCTTTTGCGCTTAGAAATCAGATATTATCCCAGATTCTGTGTTTTCTTTGTTTTCAAGAATAAATATTTGTATTAATTAATTTTGTGTTTTTAGGTACTAAATAAAGTCCTGAGAAGTCAAGAGCCAAAGAGCGAAGAATTGGAGTCAAACATCTATGGAGCAGAGATAGCCAAAGCTCGCGCGCGAAATCGGTTGCAACCCAACAAGGAAGACATGGGCTAAAGCTATCCATGACCGGATCCGAGTCCGTCTTATTCGAGCCGTTAGATTTGATCTACCCTAGATCCGACGCTCGCTCCAACTGTGCCATCAAAGATTGCTGCTCCCGCTCAACATTAGATCACGCCAAAACCGCATACCACCCTTGGCCGTTCAGATCTCCATCAACTCCATCCGACGCTCGCTAGGCCATTCCCATCGACTCCCGCTGTTCATGCCTCACAGCAAATTGACCAACACCCTATACCCCCATCGACAAACCCTATTCTCTTCATCTCCTTCTCTCACCTTCTTCTCTCCCGTCTCCATCGGAGCAGCTCTGCTCTTCCACGAACACCACCTCCATCTCCCCGTCTTCGCCACGCCCATTTCTACCACCACCCGTACCGGTCTCAGCCACCAACAACTCCCCGCATAGCCCGCTCCTAGTATTAATTATCTATTACATAGCTTCTCAAACCCTAGAAGCTAAATGATAGATAATTGAAACTAGGGTTAGCCAACAACCAAAGCATGGAGCGCAGAGACGATTTGACAAGAGAGGAGTGCGATTCGAGTATGGGTTTGATTTAATTGCTATTTTAAATTTAATTAGGGTTTGTATTTTGGGGATTTTTGTGCATGTATAAATAGCAGTGAGGGGTTTGTGTAGAAAGGCACGCCTGGATTAGCCAGGTGCGGTCACTTTAGTTTTAATTTTGTGTATTTTGTTATTTCATCATGTTTTAGTTTAATTCTCGCTAGGGTTCGGATGAAACCCATAACCTTTTGCTAAAAATTGCTCATGTTCGATATCTGTTTTTGTTGTGCTTTATTGTTTGGGGTATACATAATCTTAACACATTTGCACTTTACTTTCACAAAGCATGCCATGTATGCTTTGTAGTCGAGTTCTTTCTCATGTGTAATATGTGTGCAATTCATGCTTCATTGAAATACTATTAATCCTCGGACTAGTTGTGCCCCGAGAAGACAACTAGTGCTTGGGAGAGATGCTTTAATTGTGATTAGAATACCCATTTTAAGTTAGTTTGAATCATCTAAGTAGTGAACATGATCTCGTGATTAGTTGTACTATGACAAGACAACTAATACTAGGGATTAGTTAATTGCTTTGGTTGATAATAACTCTTTCATTGAGACCACGAAATGGCAGACTTGCCATTACAAGGGACAAAACAATATCAAAAAAATTGAACGGTCTTAGCTGAGGTCGGGTGGTGGATTCGACACCCTAGAGCTCCCTTTTTGTTACAATTTACTCTTCTTTGTTTTCCTTAGCTTAGGTTCAATACATTTCAAATCAGCCGTATCGGCAAAACACTCTTTTGTTACTCACACTAGAAATTCGAGTTAGGAAGCCATAGATCATTGAAAGCACCCCTCGTCTCGTGGATCGACCCGTACTTGCCGCGTCTCCGATAGACGCCGTGCACTTGCGGTTATCACCGTAGGCCATCATTTACCCATCTTCGAGGCCTACCAAGTTTTTGGCGCCGCTGCCGGGGACTTGGCGCGTGCCTTGCTGATTTTAGGCTTGTTTCACTGAGTTTTCATCTATCCCTGTATATTCTCACATTGAGTTGATACTTTTAGCCCTGCATTATAGTGTAACTTAGCTTATCTGTGGCATTTCAGCATCTTGTACTGCATCCCTGTTTTTCATTTGTAACCCTGTATATATGTGTAAGACCTTTTCTTGTTTCCATGCCATTTTAGATGTAGCTTAGCTTAACTTTGCTTATCTCTGCATCTTTTGTATTTTCCTATAAGCATCAAGTTCTTGTAGCTTCTTTCATTTGCATCTCAGTTCATCTCAGTTCATCTCAGTTCTTGTAGCTTCTTGTTTTCTTGCATCTAAGTTCATTAGTAGTGTAACTTAGTTCCATTGTTTTTTATTTTACTTCAGTTTTTAGGGCATATTTCATTACCTTTGGTGTATCTTCATTGCATCTTTAGTGTAACCATCCTGTAATATCTCTGCATCTTCATTGCATCTTAGTTAGTTCATCATAATTGCACATCTACATCTCTTCCCTGCATTGCACCCCTGTATATCCCATCAATCATTGCACTTCAGTTGTTAGTGTAGCTAGCTCATTTTTGCTCATCTGCATTCCTGCATCTCATAAAACCCCACCTCTGAAGCTAGCTGTGAGTTACAGGTACCTGCTGTGCACTTGCACTTGCTGTGAGGCTGTGCTGTGCAAGCCAACCCAAGGAAACCAAGGGAAAGCTTAGAACTTGAGGAAAGACAGCAGCTGAGCATAGTTGCAGCAGCACAGCCATCTTGGCTGCACAAGTGCAAGTGGCAAAGCTGAGCCAACCCAAGGCAGACAACTGTGCTGCAGACCTGAGGTTAGTAAGTGCATATTGTAATCCCTGTGCTGTGTGAACCATGTTATGCATGATGCCACTCAGAAATTGCATACCTGAGATTGTAAGCCATTGCGACGCATGCTATAACCTGTGCTAGGTAGTACACACACCCTGAGCATAACCTTGATCTGAGGAGCACTGAATGATTACCCTGTGACCTGAATGCATGCTTGAATGTGGCTCAATGACCCATTGTGTTGTTTGACCAGTGTGTTAAAAGCCAGACCCTGCTCCCTTGCTAGCCCCTGAAGCTGCAAGTTTGAGCCAAGTTGCAAACCTTGCTACCCTCATCTGAGCATAACCTACCTCACCTGAGCAAGACCCTGTCAATATTTGCATGTTTGTGTGCGACTTGTAAGGTGAGTGGTGCCTTGCACTAGTTCTGTGCTGTGCTGTGTTGCTCTTTGCCATCCTAAGCTGTGATGTGCAAGCACCCCTGAGTGCTCAGAAATTGTGTGTGATTTGTGTTGTGAATTGTGCCTCACTAGGCTGTGCATAAACTAAGCTGCACATAACCAGGCTCAGGCTGTGTCATTTTTTGTGAAAACTCTGTGAGCTGTGTGCTCAGCTGAAGCCCTCAACCTGGGCTGAACATAACCTAGAGCCCACACCCAAAACTGAAGCCTTCATAGCTGGGCTGACTGACCACACCAGTTGGGCTCACTGAACCCAACCTGGGCTGCAACCAAACTGAAACTCAGTTCACCTGGGCTAATAAAATTTGGGTTTGCACTCTGCACAACCGGAGCCCACAATCAAAGCTGGGCTGACTGACCCCAAAGCTGAGCTCCACACACAGCTAGCCCACCTAACTGAATCATAACCTGGAACCACTAAGAACCACTAACTGGGCTGTACATTAACACAGGCTCTTTGTTTCAAATCGAGCAATTTGGGCTGCATAGGCTGAGCCCACATAACCTCTGCTGCTGGGCTTAAACAAAACTGAGCCCACATCTGTTGGGCTATGCATATAACTGAACCCAACCTGGGCTGCCAAACCAAACTGTCAACTGGGCTCAATCCACTTCTGGGCTACACACTTTGCAACAAACTGAGCTTCCCACATAAACCAAAGCTCCCAAAAAAACCAAATTCTCACACAAACCAAATCCCAAACAAACCAAATTCCCAAACAAACCAAAATTCCCACATAAACCAAAGCCCATTTTCATGTTGATGTTTCTGTACATTATCTTTTGGGTTGATCCTCAACTCTTTAGACTATTAGTGTATGGTAAATTTTTGTAGGACTTGTTAAATTTTTGTTTTCGTGAATCAGTTGAGTCTTCTTGTGCATATATTGTGCTAATCTGATATGATCTCCGTTGAGAATATTGGATTCTAGCCTTGACGAATGAAGCTCAACCTTGCTCCTGCCGACATCCGGTAATCTCTTCCCTTTTTATCTTATCAAGATAGTTCTCGTGGTACGTGATTTGTTTAAATTTTTCCTATCTCGTGACACATTGAGGACAATGTTTGATTTAGGTTTGGGGGTGCATTTGCATTTAGAGTTTTTAGTCTTTTATTTTACCTTTTATTTTCAAAAAAAAAAAAAAAAAAAAAAAAAAAAAAAAAAATTCAATTCAAAACTCTTTTTGTAAAAACCTCCAACTTTTAGAGATTTTAGAGTCACTAGCATGCTTTTAGCTATGTTTACATAGAGATTCTGACCGAAATAACAGAACTTGGAAGTACCGGAGAACACAATCGGGTTCCTTAGTTGATTAGAGCGTTAAAGTTGGATTTAACCATACCGGAGGGCGAATTAGGTGCTGTTTAGATATTCGGTAGTAGAATTGTGATCACCCATAGTGGAGACTACCCAATTTACATCAAGTGAGGCACCAACCTTCAATTTTTTGCAACTTTCTAGAAAAGCTGTTAGAGTGTGTGTCACCGTACGTAAATTCCGGGTAGGAATGGTGAGCTACCCAACTTCGCACCATTTTCAGCACTACTTTTGATCTCTTGAGTGCTAGTTTTTGTCAATCATGAGGGTGACGTCTAAAGATGAAAACTCCTTCTAAATACCGATTTGTAGTTAGCATCATTCTCTCTCTCAATCAGCAAGACCCATAGAAACACATCATCGTCAAGAACCTGGAGCGAGAATCAGAATATTGAAAGAAAAGTTGAGATAGTCCAAGGTTTTTATGCAACAAAGAAAAGAAAGAAAATAGGATGAGAATTAATGAAGTTTGTGAAAAAATTGAGTTTATCGTTTTATTGTAACTTAAAAAAAAAAAAAAATAAAAAAAAAAAAAATATTATTATCATTCAAGTTTTTGTAAAGTTCAGAAGTTCGTCATCAACAGTTGAAGACCGAAGATTGAAGACGTTTCTATGGTTCTTATGAGAGAGTGATATTAATTGCCGATCGGGTGAGAAGTGAGTGAGTACTCCCACCCCTTACTAATGGTTGATTTTCCTTTCTTAGAGATCATTAGAAAAAGATTCTTTTTATCCACACCTCTGTGGAGTCTCCAGATTTTATTTTCGGAAGGTTATCCTTCTTACCTACAACGTGTGCAGGATTTCTCTCTTTACTCCTGCCTGCACACATGAGAGACTAAAAAAGCGATCTTTTTGAGTGCAATTATCATAAAACCCTAATGGTGAGGCGAAGTCGAGGCTTATGATCACAATCGAATCCGAATTCTTTCATATGGTATGGTTACTTCTCGCTCAAAGACTTAAGGATGAGAAGGCGTTCTTTGGTAGTTCTAACTTCTCACATTACTAGCATGCAAAACTCTATGTCCTCATAGCTTCTAGGATGCTTGAGACTCTTTTACACTCGAAGTTGGAGAAGGTTTTGTGGGTACACCTCCGGTAAACCCTCACGAGACTACAACTTGTCCACTAGGGACACCTAGCGGTTTAAAGGCTTAGTGCATACGCTAAATGCATTCGAGAGACTGCGACAGGGGGTATAGTTAGGATTTCTTATTTTCTTGTTTCACTTGAGGACAAGTAAAATTCAGGTTTGGGGGTATTTGATGAGTGCCAAATAGTGCATATTTATACACCTTTTTATTGGCATTTTACTCATCTTTTGCGCTTAGAAATCAGATATTATCCCAGATTCTGTGTTTTCTTTGTTTTCAAGAATAAATATTTGTATTAATTAATTTTGTGTTTTTAGGTACTAAATAAAGTCCTAGAAGTCAAGAGCCAAAGAGCGAAGAATTGGAGTCAAACATCTATGGAGCAGATAGCCAAAGCCCGCGCGCGAATCAGTTGCAACCCAACAAGGAAGACATGGGCTAAAGCTATCCATGACCCGGATCCGAGTCCGTCTTATTCAGGCCGTTAGATTTGATCTACCCTAGATCCGACGCTCGCTCTAACTGTGCCATCAAAGATTGTTGCTCCCGCTCAACACTAGATCACGCCAAAACCGCATACCACCCTTGGCCGTTCAGATCTCCATCAACTCCATCCGACGCTCGCTAGGCCATTCCCATCGACTCCCGCTGTTCATGCCTCACAGCAAATTGACCAACACCCTATACCCCCCATCGACAAACCCTATTCTCTTCATCTCCTTCTCTCACCTTCTTCTCTCCCGTCTCCATCAGAGCAGAGCTCTGCTCTTCCACAGACACCACCTCCATCTCCTGTCTTCTGCCACAGCCATTTCTACCACCACCCGTACTCGGTCTCGACCACCAACAACTCCTGCATAGCCCGCTCCTAGTATTAATTATCTATTACATAGCTTCTCAAACCCTAGAAGCTAAATGATAGATAATTGAAACTAGGGTTAGCCAACAACCAAAGCATGGAGCGCAGGAGACGATTTGACAAGAGAGGAGTGCGATTCAGAGTATGGGTTTGATTTAATTGCTATTTTAAATTTAATTAGGGTTTGTATTTTGGGGATTTTTGTGCATGTATAAATAGCAGTGAGGGGTTTGTGTAGAAAGGCACGCCTGGATTAGCCAGTGCAGTCACTTTAGTTTTAATTTTGTGTATTTTGTTATTTCATCATGTTTTAGTTTAATTCTGCTAGGGTTCAGATGAAACCCATAACCTTTTGCTAAAAATTGCTCATGTTCTGATATCTGTTTTTGTTGTGCTTTATTGTTTGGGGTATACATAATCTTAACACATTTGCACTTTACTTTCACAAAGCATGCCATGTATGCTTTGTAGTCAGGTTCTTTCTGTGTAATATGTGTGCAATTCATGCTTCATTGAAATACTATTAATCCTCAGACTAGTTGTGCCCTGAGAAGACAACTAGTGCTTGGGAGAGATGCTTTAATTGTGATTAGAATACCCATTTTAAGTTAGTTTGAATCATCTAAGTAGTGAACATGATCTGTGATTAGTTGTACTATGACAAGACAACTAATACTAGGGATTAGTTAATTGCTTTGGTTGATAATAACTCTTTCATTGAGACCCTGGAAATGGCAGACTTGCCATTACAAGGGACGAAAACAGTATCAAAAATTGAACGGTCTTAGCTGAGGTCAGGTGGTGGATTCGACACCCTAGAGCTCCCTTTTTGTTACAATTTACTCTTGCTGTTTTCCTTAGCTTAGGTTCAATACATTTCAAATCAGCCGTATCGGCAAAACACTCTTTTGTTACTCTGTCACACTAGAAATTCAGTTAGGAAGCCATAGATCATTGAAAGCACCCCTCGTCTCTGTGGATCGACCCGTACTTGCCGCGTCTCCGATAGACGCCGTGCACTTGCGGTTATCACCGTAGGCCATCATTTACCCATCTTCGAGGCCTACCAAGTTTTTGAAAAAATTGAGATCAGGGCCCTGAGAAGGCCCATAAAATTCCCTAAAGTCACTATGGTATGTGGGGTGTTCATCCTGTGAAAGGTGCCCGTAAGCAAGCTCTCTAAGGGATTTATTTGTTCCATCCCCAGATGCAGACCAAAATCCTGACATGGTCTAGCTCTCAAATTGAACTCAAAGCCCAGTGAAGTGGACTAAGTTTGGTTTATTGGGTTTTTGGTTTGTTGGGTTTCATTTGGTTTGTTGGGTTTCATTGGGTTTCATTTCTGTGGAGTCTCCAGATTTTATTTCGGAAGGTTATCCTTCTTACCTACAACGTGTGCAGGATTTCTCTCTTTATTCCTGCTTGCACACATGAGAGACTAAAAAAGCGATCTTTTTGAGTGCAATTATCATAAAATCCTAATGGTGAGGCAGAAGTCGAGGCTTATGATCACAATCGAATCCGAATTCTTTCATATGGTATGGTTACTTCTCGCTCGGCACTTAAGGATGAGAATGCGTTCTTCGATAGTTCTAACTTCTGTTACTAGCATGCAGAAACTCTATATACTCATAGCTCCTTGGATGCTTGAGACTCTTTTACACTCTGAAGTTGGAGAAGGTTTTGTGGGTACACCTCTGGTAAACCCTCACGAGACTACAACTCGTCCACTAGGGACACCTAGGGGTTTAAAGGCTTAGTGCATACGCTAAATGCATTCGAGAGACCTGCGACAGGGGTATAGTTAGGATTTCTTAATTTCTGTTTCACTTGAGGACAAGTAAAATTCAGGTTTGGGGGTATTTGATGAGTGCCAAATAGTGCATATTTATACACCTTTTTATTGGCATTTTACTCATCTTTTGCGCTTAGAAATCAGATATTATCCCAGATTCTGTGTTTTCTTTGTTTTCAAGAATAAATATTTGTATTAATTAATTTTGTGTTTTTAGGTAATAAATAAAGCTCGGAGAAATCGAGGAGCCAAAAAAGCGAAGAATTGGAGTCAAACATCTATGGAGCAGATAGCCAAAGCCCGCGCGAAATCAGTTGCAACCCAACAAGGAAGACATGGGCTAAAGCTATCCATGACCCGGATCCGAGTCCGTCTTATTCAGGCCGTTAGATTTGATCTACCCTAGATCCGACGCTCGCTCCAACTGTGCCATCAAAGATTGCTGCTCCCGCTCAACACTAGATCACGCCAAAACCGCATACCACCCTTGGCCGTTCAGATCTCCATCAACTCCATCCGACGCTCGCTAGGCCATTCCCATCGACTCCCGCTGTTCATGCCTCACAGCAAATTGACCAACACCCTATACCCCCATCGACAAACCCTATTCTCTTCATCTCCTTCTCTCACCTTCTTCTCTCCCGTCTCCATCAGACAACCCAGAGCTCTGCTCTTCCGCCACCTCCGTCCTTCACCCGACCAACAACCCTCACCACCACCATCTCCTGACACACAACCACACCACCGCTTACCTGCTCTACCTCTCTAGCACTGGTTTTCTCTTCCTTAGCTTCTATCAACCCTAGAAGCTAACTTAGAGAAAGCTAGAACTAGGGTTAGCCAACAACCGACGCATGGTGTTCTCAGAGCCAAATTGACAGAGGAGAGGGCGATTCAGGGTATGGGTTTGAGTTAATTTATGTTTTAAAATTAAATTAGGGTTTGGAATTATTTTGGGGTTGCATGTATAAATAGCAGTGAGGGGTTTGTGTAGAAGGCACGCCTGGATTAGCCAGTGCAGTCATTTAGATTTAATTTCTGTTATTTTTCAGTTTTAATTTAGTTTGCTAGGGTTTCATGAAACCCTAATTCCATGTATGAATTCAACTCAGTTTGAGATGTCTTGAGTGTTTAAATTTAAAGATAACTTCAATCTTAGCATCCAACACATTGCTCTCACAGTGTATGCCAATGCCATGGATACACTGTAGTTAGAATACCCCTGTGATGATGATGCTGCAGCTCAACCCTTAGGCCCTAATACTAATTCCCTTGACTGGTTGTGCTTAATTAGACAGCCAGTGCTCCGGGTTAGTAACTTCAGCTGATATTGAAGGATCACAAGGTGAAACTCCTTAGCTAGGTGATGGAATTGACACACCTCACTTGTCTACCATAGGAACAAGAAAACTCAATCTAGTTGAACACATACTAGGAACCAAGTGGTGGAATGAAGACCCAAGCATAATTTTATCTCTGTCCTTTACCTTAGTTTAGGATCACATTTCAATATCAGCCGTTTCGGCAACCAAATATCTGTAAAACCCCCTGTTGTCACTTGTTACCACTTGAAACTCAGTAGAACAGCCTTAGATCAATATCAGAGCACCACAAGTCCTTGTGGGATCGACCCGTACTTGCCGCGTCTCCGATAGACGCCGTGCACTTGCGGTATTACACGTAGGCTATCATTTACATACACTTTCGAGGCCTACCACCAAGATAGTTAAAAATCCCAGTTGAAGTCAACTGAATGAGTTGATTTCAACTCAGAGAGTTGACACAACTCATCTGCCCTGTAGAGCCTAAGCTGCAAGAAGCTGTGCATAATCTGTGAGCTGCCAAATCTTTGCTGTGTGCTGTGTGCTGTGAGCTGTGTGCTGTGTTGCAAAGCTGCAAGTTGTGCTGAACCTGAGCTGCTGGCTCTGCACAAACTTGACTAAACTCCCTTTGGGCTATAAACCCTGCCAAGCTAAGCTTAACAACTGCAAGCCCAACCACTAGGCTTGCACTCTTCATAACCGGATCCCACAATCAAAGTCAATGACCGACCCCAAAGCCGAGCTCCACACACAAACTAGCCCACCTAATCAATCATAACTGGGCCGAGAACCACTAACTCAGGCTGTACATTAACCTGGGCTGCTGTTTCAAACTGAGCAGCTGGGCTGCATAGGCTGAGCCCACATAACCCACACTTCTGGGCTAACTAAACCCATAACCTGGGCTTAAACCAAACCGAGCCCACAGTTTCACTGGGCTGCACAGTCCCAACAAACCAAAGAAGCCCACTGGGCTCGGCAAACAAATTGAAACTCTTTTAGGCCTGCTGTGCAGTCTCACAAATCCTGGGCTTCAAACAACAAATCCCAAACAAACCAAAGCCCACAAAACCAAACTCACTAAAACCAAATTGAGCCCACAGCAACCTTGGCTTCCCACATAAACCAAAGCTCCCAACAAAACCAAAGCCCAATAAACCAAATTCCCACATAAACCAAAGCCCATTTTTTTTGTTATATTTGTAAGAATGTTAATGTTTCTGTACATTATCTTCATTGTATATAATCCAGTAGGACTTGTTAATTTTTTCTTTCTTGAATCGGTTGAGTCTTCTTGTGCATTTTTTGTGCTAATCCGATATGATCACCACTGAGAATGTTGGATTTTGCCTTGATTAATGAAGCACAACCTTGCTCCTGCCGACATCCGGTAATTTCTTCCCTTTTCTCTTATCAGCATAGTTCTCTCGGTATGTGACTTTTTAAAATTTTTCTATATGTCGACACATTGAGGACAATGTTTGATTTAGGTTTGGGGGTGCATTTGCATTTAGAGTTTTTAGTCTTTTATTTTATCTTTTAATTTTACAAAAAAAAAAAAAAAAAAAAAAAAAAAAAAAAAAAATCAAAAATCAAAAAATCAAAAACTTTTTGCAAATAAAAACCTCCAACTTTTAGAGATTTTAGAGTCACTAGCATGCTTCTAGCTATGTTTACATAGAGAGTTTTGACCGAAATAACAAAAGTTAGAAGTACCGGAGAACGCATTCGGGTTCCTTAGTTGATTAGAGCGTTAAAGTTGGATTTAACCATACCGGAGGGCGAATTAGGTGCTGTTTAGATATTCGGTAGTAGAATTGTGATCACCCATAGTGGAGACTACCCAATTTACATCAAGTGAGGCACCAACCTTCAATTTTTGCAACTTTCTAGAAAAGCATTAGAGTGTGTGTCACCGTACGTAAATTCCGGTAGGAATGGTGAGCTACCCAACTTCGCACCAATTTCAGCAGACTACTTTTGATCTCTTGAGTGCTAGTTTTTGTCAATCATGAGGGTGACGTCTAAAGATGAAAACTCCTTCTAAATACCGATTTGCAGTTAGCATCACTCTCTCTCTCAATCAGCAAGACCCATAGAAACATATCATCGTCAGCAAGCGGAGCATCATCGAATATGGAAAGAAAAATTGATATAGTCCAAGGTTTATGTGCAACAAAGAAAAAGAAAAGAAAATAGGATGAGAATTAATAAAATTTATAAAATCAAGACAATACAAGTTGTGGAAAAATTGAGTGATAAAGTCCTTTGTCCATGGAGTTAGTTATTTCATTATTTGTATTTTTATTTTCACTTTTTGTAAACTAAAAAAAAAAAATAAAAAAAAAATAAAAAAAATAAAAATATATATATATATATATATATATTGTAGTTTATTTTTGCTACCACCATGGTAAAGAAGAATTGAAAAAGAAAAATCCAAACAACAAGGAAATTGAGTAGAAAAGTTAAAAAATTGTCAAGTTTTGTGAAGTTTAGAAGTTCGTCATCAACAATCGAAGACCGAAGATTGAAGACGTTTCTATGGTTCTTATGAGAGAGTGATATTAATTGCCGATCGGGTGAGAAGTGAGTGAGTACTCCCACCCCTTGCTAATGGTTGATTTCCTTTCTTAGAGATCATCAGAAAAAGACTCTTTTTGTCCACACTTCTGTGGAGTCTCCAGATTTTATTTCGGAAGGTTATCCTTCTTACCTACAACGTGTGCAGGATTTCTCTCTTTATTCCTGCCTGCACACATGAGAGACTAAAAAGCGATCTTTTTGAGTGCAATTATCATAAAACCCTAATGGTGAGGCGAAGTTGAGACTTATGATCACAATCGAATCCGAATTCTTTCATATGGTATGGTTACTTCTCGCTCGGACTTAAGGATGAGAAGGCGTTCTTCGATAGTTCTAACTTCATTACTAGCATGCAGAAACTCTATGTCCTCATAGCTTCTTGGAGGCTTGAGACTCTTTTACATTACTCAAGTTGGAGAAGGTTTTGTGGGTACACCTCTGGTAAACCCTCACGAGACTACAACTCGTCCACTAGGGACACCTAGCGGTTTAAAGGCTTAGTGCATACGCTAAATGCATTCGAGAGACCTGCGACAGGGGTAGTTAGGATTTCTTATTTTCTATTTCACTTGAGGACAAGTAAAATTCGGGGTTTGGGGGTATTTGATGAGTGCCAAATAGTGCATATTTATACACCTTTTTATTGGCATTTTACTCATCTTTTGCGCTTAGAAATCGAGATATTATCCCAGATTCTGTGTTTTCTTTGTTTTCAAGAATAAATATTTGTATTAATTAATTTTGTGTTTTTAGGTAGTAAATAAAGCTCGGAGAATCTGAGGAGCCAAAAGAGCGAAGAATTAGAGTCAAGTGCCCAAGGAGCAGAAGCCGAAGCCCGCGCGCGCAACAGTTGCAACCCAACAAGTAGCAACTCATCTACAAGACATGGGCTTGAGCTAGACTCGACCCGCGACCCGGATCCGAGCCCGTACACTCCAAGCCGTTGAGATCTCTATCTTCCACATCCAATGGTCGCTGCCCCCACGCGCATCGAAGTTCGCTGCTCCCGTGCAACACCAGATCACGCCAAAACCGCATACCTCCCTGAGTCGTTCGGGATTGCACCAACTACATCCTACGCTCGCCGAAGCTTCCGCATCGATCATTGCTTTGTCCCGCCTCACAACAAAAACTCCCAACACCTATACCCTATCGACCCATTCTCTTTCTTCTTCCTTCTTCTCTTTCTTCTCCTCTGCTCTTGTCCATCTCCTCCCCCCGACCAAGCTCTGAGCAGAGCCATGCCAGAGCCTCACAACCACCAACTCCTTTATCTCTTGTCGCCATCACCACCAACCGCACAACCACAGCAGCCCCTAGTTCTAGTTGTCTTTCGCAGAGCCTCTCTCACAACCCTAGAGGCTATGTGAAAGATAAATATAACTAGGGTTTCACCAATCAATCAAGCAAGAGGAGTTCTGAGCCGATTTGACAGAAGAGGAACAAAGAATCAGAGTATGGGTTTGAATAATTTTCATTTAATTTCTATTTTATAATGAATTAGAGTTTGAAGTTTTGGGGAACTGCATGTATAAATAGAATGAGGGGTTTGTGTAGAAACCATGCCTGGATTAGCCGAGCATCCTTGTAGATTTAATTTCGTTGTTTTAGTGTTTTAATTTAGTTGCTAAGGGTTTCAATGAGACCCTAACTCCATATTCTGTTTTTAACTATGATTGAACCATCTTGAATGCTTAATGTTATCAAATGTCTTCAATTACAAATACCCAATGCTTTTATCTCACAGTGTATACCAAAGCTATGGATACACTGTAGTTAGGTCACAACTGTGTTGAGTGTATTGCAGCTCAACCTTAGATACAAATGCTGATTCCCTTGACTAGTTGTACTAAATTAGACAACTAGTGCTCTGGTCAACACTTTAGCCGTTAATTGAGGCATTACGGGAGAGATAGGTGGTGGAATTGACACCTGCCCTTATCAATCACAGGACAACAAGAAGCTCAATTTAGTTCAACACAGAATAGGAATTTAGAGGTGGATTTGATAACCCAAGCACCCCTTTGTCACTGTTTACCTTAGTTTAGGTTCACTTCAGTTCAAAATCAGCCGTATCGGCACAAAATATCTGTTGTCACTATGTTACTCATTTAGAATTCAGTTGAAGAAGCCTTAGATCATACAAGAAGCACCCCTCGTCTCTGTGGATCGACCCGTACTTGCCGCGTCTCCGATAGACGCCGTGCACTTGCGGTTATCACCGTAGGCCATAAATATATACACATTCCGAGGCCTACCAACTGATAATGAGTACAGGAAATACAAGGCTGCTTACGCATTAATTAATAATGCTATAAATTCACAGGGTATATGGGATTGTTGCCACATGCTCCAACCTGGATGAATTTCATGTATTTAATTCACAGAATGGGATTGTTGCCACATGCTCCATTCTAGGTGAATTAGTAAAGTGAAGAAGTATTCCACACTTATTAATGGATTTATCTTTTACAAGATGTTAGCGCATAATTTTCTGGTTTTTACAATTTTAACCTTAAATGAAAATCCACCATCAACATTAAGTCCCCTGCCTAGCACGTAATGGTTACACCATTGTGGGGTAGGCATGAGATGGTGACAATTAAAGACAAAGATTATGAGACAAAGTTAGATGTTACCAGGAGAGACGGGTCATCCTGTCCTTGGAGCATGTCACGTTCAAGAGTCGTCCAGGCGAGTGTTCCCCTAGCATGATGTCAGTCTTACTTGCTTCGATGGACTATTACGCCTGTTTCGTTCGTGGGGATACTGCACCTGCTTGATCGAACGTGGGCTTGATGTGCCTGTTTTGGTTAATCGTGGGTCCGCTGCGTCTGCTTGATCGAACGTGGGACCCGATGTGATCATGCTTGATTCGAACATGGGCAGATGTACATGCTTCGATCAAACGCGGGACCACCGTGTACATGTTTCAAATGTCGACCAGGTCTTGCGCCTACTTTGACCGTACGGTTGATGTAATTGCTCGAGTGTCATCTTGCTACTTCGACCAAACACCGACCCAGCTAGCTTGACTAAACACCAGACTTGATGCTTTGACCAAACACCGGCCTTGCTGTTTGCTTTGCTCGAACGTGGGACCCGATGTGAGCAAGCTTGCTTTTAAAAATGAACCTTGTGTGCTCAAATATAAATGTAGGTCCTATAGAAAGCGTTGAAGCAGCTTCTGGAGAAGGCCCGGGAGAGCGTTGAAGTGTTGGAGCTGAAACGCCTTCTTCTGGAGAGAGAGCTTTGATTGGGGACGGCTGTGTCTGCTTCGACCAATATGGGGCTAGGATCAAGTGGGACCGCCGCGTGCCTGACTGAACGTCGACCTTGTGTTTCGACTGAAAACCAGCCCTGCTGCGTGCGCCTGTTTTATTCGAATACCAGCCTTGTGACTTTGATCAATACCAGACTTGAAACTTGAGCAATACCGGACTTGTGACTTGATCAATACCGGACTTGTGACTTGATCAATACCGGACTTGTGACTTGATCAACACCGGACTTGAAACTTGAGCAATACCGGACTTGTGACTCGATCAACACCGGAATTGAGCAATATCGGTGTTTGGACCCAATACCAGCCTTGTGTACTCCAACGTGAATGTGTGTTCTGTCGTGTGTGACTATACATCTCACGCGTTTTTATACAAGTACCGACGTATGTCTTTTATTGTAGAATGAAGAAAAGAACTCCTGTTGAGATGTCTTCTGGGGATAATGCTGGTGCCAAGTCAGGAGGTGTTGACAGCTTCAAAGATATGCCGAACATTAATGATGAGTTGTTCACCGCGCCCTTTCAACTATATGAAAATATCCGTTCCAAAAGATAACCCTTCTCCTATCGACTTCAAGGTTTTTCATGCTCCACTGGGCCCTCATGAAGGATGGATGAGACGTATGTTGAGAAATGAGTACATCAAAGATAACTTGACCAGAGCGCAGATTATTAATGCAGCTTGAGTGTTGAAACGACTCGAGAGGATGTTAAAGTGGTTTCTGGTGCGAACATTGAGGTGGATCATGGAGAGAGTGTTGAAGAAGGATTCTGAAGCGAACATGGGTCCCGGAGAGAGCGTTGAGGCGGCTCTTGAATAGACCATTGAAGCAGCTTCTGCTAGAGGGAGCGTTGAAGTGTTTCCCTCTTCAGTTCGATTTACCCTTGCGAATTCCATGCTTCTTGACTGACCATCTCTCTCATGTTGAAGAATTCATTGACTGACGGTGAAGGAACTTCATGCTGAGCCTCAGTCCCCAAGCGTGGTTTACATGGTTTGTTCGTAGTGGTTGTTATTGAGCCAGATATGGAATATCTTGGACATTGTTTCGTCATTGTGGGAGTCGTGCATGTGGTACTGGAGTTGGAGTTGACGGACGCGCAGGATGTTGTATCTCGGTGGTTTTCCTCTTCTTTTGCTTGAGGAACCGCTTACGGAAGGTCAAGGTTGTATCGCTTTGTTGGTGAGATATATGCCCCTACAAACATTATGAGGCTCTTCATTACCGCGAGGCTGTTTCTTTCTATCAGGGCTTATGTTGTTGTAGATGAGCGTTCAACAGCTCCAGAGGATGACCAAAAGCGCGGATTCTCCAACATATCATGATAGACATGTACCACTGTCTGATAAAGTGACTCTCCCGGATCTTGTTCGACCAATGTCTGATAGAGTGACTCGCCCGGATCTTGCTTGATATGACACATGGACATCGTTATCTTCTTGAGGCTGCTCCTTGAGGTATTGGCTCCAGTGGAAGATTGCCGTCATAGAGCGTTGATACGTTGCACCGGTATTCTTTAAACCAAATGGCAGTATGGTATAATAAAAATTTCCGAGAGGAGTTCGAAAAGCTATCTTACTTGCATCATGCTCGTACATCCTTATCTGGTTGTAGCCGCTACATCCATCTATGGAGGAGAAATGTCGTGTCTGCTGGTTGCATCTACTAACATGTCGATGTTAGGTAGAGGAGGATCATTTTTGGAGCAGCACCTGTTCAAGTCTCTGAAGTCTATGCAGCACCTGATCTATCCACGTGTCTGAACTACAGCTGTTTAACCGACTTGGATACAGGTATGACATGTAGATGATGGGTGACCAATTTTCATCTAAATCCGGCATTTCTTCATATCTCCAAGCGAATATGTCCTGGTACTCTTTGAGAAGTTCCATGAGCTTCGTGCGTTTATCCGTACACAAGGTTGAGCTGATGGAGATAGGCCTAGGAGATTCCTCAATGATTTCAATCTCATCAGTTGTGGAGTTGGTGCCATCTTGCAGCTGTTGTGGATCATCTAGCACTTGTTCTTGTGGTTCGTTGCTATTGTAGCATTCCATTGGGTGGAGAGACTGGGTAACAGTCTCCCCTGCTAATTGATAATGGCAGTGTCGGTATACCGTTTTCCCTTTCTGGTCACGACTCGCCACAAAAGTTCGTTCCCTCTTCGTGTGAACATGGGTCGTGGATTCACAGGATGGAGAAGAATGTTTCGTCAGCAAAGATGCATCGTGGGTTTTAGCCCTCAATGATGCAAGCCGATCTTTTTCCTAAATTGACGCCCACGTGGGGAGTGGGATGCAACGAACTTGTCAGATTCTTTCCGCGGAGCAACTCCCGTATGTGCTGGTTTGGTTTCCCTCGAAGTACGTCATTGTGGTAGGCTTCCGTACGACCTTGCCTGGGAGAACCTTGGATGTCCTGAGAGTCTTGAGAGTAATCACATTCGAAGACGCTCCTGTTTAGATAAGGTCCGCCTTGAACTCTGAATCCTTGATGCGTGCGGTGACATGTAGGGCACGGTCGTGACCTTCCTCTGGTTGATTGCAGCAAAACGTCTCCGCGCGTTGATTTTTCGAGAGGTGTGAAAGTTCGCATAAAATTTCCACTAGAGAAACCGCTTCTCGATCCACCGACCTCTAGTTCATAGTGAAACTATTGACTTGAGGAGGATCGTTGTGAGGATCAGTCCCCAGTGCAGGAGTCTCCATGACAGGGCCGTTCATATCTGATGTCGCTTTTTTGATCAGGTCCATGGAGGTCCGCGCCGCTGAAGTACCTTCTCCGGTGCGTTGAATGCGTTCCTTTTTTGCTCCAGGGGCTGTCGCGGCTCTTGTGGAAATCGATCATTTAATGTCTTAAGAAAAGTGAGTACCTCTTTCTGAGTTGCGGCCATATCCGTTTGAGTCTTAGCAAGAACTTCCTGCTTCTCCATCAAGTCTGCAATGGTAATAGGGGATGGTCCTCCTCTCGTCCCTCCGGCTCCTCGTCCTGATGAAGGAGTGGAAGTTGTTGCTCTGGTGATGGAACATCTCCTGCTACGCTGGCACTGGTGGTAGAAGTGACGGCTCCATAAGATGTAATGACCACGGTAGCTCCACTGACAGGTACATCGACACCGGGAGTGTTATCCACACTAGCTCTATCAGAATTGATTGCTGATCCAGACCTGAGTTCTACCATCTTGAAATGGATTGATGACTGAATTGGTCCTAAGATCTACCCTTTTCGAAATTGATAAAATTGAATCGGATTTTGAAGAAATTGACTTTACAACCGAGAGATTAACCTCCCGCTGTGGTCGCCAATTGTTTATGGGTGAAAACTATTCTGCAGGATTTGGTAATTTGGGGTATGTGGATGCGGAATGAATCTAAACCCTAAACAAATGCACTGCGCGGTGAGTGCTTGTAGATTCGGAAATCAATCTGTGCAAGTCCGGCCTAAACCAAGAAATGGCCGTTCCATACTTGTTTCGGTCACAAAGTGAAGGATATGGAGTTGATCTTAGGGAGGGAAGCGAAGAAGGTGTTGAGATTGTGAAGGTGTTGGCTTGCTTATGACTTGTAACAGAAAGGTGAGCAGGCTTACGATTGATGCAAGCAGGCTCTGGGTGTTTGAATACGTTTTGTATTAACACTTGGTTTCTGTCTCGTCTCGACTTGTGTTGTTTTTCTCCTGTGTGGAAAATAGGGAGGAGAACCTATTTATACAAGTCATTTGAGCCTTATTCACGTCTCTCGTGGGAAGTGGAGGAAGTGGAGTGATGGAGTAGTGGAGGTGTGTGTTTGGTGTTACACGACCGGTCTTGCCCACTTCTCCTGTCATCTCTAACCGTCCATGACTTCCCGACACATTCTTCCGATGGCGCGTTGCACGCCGCACGCCGTAAACCGCCAGACCAATAACCCAGTATGTATCCCCCAGTTTGTGACATGATTGATGTCTCGAGTGTGTGGATCGTGGGATCCACAAAAGGTAGCATGTAATGCTAAATTGAATAACTGCGTTATTCAGGAAGTTGATACTTGTGAAGTATCATGTGTATTTTATGCAGGTACTACATCCTGGTGTGGTAGAGCGACGGGTGGTGATCACCATGACGCCTCATTGACCAATTAACTCCTGACCAGGGTTATATAACCAAGCCGGTGAAGCTGGACGGACGAGATGATCTTTGAGACACTCATCTGCGGCCACCGATGGAATCGGGGTTTTTTGAAGAGGTGCGCGAGCATCACTCTTGACTTGGTCGAAACCAAGCATGGGAAGGGTTTTGGAAAGGACCGACCGGGCATGCGTGTAAACAGCATGCCGGTGTACACGTCCGTACCTCTCTGTCCCATAAAGGCGCGATCTAGGCCACTCGATTTGACCGGCAAAGATGGGTGGTTGAGATCGGTTTGCGGCAGAAATCCATTGCCTCAAAGGAATTGGAAACCGCGTGACATGCCTAGTTTGGACGCGCGTTCCAAGACGACCAATCTTGGTCGGTCTTGGTCGATCAGTCTGGCGTGTAGGTGGTAGGCTGGTGTTCACGCCTATGACTGACTATCCAATGAAAACGTGTTCTAAGCCACTCAAATCGTCCGGTGAAGTTGAGTGGTCGAGATCAGTTTGCAATTTGGGAAGTGTAACCACGCAAGTTTGGACACGCGTTTTGGGATAGCCAGGCATGATATGCCTTGGCCGATCAGGTGAGGGGATAGACGGGCCCACGGTGGTCATCTTTGGTATGACCGGACTGCTTAATCTAATCTGGGACCCTCCATTCGTGCCGGAGAAGATGGACGCTCGTGATGCTCAAAACCTAATTTTTGGGTTTCACGGCCGTCCGTCATGCTATGTTCGGGCGCACGGGTGGGATAACCAACCATGGTTGGTCCTGACCGATTGGTCAGGTATGTAGGTGGGCCCACGGTGATTGTGTTGACATGCTCTGGGCCCTTTGAATCTACATCTACGCCCTCCATCTGTAGTTGCAGGATTTCCCACACTACACCCCTTACTCAATTTTGCTTAATTAATCCATTGAAAGATGTAAGATCACGAATATTTATTGATTGAATTCATGAAATGTTTACATAAGTAAATAGAATTACACTTAGAAATTAAAACACTCTTAAACTTTCTCTCTCCTAATGACTCGCTTAATCACTCAAAAAGATCTCTCCCTTTTCAACAGACTCCTTTAGCTCTTTATATAGGGTAATACATAGTGGGTGACAGCTAAGTTATCCTTTATTTTCGGGAATATCTCGCGAAGTGTCGCAAATGCACAAATATTCATTCTCGCGACACTTCTTACCCCTCGCCTGGTTTCATGTCTTCCAATTATTTTGTTTGCCGTTATTCATTGCGTCGTTTATTTTAGCTATCTCTGACGATCGCTCGCGACACCGTCGTTTATTAATCCCGCGAGCCTTGTACGTTGCGATATTATGATCCTACATCTTGCCTCTTTTTCCTTAAATATTGCTTGAAGAGCGATCTTTAAGGAAAACTTGTTGTTGTAGTATTCTTTGATCTTTGTTGATGAAGGAACGAGCGGAAGAATATTGGACTTGAAAAGTACGTACTTGCCTCTATTCTTTTGTGAAGTTCCGAAGCTTCTTTGTAATATATATACGAAGTGTCATTTCTTACCTCTTGAATTACAGAAAATAATCAATTTCGCAAGCTATTCTCGCCTATTAGGAAATACGTTGTATATTTGGATTCTACTAAAGTTCTTTTCGTCTGGCTTCCTTGGATTTAGTAGTGACCGTTTACACGTGTCTATACTTACCTCTTTTACCGGTGCATTTAATGTTAACCGGTCATAACATTTTTTTTTTTCATCTATTTATAGGAGCATCCCCTGTAAAGAATTTTCCTTTTCCTTTTCATCTTCTTCATCGTCTGCAAGCGTTCTTCTTCTTCATCGTTCTGCAAGTGTTTGTCTATTATTGTCTCTTACCGTCTTCTTCACCATTTTTGCTATTCCCTGGCAGTTGTTACTCTCATGGCGTCCGGGTTTGTTAATTTTGCCATATCTGGCTGATTTTGTGGTTGATCAAATTTGAGGTTAGCCTTTCTTGTTGAGATCACTCTGGTATAATTAACTTTGCAGTTCTCTTTCTGCCATTGTTGTTTAGCAAGAACCAACCCAGAACTAAATTTACCGTGAAGGACCCTCTTCGTTCTTTGGGCTCGCCACCGAAACCTACTTCGCAACAAGAATCCCTTACGCAACCAAAGCCCTTTTCGCGAGCAAAATCTATGGCTACAAAAAGACTGTCTGCGAGTGACAAGGTATTTAAGAAACACTTGTTTTTATTAACAATACCTTGTTGCCTCTGTTTCTTATTTAATTTGTCATTCGCAGGATGATAAAACTACTGGTAACACTCCCAAAAGGCTTCGCTACTCTAAACCTGTTACCCCCAACGTTCCATTTCCTTCATTCACATCTTCGTCTCCTGCTGCGAAATCTTCGCGAGATAATTTTGTGCCTCTTTCTTCTGGTAACATTACTAGCGACAATATTTCTATACCTCAACTCCTTATAGACCAAGTTCCTTACAACTGTCCTACTACAAACGATATTATACCTCCTCCTGCTATCAATGTCCCTGCTATTTCTCCAATCACTTCTCTCCCTGAAACCTCCTCTTCTCATGAGGTTCCTTTGACCAAAGACGACTCATCTTCTTTGTTTGAACAAATTCCTCTAACTGCGGAAAATGGAGGGGATAGATGTGGCCTTTAAGGTCCTTTCGATCTCGTGAATGATGCCAAAAAGACTTCTGGCGATCTGTCAAATCCAATGTCTGCGAGATTTTAAGTAAGCATCTTGGTCCTGATAGGATCTCGCAAGCATCTTTAGTTCAAGAGATTAATAGGCTGAAGGACGATCTCCAAGTTATGGCTGTAAAATGTAATAATCTCCACCTTGAAAATCAAAAATTTCTCAGTATCTCACTAGATCGTGATAATCTTCGCAAGAAGAATGAAGAATTAAAAGGTATGCTCTCGCCACCCCCCTTGCTCAAACCCTTGCTCGTCCTCCAAGTATTAAACCAGAAACGAATAATGGAGATATATCAGACGGAGTCTATCGTTGAAGAAGTTCGAGTTGAAAGAGATGCTTGGATGGAGCAGTATAATCTCTTAGATAATCTTCATACCTATGCGGTGATCAAATAAATAACTTGTCTAAAGAGAATTTTGATTTATCACAAAAGCAAGACTCATTAAGTAATGACTTATCTCGCCTCTCTTATTCTTTGACTAAAACTAATTTGGAGTTGGAAACTTTATCAGATGAGAATCGAACTCTTTCACAAGAGAAACGTTCTCTGTTGAATAAGGTGGCGATCTACTCAAATAACAGATATGATGCTTGTCAAAAACTATGCAAAGAACAAGAACAGGCCATTCATACTTTGAAAAATCAACTTGAAGAGAGTTCCACCGAGAGAGATAAACTTATTCAAGGTAGAATAACTTTGAGTGTAAAAGCGAAGCAATTCCAGGAACAATGCACCAAATTAGAAAAATCCAATTCTACTCTCGCCACCGAAAATTCCATACTTGTTTCTAATGACAAGAAATTGCGATCTCGATTGAAAGGTTTAGTTGGAGACTCATTTGATGATGCCATGGACTGTCTGGGGAATAACTTCGCGGCTTTAATTCAACAACTTACTCTTCAAAAGGAAGGTAGTCAAATTATTTGACTACCTTAATTCATTTATTTCACAAATTTTTAATTATTCTGAAAGTTCCAAAGATCCGTTGTAAGGATCTCTTTTAATCTTTTCTTGCGTGTTTATTATGCAGATTCTGAGAAGAAGCTTCGCGCCGTCGTTTCTACTCTCAAATCAGATTATTCCAAAATTCGCAAAGAAAATGGATTACTCGCTTCCTCCCTCGCTCGTTCTCGCGATCGTGCAGAACGTAGATTTGATTACATGTCTGACTGTAAAGACATAGATAGTAAAAACCGTCAAAAAGCGCTGCTTCGTCAATTCCCCCTCAAAGCGGAAATCCTCGTGAATGAGATTTTACTGTCTAAGTCTCTTGATCCTATACATGTTGATCCTCTGGAAGTAAGTGACGATGAAGTCCCTAATTCTCCTGATAGTGATTATGACTATGAAAGCGGCGAAGATCTCCCTAGTAAGGAAGTCGTCGATGAAGATCCGAATAGAAAAATTTCTGATGAAAGTCCAGCAACTGGCGAGAACAAAGGTGATGAAAACATTTCTGAAGAAAATCCATCAATCGGCGGATGTGAAGGCGATAAAGGCGTGAAAAGTCTCAACAACCCTCTGTATTTGATAATGCAGATGTAGAGAGTTGAATTCCCTTTGTAATTTGTTAGAATTCCTTTTTGTTTGAATGACTTAACTCTTTTGATTGAGTAATTTCCATATTTCTTTCTTCCTTTCTTAGTTAAGACCACCTTGCGAGCATGTTTGCTCATTGAATCTTTTATTAAGTAAATCCATCCCATTAGGGATTTGATTTTAATTCTTCTCACTGCGACAAAGTCGCAGGCCGCCTTTACATTTTCATGCAGAGGCCCATTGACTTTGCCTTATCATTTTTGTGTGGTCTTCCAAGTTAGACCTCCCTAATTAGAGGTCTTCCCCTGCCACCTTTCATCACGACAAAATCGCAGGACGTCTTTACACTTGCATGTAAAGACCCATTGATCTTGCCTTATCATTTTCCAAGTATTTTTGCCTCTGCAGGGATGTTTTAGTTGCGACAATATGACAGGTCTAGATATCCTTGCGAACATAAAGCCCCATGACATTGCCGTCGTGCGACGAAATCGCAGGACGTCCGTACACTGTCGTGTAAAGACCCATTGATCTCGCCTTACCCTCGCGTTAGTATTATTGCCTCTGCAGGATCATTGCACAAATATGACAAGCCTAAATTCTCTTGCGAAAACATAGCCTTATGACATTTGCGTCTGTTTTGACACCCCCCCTAATGGAGAGCGTCGCCCTTATCATCTCCCCGGTTGCCCCTTCAAGGAGGCGAAACATCGGCCATACAAGACTAGCTCCTCCCATCCGGTCTTAACAACAACCAGTTGTTTTCGCAGCCTCTTATCCCTTATACCTATATGGTTTATGGTTACAAGACTGCACCCTAAGTGGAGTTTTCTTCGGGCGAGTGCAACATATGCCAAGACTTGCCAAGAATGGCCAGGGTAGGTTCATCCATCCCGGGCACTCTGGCTCAACCGTGTACCCCGGCGCCTTGAGCATACACTGACTCCTTGGAAGAGACCCTCGGTCGCCCAACCGGGTATAACCTTATATATATAGTTGGGAATCCAAGGTACCTCTCCCGATAGGCTTTCATGGGCCCCAAATTTTCATGACTCGGGCTTCGGGAGCGGTGTAACCTTCCCCGAGCCATGTCGAGAGATACCCCCTTATATGACGCACTTTAGGTCTTACATTTGCCTCTTACGAAATGTTATTCGCGAACTAGGGTGTACGCCATAAAGGTTCGTCCCATTCATTCATTCTTTTATTCAATCATTCTTCATCATTTGCTATTTTGCTTGCGAGATATTCGCCGATTCATTCATTTAATCATTCATTCTCTCTTGTGGTTTTGTTAAGCCATTCATGACTTCTTGTCATTTTTGTCGCGAGATCTTCACGGATTTTGCGAAGAAGTACTTCATCTTGATTCATTTTTCCTCTCCCATTTTTACGGGTAATACTTTTTTAAATATAATCTATTCCATGGTCTATCCAATTTTTGTCCCACATCTTTTCCTTCGGGATCCATCAGTCTATATGCCCCCTGTACCAACTACCTCTTTGATGATATAAGGTCCATCCCATTTTCTCGCCAACTTGCCTCCACTTTCACGTTGATATATTGGGGTTTCTCGCAACACCAAGTCTCCTGGTTGGAACTCACGTATTTTTACACGCTTGTTATATTCTCTAGCCAATCTTCGCTGATAATTCTCCATGTGTCGCAATGCCTTTTCTCGTTTTCCTCCAATTCATCCAACTTGATTAGAATGTTGCTGCGCTAAGATTTTTATCCCAGACCTCTTTTTTGGTTGTCGGAATCACAACCTGTTGGGAGTATCTTGCTTCAACTCCGTAAGTTAAGCAAAAAGGGGACATTCCTGTGGCTTCTCTTCTAGTTGTATTATAAGCCCATACTGCATTGGGTACTTGTTCGCACCATCCCCTATTGTGTCCTTCCAACTTTTTCTTCAATATATCGGCAATTGTTTTGTTTGTTGCTTCCGCTTGGCCATTAGCTTGTGGATATAATGGAGTTGATTTTCCACATTTTATCCGAAATGCATTAAGCGAAGAACTCTATATTTTGCCCTTCAAATTGCTTCCCATTATCGGATACCAATTGTGCGGGGATCCCAAATCTGCATATAATATTTTCAAATATGAAAGTAAAAACATCCTTATCGCGAATGTGCTTTGGACCGCTTTCACCTCTGCCCATTTTGTGAAATAGTCCGTTGCGACAATTAAGTACCTTCTTTGTCCGTTCCCCGGTAAAAATGGTCCCACAATATCTAAACCCCATTTTCCAAAAGGCCACACACTTATCGAAGAATTTAACGGTGCTCCGGTGCATGTATCTTCTTCCCATGTCTTTGACAATCTTCGCAGCGTCTGGATATTGCTCTCGCGTCCTCATGCATATATGGCCAATAATATCCTTGCGTCTTTGCCTTATATGCCAAAGATCTCCCGCCGCTATGATTTCCTAGCATCCCCACTATGCAGCATCTTCAATATGGTTTCTCCTTCTTTCCTTGTTAAACATCGAAGCGAAGGTCCATCAAAAGAACGCCGATAAAGCACGCCATCTCGTAATTCATAATTTGTTGCCCGGCTCTTTAACTTGTGTGCTTCCATTCTATTTCTTGGTACCTCGCCTTTCATTAAGTACGCGTGAAGTTCTACTCTCAGTCTTCCTCGCGACATTGCATTTCATCTACCACCATCATTATATCTGCTTCTTGTCCCTCTTCTTTATTAATTGATGGCGCCAGTAGCGTCTGTATTTTGATATTCCTCGCAGTTGGGTCTGTCATCATACTTGATATAAAGGCAAAAGCGTCTGCGAGTCTATTATCTCTCCTTGATATGTGCCTCCATTTTATTTTCGGTATCTGTGCCACAACACTTCTACAAGCTTCCTGTATTTCGTAGGGATGGATCATTTGTAGCATACTTCTCATTATCGACAAATTGCCGGTTGCGAGTCACCGGTAATCCTCACATTCTCCAGTTTCATTTCTATTGCAAATCGTAAAGCATGTATTATAGCTTCGTACTCCGTTTCATTATTGGTAGACTCAAATTCCAATCTAAAAGCAAAAGCTAACTTATTGCCTTACTCGCGAAATCACAACAATTCCCACTCCTTTACCTTCTCCATTTGATGATCCATCCACTAATATTTCCCACCTGTCCGCTCGATTAACAAGTCTTTCGGATCTCCATGCTCTTCTTCTACATCCATCATTTCATCCATTGCTTCATCTTCCTCCAAAGGAAATTCTCGCTTTAAAGTCTCTGCGACAACTTTGTGACTTGGTTGAAGATAATATTTCATATTTGAGTTTGCAATGGCTTATTTGAGCATTCCATCTTTCGACTCTTCCCGATCTTTTTGAATTTTCATTACTTGACTCAATTGGTACCTTTGTTACCACTCTAACAGATGTGCACGAAAATATATGCGAAGTTTAAACGATGCATAAACTAACGCCAGGATTAGTTTTTCAATCTTCGAATAATTTCTTTCTGCGGCATTAAAAGTTTTGTTGATATAATAGATTGGTTTTTCTACTCCTGCGTCCGTTCGCAGTAAAACTGCACTTAAGGCATGCGATGTTGTCGCGAGGTATATTAATAATTCCTCTCCTGGTTCTGCCTTCTGCATAATGGATATATCCATTAAATGCTCTTTGATCCCTTGTAAAGCCTTTTCACATTCGTCCGTCCACTTAAATTTCGATCCTTTTTTCAGAACACTGAAAAAGTGTTTACACTGTCGATGACCGCGAGATGAACCTTCCTAGTGATGCTAGCAACCCATTCAGCTTTTGAACATCCTTTACTTGTCGCAGTGTCGGCATATCGCGAATTGCTTTTACTTTCTCCGGGTCAACATGTATTCCTTCCTTTGATATAATGTAACCCAAGAACTTCCCTGACGCTACTCCGAAGGTACATTTTTCCTGGATTGACTTTGATGTTGAAACGCCTCATTTGTTCAAAGATTTCTTTCAAGTCTCGCACATGATCTTCTTTTTTACTTTTTACTAGCATGTCATCTACGTATACCTCTAATGTTTTATGTATCCATTCTCGAATACCTTTTCTACCATCCTTTGATACGTTGCTCCAAAGATTTCGCAAACCAAACGGCATTTTAGTATAGCGAGTATAATCCTCTTGGAGCGAAGAAAGCAAATGTGTTCTTGGTCTTCTTCGGCGAGAGGAATTTGATTGTAACCTTTGTATCCGTCCAGCGATGATACTCTTTCATTCCCGGCCCGATTCGACCAGTTGTGGAATGTCTCAGTAATGGAAAACCTGTCTTTAGGAAAGCCTTATTTAGATCAGTGAAATCAATGCAAATCCTTATTCCCTTGTTCTTCTTTGGAACTATAACCATATTCGCTATCCATTCAGGATATTTTGCTTGTCTAATAATTCCCGCATCCAAAGATCTTCTCATAGTTCTTCTTCTATCCGAGGGTGATATCTTTGTTGCTATCTTTCTAATTCTTTGTTTGAATGGCTTCACATTTTTATCAATTTCCAACTTGTGACAAGGCTACCGATGGATCTATACCAGGGCACTTCATCCATATCCCACGCGAAGATATCTTTATAATCCCGCAATAGATCGACGGTTCTTTTCTCTTCATCCACTCCCATGTTAGTTCCAATCTTTAGCATCTTGGGTTTTTCCTTAGTTCCAATATTTACTTCTTTGGTTTGTTCTGCCGCGACGTAACTGGCCTTCGGTTCTCCCATAGGGGTCGGTCCTTTTGGTTCTTTCGCAAGATCATTTTCTTCTCCCGAGATCTCGCTAGGTATGCCTTTCCCTTCCTTCGCTTTTATCATGTAAACTCTGAATTCTTCTTCTTTCTTAGCCGCCTTTGCCATCTTTTTGCGATACTTTGATATACTCTTTCGCTTGTTTACTTGTTCTTCGCAACACTTTACTTCATTTTGATAATATATTCTTCCTTTAGCAGATCCCCTTTGATCTCGCCGATTCCGGTTGGTGTAGGAAATTTGATACATTGATGAAGCGTCGACGCCACGGCTTTTTATTGCATGTACCCATGGTCTTCCTAGTAATATGTTATACGGTGATTCCATATCCACTACACTCGGCGTCACCTGTGTTTCGATTCCTCCTAATGGAATACGTATTTCTATCTCCCCTTTAACTTTTGTTATGGATTTACCAAAACCTTGAATATTGTATGCCGCGAAAATCATATCTTCGTCTTTATATCCCATCTTTTTGTAAGCGTGATAAAACATGATGTTCACCCAGACTCACTGTATCAATTAAAACTCCATTCACTACCCATGTTTTCACTGTGTTCTCTAATTCCTCTCCTTCCTTATACGCGTTTATTGCGATCACCAGTGGAGATGCGTGATCCAAATTTTCTTTGGATATTTCCCCCGCCGTGAATGTTATCTCTTGCTTTTCCCAATCTTTCAAAGGTGAAGTTATTTCTCTATCTGTAATCTTCTTTCCTTCAAAATCTCGTTTGTGTATTCTTCCTCTGATATTTTCATGAAATTCGCTAATCATTACTCTTGTGTCTCTGTCTTTTGCATGCCATATCTTTTTCATCCGATTCAAGATTTTCCTTTCTCATTTTCCTGATTCAAACAACTTTAATTACAATCTTCTCTTTTTTTACCAATGATCGTCCCTGTTTCTAGCGCATATGTAGTTGCAGGATTTCCCACACTACACCCCTTACTCAATTTTGCTTAATTAATCCATTGAAAGATGTAAGATCACGAATATTTATTGATTGAATTCATGAAATGTTTACATAAGTAAATAGAATTACACTTAGAAATTAAAACACTCTTAAACTTTCTCTCTCCTAATGACTCGCTTAATCACTCAAAAAGATCTCTCCCTTTTCAACAGACTCCTTTAGCTCTTTATATAGTGTAATACATAGTGGGTGACAGCTAAGTTATCCTTTATTTTCGGGAATATCTCGCGAAGTGTCGCAAATGCACAAATATTCATTCTCGCGACACTTCTTACCCTCGCCTTTGGTTTCGCTGTCTTCCAATTATTTTGTTTGCCGTTATTCATTGCGTCGTTTATTTTAGCTATCTGCGACTGCCTCGCGACACCGTCGTTTATTAATCCCGCGAGCCTTGTACGTTGCGATATTATGATCCTACACCATCTATACCTGCGAAGATGCATGGTTGAGACTGTTTTGCGACACATGTAATATGCTGCAAACCCTAATTTAGGGTTTTCCGTCCATACGCTCTGGTTTGGACATTTTGGCAAGCTATGCCAATATTTTGGGGAGGCCACCATGCGGGGTCCGCGTTGGTTCGGCAGTGAATATTCCATACCTGCTTGGGGGTTATGGAATTGATCTGGGCCATCCAATCACGCTGGTGTGGTTGGATGAACGAGATCATATACAGACTGATACGGACAGTCCGGATGCTCAATCGGGCTAGTATAACACACCGAGAGTTCTCAATCGGGCTAGTATAACACACCGAGAGTTGCAGTCTGTACAAGTATTTCGTACATGCTTTCATTATAATGCTTGGAGGTTCGTGTTGCTCTGCTGAGAGCAACACTCAGTCGTCATGCCGCATGATAATGAGTACGAAATACAAGGTCGCTTACGCATTAATTAATAATGCTATAAATTCACAGGGTATATGGGATTGTTGCCACATGCTCCAACCTGGATGAATTTCATGTATTTAATTCACAGAATGGGATTGTTGCCACATGCTCCATTCTAGGTGAATTAGTAAAGTGAAGAAGTATTCAATACTTATTAATGGCTTTATCTTTTACAAGATGTTAGCGCATAATTTTCTGGTTTTTACAATTTTAACCTTAAATGAAAATCCACCATCAACAGCGGTATATGGGTATCATCCCATTGATGCATAGCTCCACCAACTGGCGTTCAGTGATGTTCGGATCATGACAATCTAGTGCTTGAGTTCTGAACCTCTTAACGAAGTCGTTCGGATGCTCGTTGTTCCGCTGAGAGACTCTCCCTAGATCCTCGAAAAGGTGATCTGCTTTCTCGGACACGAAGAAATATTTCCTGTAGAAAGCACCGACCATCTCCCCCCAATTGGATATGCTGTCAGGTATGATGTTGTTGTACCAGGTGTACGCCCTTCCCGTAAGTGATTTCGAGAATTTTTTCAGGCGGAGAACATGATTGTACTCATGCTCTCCCAAGGATTCCAAAAATCGAGAAACGTGCTCACGAGCGTTACCAGTACCATCGTAGAGGGAGAACTGAGGAGAGGTGTATCCTCTTGGAAGAGGGATTCGTTGCATATCTTGAGGGTACGGCGGTTGATGTTGGTGTGCATCCATCAGATTTCCTTTGCCTCGGTTTTGGAGAAGTCGTTCCAGGTCCTCACGTGTGATGAAGTTGGATGGCCGGTCCCTCTCTCTTAGGCGTTCAGGAGCAATACGAGCTTCTTCACTCATGTGGGTCCGAGTGGAAACGCTTGCTCCGGATGTATCGAAGGCATCTCTTGCTGGCTCTAAGGGTTGCCGTGAATCTTTTGGCAATCGTTCAGTTAAAGTTTTAAGGAAAGTGAGTACCTCTTTTTGAGTTGCGGCCATATCCGTTTGAGTCTTAGCAAGAATTTCTTGCTTCTCCATCAAGTCTTCAATGGTAATAGACGGTGGCCCTCCTCTTGTGCCTCCGGCTCCTCGTCCTGATGAAGGAGTGAAAGTTGTTGCTCTGGTGACCACTGGAAGCGTTACACTTGAGGATATACCGGGATTTGCGGCTGCTCTGGCTCTAGTGATGGGGGGCGTTACACCCATTGGAACGTCTCCTGCTCCGCTAGCGTTGGTGATAGGAGTAACGGTTCCACGAGATGTATTGACCATTGTAGCTCCACTAACGGGTACATCGACACCGGGAGTGTTATCCGTACTAGCTCCATCAGGATTGATTGCTAATCCAGACCTGAATTCTACCATCTTGAAATGAAATGCTGATTGAATTGATTCTAAGACCTACCCTTTTTTTTTTGAAATTGATGAAATTGAATCGGATTTCGAAGAAATTGACTTTACAACCGAGAGATTAACCTCCCGCTGTGGTCGCCAATTGTTTATGGGTGAAAACAATTCCTGCCGGAATTGGTAATTTGGGGCGTGTGGATGAGGAATGAATCTAAACCCTAAACAAATGCACTGCGCGGTGAGTGCTTGTGATTCGAGAAATCAATCTGTACAACTCTGGCCTAAACCAAGAAATGGCCGTTCCAAACTTGCTTCGGTCATAAAGTGAAGGAGATGGGGTTGATTTTAGGGAGGGAAGCGAAGAAGGTGTTGAGATTGTGAAGGTGTAGGCTTGTTTATGACTTGTAACAGAAAGGTGAGCAGGCTTACGATTGATGCAAGCAGGCTTTGAGTGTTTGAATACGTTTTTGTATTAACACTTGGTTTCTGTCTTGTCTTGACTTGTTCTTGTTGTTTTTTTTTTTGAAAAATAGGGAGGAGAACCTATTTATACAAGTCATTTGAGCCTTATTCACGTCTCTCGTGGGAAGTGGAAGAAGTGGAGTTGTGTGTTGGTGTTACACGACCAGTCTTGCTCACTTCTCCTGTATCTCTAACCGTCCATGACTTCCTGACACTTTCTTGTGATGGCGCGTTGCACGCTGCACGCTGTAAACCGCCAGTCCAATACCCCAGTATGTATCCCCCAGTTTGTGACATGATTGATGTCTCGAGTGTGTGGATCGTGGGACCCACATAAAGTAGCATGTAATGCTAGACTAAATAACTAAATTATTTAGGAAGTCGATACTTGTGAAGTATCGTGTGTATTCTACGCAGGTACTGCATCGAGTATATTCAGCATGTATGAAGCATTGCTGTTTTTAAGGCTTACCGGAGTAAGTCACGAATTAAAGCGTCTTAAAATAACATCATGTCCAGCCATCTTCTAGTGATCGTTTGGAGGCTATACAAGTAAGCCCTGACTTGACCGATCACTCCATGTGGAAGAGTGGTGGACGGTGATTGTGGTGACGCCTTGCTGGTCTCTTAACTCCTAAACAGGGCTGCTTGACCAAGCTGGTAGAGTTGGACGGACGAGATGATCTCATGACACTCATCTGCGACCGTTGATGAAGTTTTAGGGCTTTTGAAGAGGTGCGCAGGCATCACTCTTCAGCTTGGTCGAAACCAAGCATGGGAGGTGTTTTGGAAAGGACCGACCGGGCATGCGTGTAGACGGCATGCCAGTGTACACGTCCGTACCTCACTGTCCCATGAAGGTGCGATCTAGGCCACTTAATTTGACCGGCAAAGAGGAGCGGTTGGGATCGATTTGCAACAGAAATCTGGTGCCACAAAAGCCGCGCATCATTCCCACTTCGGGCGCACACTTCAAGACGACCAAGCCTGGTCGGTTCCGGCCGATTGATTCGGCGTGTGGGTGGTAGGCTGGTGTTCACGCCCGTACTTCATTGCCTCATAGAAACGTGATCTAAGTCGCTCAATTTGTCTGGAGAAGTTGAGTGGTCGAGATCAGTTTGTGATTTGGGAAGCGCGACCACACTAGTTTGGGCGTGCGTTTTGGAGAAACCAGGCATGGTATGCTTTGGTCGGTCGGGTGAGGAGATAGATAGTTCCACGGTGATCATACTGATGCTCACTGGACCTGCTCAATTGTCTCCTAAGCCCCTCATTCGATCAGGATAAAACGGACGCTCGTGATCGATACAAACCCTAATTAGGGTTTTGGCCGGCCGTGCTTCATGCATTGTTTTGCACGCACAAATTGGGACAACCAAACATGGTTGGTCCTGACTGATTGTTCATGTGTGTAGGTGGGCCCACGGTGTTTGTGTTGACATGCTCTGGGCGCTTTGAATCTACATCTACACCCTCCATTTATGCATGCGAAGATGGATGGTTGAGACTGATTTGTGACACATGTAATGTGTCGTAACCCTAGTTTAGGGTTTCACGTCCGTGCTGTTTTGGCTGGACGAACTGGTAAGCGTTGCTTCCCTCTTGGGGAGGCCGACCATGCGGGGCCCGCATTGAGTCGGTGGTGAATACTCCAATACCTACTTAAGGGTTATGGATTCGATCTGGGCCATCCAATCATGCTGGTGAAGTTGGATGGTCATGATCGTTTCTGAGACTGATATGGACAGTCCAGATTCAAAATATGCTCAATCGGGCTAGTATAAGACACCGAGAGTTGTAGCCTGTATGGGTATTTCGTACATGTTTTATTATTAATGCTTGGAGATTCGTGTTGCTCTGCTGAGAACAACACTCAGTCGTCATGCCGCACCGTAATGAGTACAGAAATACGAGGCCGGGTCATGCATTAATTAATAATCTTTGTAAATTCACAGGTATATGGGATTGTTGCTACATGCTCCAACCTGGATGAATTTTGTGTATTTAATTCACAGAATACTAGGATTGTTGCCACATGCTCTATTCTAGGTGAATTAGTAAGGTGAAGAAATATTCATCACTTATTAATGGCTTTATCTTTTGTATGATGTTAACGCATAATTTTGGCTTTTACAATTTCATCCCTTAAATGAAAATCCACCATCAACAATGGGTTTCAAGGTTCTACCAAAACAAGTTCGGTTCTACCTCCATGTGAGTACTGTTCATATTCACGTTAGTTACCAAAATTCGGTTGACTAGGTACTAGGATCGGTTCCCCGCAACTTATGGTAACTACCTGTATTCGGCTGCACATGTCCATAGGATCGGTTCCCCAAAAACTTCAAACTTGTTGCACATGTTCATAGGATCGGTTCCCCCATCTACTAAAAACGTGTTGCACCTCTTACAAGGATCGATTCCCTCTTGTAAATTTGTTGCACCTCTTACTAAGATCGGTTCCCCAATGACTAGATAAAAGTTGCTATTTACAAGGCATCGATCATACCATCTTGAGTGATTACTTAAGATCGGTTTCACTAATAAAAGTCATACCAATACATAAGTCAGGCCTTGTGAATAGTTTTACCAAGATACATAAACAAGTTTATGAGCAGTTATACTAAACACACATATTGGTAATTCAAAAAAGATTTGCAATGAATAACAATACCAATAAGCCTAGCGATTTCCCTTTCGATTCACAAAACAAGTTTATGAACTTACTTCCTTTAAACGAATGTAAAACATTGTTTCCTAGGATGAAATCTTCACTCATACCCATACATAATCACAATAGCATTCATATGATCATGTCGATGTCTTATATACAAAGTTTCATGGTTAAGCAATAAACCTCGTATTGTATTCCTTAATACTATGTCTAACTAGAGTATCATACACAGCTTCGCAGTTATGTTTTCAATATGCACGACTTGAAAGATACATTAGGGAATGAAATAGTTCAAGTCAAATATTACTAACCTCAAGAGGAAGGATGATATTGTCGTTGTAGCTCCATACTTCTTCACATTCTTCAAGTCTTCGCAGTTATGTTTTCAATATGCACGACTTGAAAGATACTTGTAAGTCTCATATCCTAATACTTTCAAGCTAACCTGTACGAAGTTGACTCTAGTATATAATCAAGCGACTCTTTAAATGAGTTTTGATTCACTAAAATATGACAACCAAACTTGACATACCAACGCTTGGTGAGTTCAACCGAGCAATGCTCTAACAATCTCCCCCTTTATCAATTTTAGTGACAAAACTCTTACATCATATGGATAAACAAATTACAAAAATTCATTATACACATACGCTTGATTCCAAGTTCAACAGCACAAAACCTGCATTAAATTCAATCCTTAAATGCCACTGCTGACATTATAATAACAAAGCTAATACTCCCCCTAAAGGTAAGATAGGTAGATTTTCAATCCGCACATCTTTGTTATTTTCATGTAGTTCCTCAAAACTACATATCATATGGTATGTGACTCCCCCTTAGTCTATGCTTTCACTCTTTTCGTTAGATTAAACGTTTTAGCACAAATGTCCTTTCCCTTAGTGATACCAACTCACAACAAGTCAATATCACTTGTTTACTCCATATATTTCTCCCCCTTTTTGTCACGAAATGACAAAGAAATGAAAAAATAAAGGACAAACCAAAAGGATCTTACAAATCTCACAAAGAGAATTTGCAAACCTATAAGAGTTGAGCACGAGGGTTTTACACACCATTTTAGATACCCAATATCAAAACAGAAACTACAAGTAATTTGGTTTTAACATGTTATCTAGGAAACAATTGCCCGAAGCAATTTTCCCTAATAGTTTAGCACATCAAAAATCGACTAAGCATCTTAGTTCTTTTGCTAAACCGATTGTACAAATACAATCGCTTGTTTGATAAGACCAAAATAAAGATCAGAATTAACTTTATTTTTCTCATTAGGTTCTAATTAGTCACAAAGAATAACTTACACCTTTCACTTTTAAACAAGACAAATACTAGGTTAGTTAACTAGTAATTCTTGTTAAGGCATTCGATTAGACTTGAATAACCGAAACCTTCATATTTGATAAGTCTAACTAAGATCTGAAAACTTAGTCTCTCTTATCCGGAAATCACTTGGACTAAACAAATGATCCCGAAACACTTTAGTTAAGCCATAAACAATCCATACAAACCAAATAAATCAAATTGGATAATCATTTATCTTAACCGGAAGCAATTGAAACAAACATAGACATTATAACACCGCAATTGCACCGAAATTTTGTAAGCCTAAACAATTGATATCAAACAATAACGAAAGATAACAATAGTTTTTCTTAACTGGAAACAATTGAATCACAATCAAACATCCATACACAAATAATGGAATCAACATCAATTGTACCGAAATTTTGTTAAGCAAAAGCAATAAATATACGCAATAAAATCAGGCTTTTCTTAAACAGAAAAACGATTAACTAACAAAGTCGTTACCTCAAATTTTGCTTCCTCTTCTCCAATATGTTTGCATCTTCTTTCCAGGGAGAATTGATATTGAAATATCATTATGTTTTTATCCTTATGCAAAACAAAAGAACAACAACAACCAACCTTTACCAGAGAAAGGTTTAAAACCGGTTTTTAACTATTGCAAGCAAAAGTTGAAAACCCCGAAACACATATGCTTTTATGCTAAACCAAACGATTCAACATATTGTGACTTTTTCACATACTATTTCAATCAGAACCCCTCATGATCCTTTGATAAAGCCTACCAACATGGGCTAGGACTTAATCCTGCTAAACCAAAAAGTCACCCAAACCATAAGGGTTCACAACATATGAGATCGAATATTAAGGTCAATAAAACCGAAACTAGACATCCCATACACATACATAGCAATAAAATAAAGCATTCAAGCACAGGCTATGTAATCATAAACTATCACAAGAAAAATTATAAATCAAATAATTTTATAAGATAGTTTTATTCATAATAGATTTTACAATTATTGAAAGTAATCAAGAACTGAAGTCTATTTTAATTTCATGAAGACAAATCAATCTTCATTTGTTTTCTCATCAAATCTTCTTCAAAGTCTTCTTCTTGTTCTCCTTTTATAAACTCATTATTGATCATTAGGATTCCTTCAAGGGTTTTCGGATCATTTCTATAGGAAAATGCCAACTGTTTCTGAATACAGTCCAATTGTCTCCCAAGACATAAAATATGAAACATGAGATCTCCATTACTATAGATTTGATCATATGAGATACTAGATCCCTTTTGAGTTCCACTCATCCGATTGATAATTCCCTGTGAGACAGTTTTAGTATCTTTCTCATCTCCAAAGTTGTTCCCCATTGCTTTTTCATACAGCTTGGTGATGAGACAAGGATATCCAAGATTTCTATGAAATCATGTGGTATTGAGAGATTCAATGATTTTAATCATTTGATCAATAATTATTCCACAAATATGAATTCGTTTTTTGCCTTCAAGAAGATAGTATATAAGTTCAGCAAATTCTCTATTCCATAGAGAAGAATCTCTCGTACAAGCAAAGAGAGTTGCTACGGCAAGTTTACCGAAAATCCTTAAGTGTAAGGGTACGTCCTTGGTTGGCATCTTTTCCCTTTTTCCATTCAACAGTTTTACCAGTGATGCGTTTTGAAATGTTATCGTGCTCAATTTCAGAACCTGTAATCATATGCCCTTTCACACTGTAATTAATGATTTCTGATATCATCTTTCTGTTGACATGAAAAAAAGTACTTCCAACCAAGGTGCTAAAAGTAATCTTTTCATGATTAATATTGTGAATATTACCATAAAAGATTCTTACTATATCAGGTGAATATTTTTCAAATCCGAACATATTTCCCCAGATTCGGTCTTGAACAAACTTCACATAACTGATTTCTGAAACATCTGGATCGAATTTATTTTCTTCGGTGAAGCTTACTCCCTTCAAAGCTTTATATCTTTCAAAACATGTATTATATACAAAATTTGTAAGATCATGCTTCCCTTTGATCAAGTGAGGATGCTTGATTTTCTCAATATCTCCTGGAGGAATAAATGGATTCAAGACAAAGTTGTCTGTTTCAGTGTTTTCTTCTCTTGATTTCCTCTTTCTCATACTTTCGAAAATATGAAAAACCCTAGTTACGATTTTGACCAATCTTCCCCAATATGTTTGAACACGTAGCAAGAGATTATCTTTTATAGGAAGAATTGATATTGAAAATCGGAAATAACTAGTTTTAGGAAATCTTGTCAAAATCGGAAACCGAGACTTGTGGGGAAACAATTCCGATTTTATATCTAGGTCCTTCTTTTGGAAAATCGGTTTTTCATGGACTGGATCTTTATTTCGGATCGATTCCATGTTTTTTTCCAAAAGTCTGTTTAATCTTTTATTACCAGAATTTGATAATAATACTTGAAATTTACTCAAGAATTTACTAGAGTATACAGAGATAAATTTGAACAAAATATGATATTTGTTAAAAATACCATCAGAATCATAAACCCTGTAATATTTCAAAAGATCACTTGTTTCATTAAAACAGTTGTGAGGTGTATGAAGCAATCCATTGTTAATAGAATTATTAACTGAAAACTCATTCCTTGTAGGATTACATATTTTCCAAAATCGCATCCTAGACGGCGATACATTGACAGTCTTTGCTCTGAAAATGTACATATATATACTTTATGTTAGAGCATTACTCGGTCGAACTCGCATGCGTTGCTATCTCAAGCATGTTTTTCAATATTAGTGATCAAAACTATATGTCTTGATTTCTAGTTTACTTATGACTAAGTCTCGGTCTAGGATAGTTAAGTATAATTGAGCTCCAGACTCCATGGCGATTATCTTACAAAGACGAAGAACTACACGAGGAACCAGTAGAACTTCATCCGACTAAAAGGTATGTAGAGACTTGAACTCATCTGTCACTCAAAATTCTATCTACTCTATCTCCTACTCTTGAGACAAAAGTCATATAAGTATGATAGTTTTCATACATACACATTTGCTATTTCGAGCCAAGTTTACTCGCCTATCTTTTTCTTGAAATATGTGTTGGTAAGCTTCCGCTTTAACCACTTTTCATCTTTACCCGTGATGAAAGTCATGATGATGTTTCAATCTTGAAAATAGCTTTGATGACGATAGTCGTGAATAACGATTGTTATAACATTATAGAAGAATGTTTCAATGATTGAAATGTAGAGTTGAGATTACCATCTATGGATATAAGCATATATAGTGTGTTCGCACATTAGTGTATAAATCCATGTACCGGAAACCAAGTGCGTGCATATGTGTGCATGTGGTATTGGTGAAGGAGACAGGTTGGGTACGCGTACCCATATGTGTACTGGCGGAAGTTTTCTAACCAAAAATTTCTGCTGAGTTTGTAGTTTGCAAACTGTTAAACCAGTCACCTTAGGTACGCGTACCTGTACGCATACCCACGGAAGTTTTCGAACCGAAAATTTCTGCTGAGTTTGTAAACTCAAATCCGGTAGCTAATGTACGCATACCCGTATGCGTACATAAGCTGATTATTTCTCAGATCGGTAGTTCATGAACTTAAAACAATAAATTATAAGGAATGCATTCTTTGCAAACCGTGGGTATATTGTTCATGAATTGATTCAAATGAATCAAACCGATTTTGTTTCAATTGTGTCTATGAATAAATACCTAAGCAATTGAACAGCTCTCTAGTTCTTATGAGTCATTTGAACTAGTTATGAGAAAGATGAATACGGTTAATATGAAAGTGCTCATTTGGTTAACTATTTGTGAACCAACTAAGTGTACACGTTTAGGTACGGTTACTCAAACCTAAATGAAATACATTTCATTTGTGTGTGACAAGCTAAGTTTCTATCTAACGGTTGAAAGATATTAGCTTGTATTTAATCATGTTTTTCATATAACGGTGAATATTGAATGCTTTGTTACCAAGGTAACTTAGATTGCGAACCCTGATTTGAAAACTATATAAGGGGAACTCTAGTAACTGGAAAAAATAATCCCCACACCTCCTGTGTGATACTAGTTGGTTTTGCTAGAGTCGATTCTCCTTTAACCTTAGGTTTCTTCTCGAGACCACGTAGGTTAACGACCCGAAAGACTTCATTGGGATTGTGAAGCCAGACGAAACTACTTCTCTTGTAGTTGAGCGATCTGATCTTGCCATTTTCTATCATACGAGTTCAATTGAATAATTGACTTGAGATTATATCTCCGATAGGGCAAGATAAAAAGAAATCACAAACATCTTCGTCTCATCGTTTGTGATTCCGCAATATCTTGTTTCACTACCATACGATTAAGATTATTGTGAGGTGATTGATAATACTAGTCTGTTCTTCAGGAATATAAGTTCGGGTTATCAATTAGTTCCTGTTCACCTTGATTTATCAAAATACGGAACAAAAACTCATAGGTTTATCTGTGGGAGACAGATTTATCTATTATCATAGACTTTTCTGTGTGATACAGATTTGTTTATTAAAGTCTTCGACTTTGGGTCGTAGCAACTCTTAGTTGTGGGTGAGATCAGCTAAGGGAATCAAGTGCGTAGTATCATGCTGGGATCAGAGACGTAAGGAGCGCAACTGTACCTTGAATCAGTGTGAGATTGATTAGGGTTCAACTACAGTCCATACCGAAGTTAGTTTGTAGTAGGCTAGTGTCTGTAGCGGCTTAATACAGCGTGGTGTTCAATCTGGACTAGGTCCCGGGGTTTTTCTGCATTTGCGGTTTCCTCATTAAAAAAACTACTGGTGTCTGTGTTATTTCTATTCCGCATTATATTTTGTTATATAATTGAAATATCACAGGTTGTGCGTTGTATCGATCAATTGTGAAATCCAACCTTTGGTTGTTGATTGGAAATTGATTGATCCTTGGATATTGGTCTTTGGTACCATCCAAGTTTATATCTCTTGTATTTGATAAAGACTCACATATTTCTATTTATTTGAGTATAGATCAAATCGAGAGATAAAGATATTAACTCCTTGATATACTTTTATTAAGATTGAGTCTGACTGTCTAGTTATTTCTCTTAAAAGTATATTAGAGTTAGTCCATACAGATTGCTAATAGAAATATTAGGTGAGGTTGTTGTACCCCCGCTTTTTCAATTGGTATCAGAGCAGGCAAACACATTTAAGACCTCAAAAGTCGGTGTTTGTAGCGATCTGACTCTATGGACAAAGGTGTTATCTCTATTAACGTACCACCAGTCTTCGATGGCTCAAACTACTTATGATGGAAAATTGTTATGCGAGCTTTTCTTCAAGAGCGTGATTTTCAATCATGGGTATATGTTTTTAATGGCTATGATGCTCCCGTTGTGTCAATAGGTAACGCTACTGTTCCAAAGAATATTAGCGAATACGATGTTGCTGAGATACTTGCTGCAAATCAAAACTCCGACGGTTTGAATGCCATCATACATGCCATTACCCTAAATCTTCAGCACCATGTGTCTAGGTCTAAAGATGCGTGGGATATCTTAGAAACCGTATTCGAAGGAAATACCAGTGAAAAGGAAGCTAAGCTTCAAAACCTTAATTCCGATTGGGAAAACCTTCGTATGGAAGATGAAGATTCATTTGATGAGTTTAATCACAAAGTGTCTGAACTTGTTAATGCATCTTTTGCATTGGGTAAGACTATTCCTGAAAAGGACATTGTGATGAAAATTCTCAGATCGCTGCCATCTAGATATGATTCTAAGAAGCATGCCATTGTTGAGGGAAATAACCTTGATACACTTTCCAGAAACTCTTTGATAGGAAAGTTAAAAATTCTTGATATTGACACAGGCAGAACGTTCGCGCTTAACGATGTGACAAAAACAGGTGTATCCTCTCACTTGTCTTGGGCTGATGAATGTTGCTCCAATCATGTTGATCTTGATAAATCACTGATAATCATAAAGGTCAAGGATTTGATAAAGAGGAAGAATAGATGTGATGAATATCCATCTTAAGTTAATGCTTCAGATGATTCAACAAAAGACAAAACTACTCTGGATGTCTCAGATGAGTCTAACAGGTGCAAGGGACTTACTGCCCTTACTACAGATTTTATCTCCTCTTCAACTTCTAATTCAGAACTTAAGTATGACACAAAGTTTCTTGATCTCTTGAATAAAGAGATTCTTCAAGAGAACCTTCACCTAAAGGCCTCCTTGAAGAAAGTTGAATCATCACTCCAGGCGAAAAAAATTGAGATAGAGCATCTTAATGATAATTTCGTCAGAACCATGTCTCTAAAGGAAGAAGAGATTAACACTCTCAAGTATGACCTGCAAAGGTTATCTGGAAGCTCTGCCAAAATTGCAGCAATGTTATTTAGTCAGAGATCCTTTGGAAACACTAATGGTTTAGGGTTCAAAAGCAAAACTCCAAGCTCAAAGTTGTTCGTTCCAACTAATCAAGGAACAACGATTGTTGATTGTTGTGTTAAACAGGAAGAGTCGCCTAAAGACGAAAAATCCTCATTGATTTGTTCCTTTTGTGGACATTCGAAGCATAATCAGAACGCTTGTTGGAGATTCAGAAGGAACAATAAGAGAATCACCAAACTTCAAGAGAACATGCAGAAAATGAATCTGGGTCCGGATAACCAAGCTCTTTTAAAAAAATCCAGATCTAGACGAGGTAAGAAATATGTTTACACAACAAACAGTGATAAGCCACGAAAAAAATAAGAGGTGTGAGCATATGGATCACTCGGTAACCAACTAATGCTGGTGGCATCCGCCTCCTCATTTTTAGCTTGGGAAAAATGAGGTTTGCACTAAAATTGGCTCAAGTCCTTGTTTTTGTACATCTTTTTCTTATATTTGTTAAGAAAATATTCTCCTAAGAAGGCGGATAACAAATCCTAAAAAGACTCATCATGTCATTTTAGGGTTTTGAGTTCATAAATATTTATGTGTCCTTCCTTTCTCATTCCTTATCATAAGATACAGTCTCATGGCTCCTGTAACTAGAGGGATCACAAAACGAGATGCAGTTGAAGCAGTTAATGTGTATCTTTGTGAAGGAATCTCTTCCTCAAGAGTAAAGAAAGTGAAGTCGACAATCAATGGAGAAGGATATTCCTCTAACTGTCTCTTGTATGTTTGTCATTATGATAATAATTTTAGAGGCATGGTGAAAGATTTCATCAACAAGAGTAATGATTTAAAATCTCAAATCGTTTCCTCTTTGGAAAAGATAACTCACTATGAACAAATGTTGTCTCTAACCAAGAACACCTTGTGTGAACTAAAAAGAGAACTTAGTGAGTTAACTGACATTTCTAAAGACCTAGAGGAATTGAATGATCCTATAATCAATAGATTCTTCAATAATGAGAAGGAATTCTCAGTAGATGCTCTGAGAAAGCTCTATAATGTCTAGGAAACTTCTTAAAAGAATTTTTATTCTTGGTTTTGTTTAAGAAGGATAACTAGGGTTTGGAATAGCCATTACTGTGAGTACACATAGCTATGTCCAACGTTTTCATCTTCATGTTTTTATGTTTATTTGTTTAAATTCTTAAAAATTGTTTGGAAGATGATTTTTGCAGTATTAATCTTTATGGTTTTATATATTGCAATATGTTATGGGATATGTATGTTTGCGTCCGTGAACTATTATTGTCCCATACGATGTCAAAAGTTATCTCTTTCATATGTCGATATGCATGTATTGATACAAGATCGATGAACTTTTGACAAACAAAACTTAAGCCTATTATGTCATTTTTTTTGATGGAAGATAGGCTAAAATCTTTTGTTTACGAGGATTATGTCTATTATATGTCATTGTGCAAATAGTGATGGAAAATAGAATGAATCCTTGTATATTCCGCAGTATTGATCTTCCTTGATCCATATTTTATGTATATACTGTGTGGCTCCATAAGTATTCTTATGTGAGCATTTCCAACTAGACTAATCATAGATTCGTTTGTGGTAATTTTGGTTGTGTATTCCGATTAAATTAATCATGGGTTCTCTTGTGGTTAGTTTAATTGAGAATTTTGGATACAAAATCATTTTGTGGTTTTTTGGTGTCCAAAGAAATCCTTCTTTTCTTGTAAAAGTAAGGTTGCTCTTGTTGTTCTTTCGGGAATGACATCAAATGGGGGAGAGTTCTTTTGAACTTGAGCTTAATTTCCATATCTTTGTGGGGAGTGCGGCTGTGGAATATTTGAGGGGTTATCTTGTATCTTTATAAACTCCGTGATGAATGCATTTAGCTTCGGCTTTATGATTGCATCTAAACAAAGTTGATATGTACTTTTCTTTGGTCTTGAAGTGTCTCCATGAAAATTTCATTAGGATCCCGTTTTCATACCTTTGCCAATTTTATTGACAAAAAGGGGGAGAATTAATATGTAGTTCACACTACAAATACATATGGTTTTCGGATCATTATGTAAGGGGGAATGGTTTTCGTGTTGAGATGAAGTATTGACTAAGGGGGAGTGATACATATCACCATAGTATTATTGTCAAAGTTGTGATACAATTGAACTTTGATGCTGTGTAATAATACTATGACACTATATAACAATGATCGAGGGCTTTTGTTTTCTCACTGTTATGGCTACGGAACTTCAATAACTATGATGCTAAACCGAACATCTATGGAATCATGGGAGTAGTTGGAAAATACGAAGTTTTCGAGTGATGTTGAAGCACCAAGGAGATCAAGCATGTGGACGAGAAGCTACAAAGTTTTATCTATTTTTTAATCCATATGTATCGATAGTTTTGTCACTAAAATTGACAAAGGGGGAGATTGTTAGAGCATTGCTCGATCAAACTCGCATGCGTTGATATCTCAAGCATGTTTGTCAATATTAGTGATCAAAACTATATGTCTTGATTTCTAGTTTACTTATGACTAAGTCTCGGTCTAGGATAGTTAAGTATAGTTGAGCTCCAGACTCCATGGCGATTATCTTACAAAGACGAAGAACTACTCGAGGAACCAGTGGAACTTCATCCAACTAAAAGGTATGTGGAGACTTGAACTCATCTGTCACTCAAAAGTCTATCTACTCTATCTCCTACTCTTGAGACAAAAGTCGTATAAGTATGATAGTTTTCATACATACACATTTGCTATTTCGAGCCGAGTTTACTCGCCTATCTTTTTCTCGAAATATGTGTTGGTATGCTTTCGCTTTAACCACTTTTCATCTTTACCCATTGTATATGGGGCAAAACAATTTGCTGGTTTTTATGGAATTGAGGAGACGACCGTACGGAGGAGACTCCTTGAACCGAGCGAAATGTTCAACCTCATACAGATGCACTGCAAGAAGGGAGTGCTTTGAATTCGAGAGATCAATCTGTAGTACTCCGGCCTAAACCAAGACAATGGCCGTTCCAGAGTAAATTCGGTCACAGGAGAGGATGGGTCGATCTGTAGGAGGGAAGCTGAGAAATGTGTAGAATCAATGGTAACCGAAGATTGTAGGTGTGTTGTGAATTCTGAATATGATAAGTTCTGAAAGATTGAAGTTACTCAATTGATGAGTTGTTGAGCTCGTGTTGTCTGTAAGAGTGAGATTCTCGTTGTTCCTTCAATCATGATTCATGGACTTATTTATATTGCTGAAATTGTAGACACCATGATCCCATGAAGTGTGACAGTTGATGGAGTCAAGGAGTGGGGAAATGGAAATCGTGTTTGAAACCAGCTGCTCATCGTGCGGAGACTTGGTCGATTTTCCATCCACTACTTTGTTAACTCCTTCAACTGATTGCACGACTTTCTCACATTCCATCGTGTGTTTGAACACACGTGCCGTAGACCGCCAGACCAAAACCCTAGTTAATATCCCCCATGTAACACGATTGATGTCTCGTGTGATTGTAGAGTCTGCAAGGCAGACGTTTATTTAGTTAGTCAGTTGCTGACTTCATGACTTCATGGGACGATGAATCCTTGTTTTGTTGAGTCGAACGTGATTTGAAAATGTTCTGAGACTCGTGAATTGAACATGTCTGTTGAGACAGAGATATGATGTGTGAATAAGTTGACATGAGCAAATATTGCTCATTCGATGAATTGTTGAATATTGATAGTTAAACCAATATTCCTTGGTTTGAGCAAATGTTGCTCATTCGATGAATTATTGGTAGTATGACCAAATAAGATACTGGTAATTGAACCGAGTTTGATAAAGAAAATGCTGATCACGGGATCAACGTAAAATTATTAGCGTTTGAATCTGGAATTATGAACCCTGGACTCAAAACCCTAATTTGATCAATTGATGATTAACTGATGGTTTATTGAAAGTTAACCACGGAGCTGAGGAGGGACCGGCTACATGGGATTATGGATCAACCATGTAGCGCCCAGATGCTCACGTGATCAAATATCAAGGTCTCCTGAAGACCAATTGATTTAATGAAAGAATGATTAAATGCTGGCTTAATCATTTTTAAAATAATGCTCGTCTGAACCTTAGGTAATAAAACCTAATTAATTATGAAGAGGTGAGGGACCGACCAAAGGGTCATGAAATCGGCCCTAGGTGGTCACGGGATCAACTGATGATCATTCTATCAAAACCCAGAATTATTTGGAAGAGTTTTGGACCTAATACGTGCAATTGCGCAAATTAGGACAAATGGTGTAAATACGCGGGACAGGTTCCTTGCGAGCCAAAATCCAACCTTTGTCGGTCAAGGTAACATGCTCATGTCACTAAAGTGTTCGTATCTCAGTTCTGAGAATTTTGATATTTTCAGATGTGCATTTGAGCAATCATTTGAGAAAATATGAAGAAATCGGGGTTTTTGATGAAACCGTCAAAACTTCACGAGATGAAGGAAAAAAATAATAAAAGGGTGAAGTAATCATGAGGTGTAGGACCGGTCATGGCCAAGGCATGGCCAGTCGGCCAAGAAGCTTGGTCCCACACGTTTTTTCCAATTTTTATAATATTTTCATGATTTTAAGAAAATATGATAAAACCAAGGAATTTGTTAAAACCAAGGAGTTTTTTGTTGAAATCAAAGAGTTTCCATGAGATGAAGGAAACAAAAATATTAATAATAATAAAATAAGGGCGTGTGGGACCGGCTTGAGCATGGTTGGCCGGCTAGGGCCCGGTCCCGTGAGTTTTCCTTATTTTATGTATTATTTCATGATTTGAAGGAGTTTTCATAATTTGAAAGAATTTTCATAATTTGAAGGAAATATTATGAAATCAAGGAAATAAAAATAATAATAATAATAGAATAAAGGGTTTGTGAGACCGGCTAGGGTATGACCGGCCAGCTTAGGCCCGGTCCCACAAGTTTCCTTAATTTTATGTATTTTTGTGTATTTTCCCATAATTTGAAGGAATTTCATAATTTGAAGGAAACATCATGAAATCAAGGAATTTCATGGGATTAAGGAAACATGAAAATATATTAATAATAAAATAGGGCGTGTGGGCCAGCTAGGGCATGACCGGCCGGCTATGGCCCGGTCCCACAGGTTTCCCTAATTTTATATTATTTTTCATGGGATCAAGGAAATATCATGAGATTAAGGAGTTTTCATAAGATTAGGGAAATAATAATAAAATAATGAGGAACCATGAGGTGTGGGGCCGGACAGGATCAAGGCATGGACGGTTGGCCAATAATCACGGCCCCATAATATTTTCCCTAATTTTATATTATTTCCCAGTGTGAAGGAAAACCATGAAACTCAGGAGTTTCCTCAAAACGAATGATATTTGTTCAAATGAAAGGATTTTCATGAGATCAAGGAAAATAATAAAATATGATAAAATATATAATTTGGGCGTCTGACTGATCACGGCATGACCGGGCCTGGTCAGTAAGCTTGATCCCAGCGCCTTGACTATTATTTTATTATTTTCTTTCCTATTTGCATAGGTTCATCGTCTCGTCGTATTTTGAAATGCTTTTTTGTTCATTCAGGTGTTTGTTAATGCATTATTTGTCGAAAACATTTACACCATTTGGTTGGGGCTTACTCGTAGGTAACTCAGATGCCCGTGTGTTAAATATTTATTACTAACCCATGGAATTCTGCTGGGAAGAACCATAAATTGAAGTAACGAAATATTATGAAAATATCGAATATTTTCCAGGGATTTGAATCCATTGATCCTTGAAAATAATTAATTAATGGCTCTATACTAGTACAATCGTCTAGGAGCATTAATTATTCAGGAATTGAGTGATATGAGCTTGTTGAAGCGTCATAATTCTTTCATATAGTCAGGGAAAACATTGTTACATCCTGAAGACGTTATTGCTCTATACTAGCAGGCAAGCTGTCTAGGAGCCGTCTAATCTTTCGATTCTATATAGAAGTAATTACTGAAATTGCTCAGTATTCATGAGATATGCCGTTGCCTCACTGAGAGACTACATATCTATATATACTCGAGAGACAAGATTCTCGGTCGGAGATTCTCATAGCATGATCTTTCATGCTTTCGATAAGAGACACGAGTCTCAATATTCATCTGATTGCTGGATCAGGAATACATACAAGTATGGGTTTACGATTTTAGCCTTTGTTGAAAATCCACCATCTACATTAAGTCCCCTGCTTAGTGAGGAAAGTCGTGTTCCTCAGTCAGCATTGAATGGTGATTTTCCGGTCATAAACAATATAAGTAATTGAACTTAGTCGTAAGTTAAGATGTTACCGGACTTCGATAGTACGAGCATACCATGACTTAAATGAAGATCCCAGTGGCATGATAGAGTGTCGTTTGGTGGTCATAAATTGGTGTTGAACCGCTGGTTTGGACGACGGGACCTTGGTCGTTTAGGATTCACGGGCCGGGCCCAATAAGGAAATCCTTAGAAAATTAGGTTTTGGAAATAAAATTTGATATAAAAGGAATTAATCCCCCTTTTTTTATTATTTTTCCACGACCAGTGCTTTGATCCCTTCATCACCTTCACGCCATGGAGGAGGAGATAAAAAAAAAATTCCGGAGCACCACCATCTGCCGTCGCCGTCCGATCATCGCCCGGCCAGTTTTCGGCCGGCGCCGACCATGTGCGGGATTTTTTTTTTTTTTTTTTACAGTAGTTTGCTGATTTCATGAGTTTTTCATGCTTTGATCATGTTGAAATTATATATGTGTGTATATATGAATGTGAGTTTTGTTGAAAAACCCTTATTTTAGAAAACGTATGTTCGTTTCATCGTTAGTTTGAGAACCCATTAATAATCCCTGACCTAGTAGAGATTTTTTCTTTACATATGAAGTTTTAGGTTTAGTGATAAAACTAAGTTTATGAGCTTTCATGTGAACCAAAGTTTATCATGAAAAGGTGAATTTTCACAAAACCAAAATAAACACTCGTTTCAAAGAATGACGATGATACGAAGAAAGAGTTTTTTTTTTTTTTTTTATGTGTGAACTTGTGTCCAGTGATAAAATTTTGTTTATGAGCTTTCATGTAAATCAAAACTTTATCTTATAATGTGTGAGTTTTCACAAAATTGAAATAAACCTTCGTTTCAAAGACGTATGACAATACGAAGGAAAAGATTTTTTTTTTATGAAACCGTGAAGTGTCCACAAATTTATTTTCGGGAGCCTTGCTCATGTCAAAATATATATATATATTTATTTATTTATTTATTTATTTACGTGATTGAATCACGTTTTCTTATATATATATAAATGTAAATATATATTTTTTTCTTTAAAGTCAGAACTTGAGTTTTGTGTAATATTACTTAGAAATAAACAATTATTTATGATGAAATAATGTTTTAGTTTTCATAATTCCATGGTTAATGCTTACGCAGTAGAATTATTCATGATTTTATGAAAATCTAAGTTTATGCTCGTCTTTTGTAGGTTTGAAGAAGCGAGCAAGTTTTGAAGTATTAACTCTTGCATTACTAGTGGAATCGTAAAAAGGTAAGAGTTGAAAATTACCATTTTGTAGACGTTTGCATCTTGTATGATTGGTATACTGAAGCGAAGTATTGTGTGCACATTACAGCTACTTTGCAAGGATGTCTGATTCTCAAGTTAATGATGCTTCCAGAGATGATATGTGTGTGGACAATGATGCTTCCATGGAAGACTCACATATTAATAATGATGCCTCCAGGGATGATTCATGCATGGAAGAGACCTCCATTGGTGAAGATGAAACTCCTGGAATCAAGAACGTTCCGAACATAGAGGATGCATTCTTCATAGATCAAGGGCCTGAAAAGCGTCTCAAAACTCCAGCATTTCGTCTTCTGATAAATCCCAGAGAGGTTACTCAGAAAAAACTGGTGACTCCTCATGTAGCTATTCGGTTCTGTCTCGAACGAGGATATTTTTCTGCATCAATCATTGAATTCAAGCTTTCTCGACGGCCCTTGGAAAATTTTTCTGGATGGGTGAGGTACATGCTGGGCTTTCCTCGTGTTCGAGCTAAGTTGTATGACGCACGAGTAATACGAGCTATTCAAGCTTCGGGAGACTTGTTCATTTTTCATGATGCGAGAGGTATTGTAGCTTTACTTGCTCGATGGTGTATTCCAACTCACTCTTTCATATGCAGATGAGGAGAGTTTACCATTACTTTAGAAGATGTAGTTGCTTTGTTGCATCTTCTGATCATGGGCAATCTTCCTGAAAATATTTCTTCACCAGAGGAAGTTGCAATCTCTAACATCTTGACAACCACAATGGATGAGATTAACAAAGCATCTGGCAGCAAAGGTTGTTATGCTCATTGGTTAATATACTGGTGGCCGAGAGATACTCCTCTGGAATGGCCTGTCGATGGTACGTTATCTATTGCTGCTTTCTTGTGTTTATGGCTGTCCAGAGACGTATTTGAAGATGCTGGAAACTTGTTGAAGCCGTTCGTGATTCGTTTTGCGATTAAGATGGCTCAGGGTGAGCAACTCCCAATAGGTAGCGTGTTCCTGGGTTCTTTGTATTCCAACTTGGACTCCTTGATCATGGACTCTAGTGTCTCGAACGGTTTTATGAAGATTGAATGTTACGCTAACACAATGTTTCTTCAAGCTTTGATGTGGGAGCATTTCAAGAATTATGCACCTATTCCTCGTACCATTTTGCAAGGATTGAATACTGATGCTCGTTATGTTTTCTCTAAGAAAGTTAATGCCAGGATCATGCGCTGGTCTACAAAACAACCTCGACTGAAGACTCACTTTGTTGATGTCCTGGATTGTGAATCTGAATTCAACTTCCGCCCATGGGTATCAGTTCCCCTTTATATCTCTCAGCTGAGAACTTTTAATGATGAAGAGAGCACGACTTTGGAATCCGGAGCTGATTTGGATGACGGCGAGAGAGCTTTTATGCTAAGTTGTACTCCCGGTTATCTAATATCCATAATGCATGGCGAATTCTCAGTGGAAGAATACAATATTGATAGGGCGGCTCGGCAAATGGGTATGGATCAGTGTGTTCCAACTTTTCGAAGAAGAAAACCCTCAGTTGATCATCTTATGACTCGTCTGGACCGCACACATGTGGAAGGAAGCAAATTCTGGTTTCCTAGCTCTGGAAGAGTTTCATATGTAACTCCAGGTTACATAGATTTTTGGGATCAACAGCTCAAGCGCTTATCTGATTTTGTAAGAGTTAATCAACCCTTAGTGAAGGATCCTCCTTCTTCTGAGATGATTGCTACTCGACCAAGATTGAAGCATTTCCCTGGTAGTGACAAACGGAAAACATATCCAGGATGTTCACAAGTAAGTATTTTATAAAGTCTTCATAAGATTATGATGATTGTATTTTGACTATTGTATCAAAATTTTCTTTTCCACAGGGCGGTCGTAATGTAAGGCCGCGAATTGATGTAAACCTCTCAGAAGCTGAAGCGATTGTTCATGGTGGAGAAGGCATGAATAAGAATTATAAGATGATACCTAACACCATAAAGTCCCCAGTGATTTGTTTGGTGAGTTTATCGATATCTCTTTCGTCATGACTTCTTCTCATCCGTGTGATTGGGATATTGAAAACGATTTTTGCTATTCCGTTGCAGGATTTCACTCCATCAAATATTGACGGTCTTCAGTTCTCTGTTGCTGGGAAGACGGTCTTTGACTTGAGCGTTGAAGAAGAAAATATAGTGAGTCTTCTCCCTCATAGCCAATCATGAACGCCTCATGAGAAAATGCTAATTATTTGAGAATGTTTCCAGGAGGATGTTGTCGTGGAGGTAGAGAGTGCTAATACTCGGTCATCTCCAGAGAATAGAGGCGAAGGAAGTCCCAAATATTCGAAACCGAATGAAGATGATGAACCTCTTGATGTTGACACGGGCAATCCTAACTCCTTGAACACTTCAAGAACCCCCCAAGTAAGCACATATCTTATAACCTCTTCCTAGGAGCATGAAATCGCTGATTTATGAGTGAATGAATGAGAATCCATGTGAATATATGAAAAGCTTTGCCGAAAACACGTCACCAGAAAATTCAGAACTCAGCCTCTTAGCATACGTGCCATAGAATCTTCGTCCGATGTCAGATTTTCGTGATCCGCATATGTATCTTCAAGCCCAGAGAATTTCCGATCTTTTCCAAAGAAGCTCTTTGGATTCCGAGCGCGTTTAGGACCTGAAAAAGGCGAAAAAGTAAACTTCAAGGAGACTTCCAGAATTTTTTAAGATTGCATGTTGCCCGATGTTTCGACCACATCTTTTTGCTCGTTCATCGGATTGTCATGAAATTTTGAAATGTGGTAGAGGACATCCATAAGAAGAGAACGGTATATGACCCATCCTCAGATTCCTTGTAGGTTGCTCCCAGTTCGTCTTTTAATACAGAGAAGAGTACAGTTTTTTAGACGAGATGACCATAAACGTATTTTTGTGACTTTCATGCCATTTGCTCGTGCCTTGAGTGTATAATGATGAACTTTAATGATGTGGTATTGATTGTATGCTGTATTTTATAATCTCACTTGGTTTCATGCTTTAAACGACTCTAACCTCATGTAATCTTCGTATTAGGTGTTAAATACAGAAGTTGAGGATGTTGAAACCAATGAGGATAATTCGGATCGCCTTAGGGTTGTTGATGAAGATACAACCATCCCTGCACTTCAAGGCCATGAGAAGGTTGTCACTGAAGTTATGGAAACCCAAATTGTTGCTGCTTCAGTGATAGAAGAAACCGAAACACCAGTAGAGAATACTGAAGAAATTGTTACCCCGATTATAGAAGCTGCCCCAGCAATTGATAACCGTATAGTGTTGCATGAGTATCCAAGTGTAGGAGTTGTTTTTGATCCTCCCTTTGATGCTTCACTCCCGTACCACGAACTAGTTGGTGGATTCGGCGTTCCCATTGGATATGCCAACTTGTAAGAGAAAATATGTAAGAAATTTGGTCACATCGTCGTTACTAGAGATCCAAAGCGTGCTTATTCCTTAACCATGCAAGTAAGTGTTATCTTGCGTGTTGTAAGCGATATATGCACTAGAGCTAAAAATATTGTGACTCCAGATGTACTCTTTGATTGGGAGTTCAACTTGGAGAATTCTGAGAGACTTGGCTTCAATGTGAAATGGCTCCGTAAGAAGATGAATGCTATTAAGGACTCATGTGAGAATAACATACCCTTTCCCAATGATGCTGTGATGGAAAAGGAAGACAAAATTGCCAGACTGACTGAAGAGCTGAACATGGAGAAGGCGGCTTTGCAAGTCTTGAAGGATGCAGAGGAGCAAAAATCTTTCTTTGCTGATTTCCTTTGATTTCTTTTCATAATCTCTTGAATTTCTGAACTTCTGAGAGATGTGAGGTTTTATTTTTGGTTTTGATTGGTTTTGGATCGGTAAATGATTGAGGATTTTCTTTGGGTTTGATAGAGATTTTCTTTAAGCAAACTGAATTTTGATAAATTGCTGGATTTAAATTACTGAATGCAAGTATTGCAAACATTTTGGAGGAATTGAAATACAATGAAAGAAAACTCTAAATGCCAAATATTTTAGGTGTTCGTGCCATGAACATCCAATACCTCGAATATCCAAAACCTTAGACATCAAAGGCCTTGAGCCAATTCTCATGTATTACGGCCACGCTTTCCTTGTTATCCATGTTGATCAGCTTGTAGTATCCACCAGCGATAGACTTAAAGACCATGTAGGGTCCTTCCCAGTTCGAACTCTTTGCAGAATGTGAGTTACGCTTAGTTGCTTTGAGAACCAAATCTCCTTCCTGGAATTTGTTAGGCTTGATCATTCGTGCCCTGAATATTTTCTGCTGGTTTGGAATTCTTCGTGTAGTGGAGTTCCACGGATGTGGTATGTATGGACACTCATGCAGAGGAGAATATTTGAGGTACTGTTTATCATGCTTGGCTATGTCTTCAGCAATAAACTTTTTGATGATATGCTCAGTTTGAAGATGCTCTGAAGTTAACCATTTGGTGAAATATTGTTGGGGCGAGGTTATCCATTCATAGCATTTTGCAATTGCTAAGTTGTTGGTGGAGTAAAGTCCTCGGACCAAATAAGCATATTTGAAAACTGATGATATAGACACATGAGGAGGAATAAGACTTGCCTGAGTGCGAAACCTTTTGATGAAAGCATTTGCATCTTCTTCAGGTTTTTGTGTTAGCTCTGCTAGGGTTCTGACCTCCTTCAAATACTTGAATGGTGAAGTATCTTCTTCTTCTTCTTCCGAATCGGAGGTTTCTTCAATAGAGAAATGTGCAACTGAAGGTGCTGGTGTTACCTTTCCAGTGTGAATCCATGTTCGTCCAAGAATCATATCATATACTGGATCTTCTCGAATTATGAAGAATTTTGTTTCTGTCAAGGCTGAGTTTATGTTCATCTTGAGGGTGATGTGGCCATAAGCATCTCTGGGCGTTCCTTCATGATCTGTGATTGTTATTGGATCATGAATGGCTTCTTGTCGTGTGATACCAGCAGCTATGAGAGTTTTCAGAGGGATAATATTAACAGCGGTGCCGATATCGAACAACGCTCGTTTGAACTTGTTTACCTTGAGATGGACTGTGGTGAGGAGTCCCCAGTCGTACATTTCTTCATCTGTTGTTGAGGGCGGCTCAGGAAGTGTTTCTTGAATCAACAAACGCTTTCCTGACACAATGTGGTTCAGTGCAGTGAACATGTCTCCCCTCTGGGCTTTTGATAAGTATAGCAATTCGCAGATATGTTCAATTAAGGATTGAACTGCTTCTTTGACAGGTGGTTCAGAAGGACTGAAGGTTCTGACAGGGAGAGGATCTCTGTGTACCCCTTCATTCCCCAGGTTGAGTTCTCCTAATTCGACCTTTTCTTTGAATATGCGCTTCAAAGTTATACAATCACTTGTGGGATGGTTGACAAACCTATGAAAGCGGCAGTAACGAGGATTTTCCATGGCTTCTTCAGTTGGTTCTTTCTTGACTTATGGGAGCTTGATCGCGCCGTCTTGAACCCAGGCATCTAGAAGTTCAATAACTTCCTCAATAGAACAGGGGAAGTCAGGTACCTCTGGATCAGCTTCCGTGTGTTGAGCAGGGACTTGCACATCATCCTTCCTTTGCGCCTTTAAAGGGGTTGAGGAAGTATGTTTGCGCTGTGGCTCGGCTTTTTGTTTACTCCCTTCAACAGAATTTGTGGAAGGTTGGAGGTTTTATTGTTTGTTGATTAAACGTCTGCTACCTCGGGTCTCCTGTGGCTCTTCAGCTTTTGTGGTCTTAGCTCTCTCCAATAGAGAAGGTGCAGTAGTTGCTGATCTCTTGGCTGCTTCATGGAGTTCTGAGAAAGTCTGGAACATGAGATTTTCCAATAAAGCCCTATAGACTGGGATCATTCCGTTGATGCACAAGTCCACGAGTTGTTGCTCTGTGACATTCGGATCATGACAATCCAAGGCCTGAACCCTGAACCTTTTCACATAATCGTTAGGGTGTTCGTTGCTCCTTTGAAACATCCTTCCGAGATCAGTGAGGGTGATTTGTTCTGAAACGAAGAAGTATTTCTTGTAGAAAGCATTAACCATTTCTCCCCAACTTTTGATACTTCCTGGTGCGATGTTGTTGTACCAGGTATATGCTATACCCTTCAGAGATTTTGAAAATTCCTTTTGACGGATAGTATGGTTGTGCTCATGTTCACCCAGTGCTTCCAGAAATCGAGAAACATGTTCTCGAGCGTTGCCTGTTCCATCATAAAGCGTGAAGGTGGGAGAGGTGTAACCTTTTGGCAGAGGAATTCTTTGCGTAGTAGCAGGGTATGGAGGTTGGTGACGATGCTCAGAAGGCGTTTTATCTTTTCCATGATCCTCCAAGAGGCGCTCCAGGTCCTCACGAGTGATGAAACTGGATGGTTCTTTCGCTGGTGGATCATCTGTAGCTTTGGGAACTTCCTCATCATCTACTACATGGATTGGAGTGACTCCGGGATCAGCGTCTGAAGGTTTTTCTTTAGCTTTTCCTTTCTCTTGAGTTTTCTCTGACATATTATCTGTAAGAGTCTTGAGATAGTTGAATAGTTCATTCTGAGTAGCAGCCATGTCAGTCTGATTTTTGGCAAGAGTTTCTTGTACCTTCATGAGATCACATATGGTAGGTGGATTTTCTCTGACTTCTTCGGGAGACCGACCGAAGAGTGGATTATTGATGGCGTCGGCGTTGTCGCTTGCAGGGGTGATCACTGGAGAACCAGTGCTTGGAGGAGTAGTAGTGACAGGTTGCACCGGAGGAGTGGTAGTGGCAGGTTATACCGGAGGAGCGGTGTTAGCAGTACCGCTAGAGCTTGCAATATTAGAACCGGGTGTTGAATCCGGGTTAGTAACTGAACCGGACCTAAGACCGACCATCTTTGTGATAAGTGAATTTGCAACCGAGAGAATGATCTCCCACTGTGGTCGCCAATCTGTAGATGGGGCAAAACGATTTGCTTGTTTTTATGGAATTGAGGAGACGACCGTACGGAGGAGACTCCTTGAACCGAGCGAAATGTTCAACCTCACACAGATGCACTGCAAGAAGGGAGTGCTTTGAATTCGAGAGATCAATCTGTAGTACTCCGGCCTAAACCAAGACAATTTCCGTTCCAGAGTAAATTCAGTCACAGGAGAGGATGGGTTGATCTGTAGGAGGGAAGCTGAGAAATGTGTGGAATCAATGGTAATCGAAGATTGTAGGTGTGTTGTGAATTCTGAATATGATAAGTTCTGAAAGATTGAAGTTACTCAATTGATGAGTTGTTGAGCTCGTGTTGTCTATAAGACGTGAGATTCTCGTTGTTCCTTCAATCATGATTCAGGGACTTATTTATATTACTGAAATTGTAGACACCATGATCCCATGAAGTGTGACAGTTGATGGAGTAAATGAGTGGGGAAATGGAAATCGTGTTTGAAACCAGTTGCTCATCGTGCGGAGACTTGGTCGATTTTCCATCCACTACTTTGTTAACTCCTTCAACTGATTGCACGACTTGCTCATATTCCATCGTGTGTTTGAACACACGTGCCGTAGACCGCCAGACCAAAACCCTAGTTAATATCCCCCATGTAACACGATTGATGTCTCATGTGATTGTAGAGTCTGCAAGGCAGACGTGTATTTAGTTAGTCAGTTGCTGACTTCATGACTTCATGGGACGATGAGTCCTTATTTTGTTGAGTCGAACGTGATTTGGAAATATTCTGAGACTCGTGAATTGAACATGTCTGTTGAGACAGAGATATGATGTGTGAATAAGTTGACATGAGCAAATATTGCTCATTCGATGAATTGTTGAATATTGATAGTTGAACCAATATTCCTTGGTTTGAGCAAATATTGCTCATCTGAGCAAATGTTGCTCATTCGATGAATTATTGGTAGTATGACCAAATAAGATACTGGTAATTGAACCGAGTATGATAAATAAAATGCTGATCACGGGATCAACGTAAAATTATTAGTGTTTGAATCTGGAATTATGAACCCTGGACTCAAAACCCTAATTTGATCAATTGATGATTAACTGATGGTTTATTGAAAGTTAACCACGGAGCTAAGGAGGGACCGGCTGCATGGGATTATGGATCAACCATGTAGCTCCCAGATGCTCACGTGAGCAAATATCAAGGTCTCCTGAAGACCAGTTGATTTAATGAAAGAATGATTAAATGCTGGCTTAATCATTTTTAAAATAATGCTCGTCTGAACCTTAGGTAATAAAACCTAATTAATTATGAAGAGGTGAGGGACCGACCAAAGGGTCATGGAATCGGCCCTAGGTGGTCACGGGATCATCTGAAGATCATTCTATGAAAACCCAGAATTATTTGGAAGAGTTTTGGACCTAATACGTGCAATTGCGCAAATTAGGTCAAATGTTGTAAATACGCGGGACAGGTTCCTTGCGAGCCAAACGCCAACCTTGGTCGGTCAAGGTAACATGCTCATGTCACTAAAGTGTTCGTATATCAGTTCTGAGAATTTTGATATTTTCAGATGTGCATTTGAGCAATCATTTGAGAAAATATGAAGAAATCGGGGTTTTTGATGAAATCGATAAAACTTCACGACATGAAGGAAAAAAATAATAAAAGGGTGAAGGAATCATGAGGTGTGGGACTGGTCATGGCCAAGGCATGGCCTGTCGGCCAAGGAGCTTGGTCCCACACGTTTTTTCCAATTTTTATAATATTTTCATGATTTTAAGGAAATATGATAAAACCAAGGAATTTGTTAAAACCAAGGAGTTTTTTGTTGAAATCAAAGAGTTTCCATGAGATGAAGGAAACAAAAATATTAATAATAATAAAATAAGGGCGTGTGGGACCGGCTTGAGCATGGTTGGCTGCTAGGGCCCTGGTCCGTGAGTTTTCCCTTATTTTATGTATTATTTCATGATTTGAAGGAGTTTTCATAATTTGGAAGAATTTTCATAATTTGAAGGAAATATTATGAAATCAAGGAATTTCATAAAATCAAGGAAATAAAAATAATAATAATAGAATAAAGGGTTTGTGGGACCGGCCAGCTTGATCCCGGTCCCACAAGTTTCCTTAATTTTATGTATTTTTGTGTATTTTCCCATAATTTGAAGGAATTTCATAATTTGAAGGAAACATCATGAAATCAAGGAATTTCATGGGATTAAGGAAACATGAAAATATAATAATAATAAAATAGGGCATGTGGGCCAGCTAGGGCATGATCGGCCGGCTATGGCCCGGTCCCACGGGTTTCCCTAATTTTATATTATTTTTCATGGGATCAAGGAAATATCATGAGATTAAGGAGTTTTCATAAGATTAGGGAAATAATAATAAAATAATGAGGAACCATGAGGTGTGGGGCCGGCCGGGATCAAGGCATGGCCGGTTGGCCAATAATCACGGCCCCACAATATTTTCCCTAATTTTATATTATTTCCCAGTGTGAAGGAATACCATGAAACTGAGGAGTTTCCTCAAAACGAAGGATATTTGTTCAAATGAAAGGATTTTCATGAGATCAAGGAAAATAATAAAATATGATAAAATATAGAATTTGGGCGTGGGACTGATCACGGCATGACTGGCCGGTCGGTGAGCCAGTCCCCTAGCGCCTTGACTATTATTTTATTATTTTCTTTCCTATTTGCATAGGTTCATCGTCTCGTCGTATTTTGAAATACTTGTTTGTTCATTCAGGTGTTTGTTAATGCATTATTTGTCGAATACATTTACACCATTTGGTTGGGGCTTACTCGAAGGTAACTCATATGCCCATGTGTTGAATATTTATTACTAACCCATAGAATTCTGCTGGGAAGAACCATAAATTTAAGTAACGAAATATTATGAAAATATCGAATATTTTCCAGGGATTTGAATCCATTGATCCTTGAAAATAATTAATTAATGGTTCTATACTAGTACAATCGTCTAGGAGAGTTAATTATTCAGGAATTGAGTGATATGAGCTTGTTGAAGAGTCATACTTCTTTCATATAGTCAGGGAAAACATTGTTACATCATGAAGATGTTATTGCTCTATACTAGCAGGCAAGCTGTCTAGGAGCCGTCTAATCTTTCGATTTTATATAGAAGTAATTACTGAAATTGCTCAGTATTCATGAGATATGCCGTTGCCTCAGCTGAGAGACTACATATCTATATATACTCTGAGAGACAGTATTCTCAGTATGGTGTTCAATCTGGACTAGGTCCCGAGGTTTTTTTGCATTTGCGGTTTCCTAGTTAACAAAACTACTGGTGTCTGTGTTATTTCTATTCCGCATTATATTTTGTTATATAATTGAAATATCACGGTTGTGCGTTGTATCGATCAACTGTGAAATCCAACCTTTGGTTGTTGATTGGAAATTGATTGATCCTTGGTGTTGATGGTGGTTTTTAGCTTAGGGTTAAAATCGTAAAACCATACATCTGACATGACGTCACTACGACCACTAGCGCATTTATTGAATCAATCAGCATGCCTACGTAAGAATTACCAGGGTACCTTTTTTTATGTATACATGTGTCTTGTTCCACGGCAGAACCCTTAGTACTAACTGACATCACCTCTGTATATGCATAACCCTGATCCTCTCACCGTGCCAATGGAAAACCATGCCAGCCACGTCTCTGCGCCAAGGCATGCCAACCATGCCAGCCGCACTACCGTGCCAATGGAAAACCATGCCAGCCACGTATCCACGCCAAGGCATGCCAACCATGCCAGCCGCACCACCGTGCCAATGGAAAACCATGCCAGCCACGTCTCCGCGCCAAGGCATGCCAACCTTGCCAGCCGCACCACCATGCCAGCCACGTCTCTGCGCCAAGGCATGCTGACCATGCCAACCGCACTACCGTGCCAATGGCAAACCATGCCAGACACGTCTCTGATCCAAGGCATGCCGACCATGCCAACCGCACCTCCGCGCCAGTGCCAAAGCCATGCCGGCCCTAAACCATGCCACTGGATGCCAAACGGAGGGTTGCAACAATCAACGGCCACCCTTCCATCTGAGATGCAGATCTCAGCCGTCCAAGTTCGCCCCCAAACGCATGGCAACTTCCGGCCCAAAGCCAAACATCACGGTTTTCCCAAAACCCTAATTTTGGCCGCGCCTACACTATGCCAAAGCCATGCCGGACCTAAACCATGATGCTGGCTGCCAAACGAAGGGTTGCAACAAAACGTCAAGATGTATTTGCAGCCCTCAACCACACTACATCAGGAAAGCAGTAGTCTCCAGCCAGGGAAGCTGTTCCCAAACCCCAACCTCTCCTGGAAAGCACGATTGATGAATGAAACTGGGGACTCATAACCGTTGTTCGCGTGAAGGGTGTCCAATTTGATAGCACTCTGATTGACGCAGCCGCTCCGCTTCAACATCCTCCGGAAACTGCTCCGCTTCAACGTTCGCTCCAGTAGCCGCTCCGCTTCAGCGTTCTCTCCATAAGCTGTTCCAGGATCCGAAATCGAAGCTTCATCGTTTGGATCTTTAAGTTTCAACGTCCTCTCCAAGAGCCGAAGCCACTTCAACGCCACTCCTTCCTTCAAAGGGTCGTGCCACCACACTCACCATGTCAAGGATCATGATCACAGCCAGCCAATCTTCGTAGTCATGGCCACCTTTTGATCCATCCCGCCAAAACTCGTGATCATGGACAGTTTGCTCGCTTACGCATCCAGCCAATCCTTTTACTTCCATGGATTCCCATGCAATTCCATCCAACCTACTTTGTTCCCACGACAATGTAGTCTCTTCTGATTACATCTGCTACCCAGAACTGTTGACGCTCATTTTTTGATACCAGCCAGAGCTTTACCACAACGGTAATCACTACAAAGATCTACACGGAATCCCTTCACTGTCAAATCTCAGATGACATAGTCAACTAAAAGGCCATAGCCACAACAAGGTCATCTACTCTTCAAGGGTGTGGCGCAAGAATATCATCATCTCTCTGTCTAGAATACGCCTTTAACACTTTACGAGGCCGCGGAGGATCCCAAGCCTGTTCAGAGGAAAACAACTTCAGAAACTAAAGAAAAGTGCGACCGGGGACTGAAAAGTGCGACCGGGGACTGCTCATCGCATTCCATTCCAAAGACGCGGCTAAAAAATTTTCTTGAAGAAACGGAGGGAGCCACGGTAAACAACATAACTCTCTCATTCCTACCTCTTCGCTATCCAGAATATTTCGTCCATGTGCATCCCAGCAACACATCTAGAAGAGTACAATAAGCTTGTATCAAATCCCATGGACATGGACTCAAGGCGATGCAATAAAAATAGGCTACACAAGGGGAATACCAGCACGGAACGCTTTCACTCCCCTCAACCTGGTTATTTCTGATTTCAACATCATCACTGCCGAAGTTTTACGAGCTGCGGAATTTCTCAACATGAAGTCGTACATGTGCATCGAAGAATCCAAAAGAACGCCACAAAGATACATCCACATATTCGTCCATGGCATCAGATCTAACAGAAATATAACTAGGGACTGCTCACCGCATCCCATTCCATACCACAGTCCAAGATTCAGAAGCTAGTTCGAAGGGTGTCTCTTGGGGCAAAGTCCTTGAAGACTTGATAGCAGAACATCGACAACAGAATGTCTCCCAACTCATCTATTTCATCATGTGGCTTCGGAAGATTTCTACCATCCACATCGTATCATCATCGCGATCAGAAGGTCCAGACACTGAACAACCTAAAGTCAAAGATGGACCGAGAATACAACCACAATCTCCAAGATTATCCCTGACATAATCGTTACCGAGCATATATTTCATCCATCCATCCCAAGAATGCAATGGAGTTTGGTAAATTTTGGAATCCACTGGATGGACACTGCAAACGAAAGCACGGATCCAGACGAGCAACGGAAAGCAGAAGAGGGTCGATATCTCTTTTCATACGGGGTGGAGTTTCTAGAGTTTGAACATAATAAAGGTTCCTTCTTGCGCCATGAACGGGAATAGATGACTGGGCGCGACTATGCCATCTCGGGCCCGCAACATCCCTCCTGATTTCTTCCTGAGTTTCACTGTCGGGCTGTTTTCGCCTCCTAAACGAACTCAAAACCTAAATATTCCCGCGTAAGGAGATGGGAAATTATTTTTCGATCAGAATGAAGGGGCGGACCGTCAAAATCCGAGTTCCTATGAGAATTCTACAACGATTTTAGTAAGGGGCGTTAATTAGGGTTTCGGCATGCCAGACCCTAATTTAGACAAAGTTGTCATCATCCCACGGAACTGAAGCAAGTTGTTATCTTCCCGAAGCCGTCATGACCTTCCCACAGAACTGAAGCAAGTTGTTATCTTCCCGAAGTCGTTGTCACCTTCCCACGGAACTGAAGCAATTTGTTATCTTCCCGAAGCTAGTCGTCACCTTCCCACGGAACCGAAGCAAGTTGTTATCTTCCCGAAGCCAACGCTCACGGCTCCTTTCCAAGCCGCACGATACCTGCGGCTCCCATTCCAAGCCGACCAATGCTGACGGCTCGTTCCAAGCCAATCCAACGCTCATGGCTCCTTTCCAAGCCGCACGATACCTGCGGCTCCCATTCCAATCCGACCAATGCTGACGGCTCGTTCCAAGCCAATCCAACGCTCACGACTCCTTTCCAAGCCGCACGATACCTGCGGCTCCCATTCCAAGCCGACCAATGCTGACGGCTCGTTCCAAGCCAATCCAACTCTCACGGCTCATTCTCAAGCCGCACGATACCTGTGGCTCCCATTCCAAGCCGATCCAGTGCTAAACGGCTCCAAGTCCAAGTCGACCAGTGCTAGCAGTTTCCCTTCACACCAAATCTACACTAGCGGCTCCGTTCCAGCCTAACCTGCAGTACCACGAACAGAACTTATGTAAAGCCGCCAAATACGAGGATCACATATTGTCCTTACTTCCCAAAAAAGGTTAGACGAATCTTCCTGACCATATTGCATGATTTACGTTTCGATTCTGTCCTTGTCTGTCACCATCTTATGCTTACCTCGCAACAATGCCCATGTTCTGAGCTAAGCAGGGGACTTAATGTTGATGGTGGTTTTTAGCTTAGGGTTAAAATCGTAAAACCATACATCTGACAAGACGTCACTACGACCACTAGCGCATTTATTGAATCAATCATCATGCCTACGTAAGAATTACTAGGGTACCTTTTTTTTTATATATACACGTGTCTTGTTCCATGGCAGAACCCTTAGTACTAACTGACATCACCTCTGTATATGCCTAACCCTGATCCTCTCGCCGTGCCAATGGAAAACCATGCCAGCCACGTCTCTACGCCAAGGCATGCCAACCATGCCAGCCGCACCACCGTGCCAATGGAAAACCATGCCAGCCACGTCTCCGCGCCAAGGCATGCCAACCATGCCACCCGCACCACCGTGCCAATGGCAAACCATGCTAGCCACGTCTCCGCGCCAAGGCATGCCAACCATGCCACCCGCACCACCGTGCCAATGGCAAACCATGCCAGCCACGTCTCCGCGCCAAGGCATGCCAACCATGCCACCCGCACCACCGTGCCAATGGCAAACCATGCCAGCCACGTCTCTGCGCCAAGGCATGCCGACCATGCCAACCGCACCTCCGCGCCAATGTCAAAGCCATACCGGCCCCAAACCATGCCGCTGGCTGCCAAACGAAGGGTTGCAACAATCAACGGCCACCCATCCATCTGAGATGCTGATCTCATCCGTCCAAGTTCGCCACCAAACGCATGGCAACTTGTGGCCTAAAGCCAAACATCACGGTTTTCCCAAAACTCTAATTTTGGCCGCGCCTACACTATGCCAAAGCCATGCCAGCTCTAACCATGCCGCTGGCTGCCAAACGAAGGGTTGCAACAATCAATGACCACCCTTCCATCTGAGATGCAGATCTCAGCCGTCCAAGTTCGCCACCAAGCGCATGGCAACTTCTGGCCCAATGCCAAAACTACACGGTTTGTACAAAACCCTAATTTTTGGCCGCGCCTAAAGCGTGCACGAGCATGCCACCATGCCGCTGGCTACCAACATCCCTCATGAATTCTTCCTGAGTTTTACTTTCGGGCTATTTTCACCCCCCGAACGAGCTCAAAACCTAAATATTCCCGCGATGGAAGATAAGAAATTCTTTTCTGTACAGAATAGAGGGGCGGACCATCAAAATCCGAGTCCGTACAAGAATTCTACAGCGATTCTAGTAAAGGGCGCTAATTAGGGTTTCAGCATACCAAACCCTAATTTAGACAAAACCCCAAGCGCTTCCCTACCATGCCGGCCTTCCCTTCACGGCTGCTAAAACGAAGGCGTGCGGAAATCAACGACCAACGTTCCATCTTAGATGTAAATCTTAGCCGTCCAAGGTCGTCACCCAATGCATGGTAACCTTTGGCTTAACGCCAAAACCCTAGTTTCGGCCATGCCCAAACCGCGCCAAGGCATGCCGACCATGCCACATGTGCCAATGGCATGTCGTTCCAGCCACCTTGCCGCGCCTAAGCCATACCATGCCGTGCCAGCCACCTTGCCGCGCCTAAGCCTTACCATGCCGGCCTTCCCTTCACGGCTGCTAAAACGAAGGTGTGCGGCAATCAACGGCCACCCTTCCATCTTAGATGCAAATCTTAGCCGTCCAAGGTCGCCAGCCAACGCATGGTAACCTTTGGCCTAACGCCCAAACCGCGCCAAGGCATGCCGACCATGCCAAATGTGCCAATAGCATACCGTGCTAGCCACCTTGCCGCGCCTAAGCCATACCATGCCGGCCTTCCCTTCATGGCTGCTAAAACGAAGGCGTGCGGCAATCAACGGCCACCCTTCCATCTTAGATCCAAATCTTAGTCGTCCAAGGTCGCCAGCCAACGCATGGTAACCTTTGGCCCAACGCCAAAACCCTAGTTTTGGCCACACCCAAACCGCAACAAGGCATGCCGACCATGCCACATGTGCCAATGGCATGCCGTGCCAGCCACCTTGCCGCGCCTAAGCCGTACCATGTCGTCCTTCCCTTCACGGCTGCTAAAACGAAGGCGTGCGGCAATCAACGACCACCCTTCCATCTTAGATGCAAAACTTAGCCGTCCAAGGTCACCAGCCAACGCATGGTAACCTTTGGCCCAACGCCAAAACCCTAGTTTTGGCCACGCCCAAATCGCGCCATGGCATGCCGACCATGCCACATGTGCCAATGGCATGCCGTGCCAGCCACCTTGCCGCGCCTAAGCCATACCATGTCGGCCTTCCCTTCACGGCTGCTAAAACAAAGGCTTTCGACGATCAACGGTCACCTTTCCATCTAAGATGCATATCTTAGCCGTCCAAGGTTACCAGCCAATGTGTGGAAGCTTTTGGCCCGACACCAAGCCATAGTTTTGGTCGCGCCCAAACAATGCCAGAACCCTAACATTTGGCCGCGCCTAAACTATATTAAAGCTATGCCGGCCATGCTTTCCTGCCACTGGCTACCAAACGTAGGGTTGCAATAATCGACGGCTACCTTTCCTCTCAAGATGCAAAATCTCGACCGTTGAAGGTCACCACCGAGCCGGCAAGTCTCCCAAGCTCAACTTGCCAAACAACAGCAACATGCTACATGTTTTCCACGAAAACACTCGAGACATCAACACATGTCACAAACTGGGGGATGCTCATTAGGGTTTTGGTTTGGCGGTTTACAGCGTGCGGCGTACACTACGCCCGTTACAAGAAAGTGTCATAAGAATGAGTTGGTTAGTAAATACAAGGAGTAATGGTGAAACGTTTCTTTCATTATGGAACATCAATTCCATGCGTTACCCGTTACCACCTCCTTCCACTTTACTCAGTCGTTTCCATTTCTTACGAGACCAGAGTACGTTTTGTTACGACTTGTATAAATAGGTCTTACCTATTCCCACCAAAGAACAAGTTTTTGGTCAGGTGCGTACAACACTCAGGAATCACCTGCTAGCTTTACCATCTGTTAGCTTTCACTTTCTGATACAAGTCAAACAACTATTCTTCCAGAATCAACTATTCTGGTCTCAACACTTTCTTCGCTTCCCTCCCTAAAACTAATTCTTCTCCTTCACTTTATGACCGAAGCAAGTCTGGAATGGCCATTTCTTGGTTTAGGCCAGATTTGTACAGATTGATCTCTCGAATCTAAAGTACTCCCTTGTAGTACATTGTTTAGGGTTTAGACTCGTTTCTCACCCACTCACACGAAATTACCGAAATCAGCAGAAACCGTTTTCACCCTCAAACACTTGGATATTGGTCTTTGGTATCATCCAAGTTTATATCTCTTGTATTTGATAAAGCCTCACAGATTTCTATTTGTTTGAGTATAGATCAAATCGAGAGATAGAGATATTAACTCCTTGATATACATTTTATTAAGATTGAGTCTGACTCTCTAGTTGATTTTCTTAAAAGTATATTAGAGTTAGTCCATACAGATTGCTAATCGAAATATTGGGTGAGGTTGTTTTACCCCCGCTTTTTCAGTTTGGTAGTTTATCCAAAATATATTTAAGATTCCAGATTTTTCAAGAACACAATAGCCATGGTTCATATAATGAAAAATTCTGAGAGGAATCTTATGCATTTTCAAGATACAACCTGTCTCATAGAGATTGTGCCATTGTTACTAAGCATGTTAGTATCCAGGACAATGATATACAATTCTATGATATCCCACTGATTATGTAAATCTCTCAAGACATACATGGACATAATTCCAATCCCTAAAACATTTAGAAACAAGAGTATTACATACTTCATCCGGGTCTTCCACCACGAATTTTTGAAGTAGTCAAATCCTGCCGTTACGTTAACTGAATCGACCATTAGATTCAATTTCTTATAGGTTGGATCGCACCAAACACATATTGTTAGATTTTTTCGTGTTCCCTGCTCTGATACCAATAGAAAAGACGAGGGTACCCAAATATACCTCAATCTAAAACTTTTCCATCTATTATACCCTTTCTCCGAAAGTGATTGTCTATAGACAGAGTCGAGACAATACAACTAATCGGTTCACACTTCGTGTGATCGTCTATGGATACGAGATCGAGACAATACGACATTTGTGTGATTGACTATGGATACAAGATCGAGACAATAAAACAACGAAGTATGTTTACTTGATAAAAGGTTCGGACTTAACCAAACACAATAGGATTGCTATCAAGTAAATAGGAATTAACGTTTGTGTATTTTACTTCTAATTATAATTGCGGAAATAAAAAAGTAAAAGACACAACAAGATTTTGTTAACGAGAAAACCGCAAATACAGAAATACCGCGGGACCTAGTCCAGAATTGAATACTCTCAGAATTAAGCCACTATACAAAATCAAACCAACTTCGTATAGTTGAGACCAAGTAACTAAACCTATAGTTCACCTAGTTCCCTCAATATCCCTGCGCCTCCAACTTGTAAATAAGTCACGCACTTGGAACAATTCCTTTGGTTCGTATTCCAAACAGTAAAGGAACAACAAATCTGTTCGGTAGCAACTCTTTTCAAACAACGTGATATGAGTCTGACAAAGGCTCTTCCGTTTAACCAATAAACTCCTTTTTCGGGTCCTTAGATCAATCTCTCAACAACTACTGAAGTAATTGTGAGACTATGCAATCAATACTATTAATCATAAAGAAGTGTATTGATGCCGATCTACTCAACTAATCAATCCAATCTATCACAAAGATAAACCGAGTATATTTGGATCCCTTTATAGCCGAAACAAGTATTGTGCACACCAAAAGATTATGAACCCAAAAAGTCTTTTTGTCTTCAAATCTTCTTTAATCTTCAATCAGCACCTGCACACAATCAACTTGAATCTCTTGTGATCAATCACACACAGAACGGAGTCTGTTAACGTTGGATTATCACAAGACGTCTTTAGATCTACAAACAGTCTAAAGATCCCCATCGAAACTTCGATCTAGTTTGAGTGAATCTTATATCAGAAGAGAAGATTCTCAAGCATAAACAAACTAGGTGCAATCAAAGTTCAACAACCGTTAGTCAATCAAATCAATCGAAAACTAATAATAAACCGCAATTATCTAGTTTCCCACCAACGGTACTAATAGAGCTTCTCAATCCCAAAGAAGTTTTTAAACTGAACGGTCGTAAGAGATTTCGCCTAATTAGGTTACTTTCCTCTCTGAATAGGCGGCTACACCAGTAATAACACAACTAGGTAGTTTTTCTGGCTCTGAGGATTAGTTTGATAGAAATGCAAACTTCAATATTTATAGACAAGGAAGTTTGGACACCCAGGAATTTCCAAAACCGAATATTCTCAAAGATATGCAATAAACACAAAATCGGTTTTCATAATTCCTGGAAATGCACTGTCCAAATATTGACCGAAATACCAATAGAAAAATCTATAATCAGTAAATGCACATTATTAATTATTATTTTCTAAAGATATACATTTAATTGCTGGAGAATAAATAGCATATAAAACTAAGAAACCCTAATTAAAAGATTTTCAATTTATTTCGATCCTGGGATTTTTTTCCTTTAGCTAAAAGGAATATCTTTGAACAATTTATGATAAGAGTTACTGAACATGTTCAAAGTATGCCGACATCTTTACTTTGAAAGTCATTTTTCATACTTAGAATCTTGGAAACGGTTTGCCACACTTCCAAACAAGTTTAGAATTGGTTCGTCTGAATTCCACGAACTATGTGATTGATTATCATAGCAAATCACCAATCAAGGGTTTCACGGTTCTACCAAAACAAGTTCGGTTCTACCTCCATGTGAGCACTGTGCATAGTCACGCTAGTTACCAAAATTCGGTTGACTAGGTACTAGGATCGGTTCCCCGCAACTTATGGTAACTACCTGTATTCGGCTGCACATGTCCATAGGATCGGTTCCCCAAAAACTACAACTTGTTGCACATGTTCATAGGATCGGTTCCCCCATCTACTAAAAACGTGTTGCACCTCTTACAAGGATCGATTCCCTCTTGTAAATTTGTTGCACCTCTTACTAGGATCGGTTCCCCAATGACTAGATAAAAGTTGTTATTTACAAGGCATCGATCATACCATCTTGAGTGATTACTTAAGATCGGTTTCACTAATAAAAGTCATACCAATACATAAGTCAGGCCTTGTGAATAGTTTTACCAAGATACATAAACAAGTTTATGATCGTTTATACTAAACACACATATTGGTAATTCAAAATAGATTTACAATGAATAACAATACCAATAAGCCTATCGATTTCCCTTTCAATTCACAAAACAAGTTTATGAACTTACTTCCTTTAAACAAATGTAAAACATTGTTTCCTAGAATGAAATCTTCACTCATACCCATACATAATTACAATAGCATTCATATGATCATGTCGATGTCTTATATACAAAGTTTAATGGTTAAGAAATAAACCTCGTATTGTATTCCTTAATACTATGTCTAACTAGAGTATCATACACATCTAACAGCATGTAAAATAGCATTCAAACCATCTGAATTCTGCTTAGCAAAAGCCTTTTCTTCGTTTGAAAAATCCACTAAGAGTTTAAACTCAATTTCCGAATTTTCTACCTTTGGGTAATTATAACCATTGATGACTAATAGCCATGTATTAAAGTCTCGTGATTCAAGAAAAGATCTCATAGCATATTTCCACCATAGATAGTTTGTTCTGTCAAATCTTGGCGGTACGTTAACTGAAGTCGATTCGTGAGAACTCGAGTTCATTCTTATAGGATGGGTCGCACCAAACACAGATTGTTAGATCTTTTCGTGTTTGCCCGCTCTGATACGAATTGAAAAGACGAGGGTACCCAAATATACCTCAATCTAAAACTTTTCCACCTATAAGTTCTTTCTCCGAAAGTGATTGTCTATGGACTGAGTCGAGACAATACAACTAATCGGTTCACACTTCGTTTGATCGTCTGATGTAGTTTTAATTGTGGTAAGAAATGGGTTTGATTCTCGGACTTGGGAAGTTGTTGATTTTAGGACTTACTTAAATAAAATACTAGAACTAGCAAAAATATGAAAAAGAAAGTAACAAGATTAAGAGTTACTAGGACTCAGGATTCCACCAAACTCGTGTCTTATGGTTCAATTATTAATTCTTTGACAATTATAGCTCCAAAAATAATAACTATTGACTCTAAATCTTTGCCAGATTTTATAAAACATTAATTGTAAATGGTAAGCATGGATTATCAAAACACCTAAGCTAAGCATAACCCATCAAACTAAATCACAACTAATTAATTTAAAATCATAATTCAAATTATATTAATGCAAAAGTTGTAAAAAGAATTTAATAAAATTACCATAGTGTTGAGAATTGGCTTCCTCCGTCATCCCAGTGATGGGGTTTAGCTCATCATGGTAGAAACACGCTCAAAAGAATTTTTCATATCTCTAAAAGGTGTTTTTATTGAAGAAATTGTTTAAGATGAGAGATTTGCAACGCCTTGTAAATATGTTACAGACATCACTGTTACAATCCAGGTGTTGCAGATTTAAACCTAACTGTTACAAAGCTTCTATCGCAAACACTGTTCAACAGCGATAGTTTTTTTCTGTTTGTTCTTCGTGTTTTTCAGAACGACAGTTCTAAAGCGTCAGTTCTTCGTCTTCTTCACCTGCTGCTGCTGCACCTCTGTAATTCACCTCTGCAGCTTTTCTTTCTCCTCTGCAGCGTACCCAAACTCTCGTCAGACCCCTCTACGACTCCCAACACTCGTATTTATGCATAACAGACCTTTTGGTGCAAGAAATTTCTTGGAATAAATTTTTCTTTCTCCCTCCGGCAAGTCACGGATATTTCTATTTTTCAAATCTTTTGTACGCGTTTCTGTTTGAACGCAACCTCTCTAAGATAGAATAAAATCTAGTAAAAGATATTCTCCCTGTTTTGTATCTTTAACTTCCACTAATAGGACCCAAACAAATCCCGAGTTCTCTGTTTTCGAATTCTTCCCTGTTTTGATTAAAACTCTCTTTGGTAGATATAGGATACGATCCTAGACTTCCAAATCATCAACAGACCCGACAAATATCTTTCCTTGGTTTGCTGCAAATTCCCATAAATAAACTCTCTTTCCTGTTTTAAGCAGTCCGTGTAAACTTCCTTTCTTTTGTCGAACTATACACATATGAACCCTATTTGGTCCATTCAAGTCCAGCCCAATTGAATTTGGCAGTTGAACCTCCATAAAACTCATCTAAAATTTGTCCAGACGAATATAGTTTTGATTCCCGCCAAAACTGAATTTAAACGATGAAGAAAGGGTTGCCCCCTAACCTCTGATGCGGTGAGAATAGTTTTTGCCCTGAGATGGCCCTTATCAACTGAGTACCCCTTATCCATTTGAAGGGTGTAAATAACATATGCCCTGGGTGTCTCCAACATACTTCTGGTCCCTCTGGTAATTCCTTCTAGGGGTGCAAATACCATTTTTCGAGCCCAATTCGCCGCAAAAGCTTATTTCTCCAAAAACACCTACAAAGACATAAATAACCAAATAAGTACAATATCGAGCACTAACAATATACATAAATGAGATCCAAATAGATACATAAATGCGTCTATCAAATACCCCCAAACTTATTATTTGCTAGTCCCGAGCAAATCAAATCTACAAAATAAAAATCCTAACTCACTGTCGCAGGCATCGTCGGTTGCATTTAGCGTATGCAACAAGCCTTTAAACCCCTTGGTGGACCTAGTGGACGAGTTATAGTCTCGGGAGGGCTTACCAGAGATACACCCACAAAACCTTTACTCCATACCCTATCTATCTACGCAGAACCTTGGAAGGCACTAAAGAATCTCCTTGGTTGGCATACTTATTGACTACAAGAGGAAGTACCCTGATGCGAAATTCCAATTGATGTACACGAGTTTGCACTCAAGCATACTAAAATTCATATATAAGTGACAGAGCTCTACTCAGATAGTCTCACTATGGACATCAATATCTGGAGTCAACAAATCACATGGATAAATTAAGAGATGGATATAGAAAAACATAGATGGTTTTGATGTTGACTAAGTGAACGATGTTTCTCATATCTGTCTGAAGGCCACTGCCAAAATGAACCTATCCTAATGGACTGAGATACGGGTCTGACTAATATCAACACAACTGGCATATACAAGGGAACCAGTGGTCGACAATCCTAATTCTAGATCAACTCGTCTGGCATATACAAGGGAACCAGCGGTCAATTTATTCACTGAACATTAACAATTAACTTTTTTTTTTTTTAACAACATGATTAGATCTTGCGGATCCAAGCGCATGCTTCTTGTCAGCAGATTACATGGTAATTCTCGTGGATCCTGCATTCCACGCTTGTTTAGGAGACAGAGACAGGGAGAACACACACATATTGTTATCCAAGTGTCAATTATAATTTTATTTTTGATAATTATTCCATTTGGTCTGATTGGTCTGGTCTCTTTTTTTCTTTTTCTTTTTCTTAGTAACTCAATCACTCTATTTCATCCTAGCAGTGGTAACAACTTGAATCGTGAGCCCCACCTAATCACTTAGAGAAACATATATTTAAAAAGAAAACAAAATAAAAACAGAAGTGAAAAGGACTCAATGAGATATGGCGAAACTACCATGTTATTTCTAACACCTGAGCTATGTGCTTTTATGAATAGACTCTTTAGATGTTTCCATCTAATCAGATTGGTCCTCAACTCCTACAACCAAAATGCTCCCATCCACTTAGATTGGTTAGTGCCATCCTTAATAAGCATAAATGTCTAGGCTCTGGAGTTTAACAATGCAACTAAAAAGTTTCTCCCATACCCCCAAACTTAAATCTAACATTGTCCTCAATGTTCTAAAGATGAAATTAAAAGCATAAACAAGGAGAAACTGTTACCATTTAAAGCAAAAGAGATAAGGAAAGATATTACCGTGTTGCATGAGCATGGGTACCTCCCAAGAAGTGCTAAATTTAAAGTCTTCAGCCAGACGTCTAATACCACAAAATGGTTAATTACCTTTCAAATCATATATCAATAGTCGAAACAATTGTAGGTCAACAAAACCAAATAAAACTGCCACAATTATAAGACAAATGCACCGGATTAGAAAAATAAACAAACATAGCACAACCTGATCTAAAGTTTCTTGCAAGACAACTAGGTTTATCTGTGGTGCCCACTTGGGATGACAAATAGATTCATTCGAACAATAGGTCTCCAATAGATGGATTTCCTCTTGGACAATATCAGGAGGATCGGGTTGAGGAGTTGGAAGAGACTCAAGTAATACCTCAGGTATACTAGGCTCGATTCCCAAGTTAGGGACTTCTAATGGGGATAATTGACCATCTCTACCCCCAAACTTAGGGTAGTCAGTATTCTCGGACAAACCTCTAACTATTGCTTGGATTTCCGGATCCTCAGAGTCTTTAAAATGCTCAAGAGCTTCTTCTAGAACATTACCCCCAAGCTTAGGGTCAACACTACTCTCTGTAAGGCCTAGCACTATGGCTTGAATTTCAGGGTCTGTAGAGTCTTTAAAGTACTCGAGAGATTCTTCTAGTTCGACAGTTTGGTCACCTAACTGACTTGAGAGAATCTCATCAAATTCATCCAAGGAATCATCTAATAAAGTGTCGTCCCAATTATCCTGAACTAAAGTGCTAATCATATTCACTTCCTATGATTCAGAAGGTTGTCTAGTAACATTAAAGACATTTAGTTCAGTGGTCATATTACCAAAGGATATGTTCATAAGTCCGGTCCTACAGTTGATGATAGCATTAGATGTGGCTAAAAATGGGTGACCTAAAATCACCGGTATTTGAGCACTGGGGTCCTGTACAGGCTGAGTATCTAGAACAACGAAATCCACTGGATAAATGAACTTATCAACCTCAATCAGAACATCCTCTATGACGCCACGAGGTACTTTGTGAGACCTATCGCCTAATCGTAGGGTCATTTTAGTCGGTTTCAACTCACCAAGACCTAGCTGGGTGTACACATGGTACGGGAGTAGGTTAAAACTAGCTCCTAAGTCAAGTAATGCTTTATAAACCATGTGATTACCAATCGTACAAGATATGGTAGGGCATCCAGGGTCTTTATACTTAGGGGATGTTTGGTTCAGAATGATTGAACTTACCTGACCAGCTAAAAAGGCTTTCTTATGGACATTAAGCTTACGCTTTCGAGTACAAAGATCCTTAAGAAACTTGGCATAAGCAGGCATTTGCCTAATTGCTTCTAGTAAATGGATGTTAATGTTTACCTGCTTAAATATTTCCATTATTTCGTTGAAAGTCGACTCTCTCTTTGTTGGAGCTAACAACTGTGGATATGGGGCTCTGGGCACAAAATGAGACCTATCGGGAACCACATTGGCATCACTAGAAATTTTATCGGTCTCTTCAGCTAGTGGCTCCTTCAGGGGCTCATCTTGGGAACTAAAAGGTGGATCTACAGTATGTCCATTATTAGGCATGGCTACCTTATTGTCTACCGTTTTACCACTCCTAAGGGTTGTTATAGAGTTCACATGATCGAACTCTTTCTCTCTAGAGGATAGTTCATGAATTCCTCTGGTATTGGGTAGTGGTTGGTTGGGGGACTTTTCCTTTTCTCTTTCGCTCAAAAATTCTGCAATTATACTAACCTGATTTTTTAGCTCTGAAATAGCCTGAGAGTTTTCCTTTAAACCTTTCTCAACCGTTTGCTTAAACACTGCACTGTTATGAGATAAAATGGTGAGAGACTCTTCTAAGATCATAATTTTTTTATCCGACAGGTTCTGATACTGATCTGGCCCTAAATGGTTCTTAGTATACCCAAAACTTGGGAGAGCCTGGGAACTACTAGGCTGACCTTGACTCTGACCCTTAGACAAAGGAAAATTAGGGTGGTTCCTCCAACTAGGGTTATAGGTATCTGAATATGGATCAAATCTTTGACGGTTTTCATACCTAGAGTTGTTATAAAGAGCATTGGCTTGCTCTTCGTATCTAGTATGGTGTGACCCTTGATTCATTTCTAAGGATTCTAGACGCCTAAGAATATCTGACCCATAATCAACTCTATCAATCCTATGGATAGGATTTCTAGGTATTTTTGGTTCTCTCATTGAAGCCCATTGCCTAGTTTTCTCAGCTAACTCGATGAATTCGTTGAAACATTCATCTGGGTCTTGATGGGTAAATTCTCCACCACTAATTGTTTCTACCTGCATATGGGTTTCACTATCAAGGACCTCATATAAAATTTGGGCCATGTGGGCTTTTTCAAAGCCGTGATGTGGACATTGGTATAACAATTCACTAAACCTTTCTACATAATCATGAAGTTTTTCACCTGATTTCTGCTTAAAGGTTTGAATAGACTTCCGAACAGCATCAGTCTTATGGTGTGGGTAGAATTTTTTAACAAATGCCTCTACAAGACCATCTCAGGTGGTAATTGTTTTAGAAGGAATAAAATGATACCACTCTTTGGCTTTATCATAGAGAGAGAAGTGAAACAAACGTAACCTAAGCAATCTTTGGAGACATTTGGATAGTTCATTGTGTCATAAATCATTTCAAAGTCTCTTATGTGGGTATACGGGTTCTCATTCTCTAACCCCCTAAACTTACGAAGCATGCCAATAGTCTCAGGTATAATATCAAATTGGACCGTAGAAGCTGGTGGAACTACACCTGGGTCACGCACTACCCTAGACGGGTTCAAACGATCCCTAAGGGTTTTTATCGAGACCTCATCATCCTTTTCCTCAACCATTTTTGCAAAAATAGAAGTATTAAGGATATTTTCCTCACCGTGAGAAGAACGTCCAAAAATAGGACTTTCTGGATTAAGGTAGTCAAGATTCTTGTTTCCTAAAATATCACTTCTAGGTTTTTCACGCATAAACCGTTCTAGAGTATCTCTCTTACATTCTGGCATACAAGAATTCAACAAAATGTGCACATGAAAATGCTGGGCTAACTAATTTAGGTAAGCCTGGGTTACCTATAGCGAAATATACCCAAAGGTACGAGGCTGAGGTTTGTGGACTTTCAGCTGGTAACTCCCATAAGGCCCAAGGCACGGGTTCAGCTTACTAATCCACCAGTTTTCCTAAACTCGGTAGTCTGACGAAGATGCAATTGGTGTGTGCAGTATTTTTTTTTATATATAAATAAAGTACTAAAAATAAACACAAACAAATAAAAGAAAATTACAAGTCCAAAAATAAATAAAGAAACTACTAAAAATAAGATGAAAGTCTAAAAATAAAATCTTCAGTTTCTCCCTTTTTGTAAGGCAAGTTCAATGTCCACGTTTCGCTTCAAGCAAATCCTGCACAACAAAAACAAAAATACCAAAGAAGTAAAATAGAACAAAAAATAATCTAAAAAAATAATCTAAAAAAATAAAATAAATAAATAAATAATAATAATAAATAAAATATATACAAAACCAGCACATTTGAGTGAGGCCCAGCCTTTATTTGATGAGTTTTTGATGACATATCTTCAGCACCTTGTCACGGGGGATGGTCCAGGATTTGGTAAGCTACAACAAAGGTTAGTTACTTTACCCATTCAGCATGGTGGTGCAGGTGTTTATACTATCTACGATATTATGCAATATGGGTATGTTGCATCTAGTTTGCAGACTATTTTGCAACAAAGTAATATCTTGCGCCACTCAGATGTGTCTGGTTTTAGTCCTAGTCTGGAGCATGCTATAAGTGCTTATAATCAAGTTTGTGGTATTGCTGAATCACCACTTAGTATCCATCATGCCGCCCCCCAATCTATGCGTTCTTTGGCGGCTAGATACTTTAGTGCTGTGTTGAAAGAGTTACCCACTAACTTTAATTTGTCGGCACGTGATGTTGCTCTTTGGCAATGTAACAAGATTAAACATGCTCAGGATTACTTGTTGGCTGTTCCGATTGAGGGTCTTAATCAGAAGATAGGTCCTAGACAGTTCAGTGCGGTTATGTGTTATAGACTGGGTATCCCACTTTTCGAAGAGGGTAGCACTTGTCCTTGTTGTGGCAGAGACATGGATATTTTTGGAGATCACGCTCTACATTGTGTCAAGGATATTGGTATTAAGTTTCGTCATGATCTTGCTCGTGACACTTTTGATGACATATGTTACCGTGCTGGTGTTCCTGCCAGGAAGGAAGTCAACCTAGGTCTCATCTCCAATACTGGCTCGGACTTAAGACCTGCGGATATTCTAGTTAATAATTGGATTGATGGGCGTGATGTTTGTATGGATGTGACTGGTGTCTCTCCCTTCACAGGTAATGGAGTACGTGCTTTTACCCCAGGGCAAGCTCTCGCTAAGGCTATTGATCGTAAACGTGTTAAATATCTTGAGAAATGCACAGAGCATGGGCTTGGCCTTGGGGTCCTTGCCTTCACTACCTTAGGTGAGCTCGGTGATAACACTATCAAATTCCTTAAGAGACTACGGAATTATATGGCTAGTAATGATTCAAATGTCAAAATGGGGGATTTTCTTTTCTATCGAATAGGTGTTGTCATTCAAAAGGCGGTTGGGGCTCAGCTTGTTGCTAGACTCCCTTCCAATTTCTTACCATGTGATAATGTATCCGACAGTATATTTGGATTAATATAAGCCTGCATTGGCCTTTTAAAAAAACCTAAAAAAAACAAAATGCAAAACCTAAAACCTAAACCTAAATATAAGTCCGCGTCGGCGGCGCCAAAAACTGATGTAGTTTTAATTGTGGTAAGAAAGGGATTTGATTCTCGGACTTGGGAAGTTGTTGATTTTAGGACTTACTTAAATAAAATACTAGAACTAGCAAAAATATGAAAAAGAAAGTAACAAGATTAAGAGTTATTAGGACTCAGGATTCCACCAAACTCGCGTCTTATGGTTCAATTATTAATTCTTTGACAATTATAGCTCCAAAAATAATAACTATTGACTCTAAATCTTTGCCAAGGTAGATTTTATAAAACATTAATTGTAAATGGTAAGCATGGATTATCAAAACACCTAAGCTAAGCATAACCCATCAAACTAAATCACAACTAATTAATTTAAAATCATAATTCAAATTATATTAATGCAAAAGTCGTAGAAAGAATTTAATAAAATTACCATAGTGTTGAGAATTGGCTTCCTCCGTCATCCCAGTGATGGGGTTTAGCTCATCATGGTAGAAACACGCTCAAAAGAATTTTTCATATCTCTAAAAGGTGTTTTTATTGAAGAAATTGTTTAAGACAGAGATTTGCAATGCTGTAAATATGTTACAAACGTCACTGTTACAATACAGGTGTTGCAGATTTAAACCTAACTGTTACAAAGCTTCTATCGCAAACACTGTTCAACAGCGACAGTTTTTTTCTGTTTGTTCTTCGTGTTCTTCAGAACGACAGTTCTAAAGCGTCAGTTCTTCGTCTTCTTCACCTGCTGCTGCTGCACCTCTGTAATTCACCTCTGCAGCTTTTCTTTCCCTCTGCAGCGTACCCAAACTCTCGACAAACCCCTCTACGACTCCCAACACTCGTATTTATGCATAACAGACCTTTTGGTGCAAGAAATTTCTTGGAATAAATTTTTCTTTCTCCCTCCGGCAAGTCACGAATATTTCTCTTTTTCAAACGCGTTTCTGTTTGAACGCAACCTCTCTAAGATAGAATAAAATCTAGTAAAAGATATTCTCCCTGTTTTGTATCTGTAACTTCCACTAATAGGACCCAAACAAATCCCGAGTTCTCTGTTTTCGAATTCTTCCCTGTTTTGATTAAAACTCTCTTTGGTAGATATATGATACGATCCTAGACGTCCAAATCATCAACAGACCCGACAAATATCTTTCCTTGGTTTGCTACAAATTCCCGTAAATAAACTCTCTTTCCTGTTTTAAGCAGTTCGTGTAAACTTCCTTTCTTTTGTCGAACTATACACATATGAACCCTATTTGGTCCATTCAAGTCCAGCCCAATTGAATTTGGCAGTTGAACCTCCATAAAACTCGTCTAAAATTTGTCCAGACGAATATAGTTTTGATTCCCGCCAAAACTGAATTTAAACGATGAAGAAAGGGTTGCCCCTAACCTCTGATGCAGTGCGAATAGTAGTTTCCCTGAGATGGCCCTTATCAACTGAGTACCCCTTATCCATTTGAAGGGTGTAAATAACATATGTTCTGGTGTCTCCAACATACTTCTGGTCCCTCCGGTAATTCCTTCTGGGGGTGCAAATACCATTTTTCGAGCCCAATTCGCCGCAAAAGCTTATTTCTCCAAAAACACCTACAAAGACATAAATAACCAAATAAGTACAATATCGAGCACTAACAATATACATAAATGAGATCCAAATAGATACAAAAATGCATCTATCATCGTCTATGGATACGAGATCGGGACAACACAACAACGAAGTATGTTTACTTGATAAATGGTTTAGACTTAACCAAACACAAATAAGATTACTATCAAGTAAATAGGAATTAACGTTTCTGTAATTTACTTTAAATTATAATTGCGGAAAATAAAAGTAAATGACACAGCAAGATTTTGTTAACGAGGAAACCGCAAATGCAGAAAAACCCCGGGACCTTGTCCAGAATTGAATACTCTCAGGATTAAGCCGCTATACAAAATCAAACCAACTTCGTATAATTGAGACCAAGCAACTAAACCTATATAGTTCACCTAGTTCCGTTTGTATTCTCACGTCTCCAACTTGTAGTATTCCAAACAGTAAAGGAACAACAAATCTGTTTGGTATCAACTCTTTTCAACCAAGTGATGTGAGTTCGACAAAAGGCTCTTCCGTTTATCACAATAAACTCCTTTTTCAGGTCCTTAGATCTATCTTACAAACAACTACCAAAGTATTTGTTAAGATTTTGCAATCAATACTTTTAATCACAAAGAAACATATTGATGTCGATCTACACAACTAATCAATCCAATCTAGCACAAGGATAAACCGATTATAGTTGGATCCTTTTTAACCGAAACAAGTATTGTGCACGCCAAAGATTATGAACCCAAATCAGAAATCTTCTTCGTATTCAAATCTTCTTAGATCTTCAATAAACACCTGCACACAATCAACTTGAATCTCTTGTGATAAATCACGCACAGAACGAAGTCTGTTAACAATGGATTATCACAAGACGTCTTTAGATCTACAAACAGTCTAAAGATCCCCGTCGAAACTTCGATCTAGTTTGAGTGAATCTTATATCAGAAGAGAAGATTCTCAAGCATAAACAAAATAGGTGCAATCAAAGTTCAACAACCATTAGTCAATCAAATCAATCGAAAACTAATAATAAACCGCAAATATCTAGTTTCCCACCAACGGTACTAATAGAGTTTCTCAATCCCAAAGAAGTCTTTAAACTGAGCGGCCATAAGAGATTTCCCATAATTAGGTTACTTTCCTCTCCGAATAGGCGACTCCACCAGTAACAACACAACTAGGTAGTTTTGATGGCTTCGAGGATTAGTTTGCTAGAAATGCAACTTTGATAATTATAGACCAAGGAAGTTTGGACACCAAGGAATTTCCAAAACCGAAAATATTCTCAAGATATGCAATATATTCCAGATTGGGTTTCCATAATTCCTGGAAATGCTTTGTCCAAACATTGACCAAAAATCTCTTAGAAAATCTCCAATTAGTAAATGCACATTACTAATTTTCATTTTCCAAAAATAAAATTAAAAACCTTAATTAAAAGATTCTCACCTTATTTTTCGATCCGGGATTTTTTTCTTTAGCTATTAAGGAATATCTTTGAACAATTAAAGATAAGCGTTACTGCACATGTTCAAAGAATGTTGACATCATTACTTTGTAAGTCCTCTTTCATACTTACACTCTTGAAACCGATTTGCCACACTTCCAAACAAGTTTAGAATTGGTTCATCTGACTTTCAAGAACTATGTGATTGATCAAGAGCACTCAATCACCAATCATGGGTTTCACGGTTCTACCAAAACAAGTTTCGGTTCTACCTCCATGTGAGTACTGTATTAGTCACACTAGCTTTCCAAAAATTCGGTTGACTAGGTACTAGGATCGGTTCCCCACATATATATGGTATCTAACTTGTATTTGTTGCACATGTCCATAGGATCGATTCCCAATGTCTAAAAACGTGTTGCACATGTTCATAGGATCGGTTCCCAATATCTAGAAACTTGCTGCACCTCATACAAGGATCGATTCCCCTCTTGTGATAGGTTGCACCTCTTCATAGGATCGGTTCCCCTTTGCCTAGAGTTGGTCATACCAATAACACTAAATCGATCATACCATCTCAGGTGATTACTTAAAATCGGTTTCACTAATAAAAGTTATACCAATACAAAAGTCAGGTCTTTGTGAATAGTTTTACCAAGAACATAAACAAGTCATGAGCGGTTATGCTAATCACACATATTAGTAGTTCAAAAGATATGCAATGAATAACAATACCAATAAGCCTGATGATTTCCCTTTCGATTCACAAAACAAGTTTATGAATTTACTTCATTTAAACGAATGTAAAACATTGTTTCCTAGGATGAAATCTTCACCTCATACCCATACATAATCACAATAGCATTCATACGATTATGTCGATGTCTTATATACAAAGTTTAATGGTTAAGCAATAAACCTAGTATTGTATTCCTTAATACTACGTCTAACTAGAATATAATCATTCATGCTTTGCAGTTATGTTTTCAATATGCACGACTTGAAAGATACGTTAGGGAATGAAACATTTCAAGTCAAATATCACTAACCTCGAGTGGAATGATGATGTTGTCGTTGTAGCTCCTTACTTCTTCACTTCTTCACTTCTTCAAGTCTTCGTAATACTTGTAATGTCTCATATCCCAATACTTTCAAGCTAACATATACGAAGTTGACTCTAGTACATAATCAAGCGACTCTTTAAATGAGTTTTGATTCACTAAAATATGACAACAAACTTGACATACCAACGCTTGGTGGGTTCAACCGAGCTATGCTCTAACACATAAAGTAACAGCAGGAATAACAATGGATCACCAAAACCAAATAGAGTTATCACAAGTAAAATGAGTCCGCAACATGTCAAGAAAATTAACAGATAAAGCACACCCCTGTCTAGTTTCATGTTTAAAACAACTACATCTAGCTGTGGTTCAGGTTCAGGTTCTATAACTGGGTCTAGATAAATATTTTCATGGACTGCATTTCCTCGTAGCAAAGATCCGATTGAGGTATTAGAGTCTGGATAAACTCAAGTAAAAACTTAGAAGCACATAATAATAACCTAAATAATTGTGGATCCTTAAAGTCAATCAGTTTTGACTCACACAATTGACCACGATGAAAGTGGTGGTCAATCTTAAGCAAATGTGTCGATTCTAACCCCCTAAAGTACTTAGGTTTAGTCTCAAAACTTAATATCTGACACATTTGAATTTCATAAGTTCCCACAATTGGAGAAAAAGTTTTTGGTGGGAAAACAAAGTCAATCGAGGTATCGTAGCCTGGGCTAACCACATCAACCAGAGGATGGGTTTCTAACAACTGAATTTCTTCCTGGACATTATTAGGTTCGGGAGAGCTAGTATGAAGGTAATTTGGCACAATGGTTGAGGCACATATATCAAGTCCCAAGTGAGGGATCTCTATAAGAGTCAATGGTGAAGCACATGTTGAATGATAATCACCCCCAAACTTAGAGTTTTCAATGTCTCTAGATAGATTAGTCACAATCTCCCTAATTTCAAGGTCATCAGATTCCTGAAAATGGTCAATTGATTCTTCTAAGTTATAACCGGGAGGTGCATCCTCACTCATATTTGAATTCTCTATGAATCTATTTTCTTTTTCTAAGGCTAATGTTTCTAAATCGCTGGACTTTAAAACAGTATTCTCAAGATAAACTCGTTCCTCAAAACTATCATCGGCTTCGTAAAAAGGAAGTACAACATCGTCTAAAACGTGGGTATCTTTAATCAAATCCTCGTCCTTTTGAATAGGTGAATAATTATTAAATTATTTGGATTTGAACTAGAAATAACATTATCATTATAAAGCTCAATTGGAGTAACAAATTCCTGATCACTATGCCTATATATGTGTATGATTCTTCATCAACACTATCCTCATCATAATCATCATTATAATAACATGAAAATGGTCGAACCTCATCTAAACAAGTAGCGTTACCAATTATAACCTCGTCATCTTGATTATGTGAATATCTATCTTCATTTTCAAAGGTACTATCGGAAACACTATATTGGAAATTAAGATTATTTCGAGCAGTTCTTTTCTGGGCCTCTAACAAAATTTTCTGAGTCGACTCACATGACTTCCTGATTTTATCTAGGAAAGAAGGTTCACACGTTGCATTACTTTCGTCCATGACTAAGTTATTTATTTCTGCTAACTTACGTGTTGACTCTAGTAAAGAGGAATTATCAGAATTTTGCTCGTATGACCGGTGGGTGTGTGGATAGTAATTGGGCTCAATATGGTATGACCCATAACTTTCAAAAGGTTGATGTTCCCAACCACTATTCACACTATGGTCAAAGTAATGTCCATTTTGAAAATCAGTCGGATATTCGTTGTATTGGCTATTGTAATACCAGTTCGACATTCTCAGCACAAAATAAACCCACTGACAGGGGATTCGTGGGTGGATAGAGTCTTACCTCCCATACCAGACGGGCGATGAACCATTGAAGTCGACTCAGGCCACCAACTCCTATGTCAGTGTACGAACCTGAGGGGTCGATACAGTATCGTAACTGTCGTCCTTCCGTGCAACGGTTTTATTTAAATTAACCCTTCCTTAGGGTTTAAAAATAATTATGTCCAAGTCCAGAAAGTGTCCAAAAATAAAAAGAAAAATTACAACAATAAAATCCTATTTACAGTCTCTAAATATAAAATAAAAATAATTATATACAAAATCTTCTTCTTCACTCCTTTAGGATTCCTCTTTTCATTCCTTCTTTGGCTTCGCTTTTCTTTTCAGCACTTTCTCTCCTTTTCTTTAGCTCAGCTCCAAATCTGAAAGCAAACAAAAAATACCAAAACGCGTAAAAAGAACAAAAATAATAAAAATAAAATAAAAGCTAAAAACAAATCTATAAACAAGTCCGTGTCGGCGGCGCCAAAAATTGATAGTATTTTAGATAGTGGTAAATAGAGTTGTCGTTCACTCGGACTTGATGAGATTGATTTCATATTTAATAAACAAAAATACTAGAAATAAATAAAATATATACAAAATATGTCACAAGATGAAGAATTTTACTGGGACTCAGGATTTCACTGCTTTTCATATTCAAGTGGTTCAGAAATTAATCCTAGGCAATTATAGCTCAAAATAAAAAAAATATTAACTCTATTCTTTGCCAAAGTAGATTTCATAAAACATTAGTTGTAAGTTGTGAGAATGACGCATCAAAAGTAATTAAAACTAAGCATGCGACATCATAAAAAATAACAAATAATTAATAGAAATCATAAAACAATTAAGTTATATGCAAATAGTTAAAAAAAATTAATTTAATTACCACATGGGTGAAAAACAGCTTCATCCGTCGTCCCAGTGATGGGTTTTAGCTCTGCATGGTGAAAACACACTCAAAGGAATTTTTCATTGCTCAAAAAGGTGTTTGCAAGGAGAAAAGGTATAAAGCAGTGTGCTTGTAACAGTTATAATTGTTACAAAAATTGTTACAAAGATATGGAATTTGAAAGTATAGGCAACGATTTCTACGACTGTTTATATATGTTGTTCTGTGTTATTCCTCTTCTTCTTCTCTGCAGCAATGGTGATTGTCTGCAACTTGATTCTGAGCCTCTGTTCGATCCCCCCAAATTCTCCATGCCTTCCATTGCTCCTCAACTGCCTGTATATACGCCACAGGACTAAGAATCTCTCGTAATTAAACCCTTAAATCTCCCGTAATCAATCAAGTATATTCGGTTTTATTACCAAGCAGATACGACAAATATCTTTCCCTGTTTCTCTTCTTCGCGCGTCTGTTGCTGTCAACGCTCTCCCAACTCATTGAGAACACGTTCCAGTCACGCCTAACTCGCTGAATACACACGCAAATTTTCCAAAACCAACCCAACAGAACTCCGTGTATTGTTCCAACAACTGTTTCATGAGATGCCCAGGATTCAGCCCAAGTTTGTTGAAACAAACGACTATACCAACCCTGTTTTGTAGAAACAGACTGGTTCCAATCCAAATCCGATTTAATCTCTCTCAAAACTCCCCATAATCCTTTACAGAAATCTCGGGTTTTTGTGACTTCCCTGTTTTCTTTGAATCCGAGTATTCATCCCAATTGGATTGAATCCAACACCCATATAACTCATGTGCTGTCAAATAGAGTAAACCCAAAGAGTTTCAGCGATTGAATCTCCTGAAAACACGTTCAATTCTCAAACCCTAATTTCTGCAGATGAAAGCCAAGTTTTCCCGCTAAAAACAGAATTTGAAATGAAGAAGAAGGTCATCCCTTATCCAACAACCGGGGGTGCGAATATCAGTTGGATGCCCCTTAGTAATTGAGCTGACCCTTATCCAAAGTGGAGGTCCGTTTAGCAAATGTCCTCCGGGGTGCCTTTAACACTTTTTCGAGCCAATTTTTCCGAAAATGTTTATTTCCAAAAATACCTAAAAATACATAAAACACAATATTAGTACAAAAATCGAGTTCTAACAATAAAGACAACGAGGACAATTCAGACACAAAAATGTGTCTATCAATAGTCAATCACGCAAGTTATCTTGTTGTCGTATTGTCTCGATCTCGTATCCATAGACGATCACACGAAGTGTGAACCGATTCGTTGTATTGTCTCGACTCAGTCCATAGACAATCACTTTCGGAGAAAGGACTTATGGGTGGAAAAGTTTTAGATTGAGGTATATTTGGGTACCCTCGTCTTTTCAAAGTTTATTTGCCAAAACTATAAGTCTCCGACTAGGATAGTAAGTGTAGTTGAGCTCTAGACTCCACGGCGTTCATCATACAAAGAAGAAGAACTACTCAAGGAATTCGTGGAACTTCATCGACAAAAAGTTATGTGGAGACTTGAACTTATCTATCACTAAAAGTCTATTTATTCTATCTCCTATCTTGAGACAAAAGTCTTATTGCTATATAGACTTCGATTATACACATTTGCTATTTCGAACCGAGTTTATCTCGCTTATCTATTTCTCGAAATATGTGTTGGTAAGCTTTCGCTTTGGCCAAGTTCATCTTTACTCGTGACGAAAGTCATGTTGATTATTTCAATAACTTGAAAATCCCTTTAAATCAAAAATAGTTTGTGAATAACAACTATATAACATCCTCTAAGAAAGTTTCAATGATTGAAATGAGAGTTTAGAACGTGTAACCATCTTTCGATATAAACATATTGGGTTCTCACATTTGTGTGTAAATCCAAAACCGGGAACCCAAAGTATGCGTACCCGTACGCGTACTGGCGGTTGTTGGAAATCCGGGAGAGTATGCGTATCCGTACGCGTACTGGCTGAAAGTTCTTGTCCATGAATTTTTGTTGGAGTTTGGAAGTGAAAAACAACCTCAATCCGGTTACTTAAGTACGCATACTTGTTCGCATACTTAGGTAGGTTACTTTCTAAAATCGGTTATTCGTGAACTAAAACATTTATATAATAAGGAATGCAATCTTTGCAAACCGTGGCTATAATGTTCATTAATCGATTCGAGTGAATCAAAACCGATTTTTCTTCTATTGTGTCTTGTATACTTCTATGAGATCTAAGCAATTGAACAACTCTCTAACTAGTTCTTTTGAGTCATTTGAACTAGTTATGGTGAAGATGAATAAGGTTGATATGAAAGTGCTCATATGGCTAATGAAAAGACGAGGGTACCCAAATATACCTCGATCTAAAACTTTTCCACCTATAAGTCCTTTCTCCGAAAGTGATTGTCTATGGACTGAGTCGAGACAATACAACTAATCGGTTCACACTTCGTATGATCGTCTATAGATACGAGATCGAGACAATACGACAACAAGATAACTTGCGTGATTGACTATGGATACAAGATCGAGACAATACAACAATGAAGTATATTTACTTGATAAAAGGTTCGGACTTAAACAAACACAATAGGATTACATCAAGTAAATAGGAATTAATGTTTGTGCATTTTACTTCTAATTATAATAAAAACAATTATAATTGCGGAAATAGAAAAGTAAAAGACACATCAAGATTTTGTTAACGAGGAAACTGCAAATTTAGAAAAACCCCGGGACCTTGTCCAGAATTGAATACTCTCAGGATTAAGCCGCTATATAAAATCTAAACCAACTTCGTATAGTTGAGACCAAGCAACTAAACCTATAGTTCACCTAGTTCCGTTTGTATCCATGTGCCTCCAACTTGTTAATAAGTCACACACTTGGAACAATTTTTTTGGTTCGTATTCCAAACAGTAAAGGAACAAAAAATCTGTTCGGTAACAACTCTTTTCAATCAAGTGATATGAGTTCGACAAAAGGCTCTTCTGTTTATCCCAATAAACTCCTTTGTCAGGTCCTTAGATCTATCCAATAACAACTACCAAAGTAATTGTCAAGATTTTGCAATCAATACTTTAAATCACAAAGAATTGTATTGAAGCCGATCTACAACTAATCAATCAAATCTATCACAAAGATAAACTGATTATAGTTGGATCCTTTTCCAGCCGAAACAAGTATTGTGCACACCAAAGATTATGAACCCAAATCAGAAATCTTATTCGTCTTTTAAATCTTCTTAGATCTTCGATAAACACCTGCACAGAATAAACTTGAATCTCTTGTGATCAATCACACACAGAACGGAGTCTATTAACAATAGATTATCACAAGACGTCTTTAGATCTACAAGCAGTCTAAAGATCCCCGTCGAAACTTCGATCTATTTGAGTGAATCGTATATCAGAAGAGAAGATTCTCAAGCATAAACAAACTAGGTGCAATCAAAGTTCAACAACCGTTAGTCAATCAAATCAATCGAAAACTAATAATAAACCGCAATTATCTAGTTTCCCACCGACGGTACTAATAGAGCTTTTCAATCCCAAAGAAATCTTTAAACCTAGCGGACGTAAGATATTTCGCCTAATTAGGTTACTTTCCTCTCCAAATAGGTGGCTCCGCCAGTAACAACACAACTAGGTAGTTTTGCTGGCTCTGAGGATTAGTTTGCTCGAAATGCAAACTTCAATATTTATAGACCAAGGAAGTTTGGACACCAAGGAATTTCCAAAACCGAAAATATTCTCAAGATATGCAATATATTTCCAAATTCGGTTTCCATAATTCCTAGAAATACTTTGTCCAAATATTGACCGAAAATCTCATTAGAAAATCTCCAATTAGTAAATGCACATTACCAATTTTGATTTTCTAAAGATATGCATTTTAATTGCTGGAAATTAAAAGCATATAAAACTAAAAACCTTAATTAAAAGATTCTCAATTTATTTCGATCCGGGATTCTCCTTTAGCTATTAAGGAATATCTTTGAACAATAAAAGATAAGTGTTACTGCACATGTTCAAAGTATGTCGACATCTTTACTTAGTAAATCATCTTTCATATTTACTATCTTGGAATCGATTTGCCACACTTCCAAACAAGTTTAGAATTGGTTCATCTGACTTCCAAGAACTATGTGATTGATTATCCTATGAAATCACCAAACATGGGTTTCACGGTTCTACCAAAACAAGTTTCGGTTCTACCTCCATGTGGGTACTAGAATTAGTCACGCTAGTTACCAAAACTTAGTTGACTAGGTATTAGGATCGGTTCCCACATATATATTTGTTGATGGGTGAAAACTACTCCTGCAGAATTTGGTAATTTGGGGTGTGGATGAGGAATGAATTTAAACCTTTAAACAAATGCACTGCGCGGTGAGTGCTTGTAGATTCGACAGATCAATCTGTGCAAGTCCGGCCTAAACCAAGAAATGGCCGTTCCAGACTTGTTTCGGTCACAAAGTGAAGGAGATGGGGTTGATCTTAGGGAGGGAAGCGAAGAAGGTGTTGAGATTGTGAAGGTGTTGGCTTGCTTATGACTTGTGACAGAAAAGTGAGCAGGCTTACGGTTAATGTAAGGAGGCTCTGGGTGTTTGAATACGATTTTTGTATTAACACTTGATTTTCTGTCTCGTCTGAACTTGTGTTGTTGTTTGAAATAGGGCGAAGAACCTATTTATACAAGTCATTGAGCCTCATTCACGTCTCTCGTGGGAAGTGGAGGAAGTGGAGTGATGGAGTAGTGGAGTTGTGCGTCGACCAGTCTTGCCCACTTCTCCCCGTTCATCTCTAACCGTCCATGACTTCCTAACACGTTCTTGTGATGGCGCGTTGCACGCCGCACGCCGTAAACCGCGCACCAATACCCCGATAAGTATCCCCCGATTTGTGACATGATTGATGTCTGGAATGTGCGGATCGTGGATCCACGAAAGATAGCATGTAATGCTTTGAATTGAATAACTGCGTTATTCGTAAAGTCGATACTTGTGAAGTATCGTGTGTATTTTATCAGTACGCATTGTGGTGTGGTAAAGTGATGGGTAATGACGCCTCACTAACCAAAATAACTCGACCGTGGTTGTATAACCAAGTCTGGTGAAGTTGAACGGATGAGATGATGTTTGAGACACTCATCTGCGACCGTTAATGAATACTAGGGTTTTTGAAGAGGTGCGCAAGCATCACTCTTGACTTGGTCGAAACCAAGCATGGGAAGGGCTTTGGAGAGGACCGACCATACATGCGTGTTGACGGCATGATGGTGTAGGCGCCATATTCCGTTCCCTCATGAAAGCGCGATCTGGGCCACTCAATTTGACCGGCAAAGAGGAGTGGTTGAGATCGGTTTGCGGTAGAAATCTCTTACCGCAAAGGAATTGGTAACCACGTGACATTCCCGCACACGTTCCAAGACAACCGTCCTTGGTCGGTCTTGGTCGGTCACTCTAGCGTGTAGGTGGTAGGTCGGGTGTTCACGCCCATGTCTCACCGTCCCATGAAAACGTGATCTAAGCCACTCAATTCGTCCGGTGAAGTTGAGTGGTCAAGATTAGTTTGCATCTGGGAGGTGTAACCACACAAGTTTGACGGGCGTTTTGGGGTTAACCAGGCATGATATGCCTTGGCCGACTACGTGAGGAGGTAGATGGGCCCACGGTGGTCATGCTGGTATAACTGATGCGTGTCGTACCACAACAAATTAATTCAAGATTTTTCCACTTAATTAACAATAATATAATGGAAGTCAAGTTCGTTCCCACGAGGAGCAAGAGATTCTAGTTGTAAAAATTGTCACGAAAGGGGGGTGTAAAAAGCAAAAGAAAATAAACAAAGCAATTAAAAGATAAAGTTGAAAGCAATAAGAGAGACGAGATCAAGGAATCCTTCTTCGTTACTTAAACAATGATTAAAGTTATGTTCTCTTCTACTTGTTATTAGTCACAGATTATCACCAACCGTAGGATAGCAGTGCACGCTTAGCTAGCCCCAAAATCCCTAATTTCACCGAGTAACAGTCCGCTTAGTTATCGATTCTATTCGAAGAACCACCCCGAGGTTCGCTTACAAGATGTAATTCCCGAATGCATTAAGATTTATGAATTTAGGTTTAGTACTAGTAGTTAAACTCGGTTCGCTTGGTTCACTTTCTAGCGTTGTTTTTACACACAATCGCTCCACGGAATCCCTCCGCAAGGTCTCGTGTTTGCTACTTATGTAAAGAGTCAAGAAACGATTACTTATCCCCTAACTTTCACTAGCTTTAGATTAAATCGACAAATCAATTTAGTTGGCCACCTAAACAATCTATCAATCAATCATGAATGTCTTTAAGATCATTCCTATTAGTAAAAACAAACGATAATCATGTGAAAAACTCAAGATAGAATTGAAACAAAAACTTAAATCATATTAAGAACTAGGAATTCATCCTCAATCAATAAAATTAGCTACTCATGCTAAAAAGTTCACACAAAGAATAAGAAAAGAAAAGTGTTGTGTGTGTAGAGATGTGTAGAGAGGTTGTAGAAAACTTCTCTATTTATAGGCTTCAATATTCTCCAAATCTTCCAAGGAATAGAATCCTTTTTCTTTTGCAATTCAATTTCCAAATTCAAGTTTTTCTCAACTCTTCCACCTTCTCTTTCCAAATTTGAGTCCAATTCTCCATCCAATTCCTAGCCCAAGTCTTCACACCCATGAGAGAAGTCCATAGAAAATTCTGGAATTTTTGCTCGTCGGAAAACTAAGATTATGGCCGGAATTCGGCCGGAATAGTCGTCGCCGGCCGCCTGAAAATTTCTGTCCGTCTGGAGAATATTCGATGGAATATTCCGTCAGTCCTCCGTTAGGACTAACGGTCAAAGTGGTCAACCGTCAGTCAACTGTTAGTCAGCGGGTCAAGGGGTGAGTCACTGAGTCAGAACCGAGTCAGCTAGCTAACTCGGCTGACTGGTCCTAGCCAGGCCACTTTGCACAGGCCAAAGTAATCACGGCCAAGATGGCCCTGTCTTCTTCTCATTTCCAACCATGATGGCTGAGTCTCCTGCACACTGCCAACAAATCAACTGCAGAACCATTTAAATCCATGCTTAAAGCACCTTGAGTTTTAGATCCTGCTCCTCATTCAACTGCCATTCAAACCAAGGCATTGCACCCACACTTCACCATTCCTGCAACACACACATAACCTCCACCATTGGCTCAATCACCTTCTTCTGTCTTTCTTAATTCTCAGGTATTGCAGCCATCAGCTTGCACTCCAGTCAACAACACATGTTGCTGCAACCACTTCTTGTGACTTCAGGTTCATAAACCCCCCGTGCCTAAAGCTCAGTCATTTCAACCACCGCAATTCCCCATCCCAGGCCCTCAAATCATTCCCACCGCAGCTCAATCAAACAACAACCCAAACTAGCCATCACAGCAGCATAGCTCTCATTGCCTTCCGCTCAATAGTATCTCCATCATCAGTAGCAGCTTCAGTTCATATAGCCCTTCATTCAAACCACCAGCACCACACTGCTACTACCACCTCCCAGATTCTGCAGCTCAATAGCTTCATTCCAAAAGATTCCACATAATACACCACGAAGCCATGGAAATCACCAAGCAATTTCATCACCACCATCGACACTGGTAACCCCCATATTATCAGACCTATCTGTCCATCTCAAATCTTCAAATACCATCTTCACATCAAACCCACCATGACCCTGTAATCTTTGTCTCAAACCAAAACCACAGCTTCTCCTTCTTCTCAGTCTCAGTTCTTCATTATTCTTTTAACAGCTCACTCTTCTTCTCGTCTCACAAATACTGAATCGATTGCAACCCAGCTCGACCTCATACCCATCTAAGCTTTCTCATCGTCTCTTCCAGATCGAACCCCATCTCTTAAATCATCCTCTCGATCGATCTACAATGACTTAAAACCCTTAAATTAGCTATAAGCCCATCTTTGATTCATCCTCTCTGTTCACTCTGTTCTCGATTTCTAATGCACCTCTCGAGTTATTAGTAGTCATGGCTGCTGTTTTAATTTCAGTTTCAGGTGAATGAATGAAACGAATGAGAGACTCTCGAGATATAGGGTTAGGTTGTGAAGTGGGTCCGGATCCTGGATCTCGGGCCATGGATAGGACCGACCCAATTGGGTGCTATCCAAAGATAACCACCCTCTCGGATAAGGGCTACCCATTGTTAGTAACACCCACTGCTGAGTGATAAGGGGTACCCTGAATGAGAGCCCCTTAAATGACAATTTTGCCCTTTTGGCTCAAATTGGGTGATTTCTTCTTCTTTTCCTCCGTGCGACTCCAAAGTAGCTATAAAACTCAAAACAAGCGTAAAATACATAATTTACAAGAAAAATAGCAAAGAAAGCATAAACTACTAGATAGTAAATTAGGTGTATTCTACACCTATCAAATTCCCCCACACTTAGACTTTGCTAGTCCTCGAGCAAATCGGACTAAAAACTCACAACTTCAAAGCGTTCAGCGTCACAAGCATCAAAAAGTTATGAGGACATAGAGTTTCGCATGCTAGTAATAAGAAGTTAGAAATACTAAAGAACATATTCTCATTCTTAAATGTTGAGTGAGAAATAACCACACCATAATGAGAGAACGCGTGTTTGAGAAACGATCAATAAGCATTTCGCCTCGACTTCGCCTCACCAAAAAGGATTTTATGATAATTGCACTCAAAAAGACGGCTTTTTATGGTTCTCACATGTGTGCAGGTAGGAATGAAGAGAGAATTCTGCGACACGTTGAATGGTGGGAAGGACAGCTTAGAAATATTTTTAAAAACCCACATCTTTTAACATTTTGAAAAACCATTTTTCTGACGATCTCTACGAAAGGAAATCAACCATTTATTATCGAGGATGAGATTACTTACTCACCTTCACATCCGATCGCCAATTATGATAACACCACTCTCACGGAAATAATCCAATAGAAACGTCTTCTGCTCCTCGTCTTTATCTTCTTGGTCTTCGTCTTCGGTTTCAACTATTGATGATAAACTCTCGAATTCATAAATCCTTAACAATTTATAACTCTTTTTACCTTAAATCCTTGTCGCTTGAAACTACCTTATAGATTTTCCTTCCCCACGGCTTATTAACAAAACAAATATTTCTCTTTTTTTTTTTTTTTTTTTTTTTTTTTTTAAAACAAGAGAAATAAAATATAAAAACAAACCGTGGCCGTGGGAGAAGTATTTTACCGCTTGATTCTTCACAACTTGTATCGTCTTGAAATCATAAACTTCAAAAATTCTCACTTTTTAATTTTCTTCGCTTTCATGAATAAGTCTTCATACTTGAATATAAAATTACCTCATTATATTGTAAGTCCTCAACATATATGTGAATCCGCTCTTTGTATGTTGCTTTACTTGTATTTGAAATTTTCTCTTTTTCTCGTTCCGTTGCTTGTAAACCTTAAACTTTTCCAACTTTCCTTGTAGATTTTGATGTCGCCCCTTGTTGATGATGAGAGTGTTTCTATGGATCCGTTGTTGTCGAGAGAGAGAATGGTGCTAGCTGCAAATCGAACTACAAGAAGCAAGCTTTCATCCATGGACGTCACCCTCATGATTGACAAAATTAGCACTCAAGAGATCAAAGAGTAGTGCTTCTATTGGTGGGAAGTTGGGTAGCTCACCATTCTACCCGGAATTTACGTACGGTGACACACTCTCAAAAGAAGCTCTTTAGTAGATGGAAAATTTCTGGTCGGTGCCTCACATGATATGAATACGGGTAGTCTCCACTAATGATTGATCAAAGAATTCTAATAACGCATTTCTCCCCGCACCAAATTCGCATCACCTAGCATGATTAAATCCATTATTTAACACTCAAACAAACAAGAAATCCGAATGTAATTCTCTAACATTTCCAAGTTCAATTATGTCGGTCAAAATCTCTATGTAAACATACCTAGAAGTATGCTAGTGACTCTAAAATCTTTAAAAGTTGGAGTTTTTAAGTAAATTTTTTTTTTTTTTTCAAATTTTTTATTTTTTTTGTAATTTTTGTTTTAAAAACATGCTTAACCACTCCCCCACACTTAAACCTTACATTGTCCTCAATGTAATTGAATCCTCCTAGTAAAGTCAAGGTGGGAAATTTTAACATGATAAGAAACAAGAAAAAGAAATAACAAAAAGCAAAAAGATAAGAAATACAAAACCGATGGGTTGCCTCCCATTAAGCGCTTGTTTTAAAGTCGACGGCCCGACTTGGCTCTTGTAAGATTCATTCCCCATATACTAACAATCTGAAAATTTGAGGATCCACCCATAATACCTGTTTTTTTGCAAACAATAACTCCATACAAATATTAGCACAAGAAAATAATAGTGAAATTATCGCTCGATGGAAATTTCCCCACACTTATTCTCGTCCACACTCGGAAGTGTATAAAGAACATAGAATTTGGGAATTTCCATGTGTTCCTCTTGGCAAACCTGCATAGTGTTAGAATCAAGTGTTTCCAATGGTGGATATCTAGAAACAAAATCATCCAAAAATACTTTCGAAGCACATACATTCAAACCAATAAGAGGTAAAGGAGTAGAATCAATATGCAAAGGGTTAGACAAACCTTGCACAATTTCTTGTATTATAGAATCCTCTGCATCCTTAAAAAATTCAAGTGAATTACTTACCTCTTGTATATCGTGGTCCTCTATTAAACCTTGCAACCATTCTTCGTCGTTTTCTACCTTAACCAAAGTCTCGGCATCATTAAAATCATTCGCAAGTTCAATTGGGTCTTCCACAAAATCAATGAATGTGGTTTCATCCTCTAGTATCATCTCTTCAACATTCTCATCATCGGAATCGGGCCATTCACTAAAATGATTTTCATCGGTATAGATTGTAAGATCTTCATGTGCGGGTGTTACACCGTTTATAACAATAGGTAAGTCACACCCAATCTCCTCCTTTTGAATAGGTGAAGGATCGTTATTATGATCCGGAGTTGGAATAACTTCCTCATTGTCGGAACATTCATACACTTCCGCGGACTCCCATCTTTCCCTAAGAAATTTTTGCCAAGCAATAAATGCATCTTCCTCAAGCTCTTCCTTTTGAATAGGTGATTGATCATTATTAAGATCAAGGCTCAAGTAAGCTACACTAGCGTCATCAAAAGTCTCTAAAGGTTGGTTAATTTGTTCGTATATTTTCTCCGAATTCCTTTGAATATCTCGATGTGATTCTTGAAACTTTTGTTGAAGATCCCCAATCATGGCAGACATCTTATCTACAAAACTAGAGAATTTCTGATCATAAACACTATCCTCCCATCCTTGTGATTGTCCACTTACATACCCGTCATAAGGTTGTTGATATGTATGAGAATATCCATAATGTTCTGTAGGAATTTGATCATAGCCAAAAGGTTGGTTTTGATTATATCCTAAGGATGGTTGGAAGTTGTCATAATGTTGAGGTTGAAAACCATATTGATTGTTGTAATATGCTTGCTCTTGTCCACCGTTCATGGAAAACCGGCACCTGAAATAAGATTCAAAAACCAAGTTAGATACGGAATAGAATCCAACAAAGCAAGAATAAAGCAAAAATAAAAATAAAAACAACTAAAATCATCCGCTGCTCCCCGGCAGCGGCGCCAAAATTTGATGCGTGTCGTACCACAACAAATTAATTCAAGATTTTTCCACTTAATTAACAATAATATAATGGAAGTCAAGTTCGTTCCCACGAGGAGCAAGAGATTCTAGTTGTAAAAATTGTCACGAAAGGGGGGTGTAAAAAGCAAAAGAAAATAAACAAAGCAATTAAAAGATAAAGTTGAAAGCAATAAGAGAGACGAGATCAAGGAATCCTTCTTCGTTACGAAACAATGATTAAAGTTATGTTCTCTTCTACTTGTTATTAGTCACAGATTATCACCAACCGTAGGATAAAGCAGTACGCTTAGCTAGCCCCAAAATCCCTAATTTCACCGAGTAACAGTGTCCGCTTAGTTATCGATTCTATTCAAAAGAACCACCCCGAGGTTCGCTTACAAGATGTAATTCCCCGAATGCATTAAGATTTATGAATTTAGGTTTAGTACTAGTAGTTAAACTCGGTTCGCTTGGTTCACTTTCTAGCGTTGTTTTTACACACAATCGCTCCACGGAATCCCTCCGCAAGGTCTCGTGTTTGCTACTTATGTAAAGAGTCAAGAAACGATTACTTATCCCCTAACTTTCACTAGCTTTAGATTAAATCGACAAATCAATTTAGTTGGCCACCTAAACAATCTATCAATCAATCATGAATGTCTTTAAGATCATTCCTATTAGTAAAAACAAACGATAATCATGTGAAAAACTCAAGATAGAATTGAAACAAAAACTTAAATCATATTAAGAACTAGGAATTCATCCTCAATCAATAAAATTAGCTACTCATGCTAAAAAGTTCACACAAAGAATAAGAAAAGAAAAGTGTTGTGTGTGTAGAGATGTGTAGAGAGGTTGTAGAAAACTTCTCTATTTATAGGCTTCAATATTCTCCAAATCTTCCAAGGAATAGAATCCTTTTTCTTTTGCAATTCAATTTCCAAATTCAAGTTTTTCTCAACTCTTCCACCTTCTCTTTCCAAATTTGAGTCCAATTCTCCATCCAATTCCTAGCCCAAGTCTTCACACCCATGAGAGAAGTCCATAGAAAATTCTGGAATTTTTGCTCGCCGGAAAACTGGGATTATGGCCGGAATTCGGCCAGAATAGTCGTCGTCGGCCGCCTGAAAATTTCTGTCCGTCTGGAGAATATTCGATGGAATATTCCGTCAGTCCTCCGTTAGGACTAACGGTCAAAGTGGTCAACCGTCAGTCAACTGTTAGTCAGCGGGTCAAGGGGTGAGTCACTGAGTCAGAACCGAGTCAGCTAGCTAACTCGGCTGACCGGTCCTAGCCGTGCCACTTTGCACAAAGCCAAAGTAATCACGGCCAAGATGGCCCCTGTCTTCTTCTCATTTCCAACCATGATGGCTGAGTCTCCTGCACACTGCCAACAAATCAACTGCAGAAACCATTTAAATCCATGCTTAAAGCACCTTGAGTTTTAGATCCTGCTCCTCATTCAACTGCCATTCAAACCAAGGCATTGCACCCACACTTCACCATTCCTGCAACACACACATAACCTCCACCATTGGCTCAATCACCTTCTTCTGTCTTTCTTAATTCTCGTGTATTGCAGCCATCGGCCTTGCACTCCACCAACAACACATGTTGCTGCAACCACTTCTTGTGACTTCGGTTCATAAACCCCCGTGCCTAAAGCTCGGTCATTTCAACCACCTCGCAATTCCCCATCTCAGGCCCTTAAATCATTCCCAGCTGCAGCTCAATCAAACAACAACCCAAACTAGCCATCACAGCAGCATAGCTCTCATTGCCTTCCGCTCAATAGTATCTCCATCATCAGTAGCAGCTTCAGTTCATATAGCCCTTCATTCAAACCACCAGCACCACACTGCTACTGCCACCTCCCAGATTCTGCAGCTCAATAGCTTCATTCCAGGATTCCACAATGACACCACCGAAGCCATGGCAATCACCAAAGCAATTTCATCACCACCATCGACACTGGTAACCCCCATATTATCAGACCTATCTGTCCATCTCAAATCTTCAAATATCATCTTCACATCAAACCCACCATGACCCTGTAATCTTTGTCTCAAACCAAAACCACAGCTTCTCCTTCTTCTCAGTCTCAGTTCTACATTATTCTTTTAACAGCTCACTCTTCTTCTCGTTTCACAAATCATCGAATCGATTGCAACCCAAACTCGACCTCATACCCATCTAAGCTTTCTCATCGTCTCTTCCGTATCGAACCCCATCTCTTAAATCATCCTCTCGATCGATCTACAGCAGACTTAAACCCTTAAATTAGCTATAAGCCCATCTTTGATTCATCCTCTCTCGTTCACTCTCTGTTCTCGATTTCTAATGCACCTCTCGAGTTATTAGCAGTCATGGTCAGCCGTTTTAATTTCGGTTTCGGTGAATGAATGAAACGAATGAGAGACTCTCGAGATATAGGGTTAGGTTGTGAAGTGGGTCTGGATCCGGATCTGGGCCATGGATAGGACCGACCCAATTGGGTGCTATCTAGCATAACCACCCTCTGGATAAGGGCTACCCATTGTTAGTAACACCCACTGCTGAGTGATAAGGGGTACCCTGAATGAGAGCCCCTTAAATGACAATTTTGCCCTTTTGGCTCAAATTGGGTGATTTCTTCTTCTTTTCCTCCGTGCGACTCCAAAGTAGCTATAAAACTCAAAACAAGCGTAAAATACATAATTTACAAGAAAAATAGCAAAGAAAGCATAAACTACTAGATAGTAAATTAGGTGTATTCTACACCTATCAAATTCCCCCACACTTAGACTTTGCTAGTCCTCGAGCAAATCGACTAAAAACTCACAACTTCAAAGCGTTCAAGCGTCACAAGCATCCAAAAAGTTATGAGGACATAGAGTTTCTCGCATGCTAGTAATAAGAAGTTAGAAATACTAAAGAACATATTCTCATTCTTAAATGTTGAGTGAGAAATAACCACACCATAATGAGAGAACGCGTGTTTGAGAAACGATCAATAAGCATTTCGCCTCGACTTCGCCTCACCAAAAGGATTTTATGATAATTGCACTCAAAAAGACGGCTTTTTTATGGTTCTCACATGTGTGCAGTAGGAATGAAGAGAGAATTCTGCGACACGTTGAATGGTGGGAAGGACAGACTTAGAAATATTTTTAAAAACCCACATCTTTTAACATTTTGAAAAACCATTTTTCTGACGATCTCTACGAAAGGAAATCAACCATTTATTATCGAGGATGAGATTACTTACTCACCTTCACATCCGATCGCCAATTATGATAACACCACTCTCACGGAAATAATCCAATAGAAACGTCTTCCGCTCCTCGTCTTTATCTTCTTGGTCTTCGTCTTCGGTTTCAACTATTGATGATAAACTCTCGAATTCATAAATCCTTAACAATTTATAACTCTTTTTACCTTAAATCCTTGTCGCTTGAAACTACCTTATAGATTTTCCTTCCCCACGGCTTATTAACAAAACAAATATTTCTCTTTTTTTTTTTTTTTTTTTTTTTTTTTTTTAAAACAAGAGAAATAAAATATAAAAACAAACCGTGGCCGTGGGAGAAGTATTTTACCGCTTGATTCTTCACAACTTGTATCGTCTTGAAATCATAAACTTCATAAATTCTCACCTTTTAATTTTCTTCGCTTTCATGAATAAGTCTTCATACTTGAATATAAAATTACCTCATTATATTGTAAGTCCTCAACATATATGTGAATCCGCTCTTTGTATGTTGCTTTACTTGTATTTGAAATTTGCTCTTTTTCTCGTTCCGTTGCTTGTAAACCTTAAACTTTTCCAACTTTCCTTGTAGATTTTGATGTCGCCCCTTGTTGATGATGAGAGTGTTTCTATGGATCCGTTGTTGTCGAGAGAGAGAATGGTGCTAGCTGCAAATCGAACTACAAGAAGGAAGCTTTCATCCATGGACGTCACCCTCATGATTGACAAAATTAGCACTCAAGAGATCAAAGAGTAGTGCTTCTATTGGTGGGAAGTTGGGTAGCTCACCATTCTACCCGGAATTTACGTACGGTGACACACTCTCAAAAGAAGCTCTTTAGTAGATGGAAAATTTCTGGTCGGTGCCTCACATGATATGAATACGGGTAGTCTCCACTAATGATTGATCAGCAATTCTAATAACGCATTTCTCCCTGCACCAAATTCGCATCACCGGCATGATTAAATCCATTATTTAACACTCAAACAAACAAGAAATCCGAATGTAATTCTCTAACATTTCCAAGTTCAATTATGTCGGTCAAAATCTCTATGTAAACATACCTAGAAGTATGCTAGTGACTCTAAAATCTTTGAAAGTTGGAGTTTTTAAGTAAAATTTTTTTTTTTTCAAATTTTTTAATTTTTTTGTAATTTTTTTTTTAAAAACATGCTTAACCACTCCCCCACACTTAAACCTTACATTGTCCTCAATGTAATTGAATCCTCCTAGTAAAGTCAAGGTGGGAAATTTTAACATGATAAGAAACAAGAAAAAGAAATAACAAAAAGCAAAAAGATAAGAAATACAAAACCGATGGGTTGCCTCCCATTAAGCGCTTGTTTTAAAGTCGACGGCCCGACTTGGATCTTGTAAGATTCATTCCCCATATACTAACAATCTGAAAATTTGAGGATCCACCCATAATACCTGTTTTGCAAACAATAACTCCATACAAATATTAGCACAAGAAAATAATAGTGAAATTATCGCTCGATGGAAATTTCCCCCACACTTATTCTCGTCCACACTCGGAAGTGTATAAAGAACATAGAATTTGGGAATTTCCATGTGTTCCTCTTGGCAAACCTGCATAGTGTTAGAATCAAGTGTTTCCAATGGTGGATATCTAGAAACAAAATCATCCAAAAATACTTTCGAAGCACATACATTCAAACCAATAAGAGGTAAAGGAGTAGAATCAATATGCAAAGGGTTAGACAAACCTTGCACAATTTCTTGTATTATAGAATCCTCTGCATCCTTAAAAAATTCAAGTGAATTACTTACCTCTTGTATATCGTGGTCCTCTATTAAACCTTGCAACCATTCTTCGTCGTTTTCTACCTTAACCAAAGTCTCGGCATCATTAAAATCATTCGCAAGTTCAATTGGGTCTTCCACAAAATCAATGAATGTGGTTTCATCCTCTAGTATCATCTCTTCAACATTCTCATCATCGAATCGGGCCATTCACTAAAATGATTTTCATCGGTATAGATTGTAAGATCTTCATGTGCGGGTGTTACACCGTTTATAACAATAGGTAAGTCACACCCAATCTCCTCCTTTTGAATAGGTGAAGGATCGTTATTATGATCCGGAGTTGGAATAACTTCCTCATTGTCGGAACATTCATACACTTCCGCGGACTCCCATCTTTCCCTAAGAAATTTTTGCCAAGCAATAAATGCATCTTCCTCAAGCTCTTCCTTTTGAATAGGTGATTGATCATTATTAAGATCAAGGCTCAAGTAAGCTACACTAGCGTCATCAAAAGTCTCTAAAGGTTGGTTAATTTGTTCGTATATTTTCTCCGAATTCCTTTGAATTTCTCGATGTGATTCTTGAAACTTTTGTTGAAGATCCCCAATCATGGCAGACATCTTATCTACAAAACTAGAGAATTTCGATCATAAACACTATCCTCCCATCCTTGTGATTGTCCACTTACATACCCGTCATAAGGTTGTTGATATGTATGAGAATATCCATAATGTTCTGAGGAATTTGATCATAGCCAAAAGGTTGGTTTTGATTATATCCTAAGGATGGTTGGAAGTTGTCATAATGTTGAGGTTGAAAACCATATTGATTGTTGTAATATGCTTGCTCTTGTCCACCGTTCATGGAAAACCGGACCAAATAAGATTCAAAAACCAAGTTAGATACGGAATAGAATCCAACAAAGCAAGAATAAAGCAAAAAGAAAAATAAAAACAACTAAAATCATCCGCTGCTCCCCGGCAGCGGCGCCAAAATTTGATGCGTGTCGTACCACAACAAATTAATTCAAGATTTTTCCACTTAATTAACAATAATATAATGGAAGTCAAGTTCGTTCCCACGAGGAGCAAGAGATTCTAGTTGTAAAAATTGTCACGAAAGGGGGTGTAAAAAGCAAAAGAAAATAAACAAAGCAATTAAAAGATAAAGTTGAAAGCAATAAGAGAGACGAGATCAAGGAATCCTTCTTCGTTACGAAACAATGATTAAAGTTATGTTCTCTTCTACTTGTTATTAGTCACAGATTATCACCAACCGTAGGATAGCAGGTACGCTTAGCTAGCCCCAAAATCCCTAATTTCACTGAGTAACAGTCCGCTTAGTTATCGTATTCTATTCAAAAGAACCACCTCCGAGGTTCGCTTACAAGATGTAATTCCCTGAATGCATTAAGATTTATGAATTTAGGTTTAGTACTAGTAGTTAAACTCGGTTCGCTTGGTTCACTTTCTAGCGTTGTTTTTACACACAATCGCTCCACGGAATCCCTCCGCAAGGTCTCGTGTTTGCTACTTATGTAAAGAGTCAAGAAACGATTACTTATCCCCTAACTTTCACTAGCTTTAGATTAAATCGACAAATCAATTTAGTTGGCCACCTAAACAATCTATCAATCAATCATGAATGTCTTTAAGATCATTCTTATTAGTAAAAACAAACGATAATCATGTGAAAAACTCAAGATAGAATTGAAACAAAAACTTAAATCATATTAAGAACTAGGAATTCATCCTCAATCAATAAAATTAGCTACTCATGCTAAAAAGTTCACACAAAGAATAAGAAAAGAAAAGTGTTGTGTGTGTAGAGATGTGTAGAGAGGTTGTAGAAAACTTCTCTATTTATAGGCTTCAATATTCTCCAAATCTTCCAAGGAATAGAATCCTTTTTCTTTTGCAATTCAATTTCCAAATTCAAGTTTTTCTCAACTCTTCCACCTTCTCTTTCCAAATTTGAGTCCAATTCTCCATCCAATTCCTAGCCCAAGTCTTCACACCCATGAGAGAAGTCCATAGAAAATTCTGGATTTTTTGCTCGCCGGAAAACTGGGATTATGGCCGGAATCCGGCCGGAATAGTCGCCGTCGGCCGCCTGAAAATTTCTGTCCGTCGGGAGAATATTCGATGGAATATTCCGTCAGTCCTCCGTTAGGACTAACGGTCAAAGTGGTCAACCGTCAGTCAACTGTTAGTCAGCGGGTCAAGGGGTGAGTCACTGAGTCAGAACCGAGTCAGCTAGCTAACTCGGCTGACTGGTCCTAGCCAGGCCACTTTGCACAGGCCAAAGTAATCACGGCCAAGATGGCCCTGTCTTCTTCTCATTTCCAACCATGATGGCTGAGTCTCCTGCACACTGCCAACAAATCAACTGCAGAACCATTTAAATCCATGCTTAAAGCACCTTGAGTTTTAGATCCTGCTCCTCATTCAACTGCCATTCAAACCAAGGCATTGCACCCACACTTCACCATTCCTGCAACACACACATAACCTCCACCATTGGCTCAATCACCTTTCTTGTCTTTCTTAATTCTCGTATATTGCATGCCATCGGCTTGCACTCCAAACAACAACACATGTTGCTGCAACCACTTCTTGTGACTTCAGTTCATAAACCCCCTGTGCCTAAAGCTCAGTCATTTCAACCACCTGCAATTCCCCATCTCGTGGCCCCTAAATCATTCCCACCGCAGCCTCAATCAAACAACAACCCAAACTAGCCATCACAAAGAAGATAGCTCTCATTGCCTTCCGCTCAATAGTATCTCCATCCTCGCAGCGCCTTCAGTTCATATAGCCCTTCATTCAAACCACCAAAGACCACACTCTATCGCCACCTCCCGCATTCTGCAGCCTCAATAGCTTCATTCCAGTATTCCCCTAAATAAAGACCACCGTAAGCCATGGCAATCACCAAGAATTTCATCACCACCATCGGACTGGTAACCCCCATATTATCAGACCTATCTGTCCATCTCAAATCTTCAAATACCATCTTCACATCAAACCCACCATGACCCTGTAATCTTTGTCTCAAACCAAAACCACAGCTTCTCCTTCTTCTCAGTCTCAGTTCTACATTATTCTTTTAACAGCTCACTCTTCTTCTCGTTTCACAAATACTGAATCGATTGCAACCCAGCTCGACCTCATACCCATCTAAGCTTTCTCATCGTCTCTTCCAGATCGAACCCCATCTCTTAAATCATCCTCTCGATCGATCTACAACAGCTTCAGAAACCCTTAAATTAGCTATAAGCCCATCTTTGATTCATCCTCTCTGTTCACTCTGTTCTCGATTTCTAATGCACCTCTCGAGTTATTAGTAGTCATGGCTGCTGTTTTAATTTCAGTTTCAGGTGAATGAATGAAACGAATGAGAGACTCTCGAGATATAGGGTTAGGTTGTGAAGTGGGTCTGGATCCGGATCTGGGCCATGGATAGGACCGACCCAATTGGGTGCTATCCAGCATAACCACCCTCTGGATAAGGGCTACCCATTGTTAGTAACACCCACTGCTGAGTGATAAGGGGTACCCTGAATGAGAGCCCCTTAAATGACAATTTTGCCCTTTTGGCTCAAATTGGGTGATTTCTTCTTCTTTTCCTCCGTGCGACTCCAAAGTAGCTATAAAACTCAAAACAAGCGTAAAATACATAATTTACAAGAAAAATAGCAAAGAAAGCATAAACTACTAGATAGTAAATTAGGTGTATTCTACACCTATCAATAACCGAACCTGCTTAATCTAATCTGTGACCCTCCATTCGTGCCGGAGAAGATGGACGCGTGTGATGGCTTGAACCCTAATTTTGGCTTTCAAAGCCGTGCGACCATGCTCTTTTAGGCGGACGAATTTGTTGTAACCAATCATGGTTGGTTTTGACCGATTGGTCAAGTGTGTAGGCGGTCACATGGTGATTGTGTCGACATGCTCCGGGCCCTTTGAGTCTACATCTACACCCTCCATCTATACCTGCGAAGATGGATGGTTGAGACCGTTTTGCGGTACATGTAATATGCCGCAAACCCTAATTTAGGGTTTTTCCGTCCATAATGCTTGGTATGGACGATTTCTTGGCAAGCGAAGGCCAATGGTCGACCATGCGGGGTCGGCTGTGTGTATTCCATACCGCTTGGGGGTGATGGAATTGATCCGGGGTCATCCAATCATGCTTGTGGAGTTGGATGATCTGCGATCGTATCATATCCTGACCGATATGGTCAGTGCCGAATGCTCAATCGGGCTAGTATAACACACCGAGAGGGGCTGAATCGGGCTAGTATAACACACCGAGAGGGCTCGGGCTAGTATAACACACCGAGAATCAGCCTGTACGGGTATTTCGTACATGGTTTCATTATAGTGCTTGGAGGTTCGTGTTACTCTGTAAGAGTAACACTCAGTCGTCATGCCACACTGATAATGAGTACTGGAAATACAAGGCTGATATGAAATTCACAGAATGGGATTGTTGCTACAAGTTCCATTCTTGGTGAATCAAGTGAGGGAGTATCCAACACTTATAGATGGCTTTATCTTTTATAAGATGTCAGCGCATGATTTTCTCTGGTTTTTACAAATATAACCTTAAACGAAAATCCACCATCAACATTAAGTCCCCTGCCTAGCACATAATGGTTACACTATTGTGTGGTAGGCATGAGATGGTGACAGTTAAAGATAAAACTTATGAGGCAAAGTTAGATGTTACCAGGAGGGACGGGTCATCCTGTCCTTGGAGTATGTCACGTTCAAAAGGCATATAGGAGAGTGTTTCCCTAGTATGATGTCGGCCTTTCCTGCTTCGATCGACCTTGCTATGCCTCGCTTGGTCGAGGGGCTATTGCGCTGCTTCACTCGATCGTGGGGTTGTGCCTAATCGACGGATCGCTGCACCGCTTTTTCGTGGGGCTCTGCGCCGCTTGATCGAATGTGGGCTTGTTGTGTCCGCTTGATTGAACGTGAGTCTCACCCACATACGCCCGATGTACTTGAAACTTGTACCGGCCTTGAAACTTGTACAGTCTTGAAATCAACACCCCAGACTAAAATTTGTACTGGGACTTGAATGGTGTTTGGACCGCCATTGTGTGCTCCGATGTGAGTTGTGTCTTGCCGTGTGACTACATCTCTCCCGTATTTTCATACAAGTTCTAACTCCTGTCTTTTATTCCATTGTGGAAGAAAAGAATCCCCGTTGAGATGTCTTCCGGAGATAATGCTTTGGTGCCAAGTCGGGAGGTGTTGAAAGCTTCAAAGATATGCCGAACATTGATGATGAGTTGTTCACCGCGCCTTTTCAACTATAGGAAAATATCTCTTTCCACAAGATAACTCTTCTCCTATCGACTTTTAGGTTTTTCATGCTCCGCTGGGCCCTTATGAAGGATGGATGAGACGTATGTTGAGCAATGAGTACATCAAAGATAACTTGATCGGAGCGCAGATTATTGATGCAGCTTGAGTGTTGAAACGTCTCGAGAGGATGTTAAAGTGGTTTCTGATGCGACCGTTGAGGTGGGTCCTGGAGAGAGTGTTGAAGAAGGATTCTGGCGAACGTGGGTCTCGGAGAGAGCGTTGCGGCGGCTCTTGAATAGACCATTGAAGCGACTTCTGCTGGAGGGAGCGTTGAAGTGGCTTCCTCTTCAGCCTGATTACCCTTGCGAATCCATGATTCTTGACTGACCATCTTTCTCATGTTGAAGAAGTCCTTGGATCGACGGTGAAGGAACTTCATGTCGAGCCTCGATCCCCAAAGCGTGGTTTACATGGTTTGTCCGTAGTGGTTGTTGTCGAGCCGGTATGGAATACCTTGGACGTTGTTTCATCATTGTGGGATTCGTGCACGTGGTACGGAGTTGGAGTTGATGGACGCGCATGATGTTGTATCTTGGTGGTTTTCCTCTTGTTGCTTCAAGGAACCGCTACATAAGGCTGAATGTTGTATCGCTTTGTTGGTGAGATATATGCCCCTACAAACATTATGAGGCTCTTCCGGCAGGCCCTGGTTCTTTCTATCGTGGCATATGTTGTTGTAGATGAGCGTTCAACAGCTCCAGAGGATGACCAAAAGCGCGGATTCTCCAATATAGCGTGATAGACATGTACCGTTTGTCCGATAAAGTGACTCACCCGGATCTTGTTCGACCACTGCCGATAGAGTAACTCGCTCGGATCTCTCTCGATATGACGGTTGGACATCGTTATCTTCTTGAGGCTGCTCCCTTGAGGTATCGGCTCCAGTGGAAGATTACCGTCATAGAGCGGTTATACGTTGAACCGGCACTCTTTAAACCAAATGGCAGCATGGTATAATAAAAATTTTCGAGAGGAGTTCGAAAAGATATCTTACTTGCATCATGCTCGTACATCCTTATCTGTTTGTAGCCGCTACATCCATCCATGGAGGAGAACATGCCGTGTCCGCTGGTTGTATCTATTAACATGTCGATGTTAGGCAGAGGAGGATCGTTTTGGAGCAAAGACTGTTCAAGTCTTTGAAGTCTATGCAAAGACTCGATCTATCCATTTTTCTCATGTATGAACTACAACTGTTTAACCGACTTGGATATAGGTATGACATGTATATGATGGGTGACCAATTTTCATCCGGCATTTCTTCATATCTCCAAGCAAATATGTCCTGGTACTCTTTGAGAAGTTGCACGAGCTTCGTGCGTTTATCCGTACACAAGGTTGAGCTGATGGAGATAGGCCTAGGAGATTACTCAACGATTTCAATTTCATCAGTTGTAGAGTTGGTGCCATCTTGCAGCTGTTGTGGAGCATCTAGCACTTGCTCTTGTGGTTCGTTGCTGTTGTAGCATTCCATTAGGTGGAGAGACCGGGTAACAGTCTCTCTGCCGATAATGGCAAATCTTGCGGATACCGTTTTCCTTTCTCGGGGTCACGACTCGCCATAAAAGTTCGTTCCCTCCTCGTGTGAACGTGGGTTGTGGCTTCACAAAGATGGAGAAGAATGCTTCGTCATGCAAAGATGCATCGTGGGTACTAGCCCTCAATGATGCAAGTCGGTCTTCTTCCTTAATTGACGCCCACATGGGGAGTGGGATGCAACGAACTTGTCTGATTCTTTCCACGGAGCTTCTCCCGTATGTGCTGGTTTGGTTTCCCTCGAAGTCCGTCATTGTGGTAGGCTTCCGTACGACCTTGCCTTTGAGATCCTTGGATGTCCTGAGAATCTTGAGAGTAATGAAGACGATCCTGTGTAGATAAGGGTCGTCTTGAACTCTGAATCCTTGATGCGTGCGGTGACATGTAGGTCACGGTGGTAGGCCTGGAAAGTGTATGAATTATATGGCCTACGGTGATAACCGCAAGTGCACGGCGTCTATCGGAGACGCGGCAAGTACGGGTCGATCCACAGAGACGAGGGGTGCTCTTGTATTGATCAAAGGCTTGCTAACTGAATTTCTAGTGTGACAGAGTAACAAAAGAGTGTTTTGTGCCGATACTGGCTAATTGAACCGGTGACGCTATGCTAAGGCAAACAATGAGAGTAAAGGATTGCTAGGGTTATCAAATTCACCTCTAATTCCTAGTATGTGTTCAACCAAGTTGAGCTCCTTGTTTCTATGGCAGTTAAGGATAGGGTGTCAATTCCACCACTTAACTAAGAAGTTTCACCTTGTAATACTTCAATGTTCAGCTAGGGTACTAACCCAGAGCATTAGTTATCTAATCAAGCATAACTAATCAAAGAAATTAGCCTATAATTCTAAAGCTTGAGCTGCAGCATACCTAACCCAAGTATAACCTAACTACAATGCATCCATGGCATTGGCATGCATTGTGAGAGAAGAGAGTTAGATGCTAGGATTGAAATTATCTATATAATTTAAGCATGCAAGGATAATTCAACAAAATTGAATTCATAACTGGGAATTAGGGTTTCAATGAAACCCTAACAAATTAATTAGAACATCAATTAAAGCAAAATAAAGCTAAATTAAACTAGAGTGACTGCTCTGGCTAATCCAGGCGTGGTTTCTACACACCCACAGTTCGGATATTTATACATGCAAGAACCCCCAAAATTCCCAAACCCTAATTCATTATAAAATAGAAATTAATTGCAAAATAATTCGAAAACACTCATACCCATACTCTGATTGCCTCTGAATCATCCTCTCCTCTGGTCCATGCGTCGACTGATGTGATGAATGAGAAACCCTAGTCCCAATTATCTTTAATTTAGCTTCTAGGGTTGATAGAAGCTAAAAGAAAGATGACTAGACCTAGAGAGGGTACGGAGGTGGTTGATGGTGTGGTTGTTGGCCGATGGTGACAGGAGAGGGAGAGATGGTGGCGGAGGTAGCTCTGTCATGGCATGGAGGTGGTAGAGAAGAAGAGCATAGCTCACAGAGGGGGAAGAGAAGAAAGAGAAAGTGAGGAGAAGACTAGGGTTGTTCGAATAGGGTATAGGGTATGGAGATTTTGCTGTGAGGCGGGCATAGCGAAGTGTCGATGGGAAGGCATCAGCGAGCGTGGGATGAAGCTGGTGCGATCTGAACGGCTCAGGGAGGTAAGCGGTTTTGGCTTGATCTAGTGTTGCACGGGAGCAGCGATCTATGATGCACGTGGAGGCAGCGACCATTGGATGTGGAAGATAGAGATCTCAACGGCTTGGAGTGTACGGGCTCGGATCCGGGTCGCGGGTCGGGTCTAGCTCAAACCCATGTCTTGTAGATGAGTTGCTACTTGTTGGGTTGCAACTGTTGCGCGCGCAGGCTTTGGCCTTCTGCTCCATAGATGTTTGACTCCAATTCTTCGCTCTTTTGGCTCCTCAATTTCTCCGGACTTTATTTATTACCTAAAAACACAAAATTAATTAATATAAATATTTATTCTTGAAAACAAGGAAAACACAGAATTTGGGATAATATCTGATTTCTAAGCGCAAAAGATGAGTAAAATGCCAATAAAAAGGTGTATAAATATGCACTATTTGGCACTCATCAAATACCCCCAAACCTGAATTTTACTTGTCCTCAAGTGAAACAAAAAATAAGAAATCCTAACTATACCCCCGTCGCAGTCTCTCGAATGCATTTAGCGTATGCACTAAGCCTTTAAACCCCTAGGTGTCCCTAGTGGACGAGTTGTAGTCTCGTGAGGGTTTACAAGAGGTGTACCCACAAAACCTTCTCCAACTTCAGAGTGTAAAAGAGTCTCAAGCATCCTAGAAGCTATGAGGACATAGAGTTTCTGCATGCTAGTAACAGAAGTTAGAACTATCGAAGAACGCATTCTCATCCTTAAGTGCTGAGCGAGAAGTAACCATACCATATGAAAGAATTCGGATTCGATTGTGATCATAAGTCTCAACTTCTGCCTCACCATTAGGGTTTTATGATAATTGCACTCAAAAAGATCGCTTTTTAGTCTCTCATGTGTGCAAAGGGAATAAAGAGAGAAATCCCGCACACGTTGTAGGTAAGAAGGATAACCTTCAAATAAAATCAAGACTCCACGAGAAATGTGGACAAAAAGAATCTTTTTCTGATGATCTCTAAGGAAGGAAATCAACCATTAGCAAGGGGTGGGAGTACTCACTCACTTCTCACCCGATCGGCAATTAATATCACTCTCTCATAAGAACCATAGAAACGTCTTCAATCTTCGGTCTTCAAATGTTGATGACGAACTTCTGAACTTTACAAAAACTTGACAAAATAATTTTTAATAATTTTTTTTTTTTTTTTTTTTTAGGTATCACAATAATAAAACTCAATTTTTCACAAACTTCATTAATTCTCATCCTATTTTCTTTGTTTTGTTTTGTTGCATAAAAACCTTGGACTATCTCAACTTTTCTTTCAATATTCTGCCTCTGCTCCGGTTGCTGACGATGATGTGTTTCTATGGGTCTTGCTGATTGAGAGAGAGAGAGTGATGCTAACGGCAAATCGGTATTTAGAAGGAGTTTTCATCTTTAGACGTCACCCTCATGATTGACAAAAACTAGCACTCAAGAGATCAAAAGTAGTGCTGAAATTGGTGCGAAGTTGGGTAGCTCACCATTCCTACCCTAATTTACGTAAGGTGACACACACTCTAACAGCTTTTCTAGAAAGTTGCAAAAAATTGAAGGTTGGTGCCTCACTTGATGTAAAATGGGTAGTCTCCACTATGGGTGATCACAATTCTACTACCGAATATCTAAACAACACCTAATTCGCCCTCCGGTATGGTTAAATCCAACTTTAACGCTCTAATCAACTAAGGAACCCGATTGTGTTCTCCTAAGACTTCCAAGTTCTCGTTATTTCGGTCGATTCTCTATGTAAACATAGCTAAAAGCATGCTAGTGACTCTAAAATCTCTAAAATTTGGTGGTTTTTATTTGCAAAAAGTTTTTGAATTTTTGATTTTTTTTTTTTTTTTTTTTTTTTTTTTTTTGAAAATAAAAGGTAAAATAAAAGACTAAAAACTCTAAATGCAAAATAAAAACTAAAAACTCTAAATACAAATGCACCCCAAACCTAAATCATACATTGTCCTCAATGTGTCACAGATAGGAAAAATTTAAATAGTCACATACCATGAGAACTATGCTGATAAGAGAAAAGGGAAGAGATTACCGGATGTCGGCAGGAGCAAGGTTGAGCTTCATTAGTCAAGGCTAGAATCCAACATTCTCAGTGGAGATCATATCGGATTAGCACAAAATACGCACAAGAAGACTCAACCGATGTAAGAAAGAAAAAAAATTTAACAAGTCCTACTGGATATATACAATGAAAATTCACCATAAACCAAAAGTCTAAAGAGTTGAGGATCAACCCAATAGAAAATATGTACACACATTAACAGCCTTACACAAATATAATATGAGAGTGCAAGTAAGACTGTGTATGTGAATGAGCTTCCCCCAAACCTAAACTTGTGAACGGGTGTGTTTGGGAGCACAAAATCTTGTAATTTTAAAGGTACGTCATGCAAAAGGTCTAACTCAAAGTGAGTTTTGCTAAGAACAGCAGTGGAACATACACATTCCAACTGTGGCTCCTTAAGAGTGTTATACTTTGATGCAAAATAGTCCAAGAGGACTTGGGAAGCACAAAGCTCTAGGCCTAAGTTAGGCATTTTTAGAAAAGTTGGTTTTGCAATTTTGTGACAAACTACACCTAGGTTGGGTGAAGGAGTTTCAATTTGTGACTCAGGAGAGAGGTTAGGTACATCTACGTTATGTTCATGTATAAAATCATTTGCACCATCACACACTTTCCTAAAGTCAGAAGAGGGTAAATCATGTTCATTTTCACAGGACATTTCCACAGGTTCCACATCATCATCACATATATGAATATTAGAAGAAGCATCATTCATAGGGTTCACAGAAGAGACACTTGATGTCTCTGAACCTAAAGATTCTACTACGTTTTCAAAATACACATGCTCTTCATATTCATCATCATCATCATCATAGCAATGCATTTCCTTATTAAAAATCATAGTATTTCTAGTCCCGTCATTTAAAACAGGTTCATAAGCAATATCAATTGCACGAGTAAGACTAGGCATACTATTTTCATAATTGACTTCATTATGGGTGATAAACATTTCGTTTTGGAAGTCCTCCCTTTCCTGATTTAGATCATCACAGATTTGACTCAATTTGAGTTCTAAACTCTCAAACCTTTGCTCAAGGTTTTGATTCAATTCTAGAAATTCATTATGTTGTTCAATGAAAGGAGAGTTTTCAACAGTGGGTATGCACTCCTCATATGGATGAGGTTCACTAGAGAAGGGAAATTCAGACATGTTGCTATATGGATGGTCATGCATTGCATTCATTTCAAGCCTAGCATTTTGCTCCATGAATGTGTCCATTAGTGATTGCAAACTAGGAGTTGGGGGAGTATAAAATTGTTCATCTCCCCACTGTGGTGAATGATGCATGTGTGCAGGTTGATTATGGTCCCAATAGTCACTTCTAGACACTTCATATATTGGATTATCATGGTTTTCCCTAGACTGCCTAAAATCATGCAAGATATAACAAAGATTTAGCAGGGTGGTCTAAGCCACCACATAAGGTGCAAGCATGCATTTCATATTGCCTAGAAAAACTAGATTCGACAGATTGCCTTTCTAAAGCGCATTGCCTATCTAAAGCGTATAGTCGAGCCTCTAATTGATCTAGAAGTGATGACTGGGTATGAGAAAATTGTTCATTTTCAACCTGTGGTGGATGATGTATGTGATCATAATGATTAGGGTATGTGAGATGAGGGCCCTGAGAAGGCCCATAAAATTCCCTAAAGTCACTATGGTATGTGGGGTGTTCATCCTGTGAAAGGTGCCCGTAAGCAAGTTCTCTAAGGGATTTGTTTGAATCCCCAGTTGCAGACCAACATCTTGACATGATTTATCAACTCAAATTGAACTCAAATCCCAGTTGTTGTGGACTTAGTTTGGTTTTGGTGGGATTGGTTTGGTTTATTGGGTTTCATTTGGTTTTGTTGGGTTTTGGTTTGTTGTGGGCTTGTTGTTTGGTTTATGTGGGTTTTGGTTTATTGGGATTTGATTTTGGTTGATTGGGCTTCAGTTTGGTTTATTGGGATTATGTGTGGTTGCAGCCCAAAGTGTTTGCAAAACTTAATGGGTGTGGTAAACCTAGTGAAATTGGGTTCTAGCCCAAATGATGTGGGCTCAGTTTTTGTGCAGACAGCCCAACAGTTTAGCTAATATGGGTTTGGCTGTTAAAGGTTTGCTTCAACCCAGCTGTGTGGGATTCAGATTTGGTTTAAGCCCAGCAGTGTGGCTTATGTTAGCCCAGGTTCAGTTATCAGCCCAGGTGCACAGTTAGGTTTTTGTGGGCTCAGTGGTTGTGCAAATGCACGGCCCAGGTTGATTTCACAGCCCAGGCTTGTGTGCAAGGCCTAGAGGTTATGCAGCAGGCAGGTGCAAATTTTATTTTTTTGCAGAGCTTGGCAAGCTCATGCACTGGCTGTGTGCACAGCCTTGTAAGGCACATATTTAAGTGCAACTTAATCCTATACACAGAGCAAAACAGCAACAACACAACTTCACACAAAGTGAATCAGCCCAGTAGTGAAGGCTGGTCTATGCTCAGTACAAAATTGCAGAGAGCAGCTTATGCACAGATTTGTGTGCATAGACTCTCAAGAACAGGACAGATAATGTGCTGGTTTCAACACAGCACTAGCTTGCACTCAGCAAGGAAAACCAGATGGTTTGAGCAGTTTATGCACAGAGTAGAGCAATTTCACAGAACAAGAGACAAAGCACAGCTCCAGAGCATGCACAAGGTTGACAGGGTAAACTGGAGCAGTTGATAAGGTTTCCTATGCTCAAACTTGTAACTTCAGGGCTAGCAAGTTAACGAGGTAGAGCAATGCAACTTGGGTAAGCTCAGGGTTTGCAACAAAAGTAACTCAGCTAACCAGTTTAGCTAGGAAGCTACAGCACAAGCTCAGCAGCTTCAGGGGCTGGGACTTGGCTCAGGGTAGATGAAGACTAAGGGTACACAGCTCAGATCATACAAACTGAGTGAACTGCAAGTGTAATGCACAGCTCATTGTGAACAAGGTTCATTAGTGCTCAGGTCAGCAAAATGGCCAGTTTGTCAGGCAAGGATAGCCCACAGATTTAACAGGTCAAGCTCAAATTTCACAGCACATGCACACATATACCATATCCAAGCAGATATTCATTCAGTTAGCAGCGGTTCAGGGATTGAAAGAAGCTTACACATTGAAATGATATTCTCAGCAAATAAGAATTGTTACTTAGATACCCTAGTTCAGTGAGACTCAGTTGCTCCTTCTTCAAGTACCTTCAGCACGACACAGGATGGCTTTCCTTGTTTTGCCGAGAGATGTTGCAAACACCTATGACTCAAAGAAAATATTCAGTTTCACAGATTTGCACAGGTGAAGCAAGGGTGTAACAACCAACAAATTAGAGCTGCAAAATATTGATGAAAACAATTTCAGCTACCTTTAAGCACGCAACTATGATGAACCAAATGCAGAATTTTGTGAACAAACTAGGTAACTAAGCTACACTACAAGGCTATGAAATTTGCAATAAAAGAGAACTAACAAGAAAAGATGCAAAAACAAAGAAGATGTAAACAAGAGAGAACAACTATTTTACACTAATACAGGTTAAAGATGACAATGCACGATGAGAATGTACAGGGTGAAATGAGATTTCAGCGAAGCAAGCAATGGATCACAGGGCACACGCCAAGTCCCCGGCAACGGCACCAAAAACTTGGTAGGCCTGGAAAGTGTATGAATTATATGGCCTACGGTGATAACCGCAAGTGCACGGCGTCTATCGGAGACGCGGCAAGTACGGGTCGATCCACAGAGACGAGGGGTGCTCTTGTATTGATCAAAGGCTTGCTAACTGAATTTCTAGTGTGACAGAGTAACAAAAGAGTGTTTTGTGCCGATACGGCTAATTGAACTGAAGTGACGCTATGCTAAGGCAAACAATGAGAGTAAAGGATTGCTAGGGTTATCAAATTCACCTCTAATTCCTAGTATGTGTTCAACCAAGTTGAGCTCCTTGTTTCTATGGCGTTAAGGATAGGGTGTCAATTCCACCACTTAACTAAGAAGTTTCACCTTGTAATACTTCAATGTTCACTAGGGTACTAACCCGTAGCATTAGTTATCTAATCAAGCATAACTAATCAAAGGAATTAGCCTATAATTCTAAAGCTTGATCTGCAAAGATACCTAACCCAAGTATAACCTAACTACAATGCATCCATGGCATTGGCATGCATTGTGAGAGAAGAGAGTTAGATGCTAGGATTGAAATTATCTATATGATTTAAGCATGCAAGGATAATTCAACAAAATTGAATTCATAACTGGGAATTAGGGTTTCAATGAAACCCTAACAAATTAATTAGAACATCAATTAAAGCAAAATAAAGCTAAATTAAACTAGAGTGACTGCTCTGGCTAATCCAGGCGTGGTTTCTACACACCCACAGTTCGGATATTTATACATGCAAGAACCCCCAAAATTCCCAAACCCTAATTCATTATAAAATAGAAATTAATTGCAAAATAATTCGAAAACACTCATACCCATACTCTGATTGCCTCTGAATCATCCTCTCATCTGGTCCATGCGTCGACTGATGTGATGAATGAGAAACCCTAGTCCCAATTATCTTTAATTTAGCTTCTAGGGTTGATAGAAGCTAAAAGAAAGATGACTAGACCTAGAGAGGGTACGGAGGTGGTTGATGGTGTGGTTGTTGGCCGATGGTGACAGGAGAGGGAGAGATGGTGGCGGAGGTAGCTCTGTCATGGCATGGAGGTGGTAGAGAAGAAGAGCATAGCTCTGCAGAGGGGGAAGAGAAGAAAGAGAAAGTGAGGAGAAGACTAGGGTTGTTCGAATAGGGTATAGGGTATGGAGATTTTGCTGTGAGGCGGGCATAGCGAAGTGTCGATGGGAAGGCATCGGAGCGTGGGATGAAGTCGGGTGCGATCTGAACGGCTCAGGGAGGTAAGCGGTTTTGGCTTGATCTAGTGTTGCACGGGAGCAGCGATCTATGATGCACGTGGAGGCAGCGACCATTGGATGTGGAAGATAGAGATCTCAACGGCTTGGAGTGTAGGGGCTCGGATCCGGGTCGCGGGTCGGGTCTAGCTCAAACCCATGTCTTGTAGATGAGTTGCTACTTGTTGGGTTGCAACTGTTGCGCGCGCAGGCTTTGGCCTTCTGCTCCATAGATGTTTGACTCCAATTCTTCGCTCTTTTGGCTCCTCAATTTCTCCGGACTTTATTTATTACCTAAAAACACAAAATTAATTAATATAAATATTTATTCTTGAAAACAAGGAAAACACAGAATTTGGGATAATATCTGATTTCTAAGCGCAAAAGATGAGTAAAATGCCAATAAAAAGGTGTATAAATATGCACTATTTGGCACTCATCACACGGTTGTGACCTTCCTCTGGTTGATAGCAGCAAAACGTCTCCGCGCGCTGATTCTTCGAGAGATGTGAAAGTTTGCATAAACTTTCCACTAGAGAAACCGCTTCCCGATCCACCGGCCTCTGGTTCATAGTGAAACTATTGACTTGAGGAAGATCGTTGTGAGGATCAGTCCCCAGTGTAGGAGCCTCCATGACAGACCGCTCATATCCGATGTCGCTTCTTTGATCGTGTCCATGTAGGTCCGTGCCATTGAAGTACCTTCTCCTAAGTGCGTTGAATTCATTCCTTGTTGGCTCCGTGGGCTGTTGCGGGTCATGTGGAAATCGATCGTTAATGTCTTAATAAAAGTGAGTACCTCTTTCCGAGTTGCGGCCATATCCGTTTGAGTCTTGACAAGAACTTCCCGCTTTCCATCAAGTCTGCAATAATGGGAGATGGTCCTCCTCTCGCCCCTCCCGGTTCCTCGTCCCGATGAAGGAGTGGAAGTTGTTGCTCCTCGTGACTACCGGAGGTGTTACACTTGATGAGATGCCGGGACTTGCAGCTTCTCCGCTCTGTGATGGGAGGTGTTGTAATATCACTGCTGAGTGATCGAATTGAACGTTCCCATCCTCTGTACTCACGTGTTACTTGATTGATCTCTCCTTCCTCAAGCGTTTCTTCACGGCTTTGACAAGGGTCTTGAGATGTAAATCTTCCAGCAGGGATCCGTAAGCTGCAGGCTCCATTTCTTTATCCGGTAGACGTTGTAGTACTCCGGACAAGTCCTCTCCTCTGTGGAGTTGCCTCGGTTCTTCATTGTTGACTGGACCATGTTGTTCATCTTTCCCGAGTCTCCTGCGAGCTCTTTTTTCCTCTCCACCGGTAAAGGTGTGACTCCTAGCTAAGGATTCAGCGTTTCTTGCACTGCCTGAGTAGATGCACGCCGACCCTTCTTGTAATTGTGATGTTATATCATTCAAAAGGCGGAATGTTTCGCTCTACCTTCTGGTGATACCGGCTTGATTTGCCAAGACATCCTCCAAAGATTCTAACTATACTTCCCATGATATCCGAACCACCTGTTGTTTCGGATACATTGCGAGATGGAAACCGAAAATTGAGAATTCAATTTTGTGCAACCGAGAGATCAACCTCCCACTGTGGTCGCCAATTGTTGATGGGTGAAAACTACTCCTGCACTTTGGTAATTTGGGGTGTGGATGAGGAATGAATTTAAACCTTTAAACAAATGCACTGCGCGGTGAGTGCTTATAGATTCGAGAGATCAATCATGCAAGTCCACTTAAACCAAGAAATGGCCGTTCCGGACTTGTTTCGGTCACAAAGTGAAGGAGATGGGGTTGATCTTAGGGAGGGAAGCAAAGAAGGTGTTGAGATTGTGAAGGTGTTGGCTTGCTTATGACTTGTGACAGAAAAGTGAGCAGGCTTACGGTTAATGTAAGGAGGCTCTGGGTGTTTGAATACGATTTTTGTATTAACACTTGATTTTCTGTCTCGTCTGAACTTGTGTTGTTGTTTGAAATAGGGCGAAGAACCTATTTATACAAGTCATTGAGCCTCATTCACGTCTCTCGTGGGAAGTGGAGGTAGTGGAATGATGGAGTAGTGGAGTTGTGCGTCGACCCAGTTTGCCCACTTCTCCCGTTCATCTCTAACCGTCCATGACTTCCTAACACGTTCTTGTGATGGCGCGTTGCACGCCGCACGCCGTAAACCGCCGACCAATACCCCAGTAAGTATCCCCCAGCTTGTGACATGATTGATGTCCGGAATGTGCGGATCGTGGATCCACGAAAGATAGCATGTAATCGTCTGAATTGAATAACTGCGTTATTCGTAAAGTCGATACTTGTGAAGTATCGTGTGTATTTTATGCGAGTACTGCATTGTGGTGTGGTAAAGTGATGGGTAATGACGCCTCACTAACCAAATAACTCCCGACCGTGGTTGTATAACCAAGTCAGGTGAAGTTGAACGGATGAGATGATGTTTGAGACACTCATCTGCGACCGTTAATGAATACTAGGGTTTTTGAAGAGGTGCGCAAGCATCACTCTTCAGCTTGGTCGAAACCAAGCATGGGAAGGGCTTTGGAGAGGACCGACCATACATGCGTGTTGACGGCATGATGGTGTAGGCGCCTGTATTCCGTTCCCTCATGAAAGCGCGATCTGGGCCACTCAATTTGACCGGCAAAGAGGAGTGGTTGAGATCGGTTTGCGGTAGAAATCTCTTACCGCAAAGGAATTGGTAACCACGTGACATTCCCGCACACGTTCCAAGACAACCGTCCTTGGTCGGTCTTGGTCGGTCACTCTAGCGTGTAGGTGGTAGGCTGGTGTTCACGCCCATGTCTCACCGTCCCATGAAAACGTGATCTAAGCCACACAATTCGTCCTGAAGTTGAGTGGTTAAGATTAGTTTGCATCTGGGAGGTGTAACCACACAAGTTTGACGGGCGTTTTGGGGTTAACCAGGCATGATATGCCTTGGCCGACCGCGTGAGGAGGTAGATGGGCCCACGGTGGTCATGCTGGTATAACCGGACCTGCTTAATCTAATCTGTGACCCTCCATTCGTGCCGGAGAAGATGGACGCGTGTGATGGCTTGAACCCTAATTTTGGCTTTCAAAGCCGTGCGACCATGCTCTTTTAGGCGGACGAATTTGTTGTAACCAATCATGGTTGGTTTTGACCGATTGGTCAAGTGTGTAGGCGGTCACATGGTGATTGTGTCGACATTCTCCTGCCCTTTGAGTCTACATCTACACCCTCCATCTATACCGCGAAGATGGATGGTTGAGACCGTTTTGCGGTACATGTAATATGCCGCAAACCCTAATTTAGGGTTTTTCCGTCCATAATGCTTGGTATGGAGGATTTCTTGGCAAGCGAAGGCCAATGGTCGACCATGCGGGGTCGGCTGTGTGTATTCCATACCTGCTTGGGGGTGATGGAATTGATCTGGGGTCATCCAATCATGCTTGTGGAGTTGGATGACTCATGATCGATCATATCCTGACCGATATGGTCGGTGCCGAATGCTCAATCGGGCTAGTATAACACACCGAGAGGGGCTCAATCGGGCTAGTATAACACACCGAGAGGGCTCGGGCTAGTATAACACACCGAGAATCGGCACTGCACGGGTATTTCGTACATGGTTTCATTATAGTGCTTGGAGGTTCGTGTTACTCTGTAAGAGTAACATTCAGTCGTCATGCCACACTGATAATGAGTACTGGAAATACAAGGCTGATATGAAATTCACAGAATGGGACTGTTGCTACAAGTTCCATTCTTGGTGAATCAAGTGAGGGAGTATCCAACACTTATAGATGGCTTTATCTTTTATAAGATGTCAGCGCATGATTTTCTCTGGTTTTTACAAATATAACCTTAAACGAAAATCCACCATCAACAATATTGTATCTAACTTTTTTTTTTACATGTCCATAGGATCGGTTCCAATAACTAAAAACGTGTTGCACATGTTCATAGGATCGGTTCCCAATAACTAGAAACTTGCTGCACCTATTACAAGGATCGATTCCCCTTTTATGATCGGTTGCACCTATTACTAGGATCGGTTCCCCAATGACTAGAGTTGGTCATACCAATTACAATAAATCGATCATACCATCTCAGGTGATTACTTAAGATCGGTTTCACTAATAAAAGTCATACCAATACAAAAGTCAGGCCTTGTGAATAGTTTAACCAAGAACATAAGAAAGTCATGAGCGGTTATACTAAACACACATATTGGTAGTTCAAAAGATATGCAATGAATAACAATACCAATAAGCCTAGCGATTTCCCTTTCGATTCACAAAACAAGTTCATGAATGTACTTCCTTTAAACGAATGTAAAACATTGTTTCCTAGGATGAAATCTTCACCTCATACCTATACATAATAACAATAGCATTCAAACGATTATGCCGATGTCTAATATACGAAGTTCAAAAGATAAGCATTATATTTCGTATTGTATTCCTTAATACTACGTCTAACTAGAGTATAATCATTCATAGATTCGCAGTTATGTTTTCAATATGCACGACTTGAAAGATACGTTAGGGAATGAAACAGTTCAAGTCAAATATTACTAACCTCAATTGGTAGGACGATGTCGTCATTGTAGCACCTTACTTCTTCACATTCTTCAAGTCTTCACGTAATACTTGTAATGTCTCATATCCTAATACTTTCAAGCTAACTTATACGAAGTTGACTCTAGTAAATAATCAAGCGACTCTTTAAATGAGTTTTGGTTCACTAAAATATGACAACCAAACTTGACATACCAACGCTTGGTGGGTTCAACCGAGTTATGCTCTAACAGCTAACCATTGGTTAACTATTGTTGAACCAACTAAGTGTACAAGTTTAGGTACGGTTACTCAAACCTAAATGAAGTTACATTTCATTTGTGTATAACAAGCTAAGTTCGATCTAACGGTTGAAAGATATTAGCTTGAATCTTATCATGTTCTCATCTAACGGTGAATATTGAATGCGTTGTTACCAAGGTAACTTAGATTACAAACCCTGATTTGGATACTATATATATAAAGGAGAACTCTAGCAACTGGGAAACCTAATCCCCACACCTCATGTGTGATACTAGTTGTATAAGCTAGAGTCGATTCTCCTTTAACCTTAGGTTTTTCACGAAACCTTGTAGGTTAACGACTTAAATACTTCATTGGGATTGTGAAGCCAGATCCAACTATTTTCTCTGTGGTTGCGTGATCTGATCTTGTTGTTTTTATCGTATTTGAGTACAATCGTAAGATTGGCTTGAGATTTATATCTCTGATAGGCAAGATAGAAAAGTAGTCACAAACACCTTCGTCTCATCGTTTGTGATTCCACAATATCTTTTTTCGCTAATCGATTAAGATTATTGTGAGGTGATTGATATTTCTAGGCTGTTCTTCGGGAATATAAGTCTGGTATATCAATTGGTTCCTGTTCAACTTGATTTATCAAAAGACGGAACAAAACTCGTAGGTATTTCTGTGGGAGACATAAATATCTATTCCTAAAGACTTTTCTGTGTGAGACAGATTTGTTTATTAAAGTCTTCGACTTTGGGTCGTAACAACTCTTAGTTGTGGGCGAGATCATCTAAGGGAATCAAGTGCGTAGTATCCTGCTGGGATCAGAGACGTAAGGAGTGCAACTGTACCTTGGATCAGTGTGAGATTGATTTGTAGTAGGCTAGTGTCTGTAGCGGCTTAATACAGTGTGGTGTTCAATCTGGACAAGGTCCCGGGGTTTTTCTGCATTTGCGGTTTCCTCGTTAATAAAACTTCTGGTGTATGTGTTATTTCTTTTTTGTATTATATTTTGTTATATAATTGAAATATCACAGGTTGTGTGTTGAATCGATCAATTGGTAAATACAACTTTTAGTTGTTGATCGAAATTGATTGATCCTTGAACATTGGTTTTTGGTACCGTTCAAGTTATTTTTGTTGTATTCAATCGAGCTCGCAAATTATTATTTGTTTGATTGCGGATTGAATTGAGAGATTGAGATATAACTCTTTGATATACTTTTCTTAAGATTGAGTCTGAATGTCTAGTTGATTCTCTTGAAAGTATATTGGAGTTAGTCCATACAGATTGCTAAGCGAAATATTGGGTGAGGTTGTTGTACTCCCACTTTTTCAATTGGTATCAGAGCAGGAAAACACATTTAAGACCTTATAAGTCTGTGTTTGTAGCGATCTGACTCTATGGACAAAAATTCTATCTCCATAAACGTACCACCAGTCTTCGATGGCTCAAACTACTTATGGTGGAAAATCGCTATGCGTGCTTTTCTTCAAGCTCGTATTTTCAAACATGGGTACGTGTTCTTAATGGCTATGATCCTCCGGTTGATACAGAAGGCGATGTGTCTATACCCAAGGATATTGGTAGATATAGTCCAGAAGAAATCCTTGCTGCAAAGCAAAATTCTGACGGCTTAAATGCTATCATACATGCCATTACCCCAAATCTTCAGTATCATGTGACTACTTACACGAAGTCTAAAGAAGCATGGGATATCTTAGAAACCGTATTTGAAGGGAATACCTAGGCTTCAAAACCTAAATTCTGATTGGGAAAACCTTCGTATGGCAGATGAAGAATCATTTGATGAGTTTAATCACAAAGTATCTGAAATTGTTAATGCATCCTTTGCATTGGGTAAGACTATTCTTGAAAAGGACATTGTGATGAAGATTCTCAGATCTCTGCCATCCTGATACGATTCTAAGAAGCATGCCATCGTTGAAGGAAATAATCTCGCAACACTTTTCAGAAATACTCTAGTTGTAAAATTAAATATCTTTGATCATGAGCATACATCCAAATCTGGAAAGGATGTTGCGTTGAAAGCACAAAAGAACACTAAATTACTTGATAAAAGTAGAAGTGTTTGCATCTCTAAAGATGATATTTTTGAGGCTGATTCATCAGATGAAGATCTTGACAAGTCAGTCTCGTTGATCACAAGACAGTTTAGGGACCTTCTTTTGAAGAAAAGTAAACGGTTCTCCAGAGATAAATCCAGGTCATTAGATAAACCCCGTAATCATGTTACTCCTAAAAACAGGGATAATGATGAAACTGATGACGAGGATATGCCTCAGTGCTTTAAGTGTAAAGGTTTTGGTCATTTTGCAAATGAGTGTCCAAATCGAAAGAAATACACTGGGAACAAAGGTCTAGCTGCAACTCTTGATAAAATGTCTGAACTATAAATTCTAATGAAGACGAAAAATCAAGTATTGCGCTTCTTTTTGAAAATATTGATTTTGATAACTATAGCAATACGTGCATCAATCTTGATATTCTTTCAGAAGAGAACTCAACCAATCTGGAATAAAAAATTGACCTTTCCGTTGGAAACTCCCTGTCTAATTTTTCAGGTTCCACTATGTGTCTAGCAGCTTGCACATATCGGACGTCTGAATCATATCCCAGGTTGACATGCTCGTATTGTTCACTCAAAGGTCATGAACTGTCAAAGTGTTTCAAGTACAAACATAAATTGAGGCATGTCAACAAACTTCAACGAAGAGCAAATCGATTAGCAAACAAGCTCAAACTTGTTCAAAAGACCACTGAGGTATGTAAGATTTTATCTTCGTCAAAGAAGTTAGTTTCCAAGGATAAGACAAGACCAGTAGGAAGAAGTTTATGGCCTAAACACTATGAGAAACATGGTTCTATGAATTCCGATCAAAAAGGATATGGTAGACATATTATTGTTCGCCCCAGCACAGCTTAAATTGTGTTAGTTAGTGCATCTTGTCTCATGTGCCTGATCGAAAGAGACAAGATTTTGCACACCTCAGGCTTTAGAAAATGAAAAGTCTTCTAGATTGTTTTGATTTTCTTTCTTTTGTTTTTGCTCCGAGAGCATTGTAAAGTCTGGAATTCGTGTTGCTTTTCATATCTAATTAATATTAGAAAAGTATTCTCTATTTTTTTAATAAAAGAGGGTTAAAATATACAACTCTGCCTTTTATAGGGTTGTGAGTTGTGTACACGAACTTGTGTGTTTAAAGGTTTCGTAACCCTACATTCCTTTTTCCTTCCCTGAAATTCTTTTTAACATTAAGACTGCTTGTTGATCTTATTTTGTGATTTCCTCTCACAAACCCGTACGCATATGGATGCTGCAAGCATCATGTCTTCTGATGGAAAAGATGTTAATATGATTGTTAAGCCATCAATCATGAAGGAAAAATAAAGATCTCTGTTACCTCCAACTTTGAAAAGAAAAAGAGGAATGTGAGGAAGCCAAGAGTTGTTCCTTCAAATTCTCAGAAGTTTTCTGATGTTCTTGAAGAGTTTAAGGAAACAAGAAACTAGATTCAACAAATAAAGGCTTTTGTTATGAGAACTCTTGAAATTCATAAGGCCCTGGTTCGACATCATCAGCCTAGAAGGTTTGTTGGAATTGACTCCTTTCTTCACGAACCATATGTTCTCATGGTTGTTGACGACAAGGAGTTCGGGGACGATAAATAATTTTTTCAGAGGTCTCAATGTCTAGGAAACTTCTTATGAGAATTTATTCTTGTGTTTTTTAAGAAGGATAACTAGGGTTAGGAATAGCCATTATTGTGAGTACACATAGTATGTCCAACGTTTTCATCTTGCAATGTTTTTAGATTTATTTGTTTAGGTTCTAAAGTTTATTTGGAAGATGATTTTGCAGTATTAATCTTTATGATTTCATATATTGCAAATCGTTATGGGATATGTGTGTTTGCGTCCGTAAACTATGATTGTCCCATACATGGTCAAAATTTAAGTCTTTCGTATGTCGATATGCAAGTATTGATAAAAGGTTGAATGAACTTTTGACAAACAAAAGATAAGCCTATTATGTCATTATGCAAATATTGATGGAAGATAGGATGAGCTTTTGTTTACAAAGATTAATTCTATTATATGTCATTGTGCAAATGGTGATGAGAGATAGAATGAATCTTTGTTTATTCTGCAGTATTGATCTTCCCTGATCCATATTTTTTATGTAAATACTATACGGCTCCGTAAATTTTCTTACGTGAGCATTTACGATTGAATTAATCATGGGTTCTCTTGTGGTTAATTTAATTGAGATTTTGGATACAAATTCATGTTTCATGTGATTTGTTAATGTCCAAAGAAATCCTTCTTTTCTTGTGAAAGTAAGGTCGCTCTTGTTGTTCTTTCGGGAATGACATTTTATGGGGGAGAGTTCTTAATTGAACTTGTGCTTAATTGCCAAATCTTTGTGGGGAGTGCGGCTGTGGAATATTATAGGGGTTATCTCGTATCTTTATAAAACTCCTTGATGAATGCATTTAGTTTCGGCTATATGATTGCATCTAAAAAAGTTGATATGTGTTTTCTTTTGGTCATGAAGTGTCTCTATGGAAATTTCATTAGGATCCCACTAGTTTTCGTACCTTTGCCAATTTTATTGACAAAAAGGGGGAGAATTAATGTGTAGTTCACACTACAAATACATATGGTTTTCAGATCATTATGTAAGGGGAGTGGTTTTCATGTGAGATGAAGTATTGACTAAGGGGGAGTGATACATATCACCATAGTATTGTTGTCGAAGTTGTGATACAATTGAACTTTGATGTTGTGTAATAATACTATGACACTGTATAACAATGATTGAGAGCTATTGTTTTCTCATTATTATGGCTACGGATCTTCAACAACGATGATGCTGAATTGAATACCTTTGGAATCATTGGAGTACTTGGAAGTGATGAAGATTTCGAGTAATGTTGAAGTACCAAGGAGATCAAGCATGTGGATGAGAAGCTGCAAAGTTTATTTATTTTGTATTCCATATGTATTGATAGTTTTATCACTAAAATTGACAAAGTGGGAGATTGTTAGAGCACTGCTCGGTCGAACTCGCAAGCGTTGTTATCTTAAGCTTGTTTGTCAAGTTTAGTTGCCAAAACTATAAGTCTTGATTTCTAGTCAACTTATAGCTAAGTCTCGGACTAGGATAGTAAGTGTAATTGAGCTCTAGACTCCACGACGTTCATCATACAAAGACGATGAACTACTCAAGGAACTGGTGGAACTTCATCGACAAAAAGGTATGTGGAGACTTGAACTTATCTATCACTCAAAAGTCTATCTATTCTATCTCCTATCTTGAGACAAAAGTCATATTGCTATATAGAATTCGACTATACACATTTTCTATTTCGAGCCGAGTTTATCTCGGTTATCTATTTCTCGAAATATGCGTTGGTAAGCTTTCGCTTTGGCCAAGTTCATCTTTACTCGTGACGAAAGTCATGTTGATTATTTCAATAACTTGAAAATCTCTTTGATGAAAAATAGTTTGTGAATAACAACTATATAACATCCTCTAAGAAAGTTTCAATGATTGAAATGAGAGTTTAGAACGTGTAACCATCTTTGGATATATACACATTGTGTTCTCACATTTGTGTGTAAATACAAAAGCGGGAACCCAAAGTATGCGTACCCGTACGCGTATTGGCGGTTGTTGGAAATCCGAGAGAGTATGCGTACAAGTACGCATACTGGCATAAAGTTCACGTCTATGAATTTCTGCTGGAATTTGGAAGTGTAAAACAAACTCAATCTGTTTACTAAGTACGCGTACCTGTTCGCATACTTAGGTAGGTTACTTTCTAAAATTGGTTATTCGTGAACTAAAATATTTATTTAATAAGGAATGTGTAAGGACCCTCAAGCTCGTCAACGCTATTAGACCAGTCAGGGGACGTTTTAGCCGATAATAACTCGATTAGTTTAAAACGAACGTTAATTATTAGAAATTAATCTAACAATGATGTAGATACAAAATTAGTACCGTCGAATAGATCTTGAAAAGTTGCGAGGAATGGACTACTCGAACGTGTCAATCAGACATCAGACAATGAAGATATCATTTGATGTGTATGAAGGGAAAAATAGTAATTTCAGAGCTTAACCGTGTGGCTGCTTTTATCATTTTCATCGGGCGTCCCACTAATTCGGCTTAGTCTTATCGACAGCAAATCAAGAAGATAAATCATATCTTCTTTCTTATTCTTTCGTATTCATTCTTGTTCTTCCCGTTTCTTTCTTCTTGTCTCTTTCCTGTTCTTCGCCTGCGAGAGAGTTGAGAGTGATGAGTGAGAATTAATTGATAAAAGTCAGGTAATGATGCTGTGTAAATGATACAGGGGATGTTGGAGACGTGAATCATGATGAAGAACAGTTAGGGTTCGAATTTGTAAAATATCTAAATTAGGGTTATAGAGTCGATTGAAGTTCTGAAGATTTATGAAGATGATTTATGAAGCTATTGTTGATGAAGAATCATGCGTAGTTGTTTAATTGAAGTTCCGGAGTTAATTCAGTGAAGGATTGGTGAATTAGGGTTTGTAATAATATCTGAAGAGATTAGGAAGATGAAATTGAAGGATGGGTTTGAAGATTATGAGGTGAATAAGAAGTTAAAGATGTTAATTTGAAGATTTGGTTACAGAGAAGATCGATTTAGAGATTTGCAGAATTAAGGTTCTGTTTTAGGATTTTCTCTTGAGTTGATTTAAGGAAGATGGAGTTCATATCGAATTAGAAGAATTGTTGGAAGACAACTTAATTGGTTGAGCTGGTGATTTAAGTTAAGAAGGAGATGTAAATGAATTGAGAAATCACAGATGTAGAAGATGAAATATGGTGGTGGTTTGAGATGGTGTATTGAATTGAGACAAGTAAAGAAGAATTCAGTTTCAAATGCTTGATTGAATGCATTCTGAGGTAATTGTTTTACTTAATTGATTTGGAAGAATTATTTCCTGTTCATTATTGAGATTATGTGAATGCTTATGAAGTTAAGAATTGTGTTGATATAAAATGGAGTTGTATTGGTTGGGGTTTAGGTTTATATTGATCTACAGGGGTTGGTACATATTGAGGATGAAACAGAAACTGAGTTTTAGAAGTGGTGTTGACATTAGTTAGCAAAGAAATGGTAATGGTGGTAGCTTTAGTGTGGCTGTTGGGTTGTTGTATAGTGACTGAGAAGATGTTGATGAAGAATTTACTTGTTCTATGTGTATTCTGAATGATCTAGTGGTGCAGGAATGGATAAGTTAAACTACATTTGCTGATTATGTGGTTGTAGTGAGGTCATAGTGGTGATGGAGCTGAACATATGATACAGGGGTTAGAGTTGCTAGTGAAGCTGGTGGAGGAAATTATAGGTAACATGAAGAGAATATGATCTCTACTGAAGTGCAGATGAAGTCTTAGTGTTATGGTATGACTGAGTTAGTAACACTGTGAGGAGAGTGAAACTTGGATTGAGTCTGAAGAACTGAGAGTGCAAGAATGTGAAGTTAAAGGTGTTGTTGGTACATAAATGGGATGCAGGTGAAGTTGTTAGTGGCTCAGGTCAAGAAGAAGGTTAGAATGATGATTTAGAGTTGTAAATAATGACTGTTGTGCAAGCTTGGAACTGCAATTGCAGGTAGGCGTATTTTGGATTTGTAATTGGAATTTGTATTTGGATATTTGAATTGATGCATTATTAGATTGAAGTTGAACTTGATATAGAGTTGTAGAGTTAAAGTTGCAGCTGTGTAAGAAGAACCTTTAGCCTGTCTAACTGAGCTTATTCAGTCTGACTCACTTATGTTATTGTTTGACTTAGATCGTCTGACTGAATTAACTCAATCTAAACCACACTCAACTCACTGAGTTGACTCGTGTGACCTGATCGTGGACCAGTTGACTGAGTTTGACCATTGACCAGGACTTGACCTTGACTGGACGTTTACTGTTAGTTGACCCTTGACCGTCACTTTGACCGTTAGTTGACTCAGATGGATCAGACCTTAGAATAATGGGCTGGATTAGTGTTTTGGGCTTAGAATCATTAGTTAGATTTGTGTGATCCTTGTATGAGCCTTTTTGGCTAGATTCTTAGAGTTCTTGTGTGATTAACAGTTAGTTATTAACAACGATCTATTCAAAGGATGAACCAGTGGATCGTGGATCTCGAGGTAGGCGTGGCTTGTCATCAAAAGAGGTGGGAATTTACATTTAGCTCTTTTGTAATTATTGTTGTTTTCTTTTACCAAAGTTTATTTTTAACAAATTCATGCATTGTCTGTATTGTTTTCCTTGCATTGTTTAGTTTTATATTCCGAAAGTTCTGTTATCTCTTTTAATCTTTCCATTGATTGGAAAGGAATTGGAATGCTCTGTTTGTCTTCATGAATTGTTTGGGAAATAAGAATTTCCATTTGATTGTCTGGAAATGAGAATTTCCATCTGTGGTATATAGGTCTTGCTCCTTCATTTATCAAAAGTGGACGAGTCACCATATTATTATCTAGGTGCGGGACGAGTCACCATATTATTCATTGTTTAGAAGGAGTTAGTTCCATATACATGATTGTTTACCTCTGTGAATTGGTTGTGTTTAGTGTTAGGGAAAACATGAATTGTTTTCAAATCATTTTCCAATGATTACATGAAAGTTAAATGTTATTCTTACTGGGCACCCCTTTTAGGGATGATGTGTTCACCCATTCCCACTTCCAGTTTCAGAGACAGATCAGAGTTGCGCAGCGAAAGCTTCGAGGGGTCGACTCCGTTAATTAGTTATCTTCTGCTATGTTTATTATGTTGTTTATATTTGCAAAACAAATGACTATTGTATATGTATCATCTGAGAGGAGTTCTTGTATATATGTATTTTAGAGCGGGGCTAATTTTTGGGTTAAATTTTGTAGCAGATTTCTTAATTGAATGCTTAAGTATATGATTTAGATTTTTAGTGCCTCTATATTTAGTTAATCTCTTGGATTAGTCAGCTGCTATCTTAGGGGGTGCTACAGAATGCAATGTTTGCAAATCGAGGTTATAATGTTCATGAATCGATTCGAGTGAATCAAAACCGATTTTGCTTCGATTGTATCTTGTATACTTCTATGAGATCTAAGCAATTGAACAACTCTTTAACTAGTTCTTTTGAGTCATTTGAACTAGTTATGGTGAAGATGAATAAGGTTGATATGAAAGTGCTCATATGGCTAACCATTGGTTAACTATTGTTGAACCAACGAAGTGTACATGTTTAGGTACGGTTACTCAAACCTAAATGAAGTTCTATTTCATTTGTGTATAACAAGCTAAGTTCGATCTAACGGTTGAAAGATATTAGCTTGAATCTAATCAGGTTTTCATCTAACGGTGAATATTGAATGCTTTGTTACCAAGGTAACTTAGATTGCAAACCCTGATTTGGAGACTATATAAAGGAGAACTCTAGCAACTGGGAAACCTAATCCCCACAACTCATGTGTGATACTAGTTGTATAAGCTAGAGTCGATTCTCCTTTAACCTTAGGTTTTTCACGAAACCCTGTAGGTTAACGACTTAAAGACTTCATTGGGATTGTGAAGCCAGATCCAACTATTTTTTCTATGGTTGTGTGATATGATCTTGTTGTTTTTATCGTATTTGAGTACAATCGTAAGATTGGCTTGAGATTTATATCTTCGATAGGCAAGATAGAAAAGTAGTCACAAACACCTTCGTCTCATCGTTTGTGATTCCACAATATCTTGTTTCGCTAATCGATTAAGATTATTGTGAGGTGATTGATATTTTTAGGCTGTTCTTCGGGAATATAAGTCCGGTATATCAATTGGTTCCTGTTCACCTTGATTTATCAAAAGACGGGACAAAACTCGTAGGTATTTCTGTGGGAGGCAGATTTATCTATTCCTATAGACTTTTCTGTGTGAGACATATTTGTTTATTAAAGTCTTAGACTTTGGGCCGTAGCAACTCTTAGTTGTGGGTGAGATTAGCTTAGGGAATCAAGTGCGTAATATCCTGCTGGGATCAGAGACGTAAGGGGCGCAACTATACCCGGATCGGTGTGAGATTGATTGGGTTTCAACTACATATCCAGGATCGAAGTTAGTTTGTAGTAGGCTAGTGTCCGTAGCGACTTAATACAAGTGTGGTGTTCAATCTGGACTAGGTCTCGGGGTTTTCTCGCATTTGCGGTTTCCTCGTTAACAAAACTTCTGGTGTCTGTGTTATTTCTTTTCCGCGTTATATTTTGTTATATAATTGAAATATCACAGGTTGTGCGTTAAATCGATCAATTGGTAAATCCAACTTTTGGTTGTTGATTGAAATTGATTGATCCTTGAACATTGGTCTTTGGTACCGTTCAAGTTATCTTTCTTGTATTCAATCGGGCTCGCAAATTATTATTTGTTTGATTGCGGATTGAATTGAGAGATTGAGATATAACTCTTTGATATACTTTTCTTAAGATTGAGTCTGACTGTCTAGTTGATTCTCTTGAAAGATATTGGAGTTAGTCCATACAGATTACTAAGCGAAATATTGGGTGAGTTTGTTGTACCCCTACTTTTTCAACCATGGGTGTTTGATCCAGGCTACTTGGTACAATGTCGCCAAAATGTGAAATTTAGTGTCCAAGCCCTGCCATAAAAGTTTCTGTTTGCCCAATACTACTGTTGTGAGATATTTTGTATTTTCAGTAACATTTGAGAACCTATAATACCATACAAAATAAATTGATCAAAAGTTAGAAAGAATGCCCAAATAACCAAAAGTTAGTACCGAAAGTTACAACTAATAAGTAAAATAGGATATCATAGTTCTTTGAGAATGTTGGTTCACTAATATCCTCCTATGTGGTGAGTATTTCGGAAAAAACTCTGCTCCATCTTTATATCTCAAATGGATACTGATAGGTGTAGAATACACCTTGATTTAATATCTATTGGTTATGTTTTTTTTTTTGTTTCTATTTTTCTTGTAAATTATGTATGTTACGCGTGTTTTTGAGTTATTAGGTACTCTGGAGTCATGCGGAAGAAAATAAGAAGAAATCATTCAACTTGAGCCGCAAAGGCAAAAAGGTCATTTCACAGGCAGCCGTTCTTGGGAGCCTGGCAAAGGTCAAGGAGTAACCAATTATGTGCTTAAAAGGAATTACTAAAAGCACGAAGGAAGAACTCAGGGCACCCATCTGGGGGTGGCTCTTATGTTGGGTGTCTCAATCCCACCCACGTTATAACCCTAAAATCGAGAGATTTCCTCTCATATTCATTACACCACCTGAAATTGAGAAGAATGAAAGAAAAAGCAGCAGCTGCTGCTGAGAGACTGGATCGAGAAATTCAGAGAACTGGGGTTCGTCAATTGAAGAACAAGAAGCATCAGAGATGGGGTTTAGATCGAGATGGAGAGTGTTGTTTCTGTTGATGGATTCGTGATAATGGCTGAGTTAGATGAAGAACACAGAAGTTGGGTTCGAGTTGGTTGCTGCTGTCGGAAATTGGTGGTGGAATTGATGGATTCAAGAGTTACAGCGAGACAGAGAAATGGGTTTAAGAAGATGGTGGGATTTGTGACTGCTGCTGAAGAAATCGGGGATCTCTGTTGAATAAAGAAGATGGGTTTGATGATTTAGGCGAAGAATGATGGTCAGATAAAACTGTTTCCGTAAACCATGAATCAGTTGCAGGAAAGATGTCGTTGGTGCCGCAGTTGAAGAACAATGGTTATTGCTGGTGAACCAAGAATGATGTTGGTGGTATTGTTAATTCAAGAACAACAGAGAAGGTATTTAGGGTCTGCTGGAGATTGAACTTTATAAGAAATTGAAGGTGATTGAGAGAGAATTCGAGAGTTCAAATGGTTATGAAGGTTGGGTTTGATGAGGATTTGGGTTTTAGTGGAGTCTGAACCAGAATTTGATGATTCTATTGATTGGCAGATAGAAGATAATCATGGGTTGTCTGTGGAAGGAGGAGAAATGGATCTCATTCTTGAGCTATTATGATATACAGGGAAAGATGAGGAAATGGTAGATGATAGCAGATGAATGAAATGCTGCTTCAACTTAGATGTATGCTAGGAATTGTGTACATGGAATGCAGCTGAAGAATGGCCTGAACTCGTCCTGAGAAATGCTCAATAAACAGCCGAAACTCTGCCGGATATTTGTCCTGACTAGTCAACTCGAACCGATCCATCCATAACCCAGCTGAATAAGACCCAGTCAGTCGAGTTAGATTAGCTGACTAGGGAGCTGACTCAGTTACTGAAGCTTGACTTTTGACTTCTCTGACTAACTGTTGACCTTTAACAGTAACAACGACGTGACGAAATATTCTGTCGGCGGAGTAGGAGATTCCGATCACCGACAGTGACTTTCTGGCAAGATTCCGGTGAAACCATTATTTTTCCGGCGACCAAAATTACAGATTTTTGTGTGAGCTTTTGTCATGGGTGTGAAGACTTGGATTTGGAATTGGATGAAGAATTGGGCTTGGAGTTGGAAAGAGAAGATGGAAGGAGTTGAGAAAGACTTGGATTTGGAAGTTCAGCTATCATGGTTCATGGGAAGAACCGTTTTTTTGGGGACTACTCAAAAATGATGGGGGACTACTTTGTGATAGAAATGTCTACCCTATACTTATAAGGGGTGTCCTAAAGTGTGGAAATGACTAACCTACCCTTCACCTATATATATAATCACCTCCTCCCATCACCACCACCTATATATATATATATATATATATAACCACCTCCTCCCATCACCACCACCGACCACCACCACCACCGACCACCTCAAATCACCACCACCGCCACCTCTATATATAGCTTAATTTAAATCATTAACAAAACAAAATCAAAATCAAAATTATAACAAACCCATTACTTTTCATTCGTTTTCCGTTGAAAAAAATGAGAAGCAATCATCAAAATGAGTTGAAAATGGAAGTTACAGAGAGAAGTTCGGCTAGGAATTATGTGAAAATTTTTGTCGAACTAGCCGAACTCAACTTTAATGGAGGTTTTTGTTTTCAGAGAAAAATTCGGTTACGTCGAAAAAAAAAGGTCCAAGCCGAACTCATAGTTCGAAAAAAGTTCGGTTACATCGAAAAAAGTTCGGTTACATTGCAATTTTTTTCTCCTAACAGAACTTTTCTTTGAAAAACCTGCATATTGAGTTCGGTTACGTCGCAATTTTTTTTCCTAGACGAACTCCTAGTTAGGTTACGTCGCAGTTTTCTTCTCCAAACTAAACTTTTCTCTGAAAGAAAAAACTCCATTAAAACTGAGTTCGGCTACTTGTGTTTTCAGAAATATTAGCCGAACTACACTTGCAGATGAGTTCGGCTACCTGTTCTTCAGATTTCGAGCGGAACTTTTTTAACCAAACCAAAATTAATTTGTAAATTGTTCATTTTTAGGAATGTTTTGGCCAATTCAAGCACCGTTAACTAAATTTGAAATTTCCATGAGTACCCAAAACATCATACTCTTGTTGTGGCTCTTAAAGAAAAAGATCTTAACTTTTTTTCTTCCAAAACCATCATTTTCATTATCACCTTCATCTTCATCTACTCCCTCTCAATAATTCTTCTTTGAGGTGGTCGGGGTGGTGGTGGTCGGTGGTGGTGGGAGTAGACGAGAGGGAGTTATATATAGAGGTGGCGGTTAAACAAAATCACCACCACCACCACCGACCACCTCAAATCACCACCACCGCCATCTACTCCCTCTCACTAATCCCTCAATAAGCCAATTTAATCCCACTAATCATTAATTAACTCACTAATTATTACACTAATTTAATTACCAAGGGCAAGTTTGGTATTAAAAAAAAAACTTAGATAAGGGGTGACTCATTATTACTTCTAATATCCACCAAAAAAATGGAGAGTAGTCCCCCACCATTTTTGAGTAGTCCCCGAAAAACGGTTCCAGGAGAAAGGGATTCTATTCCCAAGAAGTTATTTACTTTTCTATACACACTTTTGTTGATGATGGATTTTCATTTAAGGCTAAAATTCGTAAAAGCCAAAATTATGCGCTAACATCTTGTAAAAGATAAAGCCATTGATAAGTGATGAATACTTCTTCACTTTACTAATTCACCTAGGATGGAGCATGTGGCAACAATCCCAGTATTCTGTGAATTAAACACACGAAATTCATCCAGGTTGGAGCATGTGGCAACAATCCCATATACCCTGTGAATTTACAACATTATTAATTAATGCATAACCAGCCTTGTATCTCCTGTACCCATTATCGGTGCGGCATGACGACTGAGTGTTGTTCTCAGCAGAGCAACACGAACCTCCAAGCATTAATAATGAAGCATGTACGAAATACCCGTACAGGCTGCAACTCTCGGTGTGTTATACTAGCCCGATTGAGCATACATCTCTCGGTGTGTTATACTAGCCCGATTGAGCATATTTGAATCTGGACTGTCCATATCAGTCTCAGAAACGATCACGACCATCCAACTTCACCAAGCATGGTTGGATGGCTTAGATCGAATCCATGACCCCAAGCAGGTATTGGAATATTCACTACTGACCCAATGCGGGCCCCGCATGGTCGGCCTCCCAAAAGGGTGGCATAGCTTGCCGAACCGTCCAAGCCAAAGCACTATGGACGAAAAACCCTAAATTAGGGTTTGCGGGTGATAGGTGTCTAAAACACCTAATTTTATATTTAGTATTTATGCTTTCTTTGCTACTTTTCTTGTAAATTATGTATTTTACGCTTGTTTTGAGTATTATAGCTATTCTGGAGTCGCACAGAGGAAAAGAAGAAGAAATCACCCAATTTGAGAAAAAGGGCAAAATTGTCTTTTTATGGGCGAACACTATTTGGAGCCCAGTCAAGGTTAAGGGGCAACTCTATTGGAGGAGTACTAGACACAGGCCAGCTGAGGATAAGGGGCTATAAATAAGTGGGTCGTATGCATCAGTGGGGTGTGCCATCCAACCCCGAACCACCTAATCCTAAAACCGAGAGTTTATTCTCTCGTTCTTCATTTTCTCGATCACTAGTTGCACTCCGAAATGGAACCGAGAGAGAAGTAAACTTGAGAGTTGTTGCTGACCGAGAAATTGATCGAATCGAGTGACAAGGTAGGAATTGGTGGTTGTTCATATGAATCTGTGAAGTTAAGGAGATGGTGACGGTCTCTGGTGGTGTTAGAATTAATGGAAATTAGGGTTTGTGATGTTTGAAGATGAATTTACATGGAAGATGAGATTGAGAGATGATGAGTCAAGATGGCTTCGAATTGATGAAGTTAATGGAAGACGCTCTGTTGGAATTCTTACAAAAAGAAGAAATGATGGGTTGGTGGTAGTCATTGAGGATTTGAGATCGATTGAAGCTGTGAACAAATGGGTTAAACTTAGATTTGAGTTTGGGTTGATTTTGAGTGGTAATTGAAAGGAGATGATGGATTTTGTGGTTGCTGTGATGAATTTATGAACGGGTTTGACTGAAATCGAAGTATGGAAGAGGAATGTGAGTTGGTGCTTAAACCGATTGTAGAAGGTTGTGTGGACCGGAGCCGAAAGTGTTGATGCTTTGCCATGGGTACCTGGAGAAGAAGGGGATTAGATGTATGTTAGGGTTTGAACTCAGGAGCTGCTCAGGGGAATGCAATGGAGATGAATTGGTTGTGTGGGTATGAGCTGCAATTGATGTTGGTGTTGGTGGTGAAGATTTAATGGGTTGCTGCTATTGGAACTGGGTGCTTGCAAACAGTACGAGGAAGGAGCTGTATGAGCTGAGCTGTGACTGAGATTACAAAGAATGAGCAATGAAGGAGGATGGGTTATGCTGTGGTCTGTGGTAGAGGAATTGATTTTGTGTTGCTGTGAGAACCAGTGATGGAGGAAATGTTTGTACAGGGAATGGTTATATTGCAGTGCAAGTGGTGGCTGAGTTGCAGTTGGCTGGTCAGAATTGCAGGGAGCTGCAGAATGGATGCTGTGTTGCAGCTGGAGATGGCAGAATTGCAGGCAGACTCAGATGGTACTAGTGAAGTCATTGGTGATGGTCATGTGTGTTTACGATGATTGCGTAATGAATGAATGATGGCAGGGAGTTTGAGTGAGATGAGATTTGAAGCTGCAGAATGAATGATGGAGCAGGCCTGAAGTGACAATGGTGTTGAATTAACATGAGTTACAGGGAGAGATTGAAGTTGCAGGCCATTGCTAGTGCAGGTCATGGTGCTGGTGCTTAAAGCTTGAGCAGAATGGAAGTGATGATGATTTTGTGCAGTCGCAGTTTGCAATGGCCAGAGCTGAAGGAATTGGTTGTGTGGCTGTGACAGCATTGGTGGCACTAGTATCGTGATTACAGGGGTAGTGGAGCACACCAGGTCTGGGCTGTGGTTATGATTGCGACTGAATTGAACTGTGGTGTTTGTTGAGCCAGGGAGAGAATAGGGACTGAAGTGCTTGATGTAGATGCATGTTTAGGCAGGTAAAGATGCAATTGAGATGAAGGCTGCTGCCAAGGAAGAAGGTGACAGTGGAGTTGTCTGGTGTTGGTTGAGTTGCGGAAATAAGTGTTACAGGGTTGGTATTCGCAACAGCTGCTTGGCGGTATTTATGTTTTTAGAGTTGCTGCAAATGAAGTGACAGACAATGAGAATGATGCTTGTTTGATACAGCAGACAAGGTAGATTGGTGGCAAAAGTGCAAAACTGAAAGGCAGGAATGAAGCACAATGGTAGTGCATCACAGATTAGGCCTGTGCAATGGCCTGCCAATGCCACTCAGCTTATTCAGCCAAGTAGTTTAGCTGACTAGTTCTCTGACTCACATGACTCGGTCTGGGTTGACCCGAGCTGACCCGTTGACCCGACCGAGTTGACTCAGTGACCTCGACCGTTTTGACCCGTTGACCGGTGACCGGATTGACTTTGCCGGTCACCTGAGCTACTTTCCGGCGACGATTTTTGGACATAATTTCACATGGGTATTTCTCACACATGGGCTTGGTGGACCACTTGGAGATGGGTTTTGAGAAGACCTAATATTGGAAGGAGTATCCTTTATGGAAATTGAGAAACATATAAAGAGAGGACTTTTATCTTTTATCTTAAAAAAATCTTTAATCTTTTACCTCTACTTTGTTTTCTAGGGTTTAGAAACATGAAACTTCTCTTTCTTCTTGTTATGAACTCCATGAATATGAGCTAGAGTTTTATTATTGGTTATGGAATAAGTTTGATTTCCAAATATGGGTTTTAATTCAATAAATTAGTTTTGTCTCCATATTATCGTTTATGATTCACCATCAATATTGTTACATGATTTGAATGCTATTTAGTCGAAATCGCGAATCGATTGAGTTTGTTTTCATCTCTCTTGCTAGATTAGGATTTATTATACGCAAAAGTGATAGATTCCTGATTACAAGTAGCATAATTGTGATTATTGCTTGTAGTGATACATCCTAGTAGTCACATGTGAGTCATAACCCTTGTTAAATCAGATTAGTGCGCTTTCCACGTTCGATTGCTTTGATTGGCCTGATTTCATAGAACTTAATGCATCTAGGGAATTAAACTTGATTAGTGCTTTTACACGTTAGGTTGTTCCTTTAGGTAGAATTCATATTCGCATCTTTTAATGTGTTTGTTGATGACAAGAGGAGATTAGCGGGATATTCTTGCGATCAAGGTATTCTAGGGCCTTTGATAAAAGTTGAGATTAAAATATTAATTCTAGTTATTGTGTTGAAAACATGTTTGTGAATGAAGACGAAATCCTTGACCAATACTTTCTCATCCGTGATTTGATTTGTTTGCTTATTTCTTTAATTGCTTTTATTTAGTTTATTATATAAAAATCACAAAACTACCGGTGTTATTTATAGGGAACCGAAACAATTTGAAAACCTAGACCTCTCTGTGGGATCGATCCTTTCTTGCCCTTGCTTCATTATATATTTTGAGTAGTAAGAAAGTGTAATTTATTTTTGACGCCTACGACAGCGATCAAATTTTGGCGCCGTTGCCGGGGAGGCAACGGTTGTCAATTGTTTTTGGTTCTTAATTTTGTTTTTAGTTTTGTTTTACTTTTTGTTATTTTTTTGGTTTTAACATAGTTTTGAGAATCTTATTTCAGGTACTTGCTTTTCATGGAAGGAGCATATTGGAACAATGGATACGGTTTTCAACAACCTCAACAATACGAAAACTACCAATTCCATGGGTATAATCAAAACCAATTCATTGGTTATGACCAATATTCCATGGAACCTTATGGTTTTCCTCAACAACCTTATGGCGGGTATGTGTGTGAACAACCACAAGGATGGGAGGATTCTTATGCTCGTGAACAAAAAGTCTCTAACTTTATAGACCAAGTTTCCAACTTTTTACAAGAGGAATTTCAAAAAGCTAAAGAGACTACAAACGAGCAACTCCAAGAACTTCGTGAAGGTATGACTATCTTGTGAAGAGGCATTGATCAATACAAGGAAGATATGGATAATTCTAATGTGCATATGGTTTATGATGAATATTTGATTGATGCTAATGTTGAAAAAGGCCAATCCTTGGGTACTTTCGTTGATAATTGTGTTGTTAACTCAACTCTTGATCGTAATAATGATCATTCACCTATTCAAAAGGATGAGTTCGAGATTAACAACACTAAATTCAGCGAGGACCAATCTTATGTTGACTATGATAGTGACGGTGATTATGATACATTGCTTGAAACAACTCATGGTGACATCTCCGAGGAGTCTTTTTGGGATCAAGATGAAGACGAAGAGGAATATGTCGACACTTGTGTAGATTACTCAAGCATTGATCTTAATAATGATCAAGAGCCTATTCAAAGGGTGGAGCTTGAGGATGATGCATTTTCGAGCGTTCTAAAAAAGTTTCTTATAATAAAATTTGGATCCGCAAAAGAGTATGTGCCTTACAACAAAAAGGAGGAATATGTTGAGAATGCAACCGGTTTAACCAATATTGTGGAAGACCCAATTGAGCTTGCATATGATTGTAATGATGATGTTTATGTCGAAACTTTGGTTAAGGCAGAAACGGACGAAGAATGGTTGCAAGGTTTGATAGAGGACTATGATATACATGAGGTGAATTATTCACTTGAGATTTTTCAAGGATGAAGAGGATTCCGTGATACAAGAGATTGTGCAAGGTTTGTATAACCCTTTGCCTATTGTTTCTTCTCCTTTACCTCTTATTGGTTTGAATGTATGTGCTTCGAGAGTATTGTTGGATGACTTTGTTCCTCGTTTTCCTCCATTAGAGAAACTTGATTCTCATACTATGCAGGTTTTGGAACAAGAAACCGTGGAAGTACCCGATTTCTATATTCTTTATACACTTCCAAGTGTGGACAAGAATAAGTGTGGGGGAAGCTTTTATCGGTTGATAGCTTCATTTCTGTTCTATATTACTAATATTTGTGTGAAGCTAGTGTTTGCAAAACAGGTTCTATGGAAGGATCCCCAACTTTTCAGATTGTTAGTATATGGGGAATGAATCTTGCAAGGATATAGTCGGGCTGACGACTTTAAACCAAGCGCTGCATGGGAGGCAACCCATAGGTTTTGTATCTCTTATCTTTTAATTGTTCTTTTCTTGTTTCTAGTTTTTTTCTTTTCGCATATTGTTATCAAATTTCCCGCCTTGACTTTCTTTGGACGATTCAATTTACATTGAGGACAATGTAAAGTTTAAGTGTGGGGGAGTGGTTAAGCATTTGCGTTGTAAATTTTTGAAATTTTCAACTTTTGTGTAGAATTAGTGAATAAGAAAACTCCAACTTGTAGTTAGTTTAGAGTCACATAGTATACATGTCGCTAAGATTACATCGAGAATCTCATAATAGTGACTGAACTTAGAGATGACAGAGAACATGATCGGGTTTCTTAATTGTATGAGAGTTAAAGTTGGATTTAACCATGCCAGTGGCAAATAAGGTGCAGACTGAATTCGGTATAATAATAGTGATCCCCTATAGTGGAGACTACCCATGTTACATCATGTGAGGCACCGACCTTCAATTCTTTGTACCTGTCTAAATTTGTGCTTTTAGAGTGTGTGTCACCGTACGTAAATTCCGGGCAGAATGGTGAGCTGTCCAACCTCCCACCATAGAAGCATTATTTTGATCTCTTGAGTGCTATTTGTATCAATCATGATGGTGACATCGAATTGCTAACTTACATACCACTTGTAATCTTGTTCGCAGTTAGCACCATCCACCTTATCTCTCTCTACACCAACGGGTCCATAGAAACACCATCATCATCAACAAGAGGAGCATCACAAATTCGAAGGAAAGTTGAAGACGTTCGAGGTTTACAAGCAACAAGATGCAAATGAGCAGATTTCGATTCAAGTAAAGCAACAAAACAAGGAGCAGAATTTTTATAAGTTGAAGACTATTGTACAAGAGTGAAAATTATCAAGGATAAGAGTTCGAGAAGTTTATGATATCAAGACATACAAGTTGTGAAGAATCAAGTGGTAAAGTACTTACACCATGGCCTTTGTATTTTATTTTATTTTGTATTTATTTTTCTCTTATTTCTCAAAAAAAAAAAAAAAAAAAAAAGGAAAAAGAAAAAAAAAAAAAAACAAAAGGAAAAAAAAATAATAATTATATTTTGGGTTTGTATAGTTCGTTTTTAGTTTTGTATTCTTTCAATAAAACCAATGGAAGAAGGAATATCTATAATGAAGTTTCAAGCACCAAGGAATTAGAGGAAAGAATTACATTGTCAAGATTCTACGAAGTTCAAGAGTTATCATCAAGAGTTGAAGACCGAAGACGAAGATGAAGACACCGATTGAAGACCGAAGACGTTTCTATGGATGCTGTGAGAGTGGTGCTAGCTGCACGCCGAACGGATAACGAGGTAAGTAAGCATATTCCCACCTTCGTTAAGTGGTTGATTTCCTTTCGAAGAGATCGTCAGAAAAATGGGTTTTCAAAAATTATAAAAGATGTGGGTTTTTAAAATACTTCGGAGGGTTTTGCCTTCCTACCATTCAACGTGTCTCAGGATTCTCTCTTCATTCCTACCTGGACACATGTGTGACCCATAAAAAAGCTGTTTATTATTGAGTGCAAATTCATAAAACCCTTTCTTGTGAGGCAGAGTCGAGACTTTTGATCACTCCGAACCCGAATTTCTTTTGAGAAGGGATGGTTATTTCTATCTCAACTTTTAAGAATGAGATTGTGTTCATTTATGTGTCTAACTTCTTATGACTAGTGTGCAGAATTTCTATGTCTTCTTAGCGCTTGGATGCTATCATTACGGAGAACTATTAAGTTGGAAAAATAGGTTTTGTGGGTATATCTCTAGTAAACCCTCACGAGACTATAACTCGTCCACTAGGGACACCTAGGGGTTTAAAGGCTTGTTATTTATGCTAAAAGTGACCGTAGCCTCGACGACACGGAGTTGTTGTATTTTATTGTTTTGTTTAATTTGCTCGAGGACTAGCAAAGTCTAAGTGTGGGGGAATCTGATAGGTGTCTAAAACACCTAATTTTATATTTAGTATTTATGGTTTCTTTGCTACTTTTCTTGTAAATTATGTATTTTACGCTTGTTTTGAGTATTATAGCTATTCTGGAGTCGCACAGAGGAAAAGAAGAAGAAATCACCCAATTTGAGAAAAAGGGCAAAATTGTCTTTTTATGGGCGAACACTATTTGGAGCCCAGTCAAGGTTAAGGGGCAACTCTATTGGAGGAGTACTAGACACAGACCAGCTGAGGATAAGGGGCTATCAATAAGTGGGTCGTATGCATCAGTGGGGTGTGCCATCCAACCCCGAACCACCTAATCCTAAAACCGAGAGTTTATTCTCTCGTTCTTCATTTTCTCGATCACTAGTTGCACCTGAAATGGAACCGAGAGAGAGAAGTAAACTTGAGAGTTGTTGCTGACCGAGAAATTGATCGAATCGAGTGACAAGGTAGGAATTGGTGGTTGTTCATATGAATCTGTGAAGTTAAGGAGATGGTGACGGTCTCTGGTGGTGTTAGAATTAATGGAAATTAGGGTTTGTGATGTTTGAAGATGAATTTACAGGGAAGATGAGATTGAGAGATGATAAGTCAAGATGGCTTCGAATTGATGAAGTTAATGGAAGACGCTCTGTTGGAATTCTTACAGAAAGAAGAAATGATGGGTTGGTGGTAGCTGTTGAGGATTTGAGATCGATTGAAGCTGTGAACAAATGGGTTAAACTCAGATTTGAGTTTGGGTTGATTTTGAGTGGTAATTGAAAGGAGATGATGGATTTTGTGGTTGCTGTGATGAATTTATGAACGGGTTTGACTGAAATCGAAGTATGGAAGAGGAATGTGAGTTGGTACTTAAACTGAATTGTAGAAGGTTGTGTGGACTGGAGCTGAGTGTTGATCTTTGCAATGGGTACCGGAGAAGAAGGGGATTAGATGTATGTTAGGGTTTGAACTCGGGAGTCGCTCGGGGAATGCAATGGAGATGAATTGGTTGTGTGGGTATGAGCCGCAATTGATGTTGGTGCTTGGTGGTGAAGATTTAATGGGTTGCTTTGCTATTGGAATCGGGTGCTTGCACTGAGTACGAGGAAGGAGCCAGTATGAGCCGAGCTGTGACTCGAGATTACAAAGAATGAGCAATGAAGGAGGATGGGTTATGCTTTGTGGTCTCTGTGGTAGAGGAATTGATTCTCGTGTTGCTGTGAGAACCAGTGATGGAGGAAATGTTTGTACAGGGAATGGTTATATTGCAGTGCAAGTGGTGGCTGAGTTGCAGTTGGCTGGTCAGAATTGCAGGGAGCTGCAGAATGGATGCTGTGTTGTAGATGGAGATGGCAGAATTGCAGGCAGACTCAGATGGTACTAGTGAAGCTGTTGGTGATGGTTGTGTGTTTACAGTATTGCAGAATGAATGAATGATGGCAGGGAGTTTGAGTGAGATGAGATTTGAAGCTGCAGAATGGAATGATGGAGCAGGCCTGAAGTGACAATGGTGTTGAATTAACATGAGTTACAGGGAGAGATTGAAGTTGCAGGCCATTGCTAGTGCAGTCATGGTGTCGGTGCTTTGGTGCTTAAAGCTTGAGCAGGAATGGAAGTGATGCTTTGATTTTGTGCGATCGCAATTTGCAATGGCCGAGTCAAGGAATTGGTTGTGTGGTCAGTGACAAACATTGGTGGCACTAGTATCGTGATTGCGGGGTAGTGGAGCACACCAGTGCAGGCCGTGGTTATGATTGCGGCCAATTGAACCGTGGGTGTTTGTTGAGCCAGGGAGAGAATAGGGACTGAAGTGCTTGATGTAGATGCATGTTTAGGCAGGTAAAGATGCAATTGAGATGAAGGTCAGCTTTGCCAAGGAAGAAGGTGACAAAGGAGTTGTCTGGTGTTGGCCGAGTTGCGGAAATAAGTGTTACAGGGTTGGTATTCGCAACAGCTGCTTGGCGGTATTTATGTTTTTAGAGTTGCTGCAAATGAAGTGACAGACAATGAGAATGCTGCTTGTTTGATACAGCAGACAAGGTAGATTGGTGGCAAAAGTGCAAAACCGAAAGGCAGGAATGAAGCACAATGGTAGTGCATCACAGATTAGGCTTGTGTAATGGCCTGCCAATGCCACTCAGCTTATTCAGCCAAGTAGTTTAGCTGACTAGTTCTCCGACTCACATGACTCGGTCTGGGTTGACCCGAGCTGACCCGTTGACCCGACCGAGTTGACTCAGTGACCTCGACCGTTTTGACCCGTTGACCAGTGACCGGATTGACTTTGCCGGTCACCTGAGCTACTTTCCGGCGACCTTTCCGGCCGTAATCCCAGTTTTCCGGCGACGATTTTTGGACATAATTTCACATGGGTATTTCTCACACATGGGCTTGGTGGACCACTTGGAGATGGGTTTTGAGAAGACCTAATATCGGAAGGAGTATCCTTTATGGAAATTGAGAAACATATAAAGAGAGGACTTTTATCTTTTATCTTAAAAAAATCTTTAATCTTTTACCTCTACTTTGTTTTCTAGGGTTTAGAAACATGAAACTTCTCTTTCTTCTTGTTATGAACTCCATGAATATGAGCTAGAGTTTTATTATTGGTTATGGAATAAGTTTGATTTCCAAATATGGGTTTTAATTCAATAAATTAGTTTTGTCTCCATATTATCGTTTATGATTCACCATCAATATTGTTACATGATTTGAATGATATTTAGTCGAGTCGCGAATCGATTGAGTTTGTTTTCATCTCTCTTGCTAGATTAGGATTTATTATACGCAAAAGTGATAGATTCCTGATTACAAGTAGCATAATTGTGATTATTGCTTGTAGTGATACATCCTAGTAGTCACATGTGAGTCATAACCCTTGTTAAATCGGATTAGTGCGCTTTCCACGTTCGATTGCTTTGATTGGCCTGATTTCATAGAACTTAATGCATCTAGGGAATTAAACTTGATTAGTGCTTTTACACGTTAGGTTGTTCCTTTAGGTAGAATTCATATTCGCATCTTTTAATGTGTTTGTTGATGACAAGAGGAGATTAGCGGGATATTCTTGCGATCAAGGTATTCTAGGGCCTTTGATTAAAGTTGAGATTAAAATATCAATTCTAGTTATTGTGTTGAAAACATGTTTGTGAATGAAGACGAAATCCTTGACCAATACTTTCTCATCCGTGATTTGATTTGTTTGCTTATTTCTTTATTTGCTTTTATTTAGTTTACTATATAAAAATCACAAAACTACCGGTGTTATTTATAGGGAACCGAAATAATTTGACAACCTAGACCTCTCTGTGGGATCGATCCTTTCTTGCCCTTGCTTCATTATATATTTTGAGTAGTAAGAAAGTGTAATTTATTTTTGACGCCTACGACAGCGATCAGCGGCACATTACATGTGTCGCAAAACAGTCTCAACCATCCATCTTCGCAGGCATAGATGGAGGGTGTAGATGTAGATCCAAAAGGCCCATAACATGTCAACACGCTCACTGTAAGCCCGCCTACACACATGACCGACGGTCGGGACCAACCATGGCTGGTCGTTCCAGATCGTGCGCCCAAAGTGGGCATGCCGCACGGCTGACAAAACCCTAATTGGGGTTTGCATTGATCGCAAACGTCTGTTTTCTCCTGATCGAATGGAGGGTTTATGAGTCGACTGAGCAGGTCCGGTGAGCATCAACATGATCACCGTGGAGCCATCTATCTCCATACCCGATCGGCCAAGGCATACCATGCCTGGTCGTTCCAATTCGCACGCCCAAACTAGCGTGGTCACTCTTCCCAACCGCAAACTGATCTCGACCACTTAACTTCGTCGGGCGAATTGAGTGGCTTAGATCACGTTCCTATGGGAAAGTAAGGTATAGGCATGAACACTAGCCTGCCACCTACACGCCGAACCAATCGGCCGGGACCGACCAAGCTTGGTCATCCCGAAACGCGCGCCTGAAGAAGGCATGACGCGCGGCATTTGCGGCACCAAACTTCTGTTGTAAATCAATCCAGGCCGCTCTTCTTTGCCGGAAAAATTGAGCGGTCCAGATCACACTTTCACGGGACAATGAGGTATGCGCATGTATACCGGCATGCCGTCTACTCGCATGCCCGATCGGCCATGCCAAAATCGTGTCCCAAGCTTGGATTCGACCAAGCTGAAAAGTGGTGCTTGCACACCTCTTCCAAAACCCTAATTCCACTAACGGCCGCAGATGAGTGTCTCAAAGATCATCTCGTCCTTCCAACTTCACCGGCTTGGTTATACAGCCCCGGTCAGGAGTTAATTGGTCAGTGAGGCGTCATGAAGATCACCACTCATCACTCTACCATACCATGTGGTCGGCCAAGGGAGGACTTGCTTACGCAACCTCCAAACCATCACATGAAGTAGGCTGGACAGGAGGCTATTTTGAGGCGCTCAAACAGCGATGCTTCATGCACGTTGAATATACTCGATGCAGTACCTGCATAGAATACACACGATAATTCACAAGTATCGACTTCCTAAATAACTTAGTTATTTAATCTAGCATTACATGCTACTTTCTGTGGGTCCCACGATCCATACACTCGAGACATCAATCATGTCACAAACTGGGGGATACATACTGGGGTATTGGTCTGGCGGTTTACAGCGTGCAGCGCACAACGCGCCATCACAAGAACGTGTCAGGAAGTCATGGACGATTAGTGATGATGGGAGAAGTGGGCAAGACTAGTCGTGTGACACCAACACACAACTCCACTACTCCATCACTCCACTTTCTCCACTTCCCATGAGATACAAGGGTTAGGCTTAAAGACTTGTATAAATAGGTTCTCCTCCCTATTTTCCAAAAGAGGAACAAGGCAAGACAAGACAACAGAGGCAAGTGTTGATACAATCGCATTCAAACACCGGAACTGATAGCTTACATCCTGCAAGCCAGTTCAGCTTTCTGATACATGTCACACATAGCCAACACCTTCACAATCTCAACACCTTCTTCGCTTCCCTCCCTAAGATCAACCCCATCTCCTTCACTTTTTGACCGAAACAACTCTGGAACGGCCATTTCTTGGTTTAGGCCGGATTTGCACAGATTGATTTCTCGAATCTACAAGCACTCCCGTGCAGTGCATTTGTTTAAGGTTTAGAATCATTTCTCATCCACACACCCCAAATTACCAAAACCGACAGAAATAGTTTTCACCCATAAACAATTGGCGACCACAACGGGAGGTTAATTTCTCGGTTGTAAAGTCAATTTCTTCAATACCATTCAATCAGTTTCGAGATGGTTGGTCTTAGGACCGCCTCGACAGTCTCAAATCCTCCTGATGGTTCCTCCAACAGAGATACCCCTCCTCCTAACTGCGTATCTGACGACATGATCAGGAGATTTCCAATATTAAGCGAACTAGCACGGGTACAGGAGCTTCACACAAAGAACATGGAACTAATTAAAGAAGCGGTAAACGGCATACTTGATCTCCTCATCAAGATGACATCAGAGATGAGCGTTCCGGCGACCTCTACACCAGGGACTAGTTCCCCTCAGATCAACAGCTTTACTACGAACCAGAGACCAGTGGATCAGGAAGCGGCATCTCTAGTGGAAAGCTTGTGTGAACTCTTGCACCTCTCGAAGAATCAATGGGCAGAGACGTTTGCTACAATTAATAAAATAGCTCTGGACGTACACCTGATTCCTTCACGTCCAGAAGTCCTAACTGCATCGGAAACATATGTAGATAATGTTACATTTACAGAAGACGACATGATGGCAGAGGAAGGTCACAACCGGGCCCTACATGTTACCGCACGTATCAAGGGTTCAGAGTTCAGGAGGGCCCTCATCGACACAGGAGCATCTTCGAAGGTGATTACTCTCAATACTCTCAGGACAGCCAAGGTTAGCCCATGCAAGATTGTACGTCAGCCCACCACAATGACGGACTTCGAAGGAAACTGCACTGTAACATACGGGTATGTCAATCAAATTATCAATATGACTCTTCAATAAAAGTGAAATTTGAAGTCATCGAAAAGGAGCCGGACTACCATATGATACTAGGGAGACCGTGGCTTCATGACAATAAGGTCATCCCTTCAACATATCACCAAAGTGCTCAAGACCATGCTAAATTAGGAAGTCATCCGTATTCCCGCATCATTGTCTCCGTACGCACCAATATGCGAGTGGAACTGCTCGAGCCAAAAGAAACTCCGCAGGAAGGTCGACAAAGTCCTGTGCACCCTACTACCCACGTGGGCTTCAATCCAGGAAAAAGACCGACTTGCATCACTGGGGGCTAAGCACTACGACACACCTTTTTTGACGAGGCGTCCATCTTTATCCGGTGAAGCTTCAATCCATGCTCACACCAAAAGGGAACGCACTTTCGAGGCAAACCGTGATCAGAAGGGGAAGACAATATACCGGTGCCGCTTTTAGCAATTATCAGGAGAGACTGGCACCCAGTCTCTCCGCCCAATTGAATGTTGCAAGAACGACGAAACACAAGAGGAGGTATTGGACGCCCCGCGACAGCTACAAGATGGCACCAACTCCACAACTGACGAGCTCGAGACTGTTAACATCGGGAATGAAGAATCTCCCAGGCTTGTCTCTATCAGTTCGACACTGTCCGTGGACGAACGTGCGAGTCTTGTCCAACTACTCAAGGAGTACCAAGATGTATTTTCCTGGACATACGAGGAAATGCCCGGCCTAGACGAAAAATTGGTCACCCATCACCTACGTGTCATACCTGGATCCAAGCCAATCAAGCAATCTCCGAGGAAATTCTGACACGAAGTAGAAGAGCAAATCAAGAACGAAATTCAGAAGTTGCTAGCTTCTGGATTCATCAGACCTATTCATCATACGACCTGGTTAGCTAATGTGGTCCCAAGTAAAGAAGAAAAAAACCGACAGTTCGGTCTTTGCGTGGATTTCGAGACTTGAACAAGTGCTGCCCCAAGGACGACTTTCCTCGCCTAACATCGATATGTTAGTAGACGCCACCCAATGGACACGGCATGTTCTCCTTCATGGATGGTTATAGCGGCTACAATCAGATAAGAATGTATGAGCACGATGCAAGTAAGACAGCCTTCCGAACCCCTCTTGGCAATTTTTACTATAATGTTATGACATTTGGTTTAAAGAACGCCGGCGCAACGTATCAACGTGCCATGACGGCAATCTTCCACGACATGATGCATAAACAAGTAGAAGACTATGTAGATGATATCGTGGTCAAGCCAAGGGCTCGAGCAGATCACACCATCGTCTTAAGGCAAGTGTTTGAGAGGTGTCGAGAATACAAGTTGAAGATGAATCCTTTGAAATGCGCTTTCGGTGTCTCTTCAGGTAAATTTCTGGGATTCCAAGTGACTGCAGAAGGAATCAAGGTAGACCCGTCCAAGACTCAGACTATCCTCACAATGCCGCCTCTACGAACTGTGAAGGAGCTCCAGAGTTTCATGGGCAAGGTGAACTACATTCGACGTTTTATACCTGGTCTAGCCCAACTTACCGCCTCATTCACCCCCTTGATAAAGAAAGGAGCCAGCTTCGTTTGGACCGCAACCCAGCAGGAAGCTTTTCGAAAGATTCAACGAATACTGTCATCTCCAGCCATCATGAATTCTCATGTATAAGGGAAGCCGTTGTGTCTCTACACTGCCTTCAGTGACACCGCCGTAGGGGCTCTACTCGCTCAGGAAAACAACGAGGGAATCGAACGTCCCATATACTATTTCAGTCGAATATTAGATGATGAACTCAGATATCCCAAAGCGGAGAAAGCATGTTTAGCTTTGATCCATTCCATTCCGAAGTTTAGGCATTACCTACTATCCAACAAGGTGATACTCGTGTCTAAATCTGATCCTGCAAAGTTTTTACTTTCAAAGCCGGTCTTGACGGGAAGGACAGGCAAGTGGCTTCTCCAAATGTCAGAGCTGGACATAACATGTACGTCACCTAGAGCTATCAAGGGTCAAGCAGTCGCAGACTTACTAGCAAAGCATTCCCCGGAGAAGGCACTACGGGGCTACACGAGGATCTTCCCGAGAATTTCCAGACATCTCTGTTTTGGAAGAAGAAGTGTGGCTCTTGTATTTTGATGGCTCTGCTACCCTTAGCGATATCTTTTGGAGGAGCGGGCGTGGTATTAGTATCTCCAACTGGGGAAGTATTCTCACACTCCTTCAAGCTGGACTTCGAATGCACCAACAACTCAGCAGAATATGAAGCCTTCCTCATAGGGCTGTCAATATCTAAGCAAGCATGAGTCACGCGTCTAGAGATAAGAGGTGACTCCAAGTTAGTGGTGAATTAGATGAATGGAGTATACGCATTGAAGGAAGTAACGCTAGCTCCATACCGATCAGAAGCACAAAGGTTACTAAACTATTTTGCCGATGCAACCATAACCCATGTTGGTCGCAGCAACAACAAACACGCCGATTGTCTAGCAACACTGGCTTCCAAATTGAAGGTCGAAGGTTTAGAAGAAACCTTGACAGTAAAGAGGAGAACCATAGAATCGACATGGCTATCATAATACAAAGACACCAAGACTGACGATTGGAGAACTCCGATCATTCAAGAGCTCAACAGCTCACTCTCCCAAGGAAAGGTCAGTCTCAAAACCCTGCAGAACTTCTTCATGCTTCATGGTATGTTGTATTATCGAAACCCGGATGGTTCCCTGTCAAGATGTCTTGGGGATGACGAAGCACAACTACAACTGAATCGTGTTCACAATGAAATTTGTGGACAATCACTGGTGGTAACGCTTTACCGACGACTTCAACGCCTAGGCTATTACTGGCCAGAGATGAAGACTCAATCCAGACTACTTCAGAAGTCCTGCTCAAATTGCCAAGCACCGCCACATCAATTGGAAGTTTTTAATGTGAACCACACTGGGGACTGGAGAGAGCCATACATTAGATATCTCGGTGACAGATAAACTCCTACCAATCAAAAGGATGCTATCAATATAAAGCAAAAGGCCAAGCGGTTCGTATTCCACGAAGGGATCCTGTATCGCAAGAGCTTCGGAGGTGATCTATTATGATGCCTGGTTGAGGTAGAAATCCCAGTCATGCTAAAGGAAACACACGAAGGGGAACATCAAGGGAAGAGGAAACTGTTTCTACAGATACACGAGAAATACTATTGGCCGACCATGGAGGATGATGCAGCCACTTTTGTTCAAAGCTGTCACAAATGCCAAATTCATGGGAACCTTGTTCACGCGCCTTCCACCCCTTTGCACTCGATAAGCAGTCCATGGACATTTTACAGCTGGGGACTGGACATTATCGGGAAAATCAATCCGCCATCATCGAAGCAGCACGAGTACATCATAACCGCGACAGAATACTTCACCAAATGTGTAGAAGCCATTCCCCTGCGAGGAACTACAGGAGCAACAATTGCGGCTTTCATTAAAGAACATATCATTTGTCATTTTGGTGTGCCTAAGCATATCATCACTGATAACGGCACTCCCTTTGCCAATAAACAGGTACGAGAGTTACTTGAAGAGTATGGCATTAAACAGGCCTTCTCCACCATCTACTATCCTCAAGGGAACGGACAAGCTGAGAGTACCAACAAGACATTGATCCGGATCATCAGTCGAACATTACACGACAATCCTAGGGAATATCATGACCAGTTACCAATGGCGCTATGGGCATACCGGACATCACCCAGAAGCTCCATTGGAGTTTTCCCATACTCACTTTTTTACGGAGCGGACGCAATTCTCCCAAAGAGAGATCAAAATCCCACCATCCAGATTGCAAATGCAACCGGGATCCACTGAACGAGGTCAAGCCTCTAACTCTAGAGTAGCGGAGTTAGACACTGGATTTCGAAGAAACAAAGCGAAGAACGCACTCGTGTGTACAGGAATAGAATTTCCAGGGCATACAACAAAATCAGAAACCACGTGTTTTCAAAGTGGGAGATTTGGTTTTGAAAACGGCCAAGCACATCCAACAAGACATGTCCGCACCAAAATTCTCACCGAAATGGGAAGGTCCTTACACAGTCACCAAGGCTTACAATATTGGCTACTACAAGTGATGCGTGTCGTAGGTGCAATCAAATTAATCAATATTTCCACTCAATTAAAAATAATATAATGGAAGTCAAGTTCGTTCCCACGAGGAGCAAGAGATTCTAGTTGTAAAAATTGTCACAAAAGGGGGGTGTAAAAAGCAAAAGAAAATAAACAAAGCAATTAAAAGATAAAGTTGAAAGCAATAAGAGAGACAAGATCAAGGAATCCTTCTTCGTTGCAAAACAATGAATCAAGTTATGTTCTTTTCTACTTGTTATTAGTCACAAATTATCACCAACCGTAGGATAGCAGGTCCGCTTAGCTAGCCCCAAAATCCCTAATTTCACTGAGTAACAGTCCGCTTAGTTATCAGATTCTATTCAAAAGAACCACCCTGAGGTTCGCTTACAAGATGTAATTCCCTGAATGCATTAAGATCTATGAATTTAGGTTTAGTACTAGTAGTTAAACTCGGTTCGCTTGGTCCACTTTCTAGCGTTTTTTTTACACACAATCGCTCCACGGAATCCCTCCGCAAGGTCTCGTGTTTTCTACTTGTGTAAAGTGTCGAGAACGATTACGTATTCCCTAACTTATACTAGATATAGATCAATTAACAAATCAATTTAGCGTGCACTCCAAACAATCTATCAATCATGAATGAATGAATAAACATTCCTATTAGTAAAAACAATCGATAATCATGTGAAAAATCTCAAGATAGAATTGAAAACAAAAACTTAAATCATATATTAAGAACTAGGAATTCATCCTCAATCAATAATAAAATTAGCTACTCATGTTTTTGAAATTCACACAAATAATAATAATTAAAAGAAGAATTTTCAAGTTCACACAAATAGTTAAGAAGAAGAATTTTCAAAAGCTATCAAAAACACAAGTGTTGTGTGTGTAGAGAGGTAGAAAACTTCTCTATTTATAGGCTTCAATATTCTCCAAATCTTCCAAGGAATAGAATCCTTTTCCTTTAGCAATTCAATTTCCAAATTCAACTCTTTCTCTTCTTCCATCTTCTCTTTCCAAGTTTGAGTCCAATTCTCCATCCAATTCCTAGTCCAAGTCTTCACACCCATGAGAGAAGTCCATAGAAAATTCTCGTAATTTTTGCACGCCGGAAAATCGGGTATTATGGCCTAATCCGACCGGAATAGTCGCCGCCGCCCCTGAAAATTTCTCTCGTCGGGGAATATTCGACGGAATATTCCGTCACCCACCGTTAGGACTAACGGTCAAAGGTCAAACCGTCACCAAAGTCAAAGGAGGACGAGTTAGCTTAGTCGCCTTCTTAGTCGCCTTCGAGTTGGGCGATTCTACTGGTCGGATCGGCTCTTCGAACTCGCTTCGATCGGTCATCGCCGCAGATCGAGTCAACTCGCCAGAACCGCAGTCCTACGAGTTTCGGCTATTTACTGGGCTTCCTGTGCCACATTCGGCCGATCTATGTCTTCATTCCCCGTGACAGTCCTAACATTCATCTAGTTTAACACAACAGAGCTTCAAATTTCTCTTCGCAATTTGAGTCAATTCTTGCTTCCTTCTTGTCTCCGCAACATTCGGTCTTCACACCTCCACCATATTCAATTGCACACACCGCAACACCATCCTGTGCCTCGCCAATTCAAGCACTTTCGGCTCAATTGTTGTGTTTTATCCGCACTCGCAACATCAACTCGTTGTCCCGCTTTTCCATTCCGAAACCCATCTTATTCTTTCCATTCAATAGCAACAAGTGAGGTCTCGTAATCTTCTTCAATCAATCCAAACCCCAACGAGTTCAACCCAATCTTGCTTCTTCCCTGGACTTTCATGGCATCAACCTTCATAAAAAACAACATCAAGCAACAACTCGTCTCGATGTCACTCTTGAATCCATCATCGACCTTCACATACCCATTAATTCATCCGATTCAATCCCCATCTCCGATTCATCCTCATCCCGATTCATCCTCATCCCGAGCTTCATCACAGTAGATCGAGCAACTTCTTCTCCATCTCTTTCCAACAAATAAATCAACAAAGACCACCGCCATTGTTTTAACTCAATCTCATCTCCCCGTAAATCTCGATAACTTCACAAACCCTATCATTTCTTCTTAATTTCATTAATTCGAACCCATTAACACCTCGGTTCCTTCTCGATCTAATTTCTCCATTACCAAAGACCATCTTCTTCGATCCGGAATTAACAACAAGCAGCAGAGATACATCCTCGAATTCCCGCTCTTCATCTCTTCAAATCGCCACCATACCCATTTGCATCTAAACTTCAACAAATGCGCGGAACCCATTCTTCTTCACTGTTCATTTACGAGAGATGAACCCTAATTTCTTGAACCCATCTCTCGATTCATAACATCATCGTCTCGAAATTAACCCGATTTCGATTCAACAATCAAGACCATCAAACCCTCGTTTCCTTCATCTCCTTCTCAATTGCTTGAAATTATCAGCGAAAGAATGGCCGCTTCTCTCGGCCAGGCGTAGGAATGAATGAGAGGCGGACTCCTCTCGATTTAGGGTTAGGGTCTAGTAGGAGATAGCTAACAACACCCCAATGGATAAGCTAGGGGATGCCCCAATGATAAGTACACCCACTGATAACGATAAGGGATATCCTAGATGGTAACCCCTTAACCATAGCTGGCCTGTCTAAAGTGCTCTTCAAAAGAGTTGCCCCTTAACTTGTGATCGGGCTCCAGATAGTGTTTACCTCGTGAAATGACAAGTTTGCCCTTTTTGCTCAATTTTGGTGATTTCTCCTTCTTTTCGTCCGTGCGACTCCAGAGTAACTATAAAACTCAAAACAAACGTAAAATACATAATTTACAAGAAAAATAACAAAGAAAGCATAAACAATAGATAGTAAATAGGATGTATTCTACACCCTATCAAATTCCCCCACACTTAGACTTTGCTAGTCCTCGAGCAAATCAAACTAAAAACTCACAACTTCAAAGCGTTCAAGCGTCCCAAGCATCCAAAGAGTTATGAGGACATAGAGTTTCTGCATTCTAGTAATAAGAAGTTAGAAATACTAAAGAACATATTCTCATTCTTAAATGTTGAGTGAGAAATAACCACACCATAATGAGAGAACGCGTGTTTGAGAAACGATCAATAAGCATTTCGCCTCGACTTCTGCCTCACCAAAAAAAAAGATTTTATGATAATTGCACTCAAAAAGACGGCTTTTTTATGGTTCTCACATGTGTGCAGGTAGGAATGAAGAGAGAATTCCTGCAACACGTTGAATGGTGGGAAGGACAACTTCCGAAATATTTTTAAAAACCCACATCTTTTAATATTTTGAAAAACCATTTTTCTGACGATCTCTAAGAAAGGAAATCAACCATTATTATTGAGGATGAGATTACTTACTCACCTTCACATCCGATCGCCAATTATGATAACACCACTCTCACGGCATCCAATAGAAACGTCTTCCGCTCCTCGTCTTCATGGTCTTCGTCTTCGGTTTCAACTATTGATGATAAACCCTTGAATTTCATAAATCCTTAACAATTTGTAACTCTTTTACCTTAAAAATCCTTGTCGCTTGAAACCTCCTTATATATTTTCCTTCCCCACGGCTTATAAAAATAAATATTTCTCTTTTTTTTCTCTTTTTTTTTTTTTTTTTTTTTTTTTTTTTTTTTTTTTTGAAATTAACAAGAGAAATTAAATACAAAATAAACCATGGCCGTGGGAGAAGTATTTTACCGCTTGATTCTTCACAACTTGTATCGTCTTGAAATCATAAACTTCAAAAATTCTCACCTTTTAATTTTCTTCGCTTTCATGAATAAGTCTTCATACTTGGATATAGAATTACCTCATTGTATTGTAAGTCCTCAACATATATGTAAAATCCGCTCTTTGTATGTTGCTTTACTTGAATTTGAAATTTGCTCTTTTTCTCGTTCCGTTGCTTATAAACCTTGAACTTTTTCCAACTTTCCTTGTAGATTTTAATGTCGCTCCTTGTTGATGATGAGAGTGTTTCTATGGATCCGTTGTTGTCGAGAGAATGAATGGTGCTAACTGCAAATCGAACTACAAGAAGGAAGCTTTCATCTATAGACGTCACCCTCATGATTGACAAAATTAGCACTCAAGAGATCAAAGAGTAGTGCTTCTATTGGTGGGAGGTTGGGTAGCTCACCATTCTACCCGGAATTAACGTATGGTGACACACACTCAAAAGAAGCTCTTTAGTAGATGGAAAATTTCTGGTCGGTGCCTCTCATGATATGAATACGGGTAGTCTCACTAATGATTGATCAGCAACTCTAATAATGCACTTCTCCTTGCACCAAATTCGCCTCACCGGCATGATTAAATCCATTATTTAACACTCTAACAAGCAAGAAATCCGAATGTAGTTCTCTAACATTTCCAAGTTCAATTATGTCGGTCAAAATCTCTATGTAAACATACCTAGAAATATGCTAGTGACTCTAAAATCTTTAAAAGTTGGAGTTTTTATGTAAAACTTTTTTTTTTTTTTTTTTCAAAATTTTTTTAATTTTTTTTTTTAAAAACATGCAACCACTCCCCCACACTTAAACCTTACATTGTCCTCAATGTAATTGAATCCTCCTAGTAAAGTCAAGGTGGGAGATTTTAACATGATAAGGAACAAGAAAAAAAAATAACAAAAAGCAAAAAGCAAAAAGATAAGAAATACAAAACCTATGGGTTGCCTCCCATTAAGCGCTTGTTTTAAAGTCGACGGCCCGACTTAGCTCTTGCGGCACATTACTCCTCCAGAGGGAGTGCATCTCGAAGTCCAATCACGTCCACATGCTCCGTTGGAAATTTTTCATAATATGGCTTTAACCTATGGCCGTTGACTTTCAAATGTTGTCCTGTTTTGTCGCTAACAATTTCAACTGCACCATGAGCATAAACATTAGTAACAACAAATGGTCCCACCCAACGGGACTTAAGCTTTCCCGGAAATAAACGTAAACGAGTATTAAATAAAAGGACTTTTTGCCCCACAACAAAACTTTTCCGCGAAATCATCTTGTCATGAAAAAGCTTAGTCTTTTCCTTGTAAATCCGAGCACTCTCGTAAGCATCATTACGTATCTCCTCTAACTCATGTAGTTGTAACTTCCTTTGTTTCCCCGCTTCATTATACTCCATGTTGAATTTCTTTATCGCCCAATAAGCCTTATGTTCAAGTTCAACCGGAAGATGACAAGCCTTGCCATAAACCAACCTATATGGAGACATACCAATCGGTGTCTTATACGCCGTTCTATACGCCCAAAGTGCATCATTGAGCTTAAAGCTCCAATCTTTCCTTGTGGTATTCACCGTTTTCTCAAGAATGGACTTGATCTCACGATTTGAAATTTCCGCTTGTCCACTAGTTTGTGGATGATAAGGCGTACCAATTTTGTGTGTTATGTTGTACTTCTTGAGGAGAGCGTGGAAAGCCTTCTTGAAATGTGAGCCTCCATCGCTTATCACCACTCTTGGTGTTCCATGCCTATTGAATATGTTTTCCCTTACAAAATCACAAACAACTCGAGAGTCATTAGTTTTGGTGGCTCTAGCTTCCACCCATTTCGAAACATAATCAACGGCAAGAAGTATATAAAATTTTCCATTTGAATTGACAAAAGGGCCCATAAAATCGATACCCCACACATCAAAAATCTCAACGGCGAGAATTGGTGTGAGTGGCATTTGATTTCGAGCACCTAGATTGCCCGTTCGTTGACATCTATCACACGATTTACAAAAGACATAAGAATCTTCAAACAAGGTGGGCCAATAAAATCCACTCTCGAGAACTTTGAGAGCGGTGCGCTTAGAACCAAAGTGGCCACCACAAGCAAAAGTGTGGCAAAAGGAGAGAATGGATTGAAATTCGGAATTAGGCACGCACCTTCGCATTATTTGATCAACCCCATATTTCCATAAGTATGGTTCATCCCACACATATTGCTTAGCTACCTTCTTAAGTTTCATCTTTTGGAAATTAGACATTGTACTAGGTACTTTCCTTGTCACCAAGTAATTCACTATATCCGCATACCAAGGTGTTGATTCTTCCATGGAGAAAAGTTGTTCGTCCTAAAGCGGTCATGTAATGGAAGTTCCTCTTGAGACATAACAAGTCTACTAAGATGATCCGCAACGGTATTCTCCACACCCCTCTTATCACGAATTTCTATGTCGAACTCTTGTAACAATAGGATCCACCGGATTAATCTTGGCTTAGCTTCTTTCTTCTTTATTAAGTGTCTTAGTGCGGCATGATCGGAATACACAATAACCTTTGTACCCACCAAGTATGATCGAAATTTTTCCAACGCAAAAACTATAGATAATAACTCCTTTTCCGTGGTAGAATAATTGATTTGTGCATCATTAAGGGTCCTAGATGCATAATAGATAACATGGGACAACTTGTCCACTCTTTGACCCAAAACGGCTCCAACCGCATAATCACTAGCATCACACATTAATTCAAATGGAAGATTCTAATCCGGTGATTTGATAATCGGCGCACTTGTCAACATATCCTTTAATTTGTCAAAAGCATCCTTACATTCCTTGTTGAAGTCGAAAGGTACCTCCTTTTGTAATAACTTGCACATCGGCATGGAGATTTTGGAGAAATCCTTGATAAACCGCCTATAGAAACCTGCATGGCCAAGAAAAGAACGAATTTCCCTCACCGAAGTGGGATATTGTAAGTTTCTTATTAAATCTATCTTTGACTTGTCCACTTCGAGCCCTCGAGAGGACACAATGTGACCAAGTACTATGCCGTGGTTTACCATAAAGTGACATTTCTCCCAATTAAGGACAAGGTTTGTGTCTATGCATCGTTTAAGAACTAGTTCAAGGTTATTTAAACAACCATCAAAAGAATTGCCATAAACACTAAAGTCATCCATAAATACCTCGATGATGCGCTCCACATAATCCGAGAATATACTTACCATGCATCTTTGAAAAGTAGCCGGCGCATTGCAAAGGCCAAACGGCATCCGTTTATATGCAAACGTTCCAAACGGACAAGTGAAAGTGGTCTTCTCTTGGTCCTCCGGTGCAATAACAATTTGGTTGTATAACGAATAACCATCCAAGAAACAATAATAAGAATGCCCCGCTAACCGCTCCAACATTTGATCAATGAAAGGTAAAGGAAAGTGATCCTTTCGGGTTGCGGAATTAAGCTTTCTATAATCAATGCACACTCTCCAACCGGTTTGAACTCTTGTAGGAACAAGTTCATCGTCTTGATTTCGAACAACCGTGACTCCGGATTTCTTTGGTACCACTTGAACCGGACTAACCCACTTGCTATCGGAAATTGGGTAGATTACCCCCACACTTAGCAATTTGAGTATCTCTTTTTTCACAACCTCCATCATGGGAGGATTTAGCCGACGTTGAGCATCACGTACCGGCTTCACGTTCTCTTCCATTAGAATCCAATGCATGCACATGGATGGACTAATGCCTTTGATGTCCGCAATTGTCCACCCAATAGCCGTTTTGTGCTCTCTCAAGACTCTAAGCAAACGGTCTTCTTGTACCGGTGTGAGGTTCTTTGCAATAATCACCGGAAGCTCATCTCCATCTCCCAAGAAAGCATACTTCAAATGGTCCTAAGTGGCTTCAATTCTAGCTTGGGCGCCTTCACAATAGATGGTACAAGTATTTCATCATTCACGGGTAAAGAAATATATGAAACATTACCCTTTTTAGCTTCTTGCAATGTCGCCAAAGCTCCACACATCTCCACCAATTCCTTGGAGATTTCAACATCCAAGTTAGACAAGCCATGGACGTCCAATTCAATGCTCTTTTGCAACACCACATCAAGTTCATCCTCTTGGTTCAATTCCACCATTTGTTGCGCTAATGAATCAACCACATCAATGGAATAAACGGAATGCACATCACTTGGGTAGCGCATGGCTTCAAATATATTAAAGTGTATTATCTCCTTGTCGAATTCCATAGTGAGTGTACCCTTATCAACATCAATCTTCGTCTTTGCGGTCTTCATGAATGGCCTCCCAAGAAGTAAAGAAGTAGATGCTCGGTTCTCATTGTTGTCCATATCCACCACGAAGAAGTCCACCGGAAAAATAAGCTCATTTACTTGCACTAGCACGTCTTCTACAAGCCCCTTAGGATATATGTTAGACTTGTTTGCCAATTGGATAATAACTCTTGTCTCTTTCAAAGGTCCAAGATTCAAGGAGTCATATATTTCGGCCGACATCACACTAATGGAAGCTCCCAAATCAAGTAAAGCATGTTCAAACCTTTGCTTACCAATAGTAATTGGTACCGTGAAACCACCGGGATCCGTGCACTTTGTAGGCATCTTCTTTAATAGCATAGCCGACGCACTCTCGCCAACTTTAGTAATTTCATTATCAAGCAACCTATCCTTCTTGATGCATAATTCCTTCATGAACTTGGCATACCTTGGAATTGTTTTGATGGCCTCAATGAATGGTATATTGATTTCAATCTTCTTGAAGATATCCATAAGTGCCTTGTCTTGAGCTTCTTTCTTGGATTTAGCAAAACGACTAGGAAAAGGAGGTGGAGTAGTGAAAGTAGGCATCGGTTCCTTGGATCGATCGGTTGGTGTTGAATTCTCCTTTGGTGCGGCTTCCTCCTTATCTTTGACTACCTCTTCAATAGCTTCTTCATGATGACTTGGACCCTCCACTTGTCTTCCACTTCTTAGAGTAACCGCATTAACATTCTCTCTTGGATTCACAAATGGTTGTGAAGGAAGTTTTGTGGATGCTTGAGATTTTAATAGGTTCACATCGGTCGCCAATTGTCCCATTTGAGTTTGTAAATCCTTGATAGCCGAATCGGTCTTTTGTTGATTTTGTTGAAACAATGACGTAATACCTTGCATCATGACATTAAGCTTATCATCAATTGAAGAATCACGTTCCTTGACTTGTTGTGGTTGAAATTGTTGAGAACCACCTTGTTGTTGAGGTTGGAAACGTGATTGTTGAAAACCACCTTGTTGCGCATATGGATTAGGAGCCGCCGCTTGCTTGTTTGCATAACTAAAGTTAGGATGATCCTTCCACCCGGGATTATAGGTATTGGAGTATGGATCGTACCTTGGCCTTTGATTGGGATATAAAGCATTCACTTGTTCGGTCTCACCATCCGGAATAATTACCGCGGCAATCCTTTGCATCATTATCTCCATGTTACTCATCCTTTGATCAAGATGTGATGAAGAATCACTAACTTCATGCACTCGCCTAACCATTGGTTCATCTCTTATGTAGAATTGTTGCGAGTTTGCCGCCATACTTTCAATCAACTCTCTAGCTTCGGTCAAAGTCTTGTTCATTAGTGCACCACCACCCGCGGCGTCAAGAAGAGACCTATCACTTGGGTGGAGAGCTTCGTAGAAGTATTGGAGTATCATAACGTCACTAAATTGATGGTGTGGACAGCTTGCCACCAACCTCTTGTATCACTCCCAACATTCATACAATGATTCTCCCACTTGTTGTTTCAATCCACAAATCTCCTTGCGAATTTGAGTAGCTTTGGATGCGGGAAAATATCTCTCGAGGAAAAGTTTCTTCATCCCATTCCATGTTGTGATACTTCCGGAAGGTAAATAATATAACCATTCCTTAGCATTGCCCGCCAAAGAAAACGGGAAAGCTTTCAACATTGCTCCATCCGCATTAGTCTCCGATGGAAGCATGGCCATAACTATGGCATAGAAGTCCATAAGATGTTTGTTTGGGTCCTCATTCACCATGCCATGGAACTTTGGTAACTCTCTAATCAACCCCGGCTTGATCTCGAAGGTTGAGTTAGTTTGGATACACCATTGTTGTGTATCGAGCTTGTGAGAATCTAGGTCCTTGAGTGTACGTTCAGCCATCGTTTCTTCCTCTTTGTCCGAATCACTTGATGAAGAAGGAGGAAGTGGAGTGTTAATCGCTCGAATGAAATCCTTTAGTTGAGTGCCGGATCGAAGACGTATTGGACTCGGTCTACCCCCTTTAAGCATTCACCAAAGGTATACACCTGAAACAAGATTCTCAAAAACTAAGTTAGATACGGTAAAGAATCTAACAAAGCAAGAATAAAGCAAAAATAAAAATAAAAACAACTAAAAATCGCCCGTTTCTCCCCGGCAGCGGCGCCAAAATTTGATGCGTGTCGTAGGTGCAATCAAATTAATCAATATTTCCACTCAATTAAAAATAATATAATGGAAGTCAAGTTCGTTCCCACGAGGAGCAAGAGATTCTAGTTGTAAAAATTGTCACAAAAGGGGGGTGTAAAAAGCAAAAGAAAATAAACAAAGCAATTAAAAGATAAAGTTGAAAGCAATAAGAGAGACAAGATCAAGGAATTCTTCTTCGTTGCAAAACAATGAATCAAGTTATGTTCTTTTCTACTTGTTATTAGTCACAAATTATCACCAACCGTAGGATAGCAGTCCGCTTAGCTAGCCCCAAAATCCCTAATTTCACCGAGTAATGTGTCCGCTTAGTTATCGATTCTATTCAAAAGAACCACCACGAGGTTCGCTTACAAGATGTAATTCCCCGAATGCATTAAGATCTATGAATTTAGGTTTAGTACTAGTAGTTAAACTCGGTTCGCTTGGTCCACTTTCTAGCGTTGTTTTTACACACAATCGCTCCACGGAATCCCTCCGCAAGGTCTCGTGTTTTCTACTTGTGTAAAGTGTCGAGAACGATTACGTATTCCCTAACTTATACTAGATATAGATCAATTAACAAATCAATTTAGCGTGCACTCCAAACAATCAATCAATCAATCATGAATGAATAAACATTCCTATTAGTAAAAACAATCGATAATCATGTGAAAAATCTCAAGATAGAATTGAAAACAAAAACTTAAATCATATATTAAGAACTAGGAATTCATCCTCAATCAATAATAAAATTAGCTACTCATGTTTTTGAAATTCACACAAATAATAATAATTAAAAGAAGAATTTTCAAGTTCACACAAATAGTTAAGAAGAAGAATTTTCAAAAGCTATCAAAAACACAAGTGTTGTGTGTGTAGAGAGGTAGAAAACTTCTCTATTTATAGGCTTCAATATTCTCCAAATCTTCCAAGGAATAGAATCCTTTTCCTTTAGCAATTCAATTTCCAAATTCAACTCTTTCTCTTCTTCCATCTTCTCTTTCCAAGTTTGAGTCCAATTCTCCATCCAATTCCTAGTCCAAGTCTTCACACCCATGAGAGAAGTCCATAGAAAATTCTGGAATTTTTGCACGCCGGAAAACTGGTATTATGGCCGGAATCCGACCGGAATAGTCGCCGCCGGCCACCTGAAAATTTCTCTGTCAGGGGAATATTCGACGGAATATTCCGTCAGTCCACCGTTAGGACTAACGGTCAAAGGTCAAACCGTCAGTCAAAGTCAAAGGAGGACGAGTTAGCTTAGTCAGCTTCTTAGTCAGCCTTCGAGTTGGGTGATTCGGCTGGTCGGATCGGCTCTTCGAACTCGTTACGGATCGGTCATCGCCGAGACTCGAGTCAACTCGCCGAGAACTGCAGTCCTACCGAGTTTCGGCTATTTACTGAGGCTTCCTGTGCCACATTCGAGCCGATCTATGTCTTCATTCCCTCGTGATGAGTCTAACATTCATCTAGTTTAACACAACAGAGCTTCAGCTGCAGTACTGCAATTTGAGTCAATTCTTGCTTCCCTTCTTGTCTGCAACATTCAGTCTTCACACCTCCACCATATTCAATTGCACAGACCTGCAACACCATCCTGTGCCTGCCAATTCAAGCACTTTCACTCAATTGTTGTGTTTTATCCGCACTGCAACATCAACTCGTTGTCCCGCTTTTCCATTCCAAACCCATCTTATTCTTTCCATTCAATAGCAACAAAGGAGGTCTCAGTAATCTTCTTCAATCAATCCAAACCCCAAATCGAGTTCAACCCAATCTTGCTTCTTCCCTGGACTTTCATGGCATCAACCTTCATAAAAAACAACATCAGCAACAACTCTGTCTCGATGTCACTCTTGAATCCATCATCGACCTTCACATACCCATTAATTCATCCGATTCAATCCCCATCTCCGATTCATCCTCATCCTGATTCATCCTCATCCTGAGCTTCATCACAGCCGATCGAGCAACTTCTTCTCCATCTCTTTCCAACAAATCAACAAAGACCACCGCCATTGTTTTAACTCAATCTCATCTCCTCTGTAAATCTCGATAACTTCACAAACCCTATCATTTCTTCTTAATTTCATTAATTCGAACCCATTAACAGCCTCAGTTCCTTCTCGATCTAATTTCTCCATTACCAGCACCATCTTCTTCGATCTGGAATTAACAACAGCAGCAGATACATCCTCGAATTCTGCTCTTCATCTCTTCAAATCGCCACCATACCCATTTGCATCTAAACTTCAACAATGGCAGAACCCATTCTTCTTCACCTGTTCATTTACAGAGATGAACCCTAATTTCTTGAACCCATCTCGATTCATAACATCATCGTCTCGAAATTAACCCGCTTCGATTCAACAATCAAGACCATCAAACCCTCGTTTCCTTCATCTCCTTCTCAATTGCTTGAAATTATCAAAAGCAATGGCTGCTTCTCTCGGCTTCAAGCGTAGGAATGAATGAGAGGCGAGACTCCTCTCGATTTAGGGTTAGGGTCTAGTAGGAGATAGCTAACAACACCCCAATGGATAAGCTAGGGGATGCCCCAATGATAAGTACACCCACTGATAACTGATAAGGGATATCCTAGATGGTAACCCCTTAACCATAGCTGGCCTGTCTAAAGTGCTCTTCAAAAGAGTTGCCCCTTAACTGTGACTGGGCTCCAGATAGTGTTTACCTCGTGAAATGACAAGTTTGCCCTTTTTGCTCAATTTTGGTGATTTCTCCTTCTTTTCGTCCGTGCGACTCCAGAGTAACTATAAAACTCAAAACAAACGTAAAATACATAATTTACAATAAAAATAACAAAGAAAGCATAAACAATAGATAGTAAATAGGATGTATTTTACACCCTATCAACAAGATCATTAAGGTGGACGGAGGCAAGCTGGAAGCGATCATCAATGGAAAATGGCTCAAGGCATATCATGCTTGACCATTGTCCGCTTTGTCTCATGACGCTACAATGCAGGCATTTATTTTCATTACATGTTTGAATCATCAATTATATTCGGAGATGCATCAAAAAAAAAAAAAAAACCGTTTCACCAATCAAAAAACCGATGCAATTTATTCCGCAAAGATGTTCAAAAGAAAACTTTTGACATAAACGTCATTAACAATGAGGGAATACAGCTGAAAGCGACTTAGAGGAAGCCATCTAGCAGATTATAGTTCCTTGAGAGCATCATCTCCAGTCTAGCTTGATATCTCTCTGTCCTTTTCTTCAAGTCCTGTACTGCCTGCTCTACCTTCTCTGATTCAGCGGCCAGAGCCTTCTCTTCTTCCAAGATGGCCTTTGCAGCAGGAACTACATTCGCAAGGATACCAGCTCGATCAACCTTAATGACGTCAAGACGCTGCCGCAACCAACCCACATTGAATTCCATTGATTCACAGGTAGACACCATATTTTCCCACTCTTCAAATTTTGATTCAGCAACATTGCGAATGGAGGTACCTTCCATCTCGGCAATCATAGGGAGGAGGCGAGTTCTCGTGGTAACCAAGGCAAAGCGCGCATGTTGAACGACATTCCTGGTTGCAATGTGACCATATCTCTCCATACTTTTGTGTATAAAGGCACAAACTCCTTCCGCACCAAGAATCCACCGATGTTGCGATAGCTGGAAGACAAACATTTCATGTGAATATCGAACGGAAGACATGCGTTGGGATATTCATAAGACAAGATACCTAAATCGGCATCATCAAGATCCGCAGGAGTAGGTATGTCTGAACTTGAAGGAAGAAGACTGGTCAAGTCATCATCATCAACCACTGTCACATTTGGACGTCTCTGCAAAAGAGGGGGAGAACGGATTGGTACGGTTTTCTTAACCCGGCGAGCACGAACAGAAGAGTCATCGCAAAGCTGCTCATCCCGAGTCTCAAACGGACGCGCACGCTTGACAGAAGATCCCGGGTGATACGAAGAAGATGATCTGTTGTTGCTCGACATGTTGGAGAGATAGAGTTTTCTGCAAAAAAATCTATCAATGAATAGCGGTTTTAAACCCCGCATACACACTGAAGGAAATCCTAAGGGAGACCGAATCAACTACAACGGAACTCGTCTAACGAATGAGGTCTCAACGCCGACCAAGTCGTACTTTTCTCCCAAAGCCTAATTAGGACTCCCGGGGCAACACCTGACGATGTCGACCTATGCGGTAAATGTATATTCACTTTAGCTTGGTCATTTCTGTATACAAACTTGTCACCATCTTATGCCTACCCCACAATAACGTAACCATTATGCGCTAGGCAGGGGACTTAATGTTGATGGTGGATTTTCATTTAAGGCTAAAATTCGTAAAAGCCAAAATTATGCGCTAACATCTTGTAAAAGATAAAGCCATTAATAAGTGATGAATACTTCTTCACTTTACTAATTCACCTAGGATGGAGCATGTGGCAACAATCCCAGTATTCTGTGAATTAAACACACGAAATTCATCCAGGTTGGAGCATGTGGCAACAATCCCATATACCCTGTGAATTTACAGCATTATTAATTAATGCATGACCAGCCTTGTATTTCATGTACCCCTTATCGGTGCGGCATGACGACTGAGTGTTGTTCTCAGCAGAGCAACACGAACCTCCAAGCATTAATAATGAAACATGTACGAAATATGATAGGTGTAGAATACACCGTATTTAATATCTAGTATTTATGCTTTCTTTGCGAGTTTTCTTGTAAATTATGTATCTTATGTGTGCTTTTGAGTTTATTAGGTGCAATGGAGTCATTTGGAGCAAAAAGACCAATTGGAACTCGTTCAAATGCAAGATTTCTACTTTTCATTGTGTAGAGGACGAGAAGATGAAGACAATGGCGAAAGAACGGAGTCATTCGGAGTTCGTATGAAGAAGTTATGGGCAAAACAAGAACTCATAAGCAAAGGGCAAAATGGTCATTTTATAGGCCAAGTGCTATTGCCACCCCACCGTACGTTAAGGGGCAGTCATTCTGTTAAGGGGTGGCTTGTCTAAGAGGAACTGCTAAAGGAAGTCACGTCTTTTACTTGGGGGAAGCTGATTCAAATGTTATCATCAAAGACCGGGAAAAATACTCGGGGCACCTTCATCTTCTTTGTCTTAATCCTAAGAAAAACCAGACGATGAACATTGATGATGTTAATGGTGGAGGTCGAGCAACAAGGCGAGAGAGAAGAATGAATGGAAGGAGCTGTCTTCGTTCTTTGCCATTGGAAGCATGTCGATGGAAGACTCGATGACAGTGATCGATATGGAACCAGGGAGTGTTGGCTGATGGTTTGTCGAGGAGGACAACACTGTAATGATGAAGAAGGGAGTTTGGTAGTGAGAGAATGATGGAATGGCAGCGACGATGGAGTGGAGCTGGTTGTTTCTGTTTGTTTGAGACAGAGCTTGAAATGGTGGTGATCGGCAGTAGATTGGTGATCGACGGGAAGAAGACTGATCTGATGGCTGCTTGAGGCTGCCGTTACTGAGAGATGGAGTTAGAATATGTCATGGTGATCGACAGAAGATAAAGAGAAGTGGGAAGATACGAGATGGGCGGTACTCGTCATCGGAGATGGAGCTGTTATCAAGCTCGTGTAAGAACAGGATGATGGAGTGTTGCTGTAGAGCAAAGACAGGGATGGATAGGCTGCTGCTCGAGAAAGTCGAGGGAGATGATGAGACTGTTGCCGTTGTCACGGCAGTGAACTGGTGGCTGCTGCTGCCATGAGAAGATGGACTTAAGGACTGGGTGGTTTGTGGTGACGAACTTGTCAAGGTCGACGTTTGTTGAATGCATGGACAGAAGAAGATGATATGTAGTTGTTAATGGGATTTGAATGTTTATTGATTGAATTTGTGAATTGTTTACACGGAAAATAGAATTACACTTAGAAGTTAGAACACTCTTAAACTTTCTCTCTCTAATGACTTGCCTAACAATTCTCAAAGATCTTCCCTTACAAATGACTCACTCGACCCTTTATATAGGGTAATACATAGTGGATGACAAATTTCTAAGCTATCCTTTATTTTCAGAATGCCTCGCGACGGGTCTTGTTCGAATTCTTTGCATGGACAGTTGTTTATTAGAGTCGATGGAAGTGGTGGTGGAAAAAATCTGTTGTTGTAGTAATCTTTGGTCTTCGGAAGGAAATCTATGGAAAAAGTACGTGCCTCTATTCTTTGCGGTTCATTTGCTCTCTATCTCTCCTCATACTCTTCTTGCGAAGGGAAGAATATCATGAGAGCGATGCTTTTTGTTATTGCGCGATCGCTTATCTTTACTGTTTCATCCGCAAAACCATTAAAGCCGTTTTCGACACGCGTCTCTTTCAACCGTTTATTCTTGACGTTCATGTCTCCTCTCGCATTAATTGACCTCGTTTTCTCGAGGATCTTTTCCTATATATGTTTTCTTTTCCCTCCTTTTCATTCTTTAGTTTCTCTCTGCCTTCTTTGATTTTCTCCTTAATTTGCTCCTCTACTCCAAATCTTCTCCCCTCGCTCGTCGATCTTTACCTTTAACCTCTCATCCATTCCCATATCTTGATAATGGCTGCCCTTAGTCGTGCATACAAAACTTCTTTTGATGAAGTTAATCGAAATTGCTATCAAGAACCCTCATCCATTCTCTCGTAAATCTTTCTCTCGATCATCAATGTGGATGATCAAAAGATTATAGTCTCGCTCGGTCGATTTCCCTGTTCCCTTGTACAATCCGTCGAGTTGCCTTTATTTTATGAAATTTTGGCCCATGAAAAATTCAATCGGGCTGTTTATCAATTAAGTGGCGATTGTATTCGCCGATGCTTGAGTTCGCGATTGCAGGCAAAGGATCTTTATACCCTACTTCATGAAATCCCGGGTCGCAAATTTGGAAATAGTGTTAGAAATACACGTGGAAAACTTTTTTGAAAATTACTCGGTGATAACTATGATGAATGCGAGATCTCGGCGAGTCGAAGGTCGAGTCCGAGAAGAAGATGATATGTAGTTGTATGGGTTTGATCTCCACGGACGAACTTGCTTGTCTCTCTCAACCCGTTAGCTCCGGGAACGTGACGATTGAATGATGTGATTGTGTTCCTTACGGTGACGGGTTTGTTGAATGCATGGACAGAGACGATGGAAGTGGTGGTGACGCTGATGGCTATGGAACTCGCGGATTTAAGTGCAGGGACGGCATCAAAGCAAGCTCAGATGGTGATGAAGTCGTTGTTGACGTTGCCAGAGAAGCATGGGGGTTTAGCTTGAGCATTGCTGATATATCGGATGGTGAAGACGGAGCTGAGCGGCTGTTGTCGACTGATGGAATGGGAGCAGAAGAGAACTCGAGACCAAAAAGAATACATGACAGTGATGATGATGGCCTGCTGCTGTGGATGAAGATGGAAAGTTCAGAGCTCGTGATAAATGTTGGTGGCTGGAAATGGTACGAGTTGGAAATGGAGTGAACTTTTGATGCAGCCAGATGAAGAACTCGTGTTGGCAGAAATGGAGAATAATTCGATGGGTTGTGATGCTGCCATTTCAATGGACTGATGGCAGAGATATTATCGGTTATGGGTACTAATTGGACAGTGGATGTGATGATTGGAACTGAGAGCAAGATGATCGATTGAGTTGCTGCCAGTGTGAAAGCTCGAGAGAAGCATGTGATGGAGAGAATATCTTTCGGAAGAAAATGCAGGGAAGTTAAGGTGGTATATCCTGACGCTGAGCAACTCAGGGAATGTTACGAAGAAAAATTGCAATGTCAGTTCCAGCGGACTGACAAGGCATTGACAAGGAATGGGCTGGATTGGTGCAGGCCCATTGGATTGTTTGGAGATTATCACGAGCAGGACATGGCCGTGACTTATTGCGTGAATTTGGCCAGAGTATTTCGACCGAGGTTTGATGCACGGGACACAATTCTTAAGGAGGTGCACTTTCCTATTTTTACTAGGTTTCCTAGTTTTCTCAAGAGGAGGTTACAAAACTATATAAATAGGGAAGCTTATGTAGAATTTGGGGGATCTCTTATCTTTTATCTTTTATTATTCTTTTTCCTCTACTTTTGTTTCCTAGGGTTTAGAACCATGAAGTTTCTTCTCTTTCTTCTTGTGATGAACTCCTTGAATATGAGTACCTAATTATCTTTTGGTTATGGAATAGTTGGATTTCACAAAGCATGATTCTTTGATTCAATATATTAGTTTTGTCTCATATTTATCGTTTGCAATTCTCTGAAAATATTGTTTTATGATTGATTGATTGTTTTGACAAGTTGCAAATTGGTAGAACTTCTAATCACATCTATTGCTAGTTTAGGGTTTATTATACGTAAAAGTGATATTCCTTGAATACAAGTAGCATAATATGATTAAGGTTTGTAGTGATATATTCTTATGATCATATGTGAATCGTAACCTTTGTTAAATTGAATTAGTGCGCTTTCCACGTTCAATTGCTTTGATTGGCCTGATTTCATAGAACCTAATGCATCTAGGGAATTAAACTTGATTAGTGCTTTTACACGTTAGGTTGTTCCTTTAGGTAGAATTCATATTCGCATCTTTTAATGTGTTTGTTGATGACATGAGGAGGTTTGCGGGATATTCTTGCGATCAAGGTATTCTAGGGTCTTTGATAAAAGTTGAGATTAAAAATCAATTCTAATTATTGTGAAAAGCATGTTAGTGAATGAAAACGAAATCCTTAACCAATATCTCTTCTATCTTATTTGTTTGCTTATTTGTTTCTTTGCTTTTATATTTGCTTAGTTCATAAAAATCGAGAAAATCCACCCTGTTTTATATAGGAAACCATAACAATTTGACAACCTAGACCTCTCTGTGGGATCGATCCTTTCTTGCCCTTGCTATATTTATATTTTGAGTAGTAAGAAAGTGTAATTATATTTGTGTCGGCTGACAACCGGTCAAAATACCCGTACAGGCTGCAACTCTCGGTGTGTTATACTAGCCCGATTGAGCATACATCTCTCGGTGTGTTATACTAGCCCGATTGAGCATATTTGAATCTGGACTGTCCATATCAGTCTCAGAAACGATCACGACCATCCAACTTCACCAAGCATGGTTGGATGGCTTAGATCGAATCCATGACCCCAAGCAGGTATTGGAATATTCACTACCGACCCAACGCGGGCCCCGCATGGTCGGCCTCCCCAAAAGGGTGGCATAGCTTGCCGAACCATCCAAGCCAAAGCAGTATGGACGAAAAACCCTAAATTAGGGTTTGCGGCACATTACATGTGTCGCAAAACAGTCTCAACCATCCATCTTCGCAGGCATAGATGGAGGGTGTAGATGTAGATCCAAAAGGCCCATAGCATGTCAACACGCTCGCTGTAAGCCCGCCTACACAAATGACCGATTGGTCATGACCAACCATGGCTGGTCGTTCTAAATCATGCGCCCAAAGTGGGCATGCCGCACGGATAACAAAACCCTAATTAGGGTTTGCATTGATCGCAAACGTCCGTTTTCTCCTGACCGAATGGAGGGTTTAAGAGTCGAGTGAGCAGGTCCGGTGAGCATCAACATGATCACCGTGGACCCATCTATCTTCATACCCGATCGGCCAAGGCATACCATGCCTGGTCGTTCCAATTCGCACGCCCAAACTAGCGTGGTCACTCTTCCCAATCGCAAACTGATCTCGACCACTTAACTTCGCCGGAAGAATTGAGTGGCTTAGATCACGTTCCTATGGGAAAGTAAGGTATATGCATGAACATAAGCCTGCCACCTACATGCCGAACCAATCGTCCGGGACCGACCAAGCTTGGTCGTCCCGAAACGCGCGCCTGAAGAAGGCATGACGCGCGGCATTTGCGGCACCAAACTTTTGTTGTAAATCAATCCTGACTGCTCTTCTTTGCCGGACAAATTGAGCGGTCCATATCACACTTTCACGGGACAATGAGGCATTGGCATGTATACCGGCATGCCGTCTACACGCATGCCCGATCGGCCATGCCAAAATCGTGTCCCAAGCTTGGATTCGAACAAGCTAAATAGTGGTGCTTGCGCACCTCTTCCAAAACCCTAATTCCACTAACGGTCGCAGATGAGTGTCTCAAAGATCATCTCGTCCTTTGAACTTCACCGGCTTGGTTATACAGCCCCGGTCAGGAGTTAATTAGTCAGTGAGGCGTCATGAAGATCACCACTCATCACTCTACCACACCATGTGGTCGGCCAAGGGAGGACTTGCTTACGCAACCTCCAAACTATCACATGAAGTAGGCCAGACAGTAGGCTATTTTGAGGCGCTCAAACAGCGATGCTTCATGCACGTTGAATATACTCGATGCAGTACCTGCATAGAATACACACGATACTTCACAAGTATCGACTTTCTAAATAACTTAGTTATTTAATCTAGCATTACATGCTACTTTCTGTGAGTCCCACGATCCACACACTCGAGACATCAATCATGTCACAAACTGGGGATACATACGGGGTATTGGTCTCGGCGGTTTACAGACGTACGGCGCACAACACGCCATCACAAGAACGTGTCGAAGTCATGGACGGTTAGTGATGATGGGAGAAGTGGGCAAGACTGGTCGTGTGACACTAACACACGACTCCACCACTCCATCACTCCACTTCCCACGAGATACGAGGGATAGGCTTAAATACTTGTATAAATAGGTTCTCCTCCCTATTTTCCAAAAGAGGAACAAGGCAAGACAAGACAACAGAGGCAAGTGTTGATACAATCGCATTCAAACACCGGAACTGATAGCTTACATCCTGCAAGCCAGTTCAGCTTTCTGATACAAGTCACACATAGCCAACACCTTCACAATCTCAACACCTTCTTCGCTTCCCTCCCTAAGATCAACCCCATCTCATTCACTTTGTGACCGAAACAAGTCTGGAACGACCATTTCTTGGTTTAGGCCGGATATGCACAGATTGATTTCTCGAATCTACAAGCACTCCCGTGCAGTGCATTTGTTTAAGGTTTAGACTCATTTCTCATCCACACACCCCAAATTACCAAAACCGGCAGAAATAGTTTTCACCCATAAACAACTTTTTACACACTTCTACACCTTTACACACACTACACTTTGGTTTTTGTTTGCTTTCTCTTCTCTTTATTCTTTGTGAACTCCAAACCATGAGTAGCTAATTTTCTTATTGATTGAGGATGAATTCCTAGTTCTTGACATGTTTTGAGTTTTGTTTTAAATCTACTTTGAAGTTTTCACATAATTATTGTTTGTTTTACTAATATTAATGTTTATGATTGATTGATAGGTTGTTTAGAGTGCACGCTAAATTGATTTGTTAATTTTATCTAAAGCTAGTAAAAGTTAGGGGATAAGTAATCGTTTCTTGACTTTTTACATAAGTAGAAAACACGAGACCTTGCGGAGGGATTCCGTGGAGATATTGTGTGTGAAAACAATGCTAGAAAGTGGACCGAGCGAACCGAGTCTAACTACTAGTATCAAACCTAAATTCATAAATCTTAATGCGCTCATTGAATTACATCTTGTAAGCGAACCTCAAGGTGGTTCTTTAGAATATAATCTGATAACTAAGCGAACATGTTAACCTACGGTTGGTGATAATCTGTGATTTAACAAGTGGTTGAAAAACATAATTTGAATCATTGTTTTGCAACGAAGAAGGATTTCTTGATCTTAATTCTCTTATTGATTTCAACTTTATATTTTCAATTGTTTTGTTTACTTATTTTACTTTATAAAATCTAAAGCCAAAACCCCCCTTTATGACATTATAAGACAACTAAAACCTCTTGCTCCTCGTGGGAACGAACTTAACTACCACATATTACTTGTTAATTAAGTGGAAAAGTATTCACTAATTTGTTGTGGTTACGACACGCATCACATACTTAAACCAAATTTCAAATAACTTGCATTCAGAAAAGAAATGAGATGAAGAACCATATAACACGCAACACAAAAGTTCAACCGGTAGACTGTTGCTAGCCAAAATTAGTACAATGGGCTTTTTCTATCATAATCAATCTAGTAATTTGTGTTCAGATGATTATACTACCACTTTTGATTTATTCAATGCACTTCACTATTCATTTAATGCTAAGATTCAACCATTAACTTAAACTTTTACGGCTCTTCAAAACTTGGGTGCTTCATTTTGTTGCAGAAACTAAAGGCACAAAATAACAATAAATATAAACTCAAACTCATGTTACATTTACACACTTAACTAACCTCTTTATTCTTCTTCGGACCAAATAACTTTAAATCTTCGGCAGAGCAACCTTCACGATTCACATGAGACAATTTGTGAAATAACAGAAAATATGAAGAATCTTTTTCTTTAACATTTGAGTTTTTTCTATCTTCATCCAGGCCGCTATCGCTACTATCCTTCACCCCTTCTTATCATCAAATTTCTCCCTATAAAATTTACCAAGAAAACAATAAATATTGGAATTAGAAGTTGCATAGCAATCTTGAACAACCAACAAACAAAAATACACATTGTTGCTTAAGGAAAACAAATTAGAGAGCTCGCTTGGAGCTCCACCGGTTACTTTAGCACCAGGAAGCAAGGGGAATTACCAATTATTTGGAGCAAAAATGTCACCTTAATTTCTGTTTCACATACCCATTGTGAGAGTGTTTTGTCTCCGAAGGTACAACAGGCAATGTAAATGTTGGAGCTGCATCTCTAGAGCACTAAGAAATTCTACACCAGATCTTTACCATATGAATAATACCATCTAATGCTAACATTCACTATTCATCTAATACTAAGATGAATAGTACAATACAATCTGTGAAATTCCTTGGAATAAATTAGTACCAAATCAGAAACAAACCCATTATCAAAATCCACTTCCTAATTTGACCATTAAACACAAAAACATGGTATTAAAGATAGAGATAGACCTTGTTTAATAGTTTATCTATTCTATCATATCTGATAAACAGTTGCAGAGATTTTTGAATGAGTTGCATACTTCAGATAATCCCATACGATGAATGAAAAATAACGTGGATGTTTTTTTTACTTTCGTTACGGAAGATCAATCAAGAACCCTAATTTTGGCATACGGAGATTGGAGGAAATCGAGTGGTAGGTAGGAATAAATTTCTTACAGTAACCCTATCAAATGCTATACAAAAAGGAACTCGAGTGGTAGGTAGGAATCAAAAAGGAACTGCCTTTCGAAGAGAAGTGAATCAAACCATAAAGCTAGGAGATTTTGGTTGCAGAAGTGGATCAAACCGAAAACCTAGAAGGAAGAAATCATTTTGAAATCTCATCTGTATTTCATTTTTTGAAAGGTCTTGCGTTGAGTTAATGGCGAGAGAAAAGGGGAGGAATGGTTGCGGACATGCGTTACGTTTTTTTCTTGAATGAATCGAGCGAAATACTTAAGAGGGTGGTATATTATTTGCTGGCTTAATTGTGACCGTCCTTCCTTTATAGTACCAAAATGTAAATCTCCCAAATTTTCCAACCTAGGAATTATGATCAATCTGGATCGTCCTTTATATGTCCAAACTGTAGACATCCGTCCATATGGAAAAACACCATTGTCCCTTATAATAGTATAGATAGATAGATAAGTATGTTTAATAAAAATATTTGGCATATTAAAAATAAAATAAAAATAATAAAATCCTTATTTGTTATAAAATAATTATATGGAGATGAACCACCACTCCACTAATTCATACTCCCTCCGTTCCATTTTAGATGATGTTTTAGGGTTATTTTCTTGTTCCACAATACTTGAAAGTTTTCATATTTTTCCACAAAACTACCAATAATACCCTAACATTTTGTCTTGGAACTATAAGTTTATTTTTAAATGTACTAATAACAATTAATGTTTGAAGACTTTTCTTATGGGTATAGTTGGAAAATCTTCATTTCTCTCTCCATTTCTTAATCTGCGTGAAAACTCCTAAAACATCATCTAAAGTGGAACGGAGGGAGTAGTAATTAAGCTTTTAATACCCACTTTATGGGTGTTAATTTTGTAACTCTTGTAACCCCCTTATTCTAGGTGTAATTGGTGATTTAATGATGTAGTTATTTCCCTAATGGAAGAAAGCCTATATGCCTATATAAGAGGTCTTTTCCTCCTTTGTAATCACACTAGAATATGACCCGTGCCGTAACGGCCCGGGCTATATTGTTATTAGTATCCGAAAATGTTACCTTTGAATTTATTCGCCAAGGTACATATTCTAGCGATTTTTTCTAGATAAACCACGGGGGCTTAGGCTCTCTAGAGACACATCGATGAGTGTGACTATGTGCACCCTCACTAAACCAGGAGTGCACATTCCTCCATTTTTTATTGGCCACATACCTAACCTGGGTTATTGACTTTTTTATGATTTTCTTTTAATAGAAATTAATGATGATTTTCTTTTAATAGAAGTTAAAAGTTAGAAGAACGCATAGGGACGAGAAAAAATTAAAAATAGAATTGAAGTTTCACATTCGTATCCATCCATCATCTCTCTACGTATATTACCTTCCTCATTTCTTTTCTTCACTCTTTTATCCTGTGATGGAAATCATGGAACATTCACATTTAACTTTATATCTTTCATCTAATGGTATGTTCTTCCAGCTGCATTTACAGAACGTGAATTTTTAAAGAAGAAGTTGACGTTGATTTCACCTCCTATACCATAGGAGTAAAATGTTGATTTAATCAACATATACATTCATGATCAATGTTTAACATAAATGAGTGAAAATTCCGTTCAGTCCCAGATTACTTACTATGTATTAATCAAGATTGAAATAGGAATAATTGATAGACACAGATCAAAAAAAAGGAATAATTGATAGACGAGAACTTAATTTTAGTTGTGATTATAAACGTCAAACCACACTTCCTTATGAATCATATCTTTTTCTTCTTAGCTTGTGAACTTCACAGCTTAATCAGCGACGATGTTACAACATCAACAACAACATCTAATAACGATGATGTGTTATCATCCCAAACAGAGCATATTTAGATTTAGAGATAGCTAGCTTGTATTCCTTATTTATTTTTGTTCATAGTAGTTTTATACTTCACTTCTTAGTCACTAAATTCCTCAACAGAAGTCTCATATTAAATTTTTTATGCAATCTGATGGAGACTCACTCCATAATTTGATATGCCAGGACTTATTCTTCACAAACAAAAATAGTAGTACCAGTAAAAAGGTGTTTAAAGGAAAGAGAAAGAGCTTGGGTTTTGTGCACAGAATTTTATGAACCCACAATTAGGGGAAATCAAAACTAATTGGGGATATGAATTACTTCCCCAACCAATAGTTTCTGTTAAGGGATGTTTTTGGGGGCAAAAATATGAAACTACCCTTTACAACAATAAAAGCTAAATCAAACATAAAAATACCCTACTCCCTTTTAAATTCGAAACATTTCTCATTTCCTTTCAAATTCCATTTTCCTTCTCTGCCGGCTCCTCACTTTGATTTTTTTTTTTTTACATTCGGTAGGGATGAAGACCACGCCGATAGTGATGAAGACCATGCGGGTACTGAGTGCCGGCATAGTTATTTATGATGAAGACCATGCCGATACTGGGTTCCTCAGTACCGGCATAGTTATTTAGGATGAAGACCACGCCTAGATGCGAGTTCCGACATGGTTATTTAGGATGAAGACCAAGCCGGTCTTGAGTTCCTAAGATGCTCGATATAAATCTATCCATGCTTTGGTAGTCAAGTGAAAAAAAAATCAATTTTCTCGGATACTTTTCATCATGTACCTAACACGACAAATTTAAGCAACATACTATGCCTAAGAAGCAAGGTCCGGCATGCTCGAAAATTAGATAGTTGTGCCGGAAGTGGACTGATTAGAACAAAAAAAAAAGGTTTTGAAGAATTCCAGCAAATGCCGGCATTGGTTTTTGGTTTAATACCATGCCGGCACCGATCTTTTTCAACTGCAACAATGGTGGATTCAAAGAAAAAAAAATCAAATTTTCAACCTCTTAGCAACAATTCTCTCTTCACAATCATCCTCCATTTTCACAAAAACAAATGCCCTCTCAAATATTTTTTCCCTCCTTCTACTCTCACCTCACTCACACAAATTCTAATAAAAATACACACTAATTTATCCCCCAAATACTTAAGATTTTTACTAATTATTATTAACCACTAAACCTGATTAGTGAGGGTTAGATTAGGAATTAAAAAAATAATTACATAAGGGGTGACCCAGCTTTGATATTTAGATCCCTATTTTGTCATGTAGCTATATCCCCCAATTAGTTTTCATATCCCCCAATTGCGCGTTCAATTTTATTCCTCCAATATTTCCCGTTATTAACGTGGATATTTAATTTTATATTTATATTAAAAGGTTAAAATCTGATTAGGTAAACCAATTAAAGCCCCGTTTGGGATTGCTTTTTTTCAACCAAAAGCACTTTGTAACAAACTTTTACCAAAAATTGTGTTTGGTAAAAAAAATTCAAAGTGCTTTTGGAGAGAAGAACTTTCATTTTAGGCCTGCTTTTAAAAGCTACTCAGCACTAGCTTTTAAAAGCAGGAAAAGCAGAAGCTGTGGACCCACATAATTCGATTTAACTGATCTCTATTTTAACCTTGTTAATTTATTATAAAGACAAGTTTTACCCTTAAATATTGTACATTTGACATTATAATTCTAATTTCATTTTTTTTCTCTATTTTTTTTTCATTTTTTATTTAAAATAATAAATACAATAATAATTAAAATTATTATATAAAATAATAAAAAAATTAATAAATATTAAAATAGAACCCACAATTGGGGATATCAAAACTAATTGGGGGATAGAGGAAAAGGACAAAACCTGGATCCAAATATCAATTCAGGGTCACCCCTTATCTAAGTTTTTTACGTAATACCTAATCTACCCCTCACTAGTCATGTTTAGTGGTTAAATATAATTAGGTAAGTTAATAGTTTAGTTTGATAATCATTAGAATAAATCATTATCATTGAATTTGTTGATGCAACAACATTAAATCAAGATATTTATGATCATGAAAGTTTATGGGAAGAACCAACCATGAAAGTAAACAAGTTGATATACAAGTGCTCCAATTAGTCATATATATGTATTAATGTATTGAAATTTGATTTTTTTTTTCATCGAATACGCCATTGTTACACCTTAAAAACTCAGTTCCGGCATGGTAAAAGTATTATCGAGCATGCCGGTAGTGGTGCCGGCATGGTCGATTCCCAAATGAACCATGCTTAGGTTTGAGGACAAAAACACACGTAAAGAATTTGTCTCGAAATAGCAAGTATCGGCATGGTATTCATCCCGAATAACCATGCTGAAATCGATATCGGCATGGTCTTCATCCTAAATAACCATGCCAAGATCTTGAGGAACCCAGTATCGGCATGGTCTTCATCCTAAATAACCATGCCGGCACTCACTACCGGCATGGTCTTCATCCCTATCGAATGTAAAAAAAAAAATTCAAAGTGAGGAGCCGGCAGAGAAGGAGAAGGGAATTTGAAAGGGAGTGACAAATGTTTCGAATTTAAAAGGGAGTAGGGTATTTTTATGTTTGATTTAGCTTTTATTGTTTTAAAGGGTAGTTTCGTATTTTCGCCCCCAAAAAACACCCCTTAACAAACACTATTGGTTGGGAGAAGTAATTTATATCCCTCAATTAGTTTTAGTATCCCCCAATTGCGCGTTCTTAAAATAATAAATGAAACTAATAAATTTAATAAATATTTTTTTTGAATTTTTTTTTTAAATAATAATATTTTCATAACAAACCATAATCATAAATTTTTTAATTAAATAATAAAAATAATTAAAAAATTAAAAAAAATATATATTACTTATATTTTATTAAATATATTAAAATTAGAAATATAATTTATTATAATAAAATTGTATTAAAACTAATTTTTGAAATATGTCTATTTTCGTCATTAACTACATCACCAGCACTTTTAAATACCAGTTTACCAAACATAAACAGTTTGTTAATTGCACAGTGCTTTTTAAATTATAGTTTACCAAACGTCATGCAGATATATTTTCACAACACAGCACAGCAACGCACAGAAAAACGTTTTTCTAAAATTCACAGCAATACCAAACTAGCCTTAACTTGAGTTAGATATACAACCAATAAAGAATGGAGGAATGTCGCACTCCACGGCCCACGCCGATAAGATGATTTATATCTAAAATGCATATTTCTTTCCGTCTCAATACTATTTTTTTAGTCCCAAAGTATGACGTTTCAGGATATTAGTTAGAAATTTCCTTCGGTCTTTTCAAAATTTTTAAATTTTAATGTGGGCACAGAAAATGGGACATAAGGAGTAATGGTGAGATATTGTGTTTCATAAACACTTCCGACATTTTCTAATGGCATATATGACCTTTATTACCAAAATTTGGACCTTTATTAGGCCCACCAAGCGAAGCAAGGGTGGACTCTATATATGGTGATTTTGTGTCAATATGAAGCATGACTTGTTTTTCAATTTGATACAAAAAGATTGGATTAGTCTATTATTGAAAATCCGAATGACTCTTAATAATATTTACGTTTACTACGTTTTTACATAGTAAAATATTTGTGAATTGGATCTGGTATAATTACTTTCTAAAATGATTTTTCATTTGATTTTATCTTTGTTTCTACATATTAGTAGTCAATTAATTAATAATATTTTACTAATTTTTAATCTTATCTAACATTATTATTAGTTGAAATTTTCACTTGTCAAATAGTCTTTCACCGATTTTGGCTTAGTCATTTTTTTTTTTAATGAAAACCGGAATTTTCAGCAACATTTCCTATGGAAGTTACTGCGAGTGAAAAGCTATTTTTTCCCGATCACTCTTAGAGCATCTCCAACAGTGGGTGCTAAAAATCCTACGTGGAATTTTTATTTAGATCCTTATTTATGGGGCGATTTGTTTGTGGCAAAAATAGTAATCCTTTGCTCATGAACTATCTCCAATGGTGGGGGTCATATTTCTAAGATTTGTTATTTTTGGATAATGATTAAATTGATTCCCGTTTTCTTTTTGGTTTAGAAAAATTTATTTAAAGATAAAAATTAAAAATATAATTAAAAAGATGACATGGAGGTCATTCCCAAGGTCTAAATAAGACTTTCTCTAAGACCTTCGTATTTATTTTGACATTCTTCCTACTTAATAGGACCCACTGTTGGAGATGCATTTTATGCAAATGAAGGTCTAAAATCCTATGTGTCATAAAAAAATAAAATTTTCACCCTCTCTTGGAGATGCTCTTAGCGTTGTTATGCTTGAAAACCGGAAGTTTACCAATAATTTGATTTTGTTAAAACTTACTCCCTCCGTCTCTATTATATAGGCGGAGTTTTAAAAATTTGTAGTACCATTAGATAGGCAGATTTTCAATTCCAAGATGGGGTTTTCCATAAATTACCCTTATTTATTATATTATAGGTAGTTATCACCACAATTAAGTTAATGTCTCTAATGTTGGAAATTGTACAAAGGGTAAGACAGGAAAGATGATGGATATGTAGGAAATCAAAGTTTTTTCTTATTCTAAGAGAAACCCAATTCTCTGCCTATATATTGGGGACGGAGGGAGTATTACATGTAAATATTTAATTTTTCACTAATATTTATTCTGAAGAGAGATTTTTTTTTTTTATTTTAGGATCGTGATAGAAAAATATAGTAAAAAGTAATTTTGGAAAATATGAATTTTCGAGTGATTTTTATGAGTTTCCGATATAATTTTACTGGTGGGTTTCTATGAAAAATAAAAAATAATAATTGGGCTAGAAAAAAAAAGAATGATTAATTGGGGTATAGAAAAATTAATTTGGGGATATGTGCCGGCATAGTTTTCAATGAAAACCGGCATGGTCGATGGACAACCGGCATTGAAAAACCATGCCGGCAGCTACAGTAAAATATCCCCCAATTAGTTTTTCTATCCCACAATTAATCATTCAAAAAAAAAATCGGTAGACATTTCATTTTTATTTTGCTTCTGGATGTTCATTATGACGTCCTTAAGGGTGTGTAAGTTGATAACACAACATTACTAGCATGCTTTCTCGGTTTCTCATGACCCATAGATCCCTGCTTGTTGGATTTTTTTTCTTAGTCACCCACTGTTCCCTTTTAATGTTCTTCAATAGGCTGAATGTTTTTTCCGTGTGATTTCAACAGCTAAAAACCACAATTATATGGACAAAGAAAATTGATCCCTCGATACGTGTTAAGAATTAAATTCACATCTTCATGACTGTCGGAAGATGGATATATGACATCATCAAAACTATGGACCTGCCCACAGGTATATGCTCCCTCTGGCTTTTTTTATCTGTCCGCTCTGTTTATAGACATATTTTTCCCTTAAACTATCAAATATACCCTTTATTTTTTATAATCATAAAATCATTTTTAATATAACTTAATTCAATATCTTAAATATTATCACCATATATATTTATTCAATGTCTTTGTATTAATCGTCATTCCATTTTTAAGTTAAAACATTTATGAATCAAAGGATTCAAAACTAGTCATAAAAACCCAAGGTGACCAAACTTGTGGTACGAAAACCCCACTCAAATGTTGTGATTCATTAAAACTCCATCTTAAACTAAATTGATACAAAAACCCCAAATTTTAAAAAATTGATACAAAAACCCCCAAAATTCAAAATTGGTTTCGTCAAATTCTATGAGGTTTCATCAAATTTTATGATGAAACCAAATTTTGGTTTCATCAAAATTTTGTTTTTTGGGGTTTTTGTCTTACTTTTGTTTTGGCGGGTTTATTGTGGATGAATAGTGACACCTTTGAGGTTATAACTCGCAGACCGTTTATGAATACATATAAAATTTCTAATAAAACTTCTAATTATTTCTACATAATTTTAATTTTGGTAATAACATAACATTAAATAGGGTTGGTCAAGGGTTAGTCATGATATTTTATAGGATTTACTTAATATTTTGACAAAGTCAATTAGGACTGTTAATTAGAGACGGAGGGAGTATCTTAATTTTTACACAAAATTGGTCAAAAAGACCAAAAACAAGAATTCCTGGGTGAAATATATTTCTAGGTTTAGATACTGTTTATTTAGCCAAATATCAGAAAAATATTGTTTAAATAGCCAATTTGGATATTTCACCCAGAAAAAATAAAAAAATAAAATGTGTTCTACCAAAATTAACCCTCAACCTTTTAACCAAAGTTTTTTAAACTCACCCAAAAGCAGCATCTACTCTTTTTTTTCTCTTCGTCGCTTTCTTCTTCTTCTTCATAACTATTTTTGGTTTTCAGATTTGGGATCAATTTTAAGAGCTCGATCATCAATCATGGTGTTTATGATTTTTGTGAATCGAAGTCAAACAGTATTTTAAGAGCTCAATCATCAATCATATCACCAAAATCAGTAAGTTTGAATTTTCAATTTCAACAAGCTTTGCTGATACGATTTCGTTTCTTTCATCCAATTTTAATTCGATTTTGGTTTAATTGTTGTAACGCCGTTCGTTTGTGTAGATTTTGGGTTCAATTTTCATATTTTTGTTAATTTTTGGGTTCAGTTGGTGATTATCTAGGGTTTTACTAATAACCAATTTTTGGGTTTATTTGGTGCTTCTAAACCTGATTATTTAAGACGGTTCATTAGTTACATCCTGTGTTTATGTGTTTGCAGGTTGTTAACGAAACAATTATGCTTGTTTCAGAAACAATTAAACTAGTTGATTGCATAACCCAAAGATGAACAAAGTTTAACTGATATGGAATCAGGTTCTTTTAGTGTCGTAGGTTCTTTTAGTGTCGTTTCATGAAGGTAGAAGATGAGAAGAAACCTCTCTGCTACTCTGCTAAGTGATTGAAGAATAAAATTCTTGAAATCTAAATTGGTTACTATTCTTAGAAAACCCTTAATTTTAGTACTTGAGAAGAACAAGAAAAAAGGGAGGGAATAGATGGTTCTAATAGTTGATTTGATAAAAACCGGTATGGTATAATAACTATTTATATGCTATTAAAGTTTTAGAGCAGAACCATTACCTTTAGAATCTGATAAGCTCATATGTTGTTTGTATATTCCTTTTGTAGATGGTTCGTCATTTTCTCTGTGTGGTTATCAAAGGTCATTCATCAATTCAGTTTGTATTTGACTATGAGGAGAAGCAATGTTGTTGGTGATGTAAGATCATAATATCTATAAGATTAATAGCGATGGCACCGCGAGGGTCAAGGGAGTCCAGACCCAGCGATGGGAAATAACGACACGGAATAGCTAAAAGACATGGAATCGCGAGGGTTAAGAAGTGTCGCGGGAACTGATTGTACGTGACACTTCGAGACATTCAAAATAAAGGATAATTTGTCACCCACTAACCAATGGACAAGGAGGAGGAGAGCAAAAGAAATGAATGGAGAAATGAATCCAGTGAAGAAATTGCATTAGAAAGGTTGAGACAAACAATACAAATGGAAAATATGAGGTTGCAAAATAGGAGATCTAGAAGTAGCGTGAGATCAAGTTCAAGATCGAATAGGGAAGAAAAAGGAGAGTTTACCAGCGAAGAGTTCCAAATAGAGAGCATGGCGAGAGAAGAGGGAGATAGAAGATGCATTATATTCCTCGAACTGAAAATCTTCAAAATGAGCGGAATACAAAGGAAAATCAAGAAACATGCAACTCCAAAGCCCAAGATAATCTTGCACGGAGAGAAGATCGAGAAGAAGGGGAGATCGAGGATGACGTTGAGGAGACACTACATTGTAGCTGCTTGATAAGAGAAGAAATGGAAAATCAAGAGATGGAAGAAGCAATCCGACAGAATAACCATGTGAAGAAAGAAGAAGAGAACAAAATCGTACCAATAGAAATATTAATGTGAAGAATATGAGAGGGTGCGAGATGAGAGCTACGGACCAAGAGGAAGAACCGATATAATGGCGTGGGATTGTGAAAGAAAGCGAAGAAAGAGCATCGTGGGGAAAAGAAAGAGGAGAAAATGGCAAGCGGGGAAAGGTCTTTCTTCAAACTAAGGGCAAATGAACAAATCTTAAGAGAGGCCTTTTTAAGACAAAGAGTTGGAGAGGCTTGAGAGGCGGTTGACAATAAGGTGGAGAACCATGTCGGTGAGATGGCGAGATAATATGGAAGAAGTACGGCACCTTGGAGCTTAATGCTTAATCGTCAAAGGAAAGGAAACATTTGTGATAGAAGTCGGGACAAAAATAAAAATTTGAAACTCTATTATCCACTCTTATCCTTGAGTTTTTCATGATAACGTAGTCTTTGCGAGAGATGCTAATGATAAAGAAATAATGAGCAACATTAGAAAGGTGGCAGTGAAGACCTTTCTTTCTCTGCTGTGGATGAAGTGCTAAAAGAAGAGAAACACATAGCCCGTTGGTTGTGAAACTAGAGGGTTAACACAGTCGTTGATTTATTTGGGCGTCAATAGAATCTAATCGACACTGGGAGTTCGGTGAATATTCTCTTTACTTACAAGGCGATGGGAGGAAAAGATGAGGGTTTGATCCCCTCTACATACAAGATATATAGCTTTAATGGCACGCAAACAAACCAAAGGAGAGGTTCACATGAGAATACCTCTACAAGTTATCAGCGATATCTTGATACGTGTGGTTGACGTAGAATCTCCATATAATGCGATTGGGAGATGGCTTCATGAAATTTTGGGAGTCGCGTCAACATATCATCAATGTATAAAATTCCACATCCAAATGGTATTGGTATTATACAGGGGAGATGGAAAGTGAACAATGTCATGAGGTAGATGTAGAAAGGCCGAAGAAAAGAAATGCCAAAAGAAAGGTTGGAAACAACATGTGAGAGATGAGCGAGAGAAAGGAAAAATTGATGGTGGATGCCATAGAAGTATCATATCTCGTGAGTGCCTAGAGGCAGAGGCGAATATTATGGTAATAAAGAAGCAAAGGATATGAGGAATAAAAGGCATAAAAGTGAATAATCAACAAAAACGGAGAAAAAGTAGCAATTGAAGTAATGATGTGTAAAATCTGGATGCTTAAGAAGAAAAATGAAAATCTGGTTGTACGAATACTTCGCAAACAAGTATCAGCAAATAATGAAACATGAATGATTGAATGATTTAACAAATATGAATGAGTAAAGAATGGGACGAACCTTTATGGCGTACACCCTAGTTCGCGAATAACATTTCGTAAGAGGCAAATGTAAGACCTAAAATCGTCATATAAGGGGTATCTCTCGTGGCTCGATGAAAAACCAATGGTATAATAACTATTTATATGCTATTAAAGTTTTAGGAACAGACCATTACCTTTAGAGATGCAGTAAGCTCATATGTTGTTTGTATATTCCTTTTGTAGATGGTTCGTCATTTTCTCTGTGTGGTTATCCGGGGTACCGATGCATGCCCATACCATGTTAATGTGAATTCAACAGTTGATGAGTTGAAGTCGCATGTTTGTTCTCATTGGGATATCATTTCACCGGACTCAATTCAGTTTGTATTTGACTATGAGGGGAGAAGCAATGTTGTTGACAGTGATGTGAAGCTCCGGTCTTTCTTATCATTGTGTATTGTTAAGGAGTTATCTTTCTTGGAGCTTCGTTTATTTGAACGTGTTCCTCTTCGTGCTCCTGATTTTGTTCGTGAACCTACTATGAGCGAGTTTCGTTTAGCACCAGACCCTAGCAGAGATCAGTTTGTTATTCCTCGTCATATTCCTAGCAGCATTACAATGAGCGAGTTTCGTTTAGCACCAGACCCTAGCAGAGATCAGTTTGTTATTCCTCGTCATATTCCTAGCGAAGATTACAATGAGCGAGTTTCGTTTAGCACCAGACCCTAGCAGAGATCAGTTTGTTATTCCTCGTCATATTCCTAGCAGCATTACAATGAGCGAGTTTCGTTTAGCACCAGACCCTAGCAGAGATCAGTTGGTTCATCTTCCGAGCAGCAGTAAAGTTACTCGTACACCTACAATGACGGAGTTGCTTTTAGGTAAAAGCAATAGCTCAGATCAGTCACCTATCCCTTCCTCTCAAGAGCTTGTTTCATCTCAAGATATCCCCATGTCTCAAGAACGTGCATTCAATGGAAAGTTGGCAATTAAAAGATCTTGCAAGGCGGCTGAATGGGAGTTTATTATAAAAGGTGTTGGTCAAGAATTTTATGGAGGACGAGATGAAGCTCGTCTTGTTGTTGAGAAATATAACCATTTTTTTGGTCGCAGGGTGAGAGTTGTCAAGAGCAATCCAGAACGGTATACGGTGGAATGTTATTACAAGGAGAAATTGGAATGCGACTGGATGTTCCATGCAGCTCAGAAGACTTCCAATGTGAAGGGTCATTTATTCCTCAAGGCCTATAACGGGGAACATAAATGCTGTGCTGGTTATAGTGACGGAACAAAGGCTGATCCGGTTACGCGCGATCTTGTCAAGAGCTTGATATTTGACCAGATTGAACAGAATCCCAACAAGAAAGTCAGGGATATTGTTAAAGAATTCAAAAGTGATTATGGGTTAGAATTGAGCTACGATCAAAGCGCATGCCGGAAAGAATTATGTTTGAAGGAATTGTATGGCGAGGACACTAAATCATACACCGACCTGGTTTGGTGGTGTGAAGCCGTGAAGAAACACGATCCAGGTAGTAGGGCTGATTTAGTTGTTGAAGGGGGCCAGTTTAAGAGCTTGTTCTTATCCTTCGATGCTTGCATCTCGGGTTTCGAATATTGTCGCTCGGTATTGTTCTTGGATGCAACTTTCCTAACTGGAAAATTTAGGGGTTGTCTTATGGCGGCTACCGGGAAGAATGCGAATAATGGTAAGTCTTCTATTTTTAGATTTCAACTTTTGATGTCAGATTATAAATTTGTCAGATTATCACTGGATGAAACCAGTTTCATCTTTCATTTGTGAAGTCAGACTAGAGAATGAAACTGGTTTTCATTCTGTACAATAGCAGTTTCAGTCAGTTTAATATGATTTTTTCTTTTTGTGTTTGTTTTGTTTCTGTAGGAATATTTCCTCTGGCATACGGTATCGTATCAGGTGAAACTATTGAGAATTGGCATTGGTTTTTGGAAAAATTAAAAACTATCTTGGGTCCTCGTGTATTAACTATTATTTCGGATCGCCATGAGGGTTTGATCCAAGGGATTCGTAATGTTTTTCCAACTTTCCGTCATTGTTGGTGTTACCAGCATTTGAAGAATAATGTCCGCGGTAAGACCAACAAGAAAAAGGGAGAGCATGGTGCTGCGATGGATTTGTTCAAACAATGTTTCTATTCATCAACGCATGAAGGCTTTCATGAAGGTATGCAAAAGTTGAAGGATATGGGATGTGATGGTCTTCACAAATTCTTGAGTGACCTTCCAGTGGAATGTTGGTCCAATGCACATTGTCTTGGCTGTCGTTATGGTGACATGTGTTCAAACGTTGCAGAGTCGTTCAACTCTTGGATTAAGGAAGCAAAAGGTATGCCTATTGCAACACTTGTTAACTGGATTAGACTTAAGATTATGGATCAGATGAGTAAAAGGAAGTTGAAGGGGGCGACGTATAAAGGATTCATTTGTCCCAGGCTAGAGAAAAAAGTGCAGGCTTCTATTCGTGGCCGGGTGTCCAAAGGAGAATAACCAAGTCTCAGTGACATGGAGTGGGAAGTTTTTGATGGAAAGTACACGCATGCTGTTAATATTGCGAAGTTTCATTGCAGCTGTAGGGTTTGGTTTACTGACCAGTTCCCTTGTGATCACGCTATTGCGTGTATGCATTCAAATAAGATCAATGTTTACGAGTACATTAATCCGTATTTCAGCATTGCTAGCTTCCGTGCTTCGTATGATCGTGCTATCAAGCCCATTCCCGATTATGACAAGCCTATTGATGTTGCTCTTTGGAAATCTCGTGAACCCACCAACCTGCTAGGAAAAAAAAACTGGTAGGCCGAAGAAGAAGCGGATTCCTAACACTGGTAGCGCAAGTTTCAAGAGACCAATTACGTGCGGTAACTGCCATACTCAGGCACATCATAACAAGACGACGTGTCCTCATCCTCCTGCGAAAAAGCAACGTTAAGAACACTCCAGCCTTCATTCTTGCGACTTTTTACCATGATATCTTTATTAGTTTATTCTTCTCTGCAGACCTCTTGTTGCACATTTAAGATTCATTAACATGGAATTATATTTTTCGCAACTAGTTTTTACCTTGGATTGTTTCTTTTGTTCATAAAAATATATTTTATGGAATTATTTTTTCAAGTATAGCTCTTGATTTTATAGTATATATCTTATAGTCTTATGTTGATTTAGTTTAATTGTACATTCCCTTCAGTTTTCACTGTAAAATTTGAATGTTTGCGAAGATTCAAATTTAATTGTACAGGATGAAACTGGTTTTCATCCTTCACATTCTGACAGAAAAAACTATTTTTTTCAACCTGCATACTCTGAAAAGAGTTTTGTATAGGATCCTAGCCTGGTAACATTCTGACAAAAAATTGCAGTTTTGTACAGGCTAGGATGTAACTGGGTTTCATCCTAGCCTGGTTACAATCTGACAAAAAATTGCAGTTTTGTACAGGCTAGGATGTAACCAGTTTTGTAACATATTCAAACACAACTATCATGAAATTGAAGTATAGGCATTTTTCAGTAAAAAAGTTCATATTTTAATTAAGACGAATCCACGGATTTCATATTAATGTATGCGAAGACATAGTCCAACAAAAAAAAAAGTACTTCCGTATGAACTAAATTAATTTTTTCTAAACAACCTAAACACATCAAACTTTCCAGCAGCTATTCTCATCAGTTAGGATTTCATATGCGAGATTGATTCGTCTTGTGCCCATCTCCTCTCTAAGAGTATCTTTGACTTTAAATGAGTAACCGTTTGTCATTGCCCATTCCATGAAGTAGATAACATACATCAACGAATCAGGACTGCAAGACAAATGAATATGTAATGTCACTTTACCGATCTAGAAAAAAAAATATAATGTCGGTTTAAACTTCGTTTCTATTTGTATGTTATAATTTCAGTTCAAAGAGTTAACGACCTACCTTTCACCCTGTTGTGGACAATCTGATTTCACGACGACATCAATGTCATCCATACTAGTACTTTCAAGCTGAATGCTAAGGAGCTGACTTACTCTTTGCGCCATTATTTTAGCATCCTCTAAATAGTTTGAAGAACCTAAGAGAGAATTGTAGTGTGTCCAAGTTCTGCCATGGATGTCAAAGTGAAGCAATGTGAAATGTTCTTTCTCGTTCAGCATTGGGATGAACAAGTGTTGCGTTTCGACATCAATATTCTCCAGTTCAGAAATTATCATCTTTGCAGCCATCAGCTCATTCCCCGCAATGACATCAAGCTGAAGACAAATTTGAATCAAAACCAGTTAAACCATATTTTTAATATGGATGAAACTAAATTACATCCCATGTTTAATGCTAGATGAAAAACCAGTTTCTGCAAGTATCTAATGAAACCCAGTTGCATCCTATATATAATAGCTGGATGAAACTCAGTTTTATCCCGCACTAGTGAGAGAATTATGTTTTCAAACAACAGATGCAAGCCAGGTACATCCTACACTAACTTAAAGTTATATGAAAACAAATTGCAGACCTAAGTTCATTCATTTTAAAATGTAGTATTCAAAATGTTTACCCATGCAAGCGCGCTGAGAAAGATCGACTTGAAGTATCCTTTGGTATCACCGCCAGATTGAAACAATTGTCTCCATTTTTCGATTTTGAACTCCAAAATAGTGTTCACCAATGGCTGATTGAAAACGAGTTGCTGGATGTGTTCGCCACTAATACATACACCTCCATTGGATTTCCAAACGCAGTCGCTGCATTTAAACAAGTTCATCTAATTTCAGACAAGCACATAGTTTTAATTTTTTAACATGATGTAACCAAATACATTTACAAAAAATAAGAAAAGTAGAATGTAAAAAAAAAAAATAACAGCAAAAGAATGCGGATACGTACCTTAAGTTTCCAGTTCCAAAGTACTCCTTTATTAACTTCTCTTCAGCTAGTCTTACTCCGCAACTCAAGTAATTTTTCCACAGCTTGTTGTTCCTTGTTAACTTCTTCAACTTATCGTCCTTCTGCTTCTTCTCTGCACGCTCATCCTCATCTGTTACAAACTTATTCTGTCTAGTCCTTTTATATACGTTCTTCACTCTATTCTCAATCGATCCAAGTTTACTTATAACTGCCAGAGGTTCTGCTGTGACAATTTCTTCTTGGTTGATTTCTGATGGAGGAACTGGTGCTAGAGGTTCTTGGTTGATTTCTGATGGAGGAACTGGTGTTACAGGTTCTGTTTCGAGAATATCGTCAGCTTCTGGATTTGCGGCTCCACTGGTTTCACCTGCCTTGCTAGCGTCTTCAGGAACAGCACCCTCCACTGTTTTGTTCATCTCTTGAGTGATGTTTAGGTTGAAAAAGTTCTCAGGTGGAGTGTAAAGAACAATATCAGTAGGTGAAGCTTGCGGAGTCCCCGGTTGAGACTTGAGTTGCGCTTTCAAGGTTTCCACTTGACTTTGCAGGTCTGAGATTGTCTTATCCTTTGCTTCAGACTCAACCTCTTTTGCTTCCAACTCTGCATTCCTTGCTCCTAACTCGGCATTCAAGTGACGGATAATGTTGTCCTTCTCAGCTAGTTCATTCTTCAACTTGGAAACATCATCTTCATCTTTGTTTTCTTCTTCATCATCAAACAAGCATAATTGTTTCTCCTCTTCACTCCAGCTACCAACAAAATCAACAACCTGCAAACACAAAAACAACAAGATGTAACTGATTTCATCATATGATAACAAATGATGTAACTGGGTTTCATCCACTGATAACACATGATGTAACTTGGTAGAAAATGGGTTTCATCCATTACTAAAATAAGATGTAACTGGTTTCATCCAGCTATTATAAGGGATAAAATTTTAAAAATGAATCTAAACTTACTCAACATAATATGTAACTGGTTTCATCCAGTTATAATAAACAACAAGTTTTTTACCTGATTGCTTGAAAGAGTTTCAAGCTTCCCCTCAATTTCACAAGATACTTTATACAAGTCCCATCTTGCAAACCTTGGCCATGCATCACTGTTGGCTTTCCTAACAATGCCTTCGCCTTTCACTTGCTCAAAAATCCATAACTGCAACAACAAAAGATAGAAGTTAATAATCACCACATGACGATATATATATATATATATATATTCAAAAGATACAAGACGATACTCACCAGTAAATAGAAGCTACAACCATTGATAGAGTAAGGTGTCTTGTGCACGGCTTTAACGCTTTGCATTAGATGCTCATGGATTAAATCCGGCCAAGAGACTTTGTTAATTGAATCGATTGACTGTAGGCAGTTCAAATACTTGTAGTGGACATACATACCTCCGGTGTTTATGAAGAATACTGTACAGAACATGAACAGCAACAAAAGTATCGCCAAGTCTTCTTCTTTTCCTTCTTCAATCATAGCAGCCTTTATTCCTTCGAGGATGTATTTCTTATGCAATTTGTCCCCAATATTCACCTCTTTGCTTTTCTTTTCTTTGTCTCCGGCTTTCTTCTTTTTTTTCTCTTTGGCTTCACCTTCCTCTTTCTTCTTTTCAGCATCCCTTATCATTGGCTCCAGAAAGTATTTGGTGTAAAATTCAGACGTTTTCAAACTAGTTTCTTCCTTTGGTCCATAAAGTTTCTTATCTTTTTCACTCATACGTATTCTCTGCATTTTGAAAATAACAGCAAGATGGTTTGGATCAGTCTTGAAAACTTGATCACCAATCTTGAATGCCAACTCTTTCAGGTCAAAATTCCTTATGATGAACTCTAACGCCCTTGGAGCTTTGCTACATTTGGCCTTTCCCACTTTTCCTTGTTTGATCGCCTCAATAAAGTTCCAGAATTTAGTCTTCCTTAACACAGCCTCTTGTCTTTCAGTAAATACCAGTGATTCCAGCACTTCAACCGTCGGTTTCATGTTTGATCGGAACGTTTTCTTCCCTTCCTTTTTCTCTGGCTTGTCTTCATCCATTTCGGCATCAACAACATCCACATTCTCCGTGTTAGACTCACCACCCACATCCACATCATGCTTTTTCTTGGATTTTCTTTCAGCACCGGCACTCTTACACTTCTTGCTACTGCTTCCTGCAACAATTTGGATGAAACCAGTTAAGTCATATTCTAAATCTGTGGATGCAACTCAATTACATCCCATCTTTAATGCTAGATGAAAACCAGTTTCTGCAGGAATCAGATGAAACCCAGTTGCATCCTATATATAATAGCTAGATGAAACCAAGTTTCTTCAGGTATCAGGTGAAACCCACTTACATCTTATATATTATACTTGTTTAAGAATTTAATAACCACCAACTTAACATACATTATACATAACCAGATGCAATCCATAACATACATTTTCATTTTCATACAACAACCAAATTATATATTATACATAACCAGATGCAATCAACCATCTTAACAGATGCAATCAACCAAATTATATATTATACATAACCAGATGCAATCAACCAAATTATATATTATACATTTTCATTTTCATACAACAACCAAATTATATATCAGATGAAACCCACCATCTTATATATTATACATAACCAGATTATGCAACAGAGGCAAATCAGTTGCATCCTAACTTAAAGTTAGATGAAAACCAGTTTCAATCACCTCCTGATCATTACTTCGTAACCAAATGCAAACCAATTTCATGCAATCCATCCAAAACATAACCAGATGCAATCCATATGGGTATCTTTTCATACAACAACCAAATTAAATCATGTTAAAATTATGAACAAAATCCACAACATACAATACTAACTGCAGATGTATCTTTAAACCTGAACGAAACTGTTTTCATCCAGTTTTAATCTACTGAAACAATATACACTTACAGCAGATTAACAGTGGATGAAACCAGTTCCATCCATGCTTTAAACCTGATGAAACAATTCAGATACCCATATGAAAATCAAATTCACCCAATTTCACTTCAACCATTTTAACATTGGAAATTCTTAAATAACCAGATGCAAACCAATTTCATCTAAAAAATACTAACTGAAATGAAAATAAGAACAACCAATTCAACAATTTAATCATGCAATTCTGAATTTAAGAACAAAACAAAGTTAGGGTTTGAAAACTTACGAGTTTTAGGAGACATTATGTGGATCGATTGAAAACCTAACTCTTCGAATACACTTAAATGATTGAAACCCTAATTCTCTTGTAGATGAAACCTCTCTGGTAGTGTTGAAGGTGTATTACAGACGGTGGATGAAACCAATTTCTTGTAGTGTTGATGGTGGGGAGACGGTTGAGGAAGTTTCTGTTGATGATGGTGAACAGAAGGTGGATGAAACCAACTTCTGCTAGTGATGATGGTGAGGAGACGGTGGATGATAACGTTTTTCTCGCTAGAGATGATGGTGGGGAGACGGTGCAGGAAGTTGTTGTTGATGGTGGGGAGAAGATGAAGAACGTTGGTGGTTTCTCTTCAAAAGAGTGAGATCGTGGTTTCTTATGTGGGAGAAAAGAAGATCGTGACGGTTACAGAAGGGTATTAATGTCTCTCCACGTTAAAAGATTCTTTTGGTCATTTGACCCAGGCCAAATTCCTACCCGTCCATTTGACCCAGAAAATATTCACTTTTGGCTATATAGCCCATTTTCTGTAATTTTTAAAACATACGACATATCTTTCTAAAATATTTCGTATATCCAACATCCTAATTTCACATGCAATCCAAATTTTTGGGGCCAAAGGGATCTTCATCTCTTCTTAATCTTGTTGAATTTCACACATAAATTTTCATTAACGATACAGCCTACCCGGAAACAGAAACAACAATTGCATTTTAAACAACTCAGGCAACTACACAGGCTCCATATATTCCAAAAAAAAAAAAAAACATATCGAGCTGGGAGACGTGTGGAAATTAAATCCTAAATTTCCAACAATAACACTTGTATCGGTTATCTGTATATTCCACCACACCCTAATTATTACATCATACTCGTCCGTCCTTGGAAAATTAGGTAGAGTGATCGGGACAGGGAGGGATTATAACTTCCGCCCTATTGCCTCAATCCTTTGGATGAGAAAGATAGTGATCGGACCAACGGTAAAATGAAACTCCAATAACGATACTAAGATATAAGCTGACAACTGTTTGGAGGTAAGAGATCGTTTCCAAATGCATCACTTTTGTTGTGCTTTCTTCTAGCTTCAAATCCGAACCCGAATTTTTTTTTTGGAGCTGAAAGGACATAAATAAAATTACCTACTTGAGAAATTTCCTTGCAGATGCAAATTATCAAACAGAACAATAAAAGAATTAGCAAGTTTAACAAAAACAAATTACATTTTCTAATTTTAGATATTTTTTCTCTTGGAAATGAATTGCCAACCACAGGTTGAGAATGCATTGTGTTTTGTAAAAACATGAAGTGTCTGGGTAAAGTTCCCTTTCCTCTTCTCACCGGTGAAACTACCGATAAAGTTTTGGAATCCATCCACCCACGCACGCCTTAGGGATATATACATTCAAATTAATGAAAAATAATAAACAAAATCTACATGATGGTCTGAATAGGATTGGTGGACTGTTATTTTGAGTGCTTACACTTCATGTTGATTTCTTTTGCTAGCTTCTTCTCTTCCACTTATAGGTTGCAGAACCTTATATTGTTTTGTTGAGTTCATTTTATTGTTGTAATTGCCCCAAGTGTTCTTCCTTCATGTCTGCTACTTTTGGGTCTTCCATTCGGTCTTCTTCATCTTTAGAAAAACAACTACCACTGAAAGAGTTAGTGGTGACTCAAACTTACCAATTTAAGACATATGGTATACAGAAAGCAGGGTACAATAAGTACTTTGTAAGTGATTAAAATTTACTAAAAGAAACAGAAATAAAAAGCTAACCAATTTTAACATGTTCACCCAAACACACCAGTATTACTTAAAATAATCCTTTCGTACTAAATTGAATGTAAAACCATGCACCAATACAACTGACAGGTTAACATTTCAATATAAATATTTCAAGAGAACGAAAAAGAAGAATACATCATTGGTATATGTCCAATATGTATCCTACAAAATGAAAACATCGTATAAAGAACTATTCAGCTGACTTCTCCAAAGGTAGATGTGAACAAAACGCTATCATATAAGTGACTTTGTAACAAGATTGGATGTTTAACTAATGGATGGAGGTTTAAAATGTGTATAATTGAACTGGAGGATACATATGCGAAACTGAAACATCAGTTTTCACCCTAACTCTCGTATTGTCATGGTTACCCATAAATTCGAAGTGGGTGAACAAATTGAGCTGGTGTAATAAGTTCCACCATTATTCATACTGATTCGGCTTCTTTGCACACGAAGTTTTGGTCTTGTGAATCTTTTAGCAGAAATTTCAATAACTATAATAACTTTTAACAATCTCATTAAACAAATAATGAACCACTCAAGCGAGCGAGTGGTAAAGTGGGTAATGACTAAAAACCTACAACTTATCAAAGGCATCTGAAGAGTAGGGTTAGCGCAAGTAATGAGCAAAAGTCTTCTAGATATCAGAAGAAACCAAAAAGCTTATAACAACTTTTAATGGGTTATTTTAGGAAAATTCCAGTTCATTTCAATTTCTTAGAGACAAATCATGGCTGAAAATCAGAAGCACATATGGCATTATATTGGACTCATGAATTTATATAATTGCCAATGTAACAACCACCACTACTTACTTTGTAATTCTAACATCCGAAATGCACCTATTATAGGTCATGCATTCGTGTATCGTTTAAGCTTGGTAGAGAAAGCTAGATCAAATAACACACTTAAAACTCATATGCCATTAGAATCAGCCATTATAGTTGTCAAAGTAGTTTGGCTAGCCGAGTCAACCTCTATAAGAGAGAGACACTAAGAGGTTGTTACATTCTAACCGTACCTGAAATAACCCACCATCGAAAACAATGATGAAATAAGAAAACTAACTTCAACTTGACAATCACCACCACTCACTTATATATCAAACGTAACTAAACTTCAAATCTAAGAAATTAAATTATGAAACTTCAAATTCAATATACTAACCTTAAAGAGAAAAACAAAACATTTATCTAAACAATGATCTGTGCCAGATTGATACATAAGAATCCTAAAACAAACATTAGCGATCAGTATACATAATGTAGATCCGAATGTAAAAACATGATGAGGGTAAACTAAACCATCAAGCTCTTAAAATTCACAACTGAAAAGACTTCTATATAAGACAGATTTCCAGAATGGTGCATACATACCTTAACTTGGTAGGCCCCAAGAGCCTCTGCTACCATCCAAGAAATTCCCCATCATGACGTTGACAGTAGATACACTAAGTGTCAAATCTTTGTCACTTTGTCAAGAATTAGCAACACCACCATCAGAAATCACGGGGTCCAAACGGAAGAATTAAGATTACAACAGTAGATAACTATAAACAAAGTTAGATGGCATCAGTATAAACCTCCATAGAAACTTGAGATTGATTAAAAATAGCATAGCATTCAAACCTCACTTGAAATCCAAAATTCTCTATTCTCGTGAAGATTCACACAAACATAGAAATTTCAATTACCTTGGATGAGTTTCCTAGCCAGGAAATTTCATTTTCATTTTCTATTGATGATGATTCTGGTTTGTTGTTGTTATTGATAACTGCAGAAACACCCAAATCAGGACATCCATCTTTGTATTGATAAACAATCAAAACCGCTGATGAGAGAAGCACACATCTCTAATGATCGATTAATCCAAACCCAGGATGAGAAAATCAACAAAAAGATTAGGAACAATATCAAAATCAGGGAGATTTCCCACGAAAATTACCAAAATCAGGGAAACTTACATGAAAGAATCTTGATAGAGAAAAAGGAGATGTGTAACCACTGAAAAACTGTGCAAGATAACTATTGTGGGGTTTATATAGTCGAACAGGATTGGTAAGAAGAAACAGTGGTGTTAATGGGTATCTTATGTTTTGGTAACGTATGAGCACTTGATTTGATTATTCAGGTTTGAATCAATGGGAATAATGGTGGTGCTTATTGGTAACAGATGAAAAGATGGAGCAAAATTAAACCCTGGCAGGCGTTACAGATGGAAATTAAGAGAGAAGAAGTAGAATTTGAGACGTTGGATGAGTGCGTAGAAGAAGGGGGAGAAAAATTCCCACTTAGCATTACACCCCGTAAGGATATTGTTTTCAGGCAGAATATCATTCCACCTATCACTCAGATCTGTGCAGGTTGGGAAGATATTGGTACCATCTGTTATGTCTGACCTTATCGGCCTCTTAATTAGATTACATTCAAGATAATAATTAAAGTAGGAAAATAAGTTCTTAACAGAAGTAAAGAGACGGTTGTATGTCGCTCCATCTCCCATATGCACCTTCTTGTTAAACTGTCTTCGCACCTCGTTGTCTGCTACCTCTATGGTTAGCTTCTTACATCTCCTCTGTTGTGCAGTCAGAAGAGCTGCTACGATCCCTACTGAGTGAACTTTTCCTGGGTCTCCAGCTCTGCAGAAGACTTTTCTTGTACCTGTGATGTCATTTTTATCATTAGTAACAATAAGGACCATGGTCGTTGTTCCTTCCTCCTTTTTGACGGAGGTAGTGATGTTGATGTGGCATTCCTGCTCTTGTATTTCCAGCTGAAGTTCGTTTCTCTGAGTTAAGGTCGGGTTTCTTACTAGGGTGAATTCTTTTTTTGATTTCTGTTGGGCAAGTACAAGGTTCCTAATTATTACCAAGGTGGATTGGGGGTTTGGTTTCTCTCCTTGGAAGGTTACTAGGCACCTCGATTTCCAAATTCCCCAACAGATTGTGGCACATAACTCTGGGTTCTCTATTTCTAAGTTGGTAACTGTGGTATGACCATTAAACTAAAATAAGAACCAGTTTTCTATGAACCCTTGAGTGATCATACTAGTGGGCTGGGTTATGCCCATCCCGAACCACACTGCTCTACTGAAACTACATTCCAGTAGCAAGTGCTGGGCAGTTTCATCGCAGATTCTGCACAGATTGCAGGTAGGAGAGATATCCTTGATTTTTTGATTAAGATTTTTGTTGACTAGAAGAATATCAGGCATCACTTTCCACATGAAATATTGAATTCTAAGAATTGTTTTTAAACCCCAGATTTTCCTCCAGGTTCGCGGATTAATTTGACAGGTGTCTTGATCACTCCGAAGATTAACCAGAAGGTTATAAACCTTTTTAACAGATATGCCTCCTTCACTATTTGTTAGCCAAACTAATTTGTCATTTTCAGTGTCCTTCTTGACTATGGGGATATGCCTAACATTTTCAGCAACTCTGGGATGGAATATTTGATTTATAAAATCAACATTCCATTCCGCAGAGGTACATGAAAACAACTCGTTTACATGGGTTAACGTGTTTTGGATCAGGGGGGGTGATGTCTTGATTAGAGATTTCATTTGGATAGCTTTTTGAATCCAGTTATGGTTCCAGATGTGGATTGACTCCCCATTTCCAATTCTCCAAGAAGCATTATCTTGTATGATTTTGAGTCCTTTCCAAAGACATTTCCATAGCCAAGAGCTTTTAGATTTTGGCTTGTCATTTTTTAAGAGCAAGGGCGAACCAAACTTAAAATACTTTGATTTCATTATTTTCCCCCAAAGGCAGTCTTGATTGTGAATAAGACGCCAGACCGCTTTTATGATCATTGTCAAGTTAAACTCAGCATATTGTTTGAAACCTAGCCCTCCTAGATCTTTAGTAAGACAGATGTTTGACCATTTTTTTGGACACAAACCATTTTCTTTTCCTTCCTTGTGCCCCCAAAAGAAATTTCGATTGAGAGCGTCCGTTTTCTTTGTGATGTTTTTTGGAATTACAAAGCATGTCATTTGATAAGTAGCCAAAGAATCAGACACATGTCTGATCATGACAAATTTTAGCGCCGGGTTTAGATTAATGCCTCTCCAACCTGGAAGTCTCCCTTTTAATTTTTCAAGAATTGGCTCAAAGCACTGGATTTTGGATCTATGGGTGAAGAGTGGCATACCCAGGTACTTGTCTTCAAGTTTAATTCTTCGTACTTTTATAATTTCAATTATCTCCCTTGCTTCCCGATTTCCTACACTTTTCCCAAAGAAAATACCCGATTTTTGGTAATTTATGAGTTGGCCAGAACCTATACTGAAAGATTCTAAAATTTTTATCAGATTTCTACATTCCTTTTTTGTGGCCTTAGCGAAAATAACGCAATCATCCGCAAAGAGAAGGTGGGCAATCGGAGGAGCTCCAACTGCTACCTTAATTCCATGGATTTTCCCGTCTTCTTCATCTTGTTTAATCACCCTAGACAGACCTTCCATACATAAAATGAAGAGGTACGGCGAAAGGGGGTCTCCCTGGCGCAGTCCTCTCGAAGGCTTGAAAAAAGGGGGTTGGGGAACCATTAATTAGAACCGCAGCAGTTGTGGTTCCTATAAATTGGGCCACTAGTTCACACCAATCATCCCCAAATCCTAATCTCTTCAGAGATTGAAGAATAAACTCCCATTCCACCCTGTCAAAAGCCTTAGACATATCAATTTTTAAACCCATATACCCAGTTTTAAGCTTTTTCTACTTCTCATAGTATGTATAATCTCATGGGAAATTATTACATTGTCCGAGATTTGTCTACCCGGAATGAAAGCGGACTGGAAAGGAGAGATTAGTCTGTCTAAAAGAGGCTTTAGTCTATTAGCTAAGATTTTTGAGATGATTTTATAGACCGTATTACACAAAGAAATAGGTCTAAAATCTCCCGGAAGAGAAGGAAATTTAATCTTTGGAATGAGAGTTATGAAGGTTGCATTTAGCTCTTTGAGAAGAGTTTTTGATTTGAAAAAGTCCTGAATGGTTTGGATGAGATCTATCTTAATTAAATTTCAATTTTTTTGAAAAAAGATTGCAGGGAAGCCGTCCGACCCAGGGGCTTTGTTTGGATGCATTCCAAACAAAACAAACTTTATCTCCTCTTCAAGAGGAAGAGACATTAATTTTGAGTTGTCCTCTTCAGCGATGCACCTAGGAATTAAGTTCAAGATATGATCTGGTATATGGTTTTTTTCAGAGGTGGCCATCTCAGCGAAGTGAGAGAACAAAGTGTTGGAAATGTCATTTCTGTCTTGACACCACTCCCCATTCTTGTCTTTTAGGGTATTGATCCTAAGACGACGGTAGTTTTGTTTAGCCGATATGTGGAAGAAACTTGTGTTTCTATCCCCCAGTTTTATAGAATTTTCAGTGGCCTTAAGTTTCCAGATTGCTTCCTCAAAGTTACACCATTTTTCAAGCTCAGAGTTTAGATGGATCGGGGTGTTCGAGTTATCTGGGAGATTTCTAACACTTTTTGCATTTTCTATAGCTTTTGTTGTTTTCTTTATGTGATGTTGTATATTTCCAAAGTAGTCTCTATTCCATTTTTTTATGAGAAGTTTTACATTTTTTAGTCTGGAAACCAGGCTGAAAGCCGATGAGCCCTGGATTTCAATCCTCCAAGCTTCCTCGATCACATCCAAGCAAGAAGGGTCTTCTAGGAAAAAGCCAAAGAATTTAAAAGGTTTTGCGACATCTTTCCAGATTGGAGAGGTTTTCAGCAAGATGGGCGAGTGATCCGAAGCAATGGGGGGAAGATGATGGAGGCTAGTGGAAGGGAAACTGTTAAGCCAAAGTTCATTTGCAAGAGATCTATCAAGCCTAGCTTCAATAAAATCTCTACCTTTTCTCTTATTAGACCATGTGAAGGGGTACCCTACGAAACCCAAATCTATGAGTTTGGCCGAATTTAACGGATTGTTAAAGAAAAAGCTTTCATTATGATTTATTGGGCTTCCTCCTTTCTTTTCCTCTTTACCTAAAATGAAGTTCAAATCCCCTATGACTAGCCAAGGCAAGTCAACATCTTTCGCCAATTCTTGAAAGTAATTCCAAGAGTTTAACTTTTGTTTTCTATTAGGATTTCCATAAACACAGGACAACATCCATTGCATGGATGTGCTGACATCAAAGATAATGGCATCAATTTGGGAATCAGAAACATTTAGAATTTCATCATTAATGTTGGCATTCCAAGCTAGGAACAAGCCACCAGCAGTCCCAATGACTCCTTTAGGCTCAAGATCCACAGACTCAGAGAATTTTAGCTGATTTATAATTTTATTCACAATTTCTTTTGGTTGCTTGGTTTCAGTGAAAAAGAGGATGTCTGGATGACATTCTTTCACTAGGTCATGGAGGTGGGTTTTGGTGAAAGGTTTTCCTAGTCCTTGAGTATTCTAGGATAAAACGTTTAGATACATTTGGAGGGCTTTTGTTCTTTTTCTATTGTTGAGTTTAGGGTTACTGAACAATCTGGGGGAAAGTGGCAACTTGGTTTGTATAAACCTAAGATTCTTGCATTCAGCAAAAGCTTCCAATCTAAATTTTTTTACACAGGAGTGTGCAATAATAACCGAACTCTCATGCACATATGAAGAAATGTAATCCAGCTCCCAGGTGGGGCTAATTTCTAAGGTGAAAAGCCAATACTTAGTAATGTTATTTTGAGCATAAAAGACTATGTATCCACATCACGCTAAGGGTTCACATCCTACAAGTAATTCCTTCACTGAGAAATGCCAATCAGTTTCACAATTTCTTGAAAATATTTGGTCTTTTATCAATACATGTAAGCAGCAAAAGATCATACATGGGGGGTTGGGTTTCATAAAAATTGTGGTGCAGACAAATATGGAAGGAATCAAACTTGGAAAAATTGGGGAAATGTAAATGGTTAAGAGCTATTGAGAGTACCTGATTCTCCCCTTCAGAGGCAGCATCACCACCAATGTTTGGGATGTCCTGGGTGACCTTGTTTTCCATATTAGTGGCTCCTTTTCCTTAACCATTTGCTCCAGCCGATGTGTCGGTATCACCAGTTGGCACCACTGGATTCCCGTTAGCAGGTGGAAGAGAGGTTGGTTTAGGAGGTTGTGGGTGGTTGTGTTCAGGCCATGGAACAACATTGAAAGGGGCAGAGATAACTAGAGGTGGGACAAAAATATATTTTTGGTTCTGGTTGTTGCCAATAAAGGTTGAAACGACACTGTTTTCTGAGATCCTTTGGGTATTAAAGGAGAAAAGAGGGTGTTGAGTTGCCGTGTCGCTTTGGGTGCAGTTCATCGACGGTTTGCCAAAATATTGATGAGGGGAATTAAACATTCGATTGGTTGTTGCTTCTCCATTTTTGATTTGGTTTTCCCTTTCCCAGCTGCCTTTTTCTTCTGAGTCTTTTGTGTTCCCATCAAGCTTTGGATGTTCTTCCTTAGAATGACAGCCTCTAAACGGTTCTTTCTCGCCTTTGTAAAATTTGATTTTCCTTTTCCCGCTTGTACTTTAGCTGGTCTCTTCATCTGGTTTATAACCACTCCTCTGGAGTTTATGACCGAGATCTGATTTGTGATTTCTTCCGAGACCAGTAGGGGAGATTTGTTTAGATCCATTCCATACCCTGACAATTGCATTTCTTCCTCTCTCAGCATTTGGAGGAGTTTTCCTTTGTTTAATTGAAGTTTCACTCCTCTTTCTATCGGCTTCATGGGATTTGGCATCTTAAGAATATCTTTTGATTTTTGTGATTGCCCTTCAGACTGTAGCCTCTGCTTAAGCTCTTCGTATTCCTCCTCCGGAGTCATAACCTCTTTGCCTTTGATGTTGTGTGAACTTAACTCCGCCGGTTGGTCATCTCTTATAGCTAAACAATTTGATATAGGCACCATTAGAGGTGGCCCATGTGCAGCGGATAACACAATCTGGTTGTTTTCTGCACTGCTCACTTCATAGGGTACTGCAAAATTTTCTTCTGGGGCCCAAAACATATTCTGAGCTGTCGGTGGTTCATGAAGGAAATTGAAAGAACCATTTGTAATATCACTTTCTTCGATTGGTATGTCCCACCTCTGGAACTTGTTCGATGGATTTTCTATGTTGTCCTCCCAAAGACGTTTGGAGGAGTGTGAACTGCTCATAGATGCGACACTCATTTGGGGGCTTATATAAGCACTGTTCATATCTGCATCTGAGATAGACATGCTGAAACCCGGTGGTACTGGAGGTGCAACCAAATTTTGAGGAGTGATGAGATCAGTGTTTATCAAATCCATTGCATCGAAAACTCTCTGTGGAGCATTCTGTGATGATGTCGATCCCGAAGCTCCAAGATCAAAGTTATGTCGTTGGTCATTTACACAGTACCTCCTCTTGTTCAGGATCAAGCAGAATATTTGGGAAATCATCATTGCTTTGTGGTCTACATGTTTCTCTTGGATGGTTTATTATTCGGCAGATTTTGCAGAAAGACCTTGGGAGTAGCTCATAGTACAGCATGACATCTAGGTAATCTTGTTCTCCCAGAATAAGTTGAAAAGTTTGATCGAACCTTTCATTGAGATCTATTTGGACTAGGCATCTTATGAATGGTCGAGCATGGTTACAGTCTTGAGGAAGTTCCTTTTTTATGAAAGTTCATATCTGGTTTGCTATCATTTCTGGTATGCCTTCACCGAAGAACTCTACAGGCAGATTTAAGTAGCTAACCCATATATTTACCAGAGTCATATTGATCAGCGACGGTGGGATTGCAAACTGATAGGCCTTGACCACAAGTAACCATGCATCATACTTTGTTGGTGAGTAACAAATTGCTCTTTGTACATCCGCACGAGATTGAAGCTCGATAGTGAATTTGTTTGTTTTAGTTGAGCCGCTAACCAGGGTCGCAATCGGTTGGTAAGCTAGAACCCATAGGAATTGTAGCATTTCCATCATTTTCTTGATATTGAGTTTGAAAGGACAGAAGATCCTTGCAATAACCATACAGTCCGTATTGTTTCTGCATTTCGCTACAGTTGCGGAGTTTAGGACTAGAGAACGAGAGATTGAGAGTTGGGTGTTCATTCTGTCAATGATATCTGATTCACGACAGGTATTTGATGTTTCTGAGGAGAGGTTGTTCATGTCGGATTTGTTCAGGCAGACTGAACGATGAGTAGTTTTTTTTTAAAATATGGAAGAGTTTTGCGCACAGTTTAGCCATGAGTTCAAATAACCACAGTCTAACTAACCACCTTTTAATTTTCCGAGCTACTATGTTCTCAGTAAATACGGTTGTTGAGTTCATTAAAAATTGATAGGATTTTTTACTGTGGTTCATGATAACCAACAGAAGAGAGGAAAACGCGGGGGTGAAGGGATAAGATAAGGATATGGAGGGAATAACAGAGGTAGGAGAGCGACATGACGAGAGAGAAGAAAGGGAGACAGGCTCAGACAGACAAAGAGAGGGGAATTTAAGAAGGGTATTAATGATAGAAAGATAAGGGGCAGGGAGGGCTAACCACAAAGGAGAGCGAGGGATCATGGTGCCAATAGTAATACCTGAAAAACACCAGAGTAAATTTAGATAAAAAGCAACTCAAAATTTTAAAACATTACCTTCAAAGTCACTCCGGTGATGGATGCTACCAGAGAGAATCAAGTCGGAAAATTTAGCTCATAATCAAGGGAGGGAGAAGCTGGTTCTAAAAGGTTTAAAGATAGAGGATTCGTGAAAGGGATTTTGGTTTCTGAAGGGGATTTACTTAAAATACTTGGGTGACGTTAGGATGACGGTAGTGAGTGTCTCTCTCTCCTTCGCTTTTCTGCATTTTGAGAGCAATGAAAGTCGTTCATCTCATAGAAAACACTTTTCAAAGCCGTCGGATTGGACTAAAACCATTTTTTTTTTTGTAAGATAGATAAGATATCAACAAAGTTTCTCTTTTTCTACTTTTTTTTTTGTTGTAAGTTAAGTGCATTCAAAAGACTAACTTGGGGAGTTAGTAACCCTTACATCAAGATGAGTAGAGCCATCGAATGTTGGGCTGGTAGTTTCAACCCTAACATTAGATTTATCTACTTCTAGAGCATAATTAATACAAGAGGGAGGTTCACTCCTCCAATTGATGGTATGTCTAAAAGATTTGGCTTCCTTAGCCAATATATCTGCCACATTGTTTGCAAAATTTTTAACAGAGTTTAAATTCTCTTTTAACTTCTTCCATGATGGCTTGGTTCTGCCATTCAATTTGAGACTCTCTCCCATTCAGATAGTCAATGAGGTTTTTGCAATCACCTTCCACCAAAAAATTGGACAATCCTTGTTCTACTACCCATTTAGCTCCCTGCAACAGTCCTATTGCTTCCGCTTCTTCAGAGGTAGGCGCTGTGAATGGTCCTGCTCTGCCTTGCTCGAATTCTCCTGCATCATTCCTTAGAATTAAAGAAAAACCTGCATACATATTCACTGAAATCCAGGCTGCATCTGTGCTAAGTTTCAGTTGTGCTTTCTTAGGAGGGGACCAAGTAGGAATCGTTGGTTTGTCATTTGATACCTGCTTAGTTGAATTATTGCCCTTAAACCAGAATTCTACAAATCTTTGAATTTCTAAACCTACTTTAGCACTAGATTGCTGAGTGTTTTCAAAGACTCTGTTGCATCTTTCTTTCCATATAAACCAAGCTTTAGTTAGTATTAGTTCTATAGAAATAGTTGGGTTTATTTTTCCTAGCCATTCTTTGCAAATATCCAGAAAAGATGTTGATATGTCAAAACAAGGCTCAACATGACTTGGCTCTGTAGCCCAGACTGACTTGGCAAAAGGACAGAAAAGTAAAAGGTGTTTTATGGTTTCAGCTTCATTACATCCAAAAGAACGATTTGGATGTACATCCTCCATGAATTTAGACAGTTTCAAATTTGTGTAAAGTGCATCATGTAAACATTTCCATGCAAAAATTTTAATTCTCTCAGACATATCTAGGTTCCATAACTTTTTCCAAAAGGAGTCTGGTTGATCTAAGTTATAGTGATTCACAGTTCTTTCATTAAGCTTATTGTACATTGATTTGACAGTAAAAATACCAGACTTGGTTAGGAGCCATCTCAGGGTATCAGGTTTTCCTCTAGCTATTCTAATGTTAGTGTCTTCTCAGCTATGTGTTTAGGAAACATTGCAAGAATTAAAATTGAATTCCACTTCTCAGTGATTGGATCTATCAGATCCTTCACAAGTGTTAAGTGAGAGTTAGCAGCTGTCTTAAAGCTACATATATTGTTTTCTACATTAGGGATCCATCTATCATCCCAGATGTTGGTACTGTTGTCATCGCCTATTTCCCATATGCTATTTTGTTCCACAAGTTGTATACCTTTACTTATGCATTTCCAAATCCAGGAACTAGTTGTTGGAGTTTTTTCCTTGAAAGAAAAAGAGTTTCTAAAATATCTAGGCTTTAATTGTGACACCCATAAGGCCTTTGGTTCTGTCAAAAGTCTCCAAGCTAGTTTTGTAATCATAGCTAAGTTAAAATTATGGGCATTTCTGAATCCTAAGCCTCATTTATGTTTGGGTTTACAAAGACAAGAATATGATTTAGGGTAATATCCCTTATAATCTGTTTCTTTACCCCACCAGAAGTCTCTTTATAAAGCATCAATTTTATTAGTAATTTTCTTTGGCAAAATGAAACAACTCATTTGAAAACTGGCCATACTTGCTAAAGCTGCCTTATTAAGCACCAGTTTGCTTGGTTGCGCAAGAATTTTGCCCATCCAGATTTGTATTTTGTGTTCCATCATTTCCACCAATCCCTCAAAGAGTTTTATTTTTTCCTTGGTAATGAACATGGGAGTGCCTAAGTAAGAGTCTAGAGGGTTTATTTTTTTTGATTTTTAGTAACTTGCTAATCATTCTTTGGTGTTTTGGTTGGACTTTTTTACTAAAGAATATTCCTGATTTGTCAAAATTAATTGTCTTGATGCTTTGCCAAAAGATTCAATTAGAGCTAGAATATTGTGGCATTCTCTTAAGTCAGCTCTAATGAATAGAAGGCAATCATCAGCAAAAAAAAGATGGGAAATAGGGCTATTCTTAGGTGTGATTTTGATACCATTTATTAACTTCTCTTCTTCACCAGATAAGAGCATTCTAGAGAAAATCTCCATGCAGATAATGAACAAATAAGGTGATAGGGGATCCCCTTGCCTAAGGCCCCTAGAAGGTTTGAAATATTCTCCCGGGTTTCCATTGAGTAAGACAGCAATGGAAGAAGTAGAAATGCATTGGTGAATGAGATTACAAAATCTATTATCAAATCCAAAAGCTTTCATTGAAGAAATTAGAAAATCCCAATCTACTCTATTGAAAGCCTTGGACATGTCAATCTGGATTCCCATTCCAGCATGTTTAACTTTGTTTTTCTTAAAGGAGTGTATTATCTCTTGAGCAATAATAATATTGTCAGAGATTTGCCTTTTGGAAAGGAAAGTAGCTTGGAAAGGGGAGATTAATGCATTAAGTAAAGGCTTCATCCTATTAGTTAGTATTTTAGCAATGATTTTATAAATTGTGTTACAGAGGCCAATTGGTCGAAAACCACTGGGATCTTTAGGGTGTCTTCTTTCGGGGATTAAGAAGAGAAATGTTTTATTGAATTCAGGATGAAGAACACCTGTTTCAAAGAAGTATTGGATAGAAGAGACTACTTGTTCCCCTATAATTTCCCAATTCAATTTAAAGAAACTGGCTGGGAAACCGTCATGGACAGGGGATTTGTTTGGTTTAAGTTGTTTAACAACTTGCCAAATTTTCTCAGCAGAAGGGATGGAGTTAAGGATAACATTCTCTTCAGAGGAGATACATGGTTGAATATTTTGGAAAAGTAAGGGATTATGGGGTGGAGATGGGGAAGGAGCTGAGAAGAGCTGTAGGAAGAATCTGACAGAGTTTCTTGAATTTCATCTCTTTTAAAAGTTATTTCATTATCCTTTCTCTGAAGGCATTCAGTATTATTCAGTTTTCTTCTTTTTAGTGTCTTAGTATGAAAAAAATTAGTATTTTTCTCGCCAAGTTGAACCATGTTATCTCTAGATTGTTGTTTTTCTATGGCTTCTTGAGATGCATAAAGGTTTTCTAATTGGGTAAGTTTATCCTTAATTTTCTCTTCCTTTTTGTACACAAAGCTAGACTTATTCAGATTATCAATATGTGTCAGTAATCCTTTTATTTGCTTAGAGGGGAGTCCAAAAATGTTTTTTCTCCAAAAGTCTAAGTTGGTTTGAACAGTTTGGAGATTCAAGATCGGAGAAATAGTAGGATTTTCTTTAATAACATGGTTCCAAGATTCTCTAATAGTTTGGACACAGGAGTTCTCTTTTTGCCAAGTATCATAAAACTTGAAGGTAAAAGATATTTTGGTATGAGTGTTGTCTAAGTTTAGAGCTATAGGGCAGTGATCAGAACCAACTGCCACTAAATGGGATAATTCATCATTTTGGAATATATTATTCCATTCTAAGTTAGCTGCAACTCTATCTAGTCTCTCTTGAATATTAGCCGCCTTCTCCCCGTGATTGTTCCAAGTATATTCATAGCCTTTAAATCCTAAGTCAGAAAGGCCAGCTTTTGATAAGATATTGTGATAGTATTCACTATCAGATTTCTTAAAGGGTAAACCCCCTAATTTCTCTTCTTGACTAAAGATCATATCGAGGTCTCCTAGTAGGACCCAAGGCATAGAGTTTAAATCTACCTGTTTGGCAATATCAGAGAGGAAATCCCATGTTACATTTCTAACTGAAGGATAAGGGCTACCATAAAAACAGGTTAAAAGCCATTTTTTAGTCTCAGCATTAGTTTGTACCAGAATATTGATCATGTTTAAGTTCCAATGAACAATTTCGAATGAGAAACCATCAACCCAACCCAAGGCTAATCCACCAGCTAATCCTACTAGATATATATATGTGTATTGGGGTACTCTTTTAAAAGGTTTTTAACTAGATGCCTCTTGGACTTAGTTTCAGATAAGAAGAGGATTTCAGGTTTATCATTGCTAATTAATTGATTTAGGTGATTTTGTGTAAAAGGGTTACCGCACCCTTGGACATTCCAAGCTATTATTTTCATGGTATAAGTTGGGTCAGCAGGACTAAATAGTTTATGCTTAAGAATAAACTAAATTAACAAGTTATGAAGGTTATAATATCAAGCTAAAGCAGTAAGCAATGAAAGTAATAGAAGTTAAGCGAAAATTCAGAGGATTTAGGGTTACCTGGATTTCGACCTTTTGTTCAGATGGGGAATCTAGTATGAAAGGGACTGGTAAATAGTCATTTGTTGCTTGATTATGCTCTTTCAAATTTGATCCATATTGATTGAATGTAGACAAATTATCAGTATTAGAGACCAAAATTCGAAGCTCTCCTGAAGAGGAAGAAGAAGGGAAATCCGGTACAGATAATATGAATGCAGATTTAGGTTGAGTTATGGGAGATGCAAATGATGAATGAAATGAATGAGTATTTGGATTAAGTGGGCTAACATGAGATGCTACAATGGAGGATGCAATGGACTCAGCAGAAGAAGGATAAGAAATATTTTCTTGGGCGTCTTCAAAAGGAGGGGTCGAGAAAGACAATCTTTTGTTAACTAGAAGTGGTGCTGGTTCTGGCCTAGAAGTCTCCGGGATAGCTGTATCCCGCTTTATCTCAATTTCTTGGATCGAGTTAGATTGGAACTGTTCCATAGAGTTAATGACTCGGCGAGTTTCCGAGTTACCCGATTCATCAGAGTCAGCTCTTGATCCATGCAACGGAATGAAGTTTTCCGGCAAGTTGAAAGGGAAAGTTCTCTTTCCTAGGATAGAGCTGGAGGCTAACGGCGTTTCTTCTTCTTCATAAGTTACCGGACCTAGCACTTCATAGTTACGATTCTGAATTGGTTGGAACATATGAGGTTCAACAATGGGATGTTCTTCTCTATAAAGTTCGTAAAGAGTTTATCTGTTACCAGGAATGTTAAAAAACTGCTCTACTGATCCCATGTTTCCATGAACATCAGCATTATCTTGAGGGTTCCATATTTGGATAGGCGTGTTATCTAAACAAAATATATCGTCAGCCGGTCCTAGAGATGGCATATAAATGTCGTAAATATCCTCTAAAGGTCTATGCTGAAGGATGGCGCACTGATTAATCTTATGACCAAAACGGAAGCAGTGAGAACAAAATTTGGAAGGCAGGTTGAGATAGGTGAAAGAAATCTCTCTAACAGGGTACTGATCCACCTTAACAAGAAGCTTTATAACTAACGGTTTTTCTATATTAACCCAGACTAAAACTCTTGGTTCACATTCGAAGCTCCCCTTTTCTACTCTACTAACCGTACCTAGTTTACTGGCTATTAAACCAATACGTTCGCCTGCTCTATGTTCGTGTTTTGTGTTAGAAATGCAGGCCCAAAGGGGATTTCCTTCACAGCTTCAGTTGATATTTGCATACCATGGAATGCCGATCTTGCTGAAAGCACATTACCATAAGGATACCAAGGGCCGTTTAATGCAATCCCGGATCGAAATAAATTGAGATCTTTTAATTAAGGTTTTTAGTTTTATATGCTTTTAATTTCCAGCAATTAAATGCATATCTTTAGAAAATAAAAATTGGTAATGTGCATTTATTGCATATCTTTGAGAATATTCGGTTTTGTAAATTCCTTGGTGTCCAAACTTCCTTGGTCTATAAATATTGAAGTTTGCATTTCTAGCAAACTAATCCTCAGAGCCAGCAAAACTACCTTGTTGTGTTGTTACTGGTGGAGCCGCCTATTCAGAGAGGAAAGTACCCTAATTCGGCGAAATCTCTTACGACCGCTCTTTTTAAAGACTTCTTTGAGATTGGGAAGCTCTACGAGTACCGTTGGTGGGAAACTAGATAATTGCAGTTTATTATTAGTTTTCGATTGATTTGATTGACTAACGGTTGTTGAACTTTGATTGCACCTAGTTTTTTTATGATTGAGAATCTTCTCTTCTGATATAAGATTCACTCAAACTAGATCGAAATTTTGACGGGGATCTTTAGATTGTTTTTAGTTCTAAAGACGTCTTGTGATAATCCATTGTTAACAGACTCCGTTCTGTGTGTGATTAATCACAAGAGATTCAAGTTGATTGTGTGCAGGTGTTTATTGAAGATCTAAATGATCCCCAGCCGATCAAGTTTGTGCACAACTAAAAATACAAAACTAAAAATGAAAGAATACAAAACTAAAAATGAACTAAACAAACCAAAATATGATACAACACATTTTTCTTGTCTTTTTTTTTTTCTTTTTTTTTCCTGTTTTTTTTTTATATAAGACAAGAAAAATAAAAAAAATACAAAATCAAAACAAAACAAAATAATAAAACTAATAATGGACCTAACAATATTTCCTATTGTCTTTTTGTTTTTTTGTTTTTTTTTTTTTTTTTTTAAAGTAAAAATATCATTCATCATCAACAGAAAGGAATTTACGAATTGGATGGGAGTCTCGCAACAAGCTGAGCTCCAATCCCTTTTTGAATGACAACACCTAATCTATGGAAAAGGAATTCTCCAACTTTGACATTCGCATCATGACTGGCCATGTAATTACGTAATCTCTTCAGAAAATCTATCGTACCGCTGCCCAATTCCCCTAAGGTGGTGAAAGCAAGAACACCAAAACCAAACCCCTGAGCTGAGCACTTTTTGAGATATTTAGCATTTTTATTGGCCACAGCTTTAGCAATCGCTTGCCCTGGGGAAAAAGATGATACACCTTTACCTGTGAGAGGAGAAATACCTGTTACGTCCAAACACACATTATGTCCATTAACCCAATTATAAACTAGTATATCAGCGGGTCTCAACGCCGAGCCATCATCGGATGTTAGCCCTAAGCCTACTTCCTTCCTGGCTGGGACTCCTGCACGATAACACATATCCACAAAAGTGTCACGAATAAGGTCATGACGGAATTTGAGACCAATCCCTTTAGTGCAGTGTAAAACATGATCCCCATAAATATCCATCTCCCATCCACATGCAGAATATACATCACCCACCTCAAAAAGGGGGATACCCAATCTATAGCGCACAACTGATCGAAACTGCCTAGGACCAATATGTTGGTTCAGTCCATCAATGGGTATAGCCAAAAAATAATCTTGAGCGTGCTTAGTCTTGTTGCATTGCAGCAAAACTGTATCACGTGCAGACATAACAAAGTTAGTGGGGAGTTTCTTCATCACTGAATCAAAGTATTTAATCGCCAGGGAATTCATAGAAAGGGGGGCGATCTCATCAATGCTAAGTGGTGAGTCTACAATATCACATACCTGGTTATACGCACTAAAAGCACGGCCAAGACTAGGGCTCAAACCATCCACATAGGAATGCCGCAAGATGTTGCGTTGTTGAGAAACTGTCTGTGTACAAGATGCCATATAACAATATTGCATCATTTCCTTCATGGTATAAACCCCCATCCCCCCGTGCTTGATAGGAAGGGTAACAATTCTCTGTTGAAGCAACCCAAAACCAGGCCCATCACCTATAAGAAGTTTCCGTAAGTATTCGAACAAGTTCTCATCATACAACGGCTGTGCATCAGACAAGTATTCAGGCTTAGTCGTGCGCATAAAAAAGTAAAGTCTAGAGACTCCACTGCAGTTTCGTAAGAGTAATAACTCACACTGTGGATCTTCCAGCTTCTTAATAGCTTCCATCAGACCCAAAGTCTTATGCACCCTATTAACAACCAGGTCCTTGCAAAATTATGGATCTGAACTAACCGAGCCACCAAGTAACTTCACACCTTTTGCTGGTCTACTGATCCCATCGGGAAATACCTCTGGAGCTAAACCCCTAGCATCAACAACAGGCCAGTAAATCTCCGTCTAAGATATATTAAGGTGCAAACCAAGAAAAGGGCCATGTTGTTGAATTATTTGTAGGGCTTTAGAGACCATCATAGTATCACCAATCAGCATACCGTCGTCAAGATACCAGGCTTGAAGCTCCAAAGTACATTGCTCAGCAATTTTGTGAACAAGGGGGTGGAGTGTTAGAGCGAATAGGAGGGGTCCAAGGGGATCACCCTGTTGTACACCCTGCGCCGAGAATAAAGTATGACCCAAATAGTAAAGATGTGCAGGATTGGAGTAGCAAAACTCCACCCAGTAAGCAATAGAGGGGCACCGTAATCTAACTTCCCTAAGCATTGCAGACCTGTCGACTAGGTTGAAAGCATTAGAGAAATCCACCATTAGCATCGTACGCGAATCGGTCTCGCCATACACTTCCAACAAACGATTAGCCGAGTGAAGAATAGATTCACCACCGCACTGCACACCAACACCAAACTGATAGTCGCTTAAATAGGCTTCCATTTCTTTCCCCACATGAGTGGCTGCAACTTTAGATACCAATCTCCTCCAAAACATTGCCTACGGCTATAGGGCGTAAACCTCCACCTGGTTTTAACAAAGGTGTGAGTGGTGCAGACGCAAAGAACACTCCCAACTCTGGTGGGCAGTTGCCAGCCAGCCAAATATTTACAATTTCTGTTATAGAGGATACCAGCTCGTCTGCCACAGCCGCTGCTGCTCCACTAAGTGCGTCAATCAGATGTTGAGCACGTAACCCGTCTCTTCCACAAGAAGTACCCTTTGGGAAACTTCAAATCCTCCACAAAACTAAATCATTAGTGGCCGTAAGAGCAGATTGGGTGAGGGGAATGGAGGGCGTTACTGGTGGTCTGGCAGGTGGATGTTTGCTTCGTAACTCAGTCAAAGTAGCAACGTTGGTGTAGGATCAGAATATCGCAACACCAACACCTCTGCGAAATTCATAAACGTTACGTAGCAAAGTCGTCGCAGACGAATAAAATAAATGACGCGATGGATGACGACAGCCAGAACACGAGAAAGGTGTGAAGACCTAGCGAGATCTAGGAGTGTCGCGAGATTATGCATTTGTACACTTGCGACACTTCGCAAATCGTTCCCGAAAATAAAGGACAGCTTAGCTGTCATCCATTATGTAATGCCCTATATAAAGAGCCGAATAGGCCTATTGTGAGAGAGATCTTTTTTCGAGTGTTGAGCAAGTCATTAAGAGAGAGAAAGTTTATAGTGATTGTATTTTCTTTAGCTCTTTTCCATTTTATTTTGTAAACATTCAAGAAATTAATCAACAAAAATTATAATTTTTCATCTTCAATGGATTGATTGTGTGGATTCTTGTGAGGGGTGTAGTGTAGGATTTCCTGCAACTACATATTGGCGCAAGAAACAGGGGAGAGAGTGAAGATTGACATCGTGATTTGAAAGAATTTGGAGTAATAGGGAAGGAATTTCATATAATTTTCAACAATTTACTGAAATTGAGAAATGGCTAGAAGAAGATATGCATCAGAACAACCAACAACTGTTAGAAGGAGTAAGAGACTTGCTGGAGAAGGGAGAAATGAAATGGGGGAATCCTCAAGAATGAACACAAGGAATAATGAAGAAAATCAAATTCAATCACCAATTCAACCAGTAGCGAATAGAACTGTGGATTATGATAGAGTAAGCGTGCATACTTGGAGATCAGACTCTGTGGATGAAAGGGGAGAAGAACAGCAATTGATAAATAATGGACAAGAGGAGAGAGACCGAGAAGTGATTAGAGAAATAATTCATGGAAATGAAGAGGTCGCAGCATTAGAGATATTGAGACAAACAATACATGAAGAAAGGCGATTAGAAGCAGAGGAACGTGCAAATTTGACAAGGCAAAATCATGAGTTGAGGATGGAAAATATGAGATTACAAAACAGAAGGCCGAGAAACACTACAAGGTCAAGCTCAAGATCAGTTAGAGAGGAAATAAGGAGAACTTTACTTATAGAAAATGCTAATGAAGAAAATCGAGAGGAAGTGCAAAATCCAGGCGAAGAACGTTGCGAGAGAAGAGAAATAATGGAAGATCGTTATATCCCACGTCCCGAAACTCTTCAAAATGGGCGAAATGATGGAAATCAAGGAAATAGGCAGCTTCAGGGGCGGAATAATCCAAGTGATGAAGAAAATCAGGAAGAAGGAAGAAGAATATTGCATGGGAGAGAAACGCAGAGGAAGAAAAAAGACATTGAAGATGAAATTGAAAGACACTATGTTGAGCAAGCACGTCTAGCTTGCGAAAGAGAAAGATTGAGAACAGAAATGGAAGAACATGAGTTACAAGAGGCAATTCGCCAGAATAATCATGATAATAGAGAAAGAAGGAGAGAACAAAATCGCAACAATGGTAACATCAATCAAGAGTATGAAAGAGTACAAAGGAGAATCGAAAGGAAGCAAAGAAGAGAAAATAATAGATATAACGGTGTGCGAATTCAAGAGAGGAATGAAAGAGAAGACCGCAGAGAAAGACAAGAAGAGAATGATGAACAAGAAATTCAAAACAGACATGAACGCAAAAGAAGAGAGGCGGAGTTAAAAAGACCAATGGAGCCAAATTCTAGTGTAAATGAACAAATTCTGAGAGAATTGGCGGAAATGAGAGGAATGTTAAATAATAAAATGGGAGGAGGTAAGAGACAATTGGATGAAGCCATAGAAGAAGCTGCGAAGACTCCATTAACACAAGAAGTACAATTAGGAGGAATACCCCAAAGTGCAACTTACCTACGTAAACAACCATTTTCGATGGAAAAACTTGTGCGATACAACATATCAAAGCTTATGTGAGATGTATGTTACAATGGGAGAACCATGATGCTATATTGTGCAAATATTTTGCATCAAGTTTGACAGGAGAAGCTTTGAAATGGTTTGAAGGATTACCGAGGAATACAATAACATCTTTCAATCATTTGCAGGCTATATTTTTAGGGGCATACATAAGTAATAACTCCTCGCGACCTGGTATTGAAGATGTATTTGGGTTAAAACAAAGGGTTGGTGAAAGTTTGAAGCATCTAAGAGTGAGATGGAAGACAATGTGCAGTGATATGGCTGGTCGTGTGGATGAGAGATATCTCATTCTATCATTCATTAATGCTATGTTCGCAACCAATCTGCTATATATTCAAATTTTTAGAATCAAGAATACAATCACAATGACTGAGTTGCGAGAACTTCAAGAGGAGTACATTGCTCTAGAGGAAAAGCAAAACGAGATGGAATCATACCCCATTGCGAACACAAGTTCAAAAGCTGCAAATGCAAGCTTGTTACCTAAACTAATAAACACAGTGGCGAGCACCTCGCATGGTCAACAAGAAATGATAACAGATGATGGTCAGCGAAAGTTGGTAGCCATGGGGAGTCGTGATCCGGAGGAATTTGAGAGAGAGAGAAACTTCTATAACCGTGGAGGAAATAACAAAATTCAAAGACTTGATCATCCGCAAGAAACTTATGGAAGTCAGAGGCAGAGTTATCATAGAGGACAGCGAAGTCACGGGGTAGTCTGGGAAGAGATCAAGATTCCACCATTGAATGCTAGTGTGGAAAAAATATGGGAAGCTATAATCTTAATGGAAAATATACCTGCACCATGGAACATGGGAAGTGAGCCACCTCCGAGTGACAGAAGTCATGAATTTTGTTCTTATCACCATTTTCATGGAAACTCTACAAACGATTGTAGAAATGTGAAAAGAATCATCCTCAGAATGATAGACCAAGGGAAACTAAATCAATTTCTAAAAAATCAACCTCAATCTCAACCATTACCACCACCGCTTTAAATTCACTGGAGAGCAAACACAACAAAAGGAGGAGAAACGTTTGTGATAGAAGTTGGAGCGAAAGCCAAGAATTTGTCTTGCAACTCTATTGTACATTCGTACAGGACAGAGAAGATTTTCATGATAGTGTTATCGTAGGGTTTTCGCAAGAGATGCTGATAATAGAGAAATAATGAACATCGCGAAGACATCGCCACTAAAGGAATGGCAAAAGCAGATTATTTCTTTTACCGCAGAAGAAGTACCTGAGGGTGGAGAGATGCATGACAACCCATTAGTGGTAAGATTGGAGATTAACCCAAAACCTATTGATGATGAAGATGATGAGGCAGAAAATTCATGGGCAATCAATAGAATCTTAATCGATACTGGAAGCTCTGTAAATATCCTCTTTTATCATACTTACAAAACTATGGGAGGGAAGGACGAAGATCTAATACCTTCAACTTATAAGATCTATGGTTTCAACGGTACTGCCAACAAGCCTAAAGGAGAAGCTCATATGCGAATACCGCTGAAAGGATTATCAACTGAAATTTTTTTCTGCATAGTTGATGTGGAATCTCGCTATAACGCATTGATTGGGCGACCTTGGTTACATGAGATTTTGGGTGTAGCATCGACTTATCACCAGTGCATCAATTTTCCTCATCCCACTGGTGTCGGAGTCATAATAGGAGATTGGGTTGAGGGACATAAGTGCTATGAAGTTGATGTGGAATCTTGCGAGAAAAGAGCTGCTCAGAAGAAGAACTGGAATCAAAACATCAAAAATGAACAAAGAAGGGAAAGACTAATGGTGGACGCAATAGAGGTAAGAGAAGAAAGTACGTTGCGAAACCAATGCCTGAAGAAAGTTGGAAGTTGCGATGATTTCGCAAAAGGGAAGGCAGTATTAGGAAATTTGAATAATGAAGAAGCAGAGAGCAACATAAGTAAGAGGCGAAAGGAGTGAATTATTGATTCTAGACTTGCGAAGGTTGTAAAAAAAAAAAAAAAAAAAAAATTAACTTTTGAATGATAAAGACAGGCTGAAGATGCAAAGATTATGATAATCGAAAAAAGAATACGCGAAACTTTCGTAGAGATTTGAGTGATAAAGACTATAATTCTCGCAGAAATGATGACAAGAAACAATCCAAAAAACAATGACATATCAGAATGGGACGAACCTGCTATGGCGTACACCCTAGTTCGCGAATCAAAATTTCGTAAGAGGCAAATGTAAGACCTAAAGTGCGTCATAAAAGGGGGTATCTGTTAACATAGCTCGGGGAAAAGGTTACACCGCCCGGAACTGGGTCATGGAGATTTGGGGTCAATAAAGCCCATCCAGGAGAGATACCTTGGATTTCCAACTATATATATAAGGTTATACCTGGTTGGACGACCGAGGGTCTCTTCTAAGGAGTCGGCGTATGATCAAGGCGCCGAGGTACACGGTTGAGCCAAGAGTGTCCAGGGCATTTGAAGTGTCTCGGCCATTCTTGGCAAGTCTTGGCATATGTTGCACTCGGCCCAAGAAAACTCCACTTAGGGTGCGGTCTCGTAACCATAAACCATATAGGTATAAGGGATAAGAGGTTGCGAAAACAACTGGTTGTTGTTAAGACCGGATGGGAGGAGCTAGTCTTGTATGGCCGATGTACGCCTCCTTGAAGGGGCAACCGGGGGAGATGATAAGGGCGGCACCCTCCATTAGGGAGCTGATAAGTGTCTTAAGACGCAAATGTCATGAGGCTTTATTTTCGCAAGAAAATTTAGGCTTGTCATATTTGTGCGATGATCCTGAAGAGGCAATAATACAAAATACAAAGATAAGACGAGATCAAGGGGTCAGTACATGAAAGTGTAAGGACGTCCTGCGATTTCGTCGCAAGACGGCAATGTCATGGGGCTTATTTTCGCAAGAAAATCTAGGCCATTCATATTGTCGCAATAAAATTATCTGCGAGGCAACAATACTAAGAAATGATAAGGCAAGATCAATGGGTCTTTACATGAAAGTGTAAAGACGGCCTGCGATTTTGTCGCAATGACAAGAGGTGGCGCAATAAGACCTTTAACTAGGAAGGCAAAATAAGACCACACAAAAGAAAAATAAAAAAAAATGAGATCTTGAAAACAACCAAAAACATTCTCTCGCGAGAATTCAGACAACGATTGCTATGGAGGCCGAGGCATGTTATCATCTAAAGGTTATTTGCTTAATCTTTCTTTTGAAAACAAATAACGAGAGGCAAGTATGGGAATGAATAGATTGAGAATATGTTATTTATTTTCATATGATAGATTTACGCACTCACAATATATTGATTAACTATATTGCAAAAAAGAATTGCTTTTTTAACATGTGCAGAAAGGGACAACAAAAGTAGAATTTGTATTTGGAGATCTAAGAAACTTACAATAAGAGATTATAAAAATGGAAGATTAAAAGGATAAATTTATAGATGTTACAAAAACAGAAAGAAGAAAATGGAGCTATTTCTTGTGTGATTCTTCTTCTTCATCAGATTCTTCTTCGCTAGCATCGCTATCAAAGATATCCAAAGAAGGCATGTTCTCAGGAATTTCGTCAAGAAGACAAGGGTATGAAGAATGAGGGATACTGTTGTCATCGCAGACTGTCTTAATAGTTTGATTGCGAAAGAGAACAACATCATTTTTGAAGTTCGCCACAGTAATTTGTAGTTGCTTCTTCAACTTGGAATACTTGTCATTGCGAAGAGAGAAGTCCTTTGCAAGTTGCTCTTTTTCGGATTCAAGTTCTTCAATTCTTTTCTGAAATCTCTTCTCAGCCTCTGCGAACGTAGAACAATGAATCAACAACTTAATAACAGCTTCATATATAATAAATAATGAAGTAAAGAGGAATGATCAACAACCTTCTCTATCAGAAATCATATCTCTAATCAAGGCTGTATGCTCAACTTGAAGACTAACATTAACACCTAAATTATTTCTACCGTCATCTAGAACTTTCGCAGCCCAAGCAAACTCATCGTCACTGTTTATGAGAAGAAGGGAACGAATTTGATTCTCTCTTTCGCTAAGAATAGTATTTTGGCGAATGGATTCATCCCGCTCAACTTGAACTTCAAGAAGAGTTTTTTGAAATTTTGCTAATGTTTGGGCACCTTGATTAGCAATGTGATCTTTGTCATCTATAAGATCACTAACTTTCTTCCTTAAAGTACTAATTTTCTCTTGGGAACTAAGGTGTAGGTGTTTAAGTTGGTTGGCTAAACTTAAACTAGATCTATGATCAGCTTCTAAGAGACGGAATTTGGATTGAAGTTCATTTAGAGAAAGATGTTTGATTCTGTCATTTGAAAAGCTATTTAAAGAATCATTGAGATGGGCAAGAAGATCATCGTTATCCATAGACTCAGGAAATGTGTGAAGAAGAATGGCTTCATCGAAAGGTTATAAACGTCTCGCGAAAATGATAAGTCGATAAAAGAAAAATAAATGACGAGAACAAAAGCAAGAAAAAGAGAAGAATTTTATACCATAAAGTTGTTGATTAGCATTTTGAAGGCTAGATATCTTGTCCTTCTGAGAAGAAGACTCAACTTCCAATTGTTTGGTCTTTTCACGAAGAGTAGCAGTTTCATTTTCAAGTTCTTTATCTCTCTTGCGAAGAGAAACAGCTTCAGCTTCCAATTCTTCATTCTTCTTCTTAAGTTGAAGGTTTTTCTTTTCGAGACTGTTGCGCCTTTTCTCGAGATCTGAGGCAACAACAAAGGAAGCTCTCCCAGACTATAAAGGAAAATAAATAAATTGTCAAGATGAGGTTTATAATTGAAATCATGCAGAAATAAGGAAATATAGATATACCAAGGCACTAAGTGCATTTAGGAAACTGGGAGTCACTGCTCTAGAAACTCCGCGAAAAGAATCATCATCCTCTAGTAAGGGAGCATCGCAGATATTTGCGAGAGCTTCGCATGTGGCAGAAAAATGATCATCTCCAATTCCTTGGATAGAATCAGAGAAAACACTAGATAGTTGCGCCATAGCAGATTCAACTGGATGATCTCCTTCACAAGAGAGGTATCAACATCATCATTATCTTCATCAGAGCTCTCGCTGGATTGAGGACTGGAACGAGAAGAAGAATGGATTGAGCAGCTTCAGAAATATCCTCTTCTTCAACAACTTCAACGCCAACCTTCGCACACGAATGAAGATAAGAAACAGAGGCAACAATATTGTTAAAAATGATGAAGAAAAGTATTTCTTACTTCATCCGTGATCGACCGGAGAATTGCCCAGAGTACTCGCCTTAGGATTTCTCTCGTAACTTTTTCTCAATTTAACAATCTGAAAATTTCGCAAGATTAGTAGATGTAAAAAGAAGTAATAATTACAAACCGAGCGAAATTCGGGAAGCACACCTCTTTAGCTTTCTCGGGCGCTTAAATACCCAAGGTTGATAGTTGGCGAGGTTCGCAGGGAGTACATTCGAACCTGAAATATAAGGTCCATTCAAGAATAGTGGAAAGACACACCATTTTTCGTCTTTAGAATGGAGAGGAACATTGTTCTTGCCAGAATGCCAATCGATATCCTGCATAAGTACTTTGTCGCTGGGGATATTTTCTCTTCTTTTCAAACGTGCACCCCAGCGAGTTCTATCGTTCTTCGTGTTTATTACTTCATAATTCTCAAAGAAACTCTCTCTCGAATACTTCTCAGCGAATATCTCTAAATCTACAAATTTAGGATCTCTGACTGCATTAGAATAGAGAGACCCTTTACCAGCGCCACGATTGGCGAACTCAAGCATTAAGCGGATACAATCTCCACTTAATTGGTAAACAGCTCGCGAGAATTTCTCATGAGCGAGAATTCCATAAAACAAAGGAAGTTCAGGGTTGTAGAGAGGAATGGGAAGGCCGGCGAGAATCTGACCTAGCGAGATTATGATCTTTTGATTATCACAACAATGATCAGTAAATAATTTGGCGGAAAGAATAGATGAAGATTCTTGATGGGGAATAGTGGATAATGTGAAACCTTTCTCTTGTAAATCCTTTTGAGCCTCTCCCAAGAGAACTTCATATCTACGACCAGTGGAGCCATTTTCAGAGTATGGGAATGATTAAGGAGTTGAATATCAAAGGAAGAAAGAAAATTTACAGTAGCAGAAGCGGAAGTTACGGAGGAGAATTGAAGAAAAATTGCAGAGAGAAAGTAAAAAAGAAGAAGAGGAAGATGAGAAAACTATATATAGAGAAGAATTCTCGAGAAGATAAACGCATTTAATGCGAGAAGAGACGTGAATGGTTGAGAATTAACGGTAGAAAGAGACGTGTCAAAAAATGGGTGGAGAAGAGACACGTATTATAGATTTAGTGTAAAAATATGAAGTCAAATCGCCAAACAGATAAGGATGAACAGTTGCGGCAGTTTTAAAATAATAATTCTCATGACATTCTCTCCTTCGCAGAGAAGACATGAGAAGAGGCAAGATGTAGGATCAGAATATCGCAACACCAACACCTCTGCGAAATTCATAAACGTTACGTAGCAAAGTCGTCGCAGACGAATAAAATAAATGACGCGATGGATGACGACAGCCAGAACACGAGAAAGGTGTGAAGACCTAGCGAGATCTAGGAGTGTCGCGAGATTATGCATTTGTACACTTGCGACACTTCGCAAATCGTTCCCGAAAATAAAGGACAGCTTAGCTGTCATCCATTATATAATGCCCTATATAAAGAGCCGAATTAATAGGCCTATTGTGAGAGAGATCTTTTTTCGAGTGTTGAGCAGGTCATTAAGAGAGAGAAATTTTATAGTGATTGTATTTTCTTTAGATCTTTTCCATTTTATTTTGTAAACATTCAAGAAATTAATCAACAAAAATTATAATTGTTCATCTTCAATGGATTGATTGTGTGGATTCTTGTGAGGGGTGTAGTGTAGGATTTCCTGCAACTACAGTTGGCTGGTGAAACGCCACTCGAAGTAAGTGTACGGATGGCTGTTGTATACATGCCGTAACTAATGTTCTTGCGGCATAAACATAAGTTGGAAGATTCTTGCTTCTTCTGGCTGCGTGACTCTTGCTTCTTCTTCTTGTTAGTACGCAATTCCTGCAAGGCTTCATGTTCATCTAAAGCATGTTGAACCAAGATGTTGCAACCATTCATTTCAGCCCAAGTAACCAATGCAGAGTTAATGGCAGCTATCTGTAATCTCTTCCTTGTACCTGACCTTTCTTCCTCACTATTTTTGGGAGTGTAAACTCACAGCACACAGATGGGAAGAAGTAGAAGCAGTATCCAAAAAGTAATCTCTCTAGGCGATGCAATAACTCTTTGAATTGCAGCATTGAAAGTTTTAGAGAAAGAGAGCTTACAATTTGTTGGCACACTGGATACTGTAGTGATATTATATTGCAGTACTTTATCTAGCAGTTCCAAACTCAAGCAAGGAGGAGCATCACAGACAGTTACATCATCAGATGATAGACACAACCGGTTCTGGTGGGCATGGAATACCGTGAATCAAGAAACTAGCACCCACTCCACTGAAGGGTCCTTGAATTGTTTCTCCTGTGTGCTTGCAAGAGATTCTCCACTTGTGCAAACGCAGGCAATCAACACAAATCCACATCTTCATCTGTGACAGGACCTCCTCCCATGCTTTGTAAACCCTATAATCTCTGAACCTGCTATGACTCAGTACTTTTTTTTCCTCATTAGGGTAATGCTGATCCCTGAGATGAGTAAGCAGCGAACCCTCCTTGTATCAGTTCCTCCGAACCCCATTATTGCATCCATCAAATCCAGCGAAAGGACATCGATAGCTTACCACTTTGTCTGCTGAAGAGGAAGATTGCAGGAGGGGTTGAGATGCCAAACTGCGAGTACATACCATGTCAGTCAAAAACCCAAACAGTTAGAGCAAAAACCCTAATGCTGAGAGATGCGAAAGACAAAACTACGGTGTCATTCGACAACTAAAAAAAAGAGAGTATAAAGATGAAACAATCGACAACAATGGAGGTAGCGCGTAGAATAGGATTGATCGAAAAATCCGAACTCCTACGGATAAGAGAAAATAAAATACAAATTAAGAAATAAGATAAAAATGCAAGTACAAAGGCCATGGTGTAAGTACTTTACCGCTCAATTCTTCACAACTTGTATGTCTCGAGATCATAAACTTCTTGAATTCTCATCTTGATAATCTTCACTCTTGTACAATAGTCTTCAACTTATAAAAATTCTGCTCCTTGTCTTGTTGCTTTACTTGAATCTGAAATCTGCTCATTTCTGTACCGTTGCTTGTAAACCTTGAACGTCTTCAACTTCCTTCGAATTTGTGATGCTCCTCTTGTTGATGGTGATGGTGTTTCTATGGACGTGTTGGCGTAGAGAGAGATAAAGTGTATGGTGCTAACTGCGAACAAGATTACAAGTGGTATGTAAGTTAGCAATTCGATGTTACCATCATGATTTATAAAATAGCACTCAAGAGATCAAAATAGTGCTTCTATTGGTGGGAGGTTGGGTAGCTCACCATTCTACCCGGAGTTTACGTACGGTGACACACACTCTAAAAGCACAAATTTAGACAGGTACAAAGAAGTGAAGGTTGGTGCCTCTCATGATATAACATGGGTAGTCTCCACTATAGGGGACCACTACTCTAATACCGAATTCAGTCTACACCTTATTTGCCACTGGTATGGTTAAATCCAACTTTAACTCTCATACAAGTAAGAAACCCGATCACGTTCTCTGTCATCTCTAAGTTCAGTCAGTCTTATGAGAATCTCGATGTAATCTTAGCGACAAGTATACTATGTGACTCTAAACTAACCACAAGTTGGAGTTTTTTATACACTAATTTACAAAAAAAATTGAAAAAGTTGAAATTTGTACAATGCAAATGCTTAACCACTCCCCCACACTTAAACTTTACATTGTCCCCAATGTAAATTGAGTCATCCAAAGTAAGTCAAGGTGGGAAATCCTACATGATAATATGACAAGAAATCAGAAAAAGTAAATGCAAGACAAGAAAAAACTAAAAACAAGACATGAAAATAAAAATAAGACAAGAAATACTCATCCGATGGGTTGCCTCCCATTTAGCGCTTGGTTTAAAGTCGTCAGCCCGACTATCTCCTTGCTTTCTACGACTCCTCCAAAGGGAGTACATCCACAAAGTTAGCTCCTTCCACCACTTCGGAAGTGAAATTCTCATAATATGGTTCAACCGGTGCCCATTAAATTTAAGTTCTTTGCCTGTAGCTATGCTACGAATTTCTACTGCACCATGAGAAAACACATTAGTAACAATAAAAGGTCCAATCCAACGTGACCTTAATTTACCCGGAAATAATTGCAAGCGAGAATTAAACAAAAGCACTTTCTGCCCAATGCAAAATTGTTTTCTAGAAATCATAATATCATGAAAGGCCTTCGTTTTCTCCTTGTAAATGCGTGAGCTTTCAAATACATCATTACGAAGCTCCTCTATCTCTTGGATTTGTAACTTGTTTTGCTTTCCAGCCTCATCCATCTCCATATTGCATTGTTTAATATCCCAAAACGCCTTATGCTCAATTTCAACGGGTAAATGACAAGGTTTACCATACACAAGCCTAAAGGGAGACATCCCGATAGGTGTCTTGTACGCGGTTCTAGAAGCCCACAAAGCATCATTAAGTCGCATGCTCCAATCTTTCCTTGTTGGGTTCACCGTCTTCTCTAGAATGGATTTCACCTCTCGGTTAGACACATCGGCTTGTCCATTTGTTTAGGGATGATAAGGTGTTGCAATCTTGTGCGACACATTGTACTTATTCTACAAGCTTTGTAAGATCCTGTTTTTGAAGTGAGAACCCCCATCTCTAATTATGGCTCTTGGAATTCCAAACCTTGCAAAAATATTAGCTTCCACAAAATCTGAAACCACTTTAGAATCATTAGTTGGGGTAGCCTTGTCTTCCACCCATTTAGAGACATAATCAACAGCAATTAAGATATAAAAATTTCCATGAGAGTTGACAAAAGGACCCATAAAATCAATACCCCATACATCAAAAACTTCAATAAATTGAATAAAAGTTTGTGGCATTTGATTTCGGGCACCTAGATTGCCTGTTCTTTGGCACCTATCACAAGTTGTACAAAATATATGTTCATCCTTAAACAAGGTTGGCCAATAGAAACCGCTTTCAAGTACCTTGTGAGCGGTTCTCTTACTCCCAAAGTGTCCTCCGCAAGCATAAGAGTGACAAAAAGACAAGATAGAATTAAATTCAGGTTCGAGAACGCACCTTCTTATTACTTGGTCACTACAATGTTTCCATAAGTATGGATCATCCCATATGTATCGGTTCCCTAACCTCTTAAGCTTGTCCCTCCCAGCACGAGACAAGTTCTTTGGGATTTGTTTAGTTACCAAGTAATTCACAATATCAGCATACCATGGTTCTCCAAAGGCAATTGAAAATAGTTGCTCGTCCGGGAAACGTTCACGCAACGGGATAGCTTCCTTGTCCACAACAAGACGGCTCAAGTGATCCGCAACGGTATTCTCAATTCCTTTCTTGTCCTTGATTTCAATATCAAACTCTTTCAAGAGTAAAATCCATCGTATGAGCCTCGGTTTCGCTTCTTTCTTCATTAGCAAGTACCTAAGTGCTGCATGATCAGAAAAGATAACAACTTTTGTACCAATTAGATAAGAGCGAAACTTTTCCAAAGCAAAAACAATGGCTAACAACTATTTTTCAGTGGTTGTGTAGTTTTGTTGGGCCTCATTTAACGTTCTAGAAGCATAATAAATAGCATGAGGTATCTTCCCCACACGTTGCCCAAGCACCGCACCAACCGCATAGTCACTTGCATCACACATGAGCTCAAAAGGCTTGCTCCAATCCGGTGGTTTAATGATAGGGGCTGAAATCAAAAGTTCTTTCAAACGATTGAATGCCGCCACACACTTTTCATCAAAGTTAAAAACCACATCTTTTTGCAATAAGTTGCAAAGTGGTGATGCTATCTTGGAAAAATCCTTGATAAATCTACGATAAAAACCTGCATGACCAAGAAAAGAGCGTATCTCCATCACCGTAGTGGGAGGGGTTAAAGCACGAATAAGGTCTATCTTAGATTTATCAACTTTTAAGCCTTTAGAAGATATTATATGGCCTAAAACTATGCCATGAGTTACCATGAAATGGCACTTCTCCCAATTCAGCACAAGGTTTGTTTCAACACATCGTTCAAGGATTAGAGACAAATTGTTCAAGAAAAGGTCAAATGAATCACCAAAGACACTAAAATCGTCCATGAACACTTCGATTATGTTTTCAACATATTCTGAAAAGATACTTACCATACACCTTTGAAAGGTAGCTGGAGCATTGCACAATCCAAAAGGCATCATTCTATAAGCAAAAGTACCGAAAGGACAAGTGAAAGTAGGTTTCTCTTGATCCTCCGGCGCTATCACAATCTGAATATAGCCTGAATAGCCATCAAGGAAGCAATAGTAAGAGTGTCCAGCTAAGCGTTCAAGCATTTGGTCAATAAATGGCAATGGAAAATGATCCTTCCTAGTGGTGGCATTCAATTTCCTGTAATCAATACAAACCCTCCAACCGGTTTGCACACGAGTTGGGACAAGTTCGTTCTTATCATTCTCCACCACTGTCACACCTGATTTCTTTGGCACTACTTGTACCGGGATCACCCACTTGCTATCGGATATGGGGTAGATAACACCCACTTCCAAAATCTTTAGTATCTCCTTTTTCACAACTTCCATCATAGGGGGATTAAAACGACGTTGCGCTTCCCTTGTAGGCTTTGCATCATCCTCCAAACGGATTTTGTGCATACAAACGGCAGGGCTTATACCCTTGATATCAGCAATTGTCCATCCTATGGCCGTCTTGTACTTCCTTAGCACCCTTAGAAGTTTTTGCTCCTGTAAATCACTAAGCTCGTTAGAAATAATCACAGGTATATCTTCCTTGTCACCTAAGTACAAATACTTTAGGTGATCGGGAAGAGGTTTCAATTCTAACTTTGGATATTTAACAATAGAAGGTACAAGCTTTTCATCACTACATGGTAAAGAAATAAAAGAGATATTATGAGTTTTCGGGCATCCTTGTAGTGATTTAAGATCACCAAGGGCTTCCTTGACTTCATTACCACACTCTACACCATTATCCATGGATGTAGTTAAAACGGTTTCCAAAGCATCTTCACCATTTAATTCAAACACTTGTTGTGCCAATGTATCCATAACATCAATGGAGAAACAAGAGTGGACATCACTAGGATATCTCATCGTTTCGAAAATATTGAAATGTATTGTTTCTCCATCAAACTCCATAGTCAATGTTCCCTTGTCCACATCAATAATGGTTTTCGTCGTTTTCATGAAGGTACGCCCAAGTAGTAATGGAAGAGACGAGTTCGGTGACCCTTCATTCATCTCTAAAACACAAAAGTCAGCTGGAAATACAAGTTGATTAACCTGCACAAGAACATCCTCAACAATACCCATTGGGTAGACATTAGAGCGATCGGCTAATTGCAATACAATTCCAGCCTTTTTAAGAGGACAAGATCAAGTGAATTATACATTGATGCAGGCATAACATTAACGCATGCACCTAAATCCAACATAGCTTTGTTAAATGTTGTGTTACCAATTATGACGGGAATGTCAAAACTACCGGTATCCTTGCACTTAAGTGGGAGTTTGTGTAGTAAGATTGCCAAAGCATTCTCCCCTACACTTAGCACTTCATTAACTTTTAGCCTTTGCTTATTGGTACACAAGTCCTTCAACACCTTTGCATACTTTGGAACTTGTTTAATAGCATCAATGAGTGGTATGTTCACAGGAATCTTTTTAAGAACGTCTAAAATCTCCTTTTCTAGTTCCACCTTCTTGGAATTTGAAAATCTGCGAGGGAAAGGTAAAGGAGGAACATAAGTAGAAACCAGAGTTTTAGAGTTAGGAATAGGTACCTCAGAAATTTGGGGATAATCATCATTTTTCTCCTCCAAAACAGGTTCCTTTGGTGTTTCCACCTTGCCCGAATCAGTAACTTTGGGTTGCAAAAGTTATGTACCACTTCTCAACGTAATGGCATTGACGTCCCCTTTTGGGTTGATAGGTTGAGAAGGGAGTTTCCCACCATTTTGTGCCTTCAATTGATTCAACTCAATAGCCATAGAACCAACTTGAGTTTGCAAATCCTTAACCGTACTCTCCGTTCTTTGCATAAAAGATTTCATCATCTCTTCCATATTGGACCCCATTTGAGGTTGTTGTTGTTGTTGTAGAAATTGTTGTTGCTGAAATTGTTGTTGTTATGGTTGAAATCCACTCGGTCGGTTGAAGTTGGGTGATGCGTGTCGTAGGTGCAATCAAATTAATATCTATTTCCACTCAATTAAAAATAATATAATGGAAGTCAAGTTCGTTCCCACGAGGAGCAAGAGAATTCTAGTTGTAAAAGTTGTCACAAAAGGGGGGGGGGGGGTATAAAGCAAAAGAAAGTAAACAAAACAATTAAAAGATAAAGTTGAAATCAATAAGAGAGACAAGATCAAGGAATCATTCTTCGTTGCAAAACAATGATTAAAGTTATGTTCTTTTCTACTTGTTATTAGTCACAGATTATCACCAACCATAGGTAAAGCAGGCTAGATCAGTGCTAAACCCCTAAATCCCTTGTATCACCGGATACAGAAGTTCTCGACTACCGGATTCTATTTACCAAACCACCTAGTAGTAGATCACTCTAGATGTAATTTAAATAAACGCATTAAGATTTATGAACTTATTAGGTTAATATTAGTAGTTGGACTCTTAGATCAAGGTCTACTTGCTAACGTTGTTTTCACGCACAATTGCTCCACGGAATCCCTCCGCAAGGTCTCGTGTTTGTGTAAAGAGTCAAGAAACGATTACTTATCCCCTAACTTTCACTAGCTTTAGATCAAATTAACAAATCAATTTAGCGTGCACTCTAAACAATCTATCAATCAATCATGAATGAATAAACATTCCTATTAGTAAAAACAAACGATAATCATGTGAAAAACTTCAAGATGGAATTGAAACAAAACTCAAATCATGTATTAAGAACTAGGAATTCATCCTCAATCAATAATAAAATTAGCTACTCATGTTTTTGAAATTCACACAAAATAATTAAAGGGAGAATTTTCAAGTTCACACAAATAATTAAGAAGAAGAATTGAAAGAAAAAACACAAGTGTTGTGTGTGTAGAGAGGTGTGTAAAAGATATAGAAAACTTCTCTATTTATAGGCTTCAATATTCTCCAAATCTTCCAAGGAATAGAATCCTTTTCCTTTAGCAATTCAATTTCCAAATCCAAGCCTTTCTCAACTCTTCCACCTTCTCTTTCCAAATTTGAGCCCAATTCTCCATCCAATTCCAAGTCCAAGTCTTCACACCCATGAGAGGAATCCATACAAGAATCTGTAATTTTGGTCGTCGGAAAGCTGGTATTATGGCCGGAATCCGGCCGGAAAAGTCGCCGGAAAATAGCTCAGGTGACCGGCAAAATCCGCCCGGTCACCGGTCAACGATCCAAATTGGTCAAGTCAAACTCACTGAGTCACAACGAGTCAATCACCGAGTCATCGAGTCATCTCAGAATCTGAACCGGTTGAGTCGGTTAGCCAAACGGATGAGTCGAGTCGACTCATTCTCGACTCACTTGGGCCTAGGGCTGTTTTGCGGTGGCTTTGAGTTGTGTAGCACAATCATTGTGCTTGACCATGATGGCTGCCTTCCCGCAACTTCTTAAACCTTCTTAGCTTCAAATACCACCTGCAATATCACCTCAGGCCACCAAATCCATCATTTCCCTGCTGCACCAACATAGTCTGCAGTCGCGACTCAAAAATTCCATTTTCAAGACTGTAGTGACAACACCAGGCCTTCCCTGCTCAAGCCTCCAGTTCCAGCTCCCTTATGACATAATTCCAACAACACCATAATCTCTCATTTCAACATCTGAGCTTCATTGTCACCAACAATCAATCCTGTATTTCACATACATCCTAGCTTCTAAGCTTTAACAATCCATTCCAAGTTCATTACCAATTCTGGCTCGGTGCCTTCACTTTGTCTCTCTCAAAGATCTCTATCTTGCATCCTGCATCTTCTCAAGTGCAATTTCTCATTTCGAGACACCATCTCCATCTCGAGGCTAACTCCATCGGTCCATTCCTCCTCATGCTAGTACTTGCCTCAACAGACCTCAAATCACCTGCAACAACTTCTTGAACTCTCAAAACATCCACCGATTCGATTTCTTACCATCACCGCACACAAACTCAAGCCATTGTAATTTCAACTTATCCAACCCCTGAAAATACTGCAAAACCAACATCTCAATTCCATCATCATACACTTCTCCAGTTCTGCCATAACATTCAGAAACACTGCCTGTACTTTAAACATTGCCAGAGACCACCAACAGGCAAGAAATGCTCACATTAACAACTCAAGATACCTGTAAATCATTCCCATCATCGATTCATAACCACAAACCCATCTCTATCTTGTAATTTGAGCAACAAATGCAGTACCCAATCTTCATTATCATCTTTAAAACCCTAATTCATCCATTAAATCTCGATTCCAAATAAAACAAAAACCCATCTCTATTCTTCTCACGGCTGAGTTGAATCTCTACTGTAATCTTCTTCTTCATTTCTCGAAAAACTATATCATATTCATCTCTAATTTCTCTCGATCTTCTTCTCAGATTCAAATCCCCACCATAATTTACATCTCAACTCAACCACAGACCCATCTGTTTCATAGAAACGGCAAACCCTAACTGCAATTTTGAATTTAAACTCGAACCCGGCTCCAATTTCATGTTCTTTAAAATGTATTCTTCCATCTTCAATTTCGTGAATCTCAGATCCCCTTTTGCTCTTTATCAACATACTCAATCCAATCTTCCATGTCTGTTAGCACAGCATCAACTCCCTCCAATCTTCTCTACTTCTTTATCTCGATCTGAGTTCGATCTCTGGATTTCAACCTAGCAGCCGCTGTCTGCGTTTCTTCTCAGTTTCAGGTGAGAATGAAAAATGTTAAAGAGTAAAGTGTTTCTCGATTTAGGGTAATGGTAATAAAGCTGGGTCTGGATATTCAGCAACCGGTCAAATGCTAAGGGTTAACCAGATGACAGCCCCTTAACTTTGAGTCGGCTGTATTTAGTGCTCCTTCAAAACAGAGTTGCCCCCTAACCATGACTGGGCTCCCAATAGTGTTCACCCCTGAAATGACAATTTTGCCCCTTTTTCTCAAATTGGGTGATTTCTTCTTCTTTTCGTTCGTGCGACTCCATAATAGCTACAAAACTCAAAACAAGCGTAAAATACATAATTTACAAGAAAAATAGCAAAGAAAGCATAAACAATAGATAGTAAATAGGATGTATTCTACACCCTATCAAATTCCCCCACACTTAGACTTTGCTAGTCCTCGAGCAAATCAAACTAAAAACTCACAACTTCGAAGCGTTCAAGCGTCCCAAGCATCCAAAGAGTTATGAGGACATAGAGTTTCTGCATGCTAGTAATAAGAAGTTAGAAATACTAAAGAACATATTCTCATTCTTAAATGTTGAGTGAGAAATAACCACACCATAATGAGAGAACGCGTGTTTGAGAAACGATCAATAAGCATTTCGCCTCGACTTCTGCCTCACCAAAAAGGATTTTATGATAATTGCACTCAAAGAGACGGCTTTTTATGGGTCTCACATGTGTGCAGGTAGGAATGAAGAGAGAAATCCTGCGACACTTGAATGGTGGGAAGGACAACTTCCGAAATATTTTGAAAAAAAAAACCCACATCTTTTAATATTTTGAAAAACCATTTTTCTGGCGATCTCTAAGAAAGGAAATCAACCACTATTATCGAGGATGATATTACTTACTCACCTTCACATCCGATCGCCAATTATGATAACACCACTCTCACGGCATCCAATAGAAACGTCTTCCGCTCCTCGTCTTGATCTTCTTAGTCTTCGTCTTCGGTTTCAACTATTGGTGATAAACTCTCGAATTTCATAAATCTTTAACAATTTGTAACTCTTTTTTTACCTTAAATCCTTGTCGCTTGAAACTTCCTTATAGATTTTCCTTCCCCACGGCTTATTAACAAAACAAATATTTCTCTTGTTTGTTTTTTTTTTTTCTTTTTTTTTTCTTTTGTTTTTTCGAATTGAAACAAGAGAAATTAAATACAACCATGGCCGTGGGAGAAGTATTTTACCGCTCGATTCTTCACAACTTGTATCGCCTCAAAATCATAAACTTCAATAATTCTCACCTTTTGATTTTCTTTGCTCTTGTGAATAAGTCTTCATACTTGAATATAGAATTACCTCATTGTATTGTAAGTCCTCAACATATATGTAAAAATCTGCTCTTTGTATGTTGCTTTTACTTGAATTTGAAATTTGCTCTTTTTCCCATTCCGTTGCTTGTAAACCTTAAACTTTTCCAACTTTCCTTGTAAATTTTGATGTCGCTCCTTGTTGATGATGATGTTGTTTCTATGGATCCGTTGTTGTGGAGAGAATGGTGCTAACTGCAAATCGAACTACAAGAAGAAGGCTTTCATCTATAGACGTCACCCTTATGATTGACAAAATTAGCACTCAAGAGATCAAAGAGTAGTGCTTCTATTGGTGGGAGGTTGGGTAGCTCACCATTCTACCCGGAATTAACGTACGGTGACACACACTCAAAAGAAAGCTCTTAGGAAATTTCTGGTCGGTGCCTCACATGATATGAATACGGGTAGTCTCCACTAATGATTGATCAGCAACTCTAATAATGCATTTCTCCCTGCACCAAATTCGCATCACCGGCATGATTAAATCCATTATTTAACACTCTAACAAACAAGAAATTCGAATGTAGTTCTCTAACACTTCCAAGTTCAATTATGTCGGCCAGAATCTCTATGTAAACATACCTAGAAGTATGCTAGTGACTCTAAAATCTCTAAAAGTTGAAGGTTTTATGTAAAACTCTTTTTTTTTTTTAAATTTTTAAATTTTTTTTGTAAATTTTTTTTTTAAATACATGCTTAACCACTCCCCCACACTTAAACCTTACATTGTCCTCAATGTAATTGAAACGTCCTAGTAAAGTCAAGGTGGGAAATTTTAACATGATAAGAAACAAGAAAAAAAAAATAACAAAAATAAAAAGCAAAAGGATAAGAAATACAAAACCTATGGGTTGCCTCCCATTAAGCGCTTGTTTTAAAGTCGACGGCCCGACTTAGGTCTTGCAAGATTCATTAGCCCGGATAAATCTCTTTCACGGGAAAACATGACTTCACATCACTAGGGTATCTCTTTATCTCAAAGATATTGAAGTGGATGAGTGTACCATCAAACTCCATAGTCAAGGTGCCATTTTGGACATCAATCTTTGTTCCGGCGGTGCTTAAGAATGGTCTACCCAAAAGCAAAGGTGTAGACTTGGAAGAATTCTCATCATTCATGTCTAAGACATAGAAATCGGCCGGGAATACAAGCTCATTAACCTGCACCAAAACATTCTCAACAATCCCTTTCGGGTAAACATTAGATCGGTTAGCAAGTTCAAGAACTACCCCGGTCTCCTTAAGAGGACCAAGATTCAAAGAATCATAAATCGAGGAAGGCATAACATTAATCGATGCTCCCAAATCTAGCAAAGCTCGAGTAAACCTTGTTTTACCAATTGTGCAAGGTATATTGAAACTACCGGGGTCCTTTAATTTAGGTGGGAGTTTCTTGAGAATGAACGCCGAAGCATTCTCCCCCACACTCATGACTTCATTCCCTTTCAACCTTTTCTTCTTCATGCACAACTCCTTTAAGAACTTTGCACAACGAGGAATTTGACGAATAGCTTCAATGAGTGGAATATTGACTTGTACTTTCTTAAGGATCTCCCAAATATCCATGTATTCCAATTCTTTCTTTGACTTAGCAAATCGGCTAGGAAATGGGGGTGGAGTTGTGAAAGTAGGAACCGTCTCCTTGGGTAAGTTGGTTGGGGATGTATTCTCCTTTGGTGCGGTTTCATCATACACCTTATCTTGTTGATTTGGTTGCTCCACTTGTTTCCCACTCCTTAAAGTAATCGCATTAACGCTCTCTCTTGGATTAACAAATGGTTGTGAAGGAAGCTTTGTGGACGCTTGAGCTTTCAATAGGTTCACATCGGTCGCTAATTGCCCCACTTGAATTTGTAAATCCTTGATTGCCAAATCGGTCTTTTGTTGTTGTTGTTGGACCAAAGTGGTGATTCCTTGCATACCTTGCATCAATGCATTGAGCTTGTCATCAATTGAAGAATCACGTTCCTTGACTTGTTGTGGTTGAAATTTTTGTTGAGGTTGGAAACGTGATTGTTGGAAACCACCTTGTTGCTCATACGGATTGGGAACCGCCGCTTGCTTATTTGCATAACTAAAGTTGGGATGATCCTTCCAACCGGGATTGTAAGTATTCGAGTATGGATCGTACCTCGGCCTTTGATTTGGATATATAGCATTTACTTGTTCGGTCTCATCATTCGGAATAATAACCGCGGCCATCCTTTGAATCATTAACTCCAAGTTACCCATTCTTTGATCAAGATGTGACGATGAATCACTAACTTCATGCACTCGCCTAACCATTGGCTCATCTCTTGTGTAGAATTGTTGCGAGTTTGCCGCCATACTTTCAATCAACTTGGTAGCTTGGGTCACCGTCTTGTTCACTAGTGCACCACCACCCGCGGCGTCAAGAAGAGACCTATCACTTGGGTTGAGAGCTTCGTAGAAGTATTGGAGTATCATAACATCACTAAATTGATGGTGTGGACAGCTTGCCACCAACCTCTTGTATCGCTCCCAACATTCATACAACGACTCTCCCACATGTTGTTTCAATCCACAAATCTCCTTGCGAATTTGAGTGGCTTTGGATGCGGGAAAATATCTCTCGAGGAAAAGTTTCTTCATCCCATTCCATGTTGTGATACTTCCGGAAGGCAAATAATATAACCATTCCTTAGCATTGCCCGCCAAAGAAAACGGGAAAGCTTTCAACATTGCTCCATCCGCATTAGTCTCCGGTGGAAGCATAGCCATAACTATGGTATAGAAGTCCATAAGATGTTTGTTTGGGTCCTCATTCACCATGCCATGGAACTTTGGTAACTCTCTAATCAACCCCGGCTTGATCTCGAAGGTTGAGTTAGTTTGGATACACCATTGTTGTGTATCAAGCCTGTGAGAAGCTAGGTCCTTGAGTGTACGATCGGCCATCGTTTCTTCCTCTTTGTCCGAATCACTTGATGAAGAAGGAGGAAGTGGAGTGTTAACCGCTCGAATGAAATCCTTTAGTTGAGTGCTTGGGATCGAAGACGTATTGGACTCGTTCTTCCCTTCTTAAGCATTCACCAAACAAGATTCTCAAAAACTAAGTTAGATACGGTATAGAATCTAACAAAGCAAGAATATAGCAAAAAGAAAAATAAAAACAACTAAAATCGTCCGCTGCTCCCCGGCAGCGGCGCCAAAATTTGATGCGTGTCGTAGGTGCAATCAAATTAATATCTATTTCCACTCAATTAAAAATAATATAATGGAAGTCAAGTTCGTTCCCACGAGGAGCAAGAGAATTCTAGTTGTAAAAGTTGTCACAAAAGGGGGTATAAAGCAAAAGAAAGTAAACAAAACAATTAAAAGATAAAGTTGAAATCAATAAGAGAGACAAGATCAAGGAATCATTCTTCGTTGCAAAACAATGATTAAAGTTATGTTCTTTTCTACTTGTTATTAGTCACAGATTATCACCAACCGTAGGTAAAGCAGCTAGATCAGTGCTAAACCCCTAAATCCCTTGTATCACCGGATACGGAAGTTCTCGGCTCGACGGATTCTATTTACCAAACCACCTAGTAGTAGATCACTCTAGATGTAATTTAAATAAACGCATTAAGATTTATGAACTTATTAGGTTAATATTAGTAGTTGGACTCTTAGATCAAGGTCTACTTGCTAACGTTGTTTTCACGCACAATTGCTCCACGGAATCCCTCCGCAAGGTCTCGTGTTTGCTACTTATGTAAAGAGTCAAGAAACGATTACTTATCCCCTAACTTTCACTAGCTTTAGATCAAATTAACAAATCAATTTAGCGTGCACTCTAAACAATCTATCAATCATGAATGAATGAATAAAAATTCCTATTAGTAAAAACAAACGATAATCATGTGAAAAACTTCAAGATAGAATTGAAACAAAACTCAAATCATGTATTAAGAACTAGGAATTCATCCTCAATTAATAATAAAATTAGCTACTCATGTTTTTGAAATTCACACAAAATAATTAAAGGGAGAATTTTCAAGTTCACACAAATAATTAAGAAGAAGAATTGAAAGCAAAAACACAAGTGTCGTGTGTGTAGAGAGGTGTGTAAAAGATATAGAAAACTTCTCTATTTATAGGCTTCAATATTCTCCAAATCTTCCAAGGAATAGAATCCTTTTCCTTTAGCAATTCAATTTCCAAATCCAAGCCTTTCTCAACTCTTCCACCTTCTCTTTCCAAATTTGAGCCCAATTCTCCATCCAATTCCAATTCCAAGTCTTCACACCCATGAGAGGAATCCATACAAGAATCTGTAATTTTGGTCGCCGGAAAGCTGGTATTATGGCCGGAATCCGCCCGGAAAAGTCGCCGGAAAATAGCTCAGGTGACCGGCAAAGTCCGCCCGGTCACCGGTCAACGATCCAAATTGGTCAAGTCAAACTCACCGAGTCACAGCGAGTCAATCACCGAGTCATCGAGTCATCTCAGAATCTGAACTGGGTTGAGTCAGTTAGCCAAACAGATGAGTCAGGTCTGACTCATTCTGACTCACTTGGGCCTAGGCTGTTTTGCAGTGGCCTGAGTTGTGTAGAACAATCATTGTGCTTCAGCCATGATGGCTGCCTTCCCCTGACTTCTTAAACCTTCTTAGCTTCAAATACCACCTGCAATATCACCTCAGGCCACCAAATCCATCATTTCCCTGCTGCACCAACTTAGTCTGCAGTCGCGACTCAAAAATTCCATTTTCAAGCCTGTAGTGACAACACCAGGCCTTCCCTGCTCAAGCCTCCAGTTCCAGCTCCCTTATGACATAATTCCTGTAGGACCATAATATCGCAACGTACAGGACTCGCGAAGTTAATAAACAACGATGTCGCGAGGCAGTCGCAGAAAGCTAAAATAAACGACGCAAAGAATAACGACGGGCGAGACATAAAGAAGACGTGAGATCTGGCGAGGGTTAAGAAGTGTCGCGAGATTGAATAGTTGTACGCTGGCGACACTTCGCGAGACATTCCCGAAAATAAAGGATAGCTTAGCTGTCATCCACTATGTATTACCCTATATAAAGGGTCGAGTGAGTCTGTTGTTGGGGGGATCCTTTAGAATTGTTAGGCAAGTCATTAGGAGAGAGAAAGTTTAAGAGTGTTTTATTTGCTAAGTGTAATTCTACTTTTCCTGTGTAGAACTCATGAAATTAATCAATAAACATTCTCAATTATGCAACTTTCAACAGACTAAATAATCAAAATATAGTGAGGGGTGTAGTGTGGGAAAACCTGCTACTACATATGCGCTAGAAACAGGGACGAGCAGTGATTGACGAAGAAATTGGAAAGAATTTGGATTAACAGAGAAGAGATTTGGAAAAGATACTCAAGAATTCATTAAAAAGAAAGATGGCTAGAAGAAGAAATGTACAAGAGCAACCAACGATTGTAAGAAGAAGTGGGAGACTTGCTGGAGAAAGGAAGAATGAAACAGGAGAATCATCAAGGATGAACATGAGAAATGATGGAGAAGGTCAAAACCAGCCACCAATCTCCCTAGTGGCAAACGCGGCTGAGGATTATGATAGAGTAAGTGTGCATACCTGGAGATCTGATTCTGAAGACGAGAGAGAAGAGGAGCAGCAGCTGGTGAACAATGGACAAGGAGAGCAAGGGATGAATGGAGAAATGAATCCAGGAAACGAAGAAATGGCAGCGTTAGAAAGATTGAGACAAACAATACACGAAGAGAGACGATTAGAAGCAGAGGAGCGAGCAAACTTGACAAGACAAAATCATGAACTGAGGATGGAAAATATGAGGTTGCAAAGAAGGAGATCTAGAAGTAGCGTGAGATCAAGTTCTAGATCGAACAGAGAAGAAAGAAGGAGAGTTTTACCAACGAAAGTGCCGGGAAGAAACACAAAATCCGAATACGAGCATGGCGAGAGAACTGGGGAAATAGAAGATCGTTATATTCCTCAGCCCGAAAATCTTCAAAATGAGCGAAATAGGGAAAATCAAGAAAACATGCAACTCCAAGGGCCGAATGACCCAGCTGCTGAAGGAAGAATGATCTTGCATGGGAGAGAAGAATTGAGAAGAAACCGAGAGATCGAAGATGACATTGAGAGACACTACATTGAACAAGCGCGACTAGCTCGCGAAAGAGAAAGAATTAGAGCAGAAACGGAAAATCTAGAGATGGAGGAAGCAATCCGGCAGAATAACCATGACAACCGCGAGAGAAGGAGGGAACAAAACCGTACCAATAGAAATATTAATGAAGAATATGAGAGGGTGCAGATGAGGAGAGCTGAGGGGCAACCAAGAAGAGAGAACAATCGATATAATGGTGTGCGAATTGGCGAAAGAAACGAAGAAGAGCGTCGCGAGGAAAGAAGAGGAGAAAATAATGAGCAGGAAGGTCAAGATAGGCACGAGCGAAGAAGGAGAGAAGCGAGCTAAAAAGACCGGTAGAAACAAATTCTGAGGCAAATGAACAAATCTTAAGAGAACTAGCTGAAATGAGAGGATTACTTGAATAACGAGAGAGAAGGAGGAAGGAGACAACTGGACGAAGCCATCGCGAAGCCGCGAAGAACCCCTTCACACTAGAAGTACAGATGGGAGGAATACCTCCTAAGTGCAATCTACCCGCATTAACCAACATCTTTGATGGAACAACTTTGTGCGATACAACATATTAAAGCTTACATGAGATGTATGTTACAATGGGAGAATCATGATGCCATATTATGCAAATATTTCGCGTCAAGCTTAATAGGAGAAGCACTAAAATGGTTTGAAGGTCTACCAAGGAACACAATCACATCGTTCAATCATTTGCAAGCCACATTCACTGGAGCATACATAAGTAACAACTCTTCGCGACCGGGTATTGAAGATGTATTCGGGTTGAAACAAAGGATTGGCGAGAGCTTAAGACAGTTGACATTGAGATGGAGAACCATGTGTAGCGAAATGGCGGGGACGGGTTGAGGAGAGATATCTCATCCTCTCATTTGTGAATGCTCTCTTTGCGACTAACTTGTTATACGTTCAAATTTTTAGAGTCAAAAATACAATCACGATGGCGGAATGCAAGAATTACAGAAGAATATATCGCCTTAGAAGAAAGACGAGAATGAAATGAATTCTTATCCGATTTGCGAACACAAACTCGAATGCCGCAAACGCAAGCTTGTTACCTCAGTTCATCAATACAGTGGCGAGCACTTCGCAGGACAGAGGCAAGGAGAGCTGATGAGGGACAGCAGAAGATAGTAGCCATGGGAAGCCATGATCAAGAAGAGTTTGAGCGAGAAAGGAACTACTATAACCGTAACAGCAATAATAAGATTCAGAGGCTAGATCATATGCAAGAAACCTATGGTGGACGAAGGCAAAATTATCGTGGAGGGCAGAGAAGTCATAGAACAGTATGGGAACAGATTAAGATGCCTCCATTGAATGCTAGCGTTGAAAAGATTTGGGAAGCTATACTTGTGATGGAAAATGTACCAGCACCTTGGAATGTTGGAATGGAACCGCCGCCAGGCGATAGAAGTCATGAGTTTTGTTCTTACCATCGCTTCCATGGGCATCAAACAAATGACTGTAGAAACATAAAGAGAATTATTCTCAGGATGATTGATCAGGGGAAGCTGAACCACTTTCTAAAGGGAGAAGAAACAAGTCAGACATTACCACCACCACCAGAGATGCACAGAACAGTGTCAGCGAAGGGAAAAGAAACATTTGTGATAGAAGTAGGAACAAAAGCCAAGAATTTGAATTGCAACTCTATTGTCCACTCCTATCGCACCATCGAAGATTTCCATGACAACGTACTCAGTAGAGTCTTCGCGAGAGATGCTAATGATAAGGAAATAATGAGCCTGGCGAGAACGACGCAATTAGAAAAGTGGCAGTTGAAGACTATTTCTTTCTCTGCAGATGAAGTACCAAAAGGAAGAGAAACACATGATAGCCCGTTGGTTGTGAAACTAGAGATTAACCCGAAACCAGTCGATGGAGAAGACGATGAGGCAGAAGCTTGCTGGGCGATCAACCGAATTCTAATCGACACCGGAAGTTCGGTGAATATTCTCTTCTACCATACTTACAAGACGATGGGCGGAAAAGATGAGGATTTAATTCCCTCGACATACAAGATATATGGCTTCAACGGCACTGCAAACAAACCGAAAGGAGAGGTTCACATGAGAATACCTCTACAAGGATTATCCACTGATATTTTATTCTGTGTAGTTGATGTGGAATCTCCATACAATGCGCTAATTGGGAGGCCATGGCTTCATGAAATTTTAGGAGTCGCGTCAACATATCATCAATGTATTAAATTCCCACATCCAAATGGCATTGGTATCATACAGGGAGATTGGAAGGAGTCGCAATGCCATGAGGTTGATATAGAAAACTCGCGAAGAAAGAAGTGCCAAAAGAAAGGGTTGGAAGCAACATGTGAGAAATGAACAGAGAAAGGAAAAACTAATGGTAGATGCTATTGAAGTGAGGGCTGAACGTACCCCGCGAGGTGAATGCTTAGAGACAGACCAATATTCTAACAATGAAGAAGCAAAAGATATGAGGAACAAAAGGCATAAGAAGTGAATAATCAGTAACAGCAAGATGCAAAGTAACAATTGAAGTAATGCTCTTTATCACGAGTCTATGAGCCAAGAGTAAGATGAGAATACAACTAAGAAAGAAAAATGAAATACAACAAGTGAAACAGAACGTGCGAATACTTCGCAAACAAATATCGACAAATAATGAAACATGAATGATTGAATGATTTAACAAATATACATGCGCAAATGAATGGGACGAACCTTTATGGCGTACACCTAGTTCGCGAATAACATTTCGTAAGAGGCAAATGTAAGACCTAAAGTGCGTCATATAAGGGGTATCTCTCGCCGTGGTTCGGGGGAAGGTTACACCTCTCCTGAAGCCTGAACCATGAAAATTTGGGGCCCATGAAAGCCTATCCGGAAGAGGTACCTTGGATTCCCAACTATATATGTAGGTTATACCCTGGTTGGGCGACCGAGGTCTCTTCCTAGGAGTCGATGTATGCTCAAGGCGCCGAGGTACACGGTTGAGCGGAGTGCCGGGATGGATGAACCTACCCTGGCCATTCTTGGCAAGTCTTGGCATGCGTTGCACTCGCCCGAAGAAAACTCCACTTAGGGTGCGAGTCTTGTAACCATAAACCCTATAGGTATAAGGGATAAGAGACTGCGAAAACAACTGGTTGTTGTTAAGACCGGATGGGAGGAGCTAGTCTTGTATGGCCGATGTTTCGCCTCCTTGAAGGGGCAACCGGGGAGATGATAAGGGCGGTGCTCTCCATTAGGGGGAGTACCAAAACAGACGCAAATGTCATGAGGCTTTGTTTTCGCAAGGAGACTTAGGCTTGTCATATTTGTGCAATGATCCTGCAGAGGCAATAATACTAACGCGAGGGTAAGGCGAGATCAATGGGTCTTTACACGAAAGTGTACGGACGTCCTGCGATTTCGTCGCACGACGGCAATGTCATGGGGCTTTATGTTCGCAAGAATATTTAGGCCTGTCATATTGTCGCAACTAAAACATCTAAGGCAAAAATACTTGGAAAATGATAAGGCAAGATCAATGGGTCTTTACACGCAAGTGTAAAGACGTCCTGCGATTTTGTCGCCATAAAAGGTGGCAGGGGAGGACCTCTAATTAGGGAGGTCTAACTCGGAAGACCACACAAAATTGATAAGGCAAGGTCAATGAGCCATTGCATGAAAATGTAATGGCGGTCTGCGACCTTGTCGCCACAAAAAGGGATTGAATGCTCAATTCATGAAGATACCCGCGATTCCGTCGCGATGATACATTTCAAATCAGATTATTAAATACAATAAGATTATTATCAAATACAAGAAGACAACTAAAATCTTCCATCTGAAGATCAATAACAGAGGCAAGTATGGGAATGGAAAAGATGAAGCATTGTTATTCATCTTCTGACGAAAGAATTATACATCAGTAATGTTAATCAATTATATTACAAGGGAGAACTACCAAAAAAGGGGACTGAAGATTGAATTCAGAGGAGAAAAATCCAAGAAATATACTATAATAAAGATACAGAAATATACAGATACTACAAGCAGAGAAAGAAAACGAAAAAAGTTATTTCTTTGGCGATTCTTCTTCTTCGTCTGATTCTTCAATCTGATTATTCTCGTCGCCAGAATTTTCTTCTTCGCCAATCCTTTCGCCATGTCGAAACGTCACGAGACAGGCAGATTCTCAGGAACCTCTTCAAGGAGCCAGGGATATGAATGCAAAGGGATATTATGATCTTTACAAACGTACTCCATGCCTCTATTGCGAAAGCGAACAGCATCATTGTTAAAATTCTCCACTGTCGTTAGAAATTGTTTCTTCAACTTGGAATATCTATTCTCGCGAAGGAAGAGATTCTTGGCGAGCTGTTCTTTTTCGGTTTCGAGTTCTTCAATTCTCGCCGGAAAATTCCCGACAGTTGCTCTTTTTTTCGATTCAAGCTCTCTAATTCTAACCTTGAAGCCTCTTCTCAGATTCGCGAATAAGAAACAACAAGTTAACAATTTACAAGTAATATTACGGAAATAAGAAGCAGTAGGTATAATAAGCAACCTTCTCTGTCAGATATCATATCTTTAACCAAGGAAGTATGCTCGGCGTGAAGACTAACATCAACACCTAGGTTATTTAAGCGTTATCTAAAACTTTCGCAGCCTGTAATTCATCATCATTATTTATAACAAGGAGTGAACGAATCTGATCTTCTCGCTCACTAAGTAAGGAATTCTGGCGAAGCAATTCATCTCGCTCAATTTGTAGCTCAAGAAGAGATTTTTGAAATGTTGCTAATGCTTGAGCACCATTGTTAGCAATGCGGTCTTTGTCATCTATGTGATCACTAATTTTCTTCCTCAAAATTTTGATTTCTTTACGAGACTCAAGAAACATTTGTTTAAATTGGTTGGCCGCACTTAAACCAGATCTATGTTCAATCTCTAAAAGGCGATATTTGGTCTGAAGTTCATCTAATGAAAGAGAATTAATTTTGTTCGAAGAACTACTTAAAGAAGTATTGAGATGAGCGAGAAGAAGGTTATTATCCATAGGTTCAGGAAATGTATGAAGAAGAATAGCTTCATCGGAGAGATTATATACGTCTGCGAAAGTAATAAGTTAGGCGGCGATACACGACCAATAGAATAAAAAATGATAAAAGAAGGCAAATATTATACCATAAAGTTGCTGATTAGCATTTTGAAGGGTGGATACCCTCTCCTTTTGAGAGACAAGTTCGGTATTTAACTTTTGAATCGTCTCGTCTTTATCGCGAGATAACGCAGACTTCGATCTCAATTCTCGAATCTTCTTGCTCAATTGCGAATTCTTCTTCTCAAGATTGTTGCGTCTTCTCTCAAGATCTCGAGGCAACTACAAAAGAAGACCTTCCAACCTATGAAAGAAGATAGAAAAGCCATTAATACATATACAACAATATAAAGCCAATGGGAGATATGATTGTATACATACCAAGGATCCAAGCGCATTCAAGAAGTCGGGAGACATAGTTCTAGAGACTCCATTGAAAGAATCATTGCCCTCCGGTAAGTGGCATTGCACACGTTTGCGAGAGTCCCGAAAGAGAAGCTAGGGAGCGTCTCCCATTCCTTGGAAAGAATCAGAGAAGATACTAGACAACTGATTCATGGAAGAACTGGTTAACGGGGCCCTTGTAGCGAGAGAGCGATTGGAATCATGGTCATCTTCATCAGAAGACTCAGAGTTTGAGCCAAGGCGAGAAGAGGATTGGACCTTTCGTTTCTTAGTTAAGGGGGCAGAGGATTTACCCTTGCGAGCAGCAGTCTTACCCTTACTTCTAGTCTTCGCAGCCAACAACTTTTTCAACTTGACCTTCGCAAATGTGTAAAGTTGAGAAACAGAGGCGATAGTTTTAAAAAAAAAAAAAAAAAAAAAAAAAAAGGGGAAATGCTTCTTACTTCACTCATCTGCGATCGAAGCAATGTCGAGTATCCTCCGACGGATCCCTTTTGTAGCTACTTTTCAATCATTTATCCGAAAGATTTCATAAATTCAAACAATCGTAAAAAGAAAATTGCGAAAGCAAAAATTTGGAGTAAGAAACATACTTCTTTTTCCTTCTCGTGCCATTTGAATTCCCATGGATGATACCTGCGAGATTCGCGGGAAGAATATGCGAGCCCGCGATGTAAGGACCATTTAAGATCAAGGGTACGACCCACCATTTCTCGTCTTTGGAATGACGAGGAGAGGAATTATTACACAGGTGCCAATCAATATCTTGCATGAGTAATTTATCTTCGTGAGACATTACTATTTTTCCTCAGACGAACGCCCCAGCGAGATCTCGCATTCATCATAGTTATCACTGAGTAATTTTCAAAAAAGTTTTCCACAGTGTATTTCTCAACAGCTATTTCCAAATTTGCGAATTCGGGATTTTTGGCGGAATTAGGGTATAAAGATCCTTTGCCTGCACCGCGGTTCGCGAACTCAAGCATCAGGCGAATACAATCGCCACTTAATTGATAAACAGCCCGATTGAATTTTTCATGGGCCAAAATTTCATAAAATAAAGGCAACTCAGGATTGTACAAGGGAATAGGAAGTCCCGCGAGAATCTGACCGAGCGAGACTATAATCTTTTGATCATCACATTGATGATCAGAGAAAAGATTTACAGAGAGAATGGATGAGGGTTCTTGATCAGGAATGGTTGATAGAGTGAAGCCCTTCTCGAGCAATTTCTGATTAACTTCATCAAAAGAAGTTTTGTATGCACGACTAAGGGCAGCCATTATCAGTATGGGAATGGATGAGAGGTTAAAGGTAAAGATCGATGCTAGAGAAAGATGAAAAGAAGATTTGCGTAGCGGGGAGAAGATTTGGAGTAGTAGGAGCGCAAATTGCGGAAGGAGAAAATCAAAGAAGTTGCGAGAGAGAAACTAAAGAATGAAAAGGAGGGAAAAGAAAACTATATATAGGAAAAAAGATCCTCGAGAAAAAACGAGGTCAATTAATGCGAGAGGAGACATGAACGGTCAAGAATAAATCGGTTGGAAGAGACGTGTCGAAAAACGGCTTTAATGGTTAAAAGCGTATGCGGAGTAAACGAGGTAAAGATAAGCGATCGCAATGAACAAAAAGCATCGCTCTCATGATATTCTTCCCTTCGCAAGAAGAGTATGAGGAGAGACAGGAGACGCAAAGCTTCGGAACTCCGCAAAAGAATAGAGGCAAGTACGTACTTTTCAAGTCCAGTATTCTTTCGCTCGTTCCTTCATCAGTGAAGACCAAAGATTACTACAACAACAGATTTTTCCTTAAAAATCGCTCTTCAAGCAATATTCAAGGAAAAAGAGGCAAGATGTAGGACCATAATATCGCAACGTACAGGACTCGCGAAGTTAATAAACAACGATGTCGCGAGCGATGCGAAAAGCTAAAATAAACGACGCAAAGAATAACGACGGGCGAGACATAAAGAAGACGTGATATCTGGCGAGGGTTAAGAAGTGTCGCGAGATTGAATAGTTGTCTGTTGGCGACACTTCGCGAGACATTCCCGAAAATAAAGGATAGCTTAGGTATCATCCACTATGTATTACCCTATATAAAGGGTCGAGTGAGTCCTTTGTTGGGGGATCTTTTAGAATTGTTAGGCAAGTCATTAGGAGAGAGAAAGTTTAAGAGTGTTTTATTTGCTAAGTGTAATTCTACTTTTCCTTTGTAGAACTCATGAAATTAATCAATAAACATTCTCAATTATGCAACTTTCAACAGACTAAATAATCAAAATATAGTGAGGGGTGTAGTGTGGGAAAACCTGCTACTACAATTCCAACAACACCATAATCTCTCATTTCAACATCTGAGCTTCATTGTCACCAACAATCAATCCTGTATTTCACATACATCCTAGCTTCTAAGCTTTAACAATCCATTCAAGTTCATTACCAATTCTGGCTCAATGCCTTCTTGTCTCTCTCGATCTCTATCTTGCATCCTGCATCTTCTCAAGTGCAATTTCTCAACTCAGACACCATCTCCATCTCGGGCTAACTCCATCAGTCCATTCCTCCTCATGCTAGTACTGCCTCAACAACCTCAAATCACCTGCAACAGCTTCTTGAACTCTCAGTAAACATCCACCAGTTCAGTTTCTTACCATCACTGCACACAAACTCAAGCCATTGTAATTTCAACTTATCCAACCCCTGCAAATACTGCAAAACCAACATCTCGATTCCATCATCATACACTTCTCCGGTTACGCCATAACATTCGAAGCTCCGCCGCACTTTAAACATTGCCGGAGACCACCAACAAGAAATTTGCTCACATTAACAACTCAAGATACCTCGTAAATCATTCCCATCATCGATTCATAACCACAAACCCCATCTCTATCTTGTAATTTGAGCAACAAAAGCATTTGCCAATCTTCATTATCATCTTTAAAACCCTAATTCATCCATTACGTCCTCGATTCCAAACAGCAACAAAAACACATCTCTATTCTTCTCACGGCTGAGTTGAATCTCTAATGTAATCTTCTTCTTCATTTCTAGAAAAACTGTATCAGATTCATCTCTAATTTCTCTCTATCTTCATCTCGATTCAAATCCCCACAAAATTTACATCTCAACTCAACCACAGACCCATCATTTCATAGAAACAGCAAACCCTACTTTGCAATTTTGAATTTAAAGCGAACCCAGCTCAATTTCATGTTCTTTAAACAGATTCTTCCATCTTCAATTTACGAATGTAGGACCATAATATCGCAACGTACGGGGACTCGCGAAGTTAATAAACAACGATGTCGCGAGCGATGCAGAAAAGCTAAAATAAACGACGCAAAGAATAACGACGGGCGAGACATAAAAAGAAGACGTGAGATCGCGAGGGTTAAGAAGTGTCGCGAGATTGAATAGTTGTACGGCGACACTTCGCGAGACATTCCCGAAAATAAAGGATAGCTTAGTCAGTCATCCACTATGTATTACCCTATATAAAGGGTCGAGTGAGTGCATTGTTGGGGGATCTTTTAGAATTGTTAGGCAAGTCATTAGGAGAGAAAGTTTAAGAGTGTTTTATTTGCTAAGTGTAATTCTACTTTTCTGTGTAGAACTCATGAAATTAATCAATAAACATTCTCAATTATGCAACTTTCAAGCAGGACTAAATAATCAAAATATAGTGAGGGTGTAGTGTGGGAAAACACTGCTACTACGGTGAATCTCGAATCCCCTTTTGCTCTTTATCAACATACTCAATCCAATCTTCCATGTGCATTAGCACGGCATCAACTCCCTCAATCTTCTCTACTTCTTTATCTCGATCTGAGTTCGATCTCGGATTTCAACCTAGCAGTAGTTGTCCGTTTCTTCTCGATTTCGGTGAGAATGAAAAATGTTAAAGAGTAAATTGTTTCTCGATTTAGGGTAATGGTAATAAAGATGGAGTGGATATTCGACAACCAGGTCAAATGCTAAGGGTTAACCAGATGACAGCCCCTTAACTTTGAGTCGGTTGTATTTAGTGCTCCTTCAAAACAGAGTTGCCTCCTAACCATGATTGGGCTCCAAATATTGTTCACCCCTGAAATGACAATTTTGCCCCTTTTTCTCAAATTGGGTGATTTCTTCTTCTTTTCGTTCGTGCGACTCCATAGTAGCTACAAAACTCAAAACAAGCGTAAAATACATAATTTACAAGAAAAATAGCAAAGAAAGCATAAACAATAGATAGTAAATAGGATGTATTCTACACCCTATCATTGGGTTGTTGAGCCGCTCCTTGCTTGTTAGCATAGCTGAAATTGGGGTGATCTCTCCATCCCGGATTATACGTATTGGAGTAGGGATCATACCGTCTTTTTTGATTTGGAAAGACCGCATTAGCTTGCTCATCTTCATAACATCGAGGAGAACTTGGTATAACCGCGGCTGCAACTTGTTGCATCATTGCTGTCATGTTACCCATTTGTTGACGAAGTTCCTCAACCTCGCTCACTTCATTCACTCTTCTTAGAAGCACATCCGAACCACGACTCAGGAATTGTTGTGAGTTCGCTGCCATGTTTTCAATCAACTCTCTAGCTTGTGCCACCGTCTTGTTCACTAGTGCACCACCACATGCAGCATCAAGGAGATTCCTATCACTTGATTAGAGTCCTTCATAAAAGTATTGGATAATCATAGCGTTACTAAATTGGTGGTGAGGGCAGCTTGCCACCAATCTCTTGTATCGTTCCCAATACTCATATAAATATTCTCCCATATTTTGCTTCATCCCACAAATTTCCTTGCGAATTTGAGTAGCCTTCGATGCAGGAAAATACCTCTCTAAGAAAATTTTCTTCAACCCGTTCCATATAGTGACACTTCCGGATGGCAAACAGTACAACCAATCCTTAGCGCTATCCAACATAGAAAACGGAAAAACTTTCAACATTGCACCATCTGCATCAGTCTCCGCTGGAAGCATGGCCTTGACAATGGTATGGAAGTCCATAAGATGCTTGTTGGGGTCTTCATTCACCATGCCATAGAACTTTGGTAACTCTCGAAGCAACCCCGGCTTGATCTCAAAGGTTGAGTTAGTTTGGATACACCATTGTTGTGCGTCAAGCCTATGAGAAGCCAAGTCCTTGAGTGTACGATTTGCATCACCCATTGATTCTTCTTCTTCAACTTGTGGTTCGTCTACGAATGGATACTCTTGTTCTCCTTCTAGTTGCAACTCTTCTTCCACTTCTAACTCTTGATCTTCTGTTGGATCTTGACTTGGTTGGAGTATTGTGCCTCTTCGAGTAGCTATCCCGCACCTTGGATAGTTCAAATCTTTAGAAGCCAGGGATTAGGTACCTGAAAACAATTCTCGCAAACAAGTGAGAAA